>CAWUFW010010374.1:0-701341 GCA_963921515.1 Calotriton arnoldi | reverse complement strand
TAGGTAGTTGTTGGAGGTTCGTACCCTTCTTAATCATACAAGGATTTGTACAGAAATAAAGTTCATATGATTTGTTTGTTGGACAATCAATAGTCTCTTTATTATCATGTGCAGGCAAGTTGCTGGTGCAAAGCGAAAACGAAAAACAAAAACAAAAACAAACAGCCGACACGTGTTTACGCCCAAAGGCTAGACAGCCGGGGGCTTTTTCAAGGCAAGTTCTATCCGTTAGCATCAAAGAAGTTCTATTAGTTAGCATCAATGAAGTTGAAGTCCAGGTCAAGGTTAACTCTATGTATTCTATGTGGTCTCTGTGGTCCGCAGAGACCGCATAGAATACATAGAGTTAACCTTGACCTGGACTTCAACTTCATTGATGCTAACTAATAGAACTTCTTTGATGCTAGCGGATAGAACTTGCCTTGAAAAGCCCCGGCTGTCTAGCCTTTGGGCGAAACACGTGTCGGCTGTTTGTTTTTGCCGTTTTCGTTTTGCACCAGCAACTTGCCTGCACATGATAATAAAGAGACTATTGATTGTCCAACAAACATATAATATGAACTTTATTTCTGTACAAATCCTTGTATGATTAAGAAGAGTGCCGAGCCTCCAACAACTACCTACATTATCTCCCTTCTAATGGCTTCTGGGTGTAGCCATTTGTGAGGCATGTACCAACAACCAATTGGGTCTCAAGAAGAAGTGCGTGAATCCCTTTTGCACATCCTGGTTCTTACCTTGTACGAACAGTCTGCACCTTGGACTGGCCACTGGCCTTGCTGTTTACCCCTTCCCTGTGCAGGATCGCATGGACACAGTCTGCACCTTGGACTGGCCACTGGCCTTGCTGTTTACCCCTTCCCTGTGCAGGATCTCATGGACACAGTCTGCACCTTGGACTGGCCACTGGCCTTGCTGTTTACCCCCTCCCTGTGCAGGTTCTCATGGACAGAGTCTGAACATTGTCGTGGCCACTGGCCTTGCTCTTGTCCACTTCTTGTGCCTATCACTATGATATGTGAATAAAACCAGTTACTCCTGTTGTCTGCATTGTCAGTATCCTTCATGACTGAAGCGTTATTCTATGCGGGTATGGTTTACTGTGACACATGCTCTATGTGCCGCTTCAACATTGCCAATGGTTTGGGTCACTTCATTCTAGGTTTTCCAGAGGTGACATGCACTTCAGTTCTTCTTGACTCAGAGGTTTGGGGGTGCAATGATGTTGGTTTGTGATGGAGTACTGTTGTAATGGTCACTCTTTGGTCAGCTTATCTATATTGGACACATGTCATGTCTGCATGCAGTGTCAGTACAAGGTGGGATTCTAAACACAGTATTGCAGGCTGGCAGGCCAGGGTAATCATGTCTGTGTGTGCTTTCGTGATGTGTGCACAGCAGTGTTGGTGTATGCTCATCTAGTGATGTCCAGGCGTCCTAGTCACATGTGTTAATGTCAATGTGTGCACTTGGGTGTTCATGAAGTGTGCAGTGTGAAGGTGTGGCTTTGTCAGTGGTGTTGGTGTGTGTGTGCCCCTGCATTGTCAACTGCACACATGTGTCACCCTGGAGTTGGTGCCTGTTGTTTGTATTGTTCAGCCCTGTGCTTGTGACTGTGTGCACATGTGTGAGTTGTAGGTTGTGCACTATGCAGTGTGTTGGTGTGTCCTTTCACTTGTGGGTGACAACTACTTGTTGGTCGAAATTGTGAGTATGCAGAGTGTGTATCTGGCAAGTCAGTGTTGTGTTTTGTTGATCAGCCATGTGTCTTGTAACTGTTGGTGCTCGTTGTGCAGCCCTGCTCAGCCACACTGACATTGTGGGTGTGTTTTCTCATGCATTGCTGTAACTTAGGTCTGATTTGGAGCCATTATAGCATGTGGGGTGTGGAGTGTGATCATTGCCTCTCTGTGCTTCTGATGCCTAGCCGTTGTGTGTGTGCCCTGCTTCTCTATTTGTATGGGGCACTCCTCACCTGTCCACTACTGGCGTACACGCCACTTCACTCTCATGTTAGCTGTCCCCTTGGGTTGCTTGTGTGTGTGCCTCCCCATCAGTTCATTGGCTTCACTATGCTTTGTGGTGCAGATCTGTGCACAGGACCAATGTGCCACTGAGGACAGTTGACCAATTGGTTATATGTGTTTTCTTGTTTTGTTTTGCAGCCCTGTTTGCTCATTTGCAGCTCTGCTGTTTGTGCTGCACAGTCCTCTGGTCATGGTGTTGTCACCTGGGAGTCCCAGACTTCTGCATGTGTGGGTGTTGTATTGGCTGTGTGTGTGTCTGCTGTGGTACTACTTCACTTTCTGAGTGTGATGTTGTGTCAGTGCTGTGCTGATTGGTGGTGTGTGTGTTCATGTTGTGACACTCATATCTGTGTGGTACTGGTATGTTTATTTGTGCACACACTGCTTGTCGTGCATGCAGTGCTGTGTGTGTATGTTGCCTTGTCCTTGCCTTGTGTGCACCCCTGATGTCCTGCTGTGTTAGCAATGTGATGTATTGGCATGTGCATCTGTTGTGTGTTTGATGTGGATGTGTGCAGTGTTTGGGCTGTGTTGTCTGTTGCAGCTGACAGATGCTCTGTGTGTGATGTTCTTTTGACATGTCAGTGTGTGTGTTTTGTTGGTGTGTTGTGATTCATTCAGATGTGTGTTTCCAGTGTGGTGTGCATTACTTGTGTGTCTGTCACATGCACTTAGGGCTATTCTTCTACCTGGGCTTGTTTTGGGTGCCTCCTGGGGGGTTTCTCCTCTCATGTGGGAGCTGTCATTTGTCTAGATTGTGCATGTGCATGCAGGTGGTACACTATGACACCATGTGGACTTTATGGTGGTGTGGTATGTCTGTCTGTGTTTCATTGTAGGCCCCTTGGTCCCAGTCTGTGTCCATGATTGTTTTGAGATGATGCACTTCTTGTCTGTGTTGGGGTATGTTGTCTGTGCAGTGTTGCTGGGTGATGATGTTGAGTTCTCATGTTCTGTCTGTGCTCCCATTGCCTTTCTACAGTTTTGCTGCACAGGTCAGGTCTTGTCTTGTTGTACTCCTGTGTGTGTTGTTATTGTTGTTGGTGTATGGCTGTTGTTTTGGTGTCAGCATTGGTTCAAGCATCCCTGAGTGTGTGTGATGTTTGTGTCTGCACCCCAGGAAGTGTGATTGTTTGACAATGTATTGACTGGATATTATTGTCCCCCTTATGTGTGTTTGACACTGGTGTTGTGTGATGTGGGTGTGGTTTGGGTGGGGATATGTGTGGGGGATCCTACTTGTGTTTGTCAGTTGTGGAGTTTGTCAATGGGCCCTGTGTGTGGTGCTGCTGACAGACACCTATCAAGTAGTTTGATGCAGATGTGTGGCTGTTGACTGTCTGACTTCTGAGACTTCCTTTCATTCCTGACCCTATACATGTTTTGCCTTGCTGTCTCCCTGATTTGTTGCACGTGGGGTGGCTGTGGTTTAATTTCACTCACTGTGGCAGCCATGTGTGGTTTGATGGGGTGAGGGTGTCGTCAAATGTTTCTTATCTTGCATGTGATGTACAAATGCTTGGTGGTTGTCTCCTTGGCCTTCCATTGGTGTGCACCTCACTTTTGCTTTCCTATTTGTGTTACTCCATTGCTGCTGACATGTTGTCTGTGTATGTGGCTGTGTGTCAGTGTGGGGTATGTCTGTGTGACTTGAAAGGCTGTGTGTCCAGTTCAGTGTTTGTTCCTATTCTGTATGAGTGTTCATCTTGTGCTTGGACTCAGTTTTGCTGCCATGAGTGTAGTGTAGGTGTGGTGCTGAGGGTTGCCCTGGCCATGTGTTTCTGTGCTGTGTGTTCCTCTGCAGCTCTACCTGCTGGGACTGTCTCCCTAGTTGTTTGGAGTGTGTGGTGCAGGCTGTGGGGTCACCTGGGTGGTTGTTGTACATGGGGTGGCACGGGTGGGGCACATGGCATGTCCCTTGAGGGGGGGGGCTAGTGTGTGTAGGGTGGAGGTGTGGCCCTGTGATCTTTGTGCACAGCCCATACCTGGCGCAGGCCCTGCCTTCCTGCATTGTGCGCATGTTTTCCCGCGTCTTCACCGCTGCGGTGACGTGACCGGGACATAACAGCAAGATTGCGGCAGATGGTTGGCCTGGATGCGGAGGGGTGATTTACTGACAGGTAGGATATGTGTGGGTGCACTTGTGGTTGTGTTCCTGTCCCCACCAGGGTGTCTGGTGTGGACAGGAACCCTATGTCATCCCGGGAGTTGTGTGTTGTGTTTGTGGGCGGAGTTGTGTCATTGCGTACCTGTGGCGGCGTCCGCGACGGTTCATGACTTGCTGGTGGTGTATCAGGTACAGCGCCGGGAAAACATGTAAGGCTGGGTCCATTGCGGTCGTGACCGGGTGGTAGGGACCGTGGATCTGGTTGTGCTCGCTCCGCTGTGGTGTTTCCGCCGTCTCTGGTTAGCAGATTTCTCCGCTACGGTGCGGCTGGCTGTTTGGGGCATCCTGATTTGTAAGGCGGATGGGACGTCATTCCGCACGGCGGTGAGTCTCCATTGGCTCCCACCTCCGCGGTTGCGGGCGCTTTTAGATGGTGGTTCATGTCGCACCGCGGCGGACGGGAAATGGGCTATGTTTGCCCATGCTAATATGGCGGACGTGGGGACCGCTGTTCGCGGGTGGAAAATTGCATTTTCCACCCCCACCAGCACCGCGGTGGTGCCTCCGCCCGCCATCCTAATAGACCCCTAACTTCTGCATTTCTGAGTGGTATACTGCTAACATTCTTAAATGATGAAAAGTACTTTGACACACTTTTCTTGAAAGACAAGCCAGAGAATGACCCTCCAAGTTAGTATATTTTCTTACTTTACATGGATCTAGTCCTTGTAAAATCTTAATCTTCTGTTTAAGACTTTCTTTTGGCATATCCTCGTAAAAAAAAAAATCGTAATATGTCAATAGATTCCTGTCGAATACTGCAAATACTGCTACAATCCCACTTATATACAGGAGCTTGTGTACGCTTCCCTTGAACTTCTTCAGCTATTACTTCTTCCACACTCCTAATAACCATTTTTTCTTTTGGAATGGGACAACCATCTTTCATCTCATAGAATCGACCACTAGTATCAACTGAATGTACTAATGTGTTCTGTTGAAAATAGCTTTCTTCATTAAAGAAAGGCTCAGTACTAGAAGTGTGCTTCCATTCACCAGCAAAAGTTTTACAAAAGTTACTTCTATTAACCAGTCTTTTTATTTTTATTTTCTCCTTCATAAACAGCATTGTTTTATTCAATGTTTTCATTCTCTTCAATACTAATATAAATAATTTTTGTTTCAATTCAAAAGCATTATCTACTACACCTTTAATGTGTTGCTTCTTCTTATACGCTGCTGATCTTCTTTGGTACTTTCTAAAATCTTTTAATACATTTTGAATTGCTCTACTTCGAAACATTCGTACACGTATCTCTTTAAATTGTTTTTGTCTTTTTGTGACGTGTTGTTTTTCCAAATATTTATGTTTTTTTACCATTACAATTCTTCTTTTCCTTGTGCTTCGTTGTAAAAAAATTGTTTTCCTTTCATTACTATTGTCTTTCTTTAATCTCTCTGCAACTGTTTTAAGAAATTGTTTAGTACTGTTACCAGAACAGACTTTATCCTGAGTAACATTTTGGTCATTTTCTAGTGAAGTCTTTTTAGTTTTGTTTAAGTACTTCTGTTTTCTTTGTTGTCTTCTCTTTTCATGTTTTATTGCCATCTTCAATTTATAATCCAAACAAAATAATTTTCTAAAAAACAAAGAATAGTTTGAATAGTTTGTTACATGTATTAACAATTTTAAATTAATTACATCTCAATATTGATAATAACTAGTAAGCAATTAATTACAATTACATTGCTATTGTCTTTATAACAAATAAAAAAAGAAAAGTGTAGAAACAAGCAAGACAACTGCAGAAAGAGAAAAACCGCTGTTGAAAGAGAAAGAAAGGGACAGAAAAAAAGAAAGGTTTAGAAACAGCGAAAAGAAATACACAAACAACAACACAGCTACTGAAAAATATGAAAAATGCACAAAGAAGCAACAGAGGAGCAGAAAGAGACAATAGGGGTCCACAAAGAACAACAGAAGTGCACAAACATGCAAGAGAGGTACACAAACAGGCAAGAGACATGCGCAAAGAGGCAAGACAAGTGCAATACAGGAAAGATAGCTGCAAAAAAAGCCAAAGAGGTGCAGAAAGAAGTTTGAGAGGAAAAGAAAAAAGCAAGAAAAGTGTACGAAGAAACAGCTGATGTTAAAAAAAGCAACAGAAGTGCAGACAGAAGCAAGACAACTGCAGAAAGAGGAAGAAATGTGCAGAAAGAAGCAAATGAGCTCCAGAAACAAGCAACTCAGGTGCACAAAGTACTAAAAGAGGTGCAGAAATAGTCAAAAGAGGAAGAGAAACAAGCAAGAAAAGTACAGAAAGAAGCAAGAAAAGTACAAAAACAAGCAACACAAGTGCAGAAAGACAGAAAAGAAGGGTTGAACAAAGCAGGAGAGGTACAAAAAATTACTAAACAGGTGCAAAAAAGAGGCAAAAGGAATGCACAAAAGGCAAGAGAGGTGCACAAACAGGCAACAGAGGTGCACAAAGAGGAAAGAACAATGGTGAAAGAGACAAGAGGAATGCTAAAAGAATCAACAGAGGTCAGAAAAAGGCAAGAGAGGTGGACATAGAGGCAAAGAGGTACAGAAAAAAGTAAGAGAAGTGCAGAAACAAACAAGACACATGCAGAAAGAAGCAAGAGAGGTGCACAAATTGACAAGAGAGGTACCGAAAGAGGTAAGAGAAGATGCAGAAAGACTCAAGACACAAGCAAAAAGAGGCAAGAGAGGTACACAAACAGATGAGAGGTGCAGAAAGAGGGAAGACCGGTGTAGATAGACGCTAGAGGGTTGCGGAAAGAAGGAAAAGAGGTGCTGAAAGAAACAAGAAAAGTAAAGAAAGAATCAACAGAGGTGCAGAAAGAGATAAGACGGGTGCAGAAAGAGGCAAGATAAATGCAGAAAGAAGTAAAAGAGGTGCAGAAACAGTCAAGAGAAGTGCAGAACGAAGCAAGAGAACTCCAGAAATGCAAATCAGCAATCTTTGCAATGTTACTGTTGTAAGTCTCACCATGTTCTAGAAAACATGCATACATGTGTCTCTACCTTTTGCTGGTGCCATCACACATAATAGAAACATACAAATACTTGTATATCTGTGTTACACACATGTACCATCTTCAGATGCATAACACGTATGAGAATACATATATAAGTAGAGACATACCTCAGTCACAAGACCATGCAGACTTTTAAAGTTGACAGACTGCACTTCCCATTTCAAGCAAATACCTACATTTATGCAGCGTACTTCAACTGTACCTATCCACAGATTCATACGAACTAGCCTTATCAGTAATCCCTCTGCCAACATGTCTAAAACATCACTTTTGTGTTGCAGCTTCACTATTCAGCGACTACTCAGAGTGTTGGGCCTAGCCAAATATAAAGCAGCAACCCTTCACATGTCTCTGTTGTAAGTCTCACCATATTCTTGAAAGCATGCATGCATGTGTTTGTACCTTTTGTTAGTAGTCTCATATATATAAGAAATATACAAATAGATGTATACCTGTATTTTTATACTTCTAGCATGTTCAGATGCATAACACGTATGAGAATACATGTGCAAGTAGAGACATACCTGTCGCAGGACCATGTGATCCTTTAAACTTGACAGACTGCACTTCCCATTTCAAGCAAACACCTAAATTTATGCGTCGTACTTCAACTGTACCTTTCCACAGACTCATACGAAGTAGCCTAATCAGTAATCCCTCTGCCAACATGTCTAAAACCTCACTTTTGTGCTGCAGCTTCACTATTCAGCGACTACTCAGAGTGTTGCACCTAGCCAAATATAAAGCAGCAACCCTTCACATGTCTCTGTTGTAAGTCTCACAATATTCCTGAAAGCATGCATTCATGTGTCTGTACCTTTTGCTAGGGGCATCATATATAAAAGAAACATACAAATAGATGTATACCTGTATTTTATATGTCTACCATCTTCATATGCATACCACATGTGAGAATACATGTGCAAGTAGAGACATACCTCGGTCACAAGACCATACAGTCCCTTAAACTTGACAGAGTGCACTTCCCATTTCAAGGAGACACCTGCATTTATGTGGCGTACTTCAAGTGTACCTTTCCACAGACTGATATGAGGTAGCCTAATCACTAATCCCTCTGCCAACAACTTTTAAACCTCACTTTTGTACTGCAGCTTCACTATTCAACAATTACTGAGAGTGTTGGGCCTAGCCAAATATAAAGCAGCAACCCTTCACATGTGTCTGTTATAACTCTCACCATATTCCTAAAAGCATGCATGCATATGTCTGTACCTTTTGCTAGTGGCATCATATATAAAAGAAACATACAAATAGATGTATACCTGTGTTTTATACATCTAGCATCTTCAGATGCATAACACGTATGAGAATACATGAGCAAGTAGAAACATACCTCAGTCACAAGACCATGAAGTCCCTTAAACGTGACAGACTGCACTTCCCATTTCAAGAAAACACCTAAATTTATGTGGCGTACTTCAACTGTACCTTTCCACAGACTCATACGAAGTAGCCTAATCACTAATCCCTCTGCCAACATGTCTTAAACCTCACTTTTGTACTGCAGCTTCACTATTCTGCGACTACTCAGAGTGTTGCACCTAGCCAAATATAAAGTAGCAACCCTTTGCATGTGTCTGTTGTAGGTCTCACCATATTCCTGAAAGCAAGCATGCATGTGTCTGAACCTTTACCTAGTGGCATCATATATAAAAGAAACATACAAATAGATGTATACCAGTGTTTTATACATCTAACATCTTCCGATGCATAACACATGTGAGAATACATGTGCAAGTAGAGACATACCTCAGTCACAAGACCATGAAGTCCTTTAAAATTGTCAGACTGCACTTCCCATTTTAAAGAGACACCTAAATTTATGCGGCATACTTCAAGTGTACCTTTCCACAGATTGATATGAGGTAGCCTAATCACTAATCACTCTGCCAACATCTTTTAAACCTCATTTTTGTACTACAGCTTCACTATTCAGCAACTACTGAGAGTGTTGGGCCTAGCCAAATATAAAGCAGAAACCCTTTGCATGTGTCTGTTATAACTCTCATTATATTCCTAAAAGCATGCATGCATGTGTCTGTACCTTTTGCTTGTGGCATCATATATAAAGAAACATACAAATAGATGTATACGTGTGTTTTATACATCTAGCATCTTCAGATGCATAACACATGTGAGAATGCATGAGAAAGTAGAAACATACCTCAGTCACAAGACCATGAAGTCCCTTAACCCTGACAGACTGGACTTCCCATTTCAAAGAGACACCTAAATGTATGCAGCATACTTTAAGTGCACCTTTTCACAGACTCATACGAAGTAGCCTAATCACTATTCCATCTGCCAACATGTCTTAAACCTCACTTTTGTGCTGCAGCTTCACAATTCAGCGACTACTGAGAGTGTTGGACTTAGCCAAATATAAAGAATCAACACTTCACGCATGTGTCTGTTGTAACTCTCACAATGGGGCTCATTACGATGGCGGGCGGACCTGAGACCGCCCGCCATCGTTGCGGTGCTCGGGACCGGCCGCCGGTAAGGTGGCGGTCCCGCTAAGCTCATTACGATGCGCCCGCCACTATGGTGGGCGCATCCAGGGCCCTTAACATTGTGGACGGTGCTGCTCGCTGCAGCACCGTTCGCAATGCGAAAATGACACGTAGTGCATTTTCCTGCACTACGTGGCAGGCACCACGCGGTGCCTGCCACTTTGTGCAGGGAAATGCAGGGGGGTACCATTGGTACCCCCCCAGTACACAACCACCCTCCCCCCACACAGAGGGGACCCGCAACGGGCCCCCAAATACATTCTCTGCCAGCCTTTCCATGGCGGTTTCCCCACCATGGAAAGGCTGTCTGAGGCCAGCATTGTGATCTGGCGGACTGTTCCTGCTAGGCACTGCCACCATTCACCTCCATCTGTCCGCTCCGCCAGGCAATCGTAATGATTGCCTGTGGCGGAAGCGTGGCGGCCCGTCTTTGCACCCGCCACGCTTGCGAAACAATTCCCCCTGCCATTGTAATGTGGTGGGGGGAAATTGCCAGTCAGATGGCGGAGGGCCCGCCACCGCACTGCTGGCGGTGGCGGGCCTTCCGCCATCATAATGAGCCCCTATATTACTCAACGCAAGCATGCATGTGTCTGTACCTTTTGCTAGTGGCATCATATATAAAAGAAACATACAAATAGATGGATACCTGTGTTTATACGTTTACCATCTTCATAGGCTTACCACGTGTGAGAATACATGTGCAAGTAGAGACATACCTCAGTCACATGACCATAAAGTCCCTTAAACTTGACAGACTGCACTTCCTATTTCAAGGAGACACCTAAATTTATGTGGCGTACTTCAAGTGTACCTTTCCACAGACTGATACGAGGTAGCCTAATCACTAATCCCTCTGCCAACAACTTTTAAACCTCACGTTTGTACTGCAGCTTCACTATTCAGCAACTACTGAGAGTGTTGGGCCTAGCCAAATATAAAGCAGCAACCCTTCACATGTGTCTGTTATAACTCTCACCATATTCCTAAAAGCATGCATGCAAGTGTCTGTACCTTTTGCTAGTGGCATCATATACAAAAGAAACATTCAAATAGATGTATACCTGTGTTTTATACATCTAGCATCTTCAGATGCATAACACATGTGAGAATACATGAGCAAGTAGAAACATACCTCAGTCACAAGACAATGAAGTCCCTTAAACTTGACAGCTGCACTTCCCATTTCAAGGCGACACCTACATTTATGTGGCGTACTTCAAGTGTACCTTTCCACAGACTGATACGAGGTAGCCTAATCACTAATCCCTCTGCAAACAAATTTTAAACCTCACTTTTTTACTGCAGCTTCACTATTCAGCAACTACTGAGAGTCTTGGACCTAGCCAAATATAAAGCAGCAACCCTTCGCATGTGTCTGTTGTAAGTCTCACCATATTCCTGAAAGCAAGCATGCATGTGTCTGTACCTTTTGCTAGTGGCATCATATATAAAAGACACATACACATAGATCTATACCTGTGTTTTAGACGTCTACAATCTTCATAGGCATACCACGTGTGAGAATACGTGTGCAAGTAGAGACATACCTCAGTCAGAAGACCATAAAGTCCCTTAAACTTGACAGACTGCACTTCCCATTTCAAGGAGACACCTACATTTATGTGGCGTACTTCAAGTGTAACTTTCCACAGACTGATACGAGGTAGCCTAATCACTAATCCCTCTGCCAACAACTTTTAAACCTCACTTTTGTACTGCAGCTTCACTATTCAGCAACTACTGAGAATGTTGGGCCTAGCCAAATATAAAGCAGCAACCCTTAAACATGTGTCTGTTATAACTCTCACCATATTCCGAAAAGCATGCATGCATGTGTCTGTAACTTTTGCTAGTGGCATCATACATAAAAGAAACATACAAATAGATGTATACCTGTGTTTTATACATCTAGCATCTTCAGATGCATAACACGTGTGAGAATACATGAGCAAGTAGAAACATACCTCAGTCACAAGACCATGAAGTCCCTTAAACTTGACAGACTGCACTTCCCATTTCAAGAAAACACCTAAATTTATGTGGCGTACTTCAAGTGTACCTTTCCAGAGACTCATACAAAGTAGTCTAATCACTAATCCCTCTGCCAACATGTCTTAAACCTCACTTTTGTGCTGCAGCTACACTATTCTGCGACTACTCAGAGTGTTGGACCTAGCCAAATATAAATCAGCCACCCTTCGCATGTGTCTGTTGTAAGTCTCACCATATTCCTAAAAGCGAGCATGCATGTGTCTGTACCTTTTGCTAGTGGCATCATATATAAAAGAAACATACAAATAGATATATACCTGTGTTTTATACGTCTACCATCTTCATAGGCATACCACGTGTGAGAATACATGTGCAAGTAGAGACATACCTCAGTCACAAGACCAAAAGTCCCTTAAACTTGACAGACTGCACTTCCCATTTCAAGGAGACACCTACATTTATGTGGCGTACTTCAAGTGTACCTTTCCACAGACTGATACGAGGTAGCCTAATCACTAATCCCTCTGCCAACAACTTTTAAACCTCACTTTTGTATTGCAGCTTCACTATTCAACAACTACTGAGAGTGTTGGGCCTAGCCAAATATAAAGCAGCAACCCTTCACATGTGTCTGTTATAACTCTCACCATATTCCTAAAAGCATGCATGCATGTGTCTGTACCTTTTGCTAGTGGCATCATATATAAAAGAAACATACAAATAGATGTATACCTGTGTTTTATACATCTAGCATCTTCATATGCCTAACATGTGTGAGAATACTTGAGCAAGTAGAAACATACCTCAGTCACAAGACCATGAAGTCCCTTAAACTTGACAGACTGCTCTTCCCATATTAAGGAGACAACTAACTTTATGTGGCGTACTTCAAGTGTACCTTTCCACAGACTCATTCAAAGTAGTCTAATCACTAATCCCTCGGCCAGCATGTCTTAAACCTCACTTTTGTGCTGCAGCTTCACTATTCTGCGAGTACTCAGAGTGTTGGACCTAGCCAAGTATAAAGCAGCAACCCTTCGCATGTGTCTGTTATAACTCTCACCATATTCCTGAAAGCAAGCATGCATGTGTCTGTACCTTTTGCTAGTGGCATCATATATAAAAGAAACATACAAATAGATATATACCTGTGTTTTATACATCTACAATGTTCATATGCATACCACATGTGAGAATACATGTGCAAGTAGAGACATACCTCAGTCACAAGACCAAACAGTCTCTTAAACTTGACAGAGTGCACTTCCCATTTCAAGGAGACACCTACATTTCTGTGGGGTACTTCAAGTGTACCTTTCCACAGACTGATACGAGGTAGCCTAATCACTAATCCCTCTGCCAACAACTTTTAAACCTCACTTTTGTACTGCAGCTTCACTATTCAACAACTACTGAGAGTGTTGGGCCTAGCCAAATATAAAGCAGCAACCCTTCAAATGTGTCTGTTATAACTCTCACCATATTCCTAAAAGCATGCATGCATGTGTCTGTACCTTTTGCTAGTGGCATCACATATAAGAGAAACATACAAATAGATGTATACCTGTGTTTCATACATCTAGCATCTTCAGATGCATAACACGTATGAGAATACATGAGCAAGTAGAAACATACCTCAGTCACAAGACCAAAAAGTCCCTTAAACTTGACAGACTGCACTTCCCATTTCAAGGAGACACCTACATTTATGTGGCGTACTTCAAGTGTACCTTTCCACAGACTCATACAAAGTAGTCTACTCACTAATCCCTCTGCCAACATGTCTTAAACCTCACTTTTGTGCTGCAGCTTCACTGTTCTGCGACTACTCAGAGTGTTGGACCTATCCAAATATAAAGCAGCAACCCTTCACATGTGTCTGTTATAACTCTCACCATATTCCTAAAAGCATGCATGCATGTGTCTGTACCTTTTCCTAGCGGCATCATATATAAAAGAAACATAAAAATAGATGTATACCTGTGTTTTATATGTCTAACATCTTTATAGGCATAACACATTTGAGAATTCATATGCAAGTAGAGACATACTTCAGTCACAAGACCATAAAGTCCCTTAAACTTGACAGAGTGCACTTCCCATTTCAAGGAGACACCTAAATTTATGTGGCGTACTTCAAGTGTACCTTTCCACAGACTGATACGAGGTAGCCTAATCACTAATCCCTCTGCCAACATCTTTTAAACCTCACTTTTGTACTGCAGCTTCACTATTCAGCAACTACTGAGAGTGTTGGGCCTAGCCATATATAAAGCAGCAACCCTTCACATGTGTCTGTTATAACTCTCACCATATTCCTAAAAGCATGCATGCATGTGTCTGTACCTTTTGCTAGTGGCATCATATATAAAAGAAACATACAAATAGATGTATACCTGTGTTTTATACATCTAGCATCTTCATATGCCTAACATGTGTGAGAATACTTGAGCAAGTAGAAACATACCTCAGTCACAAGACCATGAAGTCCCTTAAACTTGACAGACTGCTCTTCCCATATTAAGGAGACAACTAACTTTATGTGGCGTACTTCAAGTGTACCTTTCCACAGACTCATTCAAAGTAGTCTAATCACTAATCCCTCGGCCAGCATGTCTTAAACCTCACTTTTGTGCTGCAGCTTCACTATTCTGCGAGTACTCAGAGTGTTGGACCTAGCCAAGTATAAAGCAGCAACCCTTCGCATGTGTCTGTTATAACTCTCACCATATTCCTGAAAGCAAGCATGCATGTGTCTGTACCTTTTGCTAGTGGCATCATATATAAAAGAAACATACAAATAGATATATACCTGTGTTTTATACATCTACAATGTTCATATGCATACCACATGTGAGAATACATGTGCAAGTAGAGACATACCTCAGTCACAAGACCAAACAGTCCCTTAAACTTGACAGAGTGCACTTCCCATTTCAAGGAGACACCTACATTTCTGTGGGGTACTTCAAGTGTACCTTTCCACAGACTGATACGAGGTAGCCTAATCACTAATCCCTCTGCCAACAACTTTTAAACCTCACGTTTGTACTGCAGCTTCACTATTCAACAATTACTGAGAGTGTTGGGCCTAGCCAAATATAAAGCAGCAACCCTTCAAATGTGTCTGTTATAACTCTCACCATATTCCTAAAAGCATGCATGCATGTGTCTGTACCTTTGCTAGTGGCATCACATATAAGAGAAACATACAAATAGATGTATACCTGTGTTTCATACATCTAGCATCTTCAGATGCATAACACGTATGAGAATACATGAGCAAGTAGAAACATACCTCAGTCACAAGACCAAAAAGTCCCTTAAACTTGACAGACTGCACTTCCCATTTCAAGGAGACACCTACATTTATGTGGCGTACTTCAAGTGTACCTTTCCACAGACTCATACAAAGTAGTCTACTCACTAATCCCTCTGCCAACATGTCTTAAACCTCACTTTTGTGCTGCAGCTTCACTGTTCTGCGACTACTCAGAGTGTTGGACCTATCCAAATATAAAGCAGCAACCCTTCACATGTGTCTGTTATAACTCTCACCATATTCCTAAAAGCATGCATGCATGTGTCTGTACCTTTTCCTAGCGGCATCATATATAAAAGAAACATAAAAATAGATGTATACCTGTGTTTTATATGTCTAACATCTTTATAGGCATAACACATTTGAGAATTCATATGCAAGTAGAGACATACTTCAGTCACAAGACCATAAAGTCCCTTAAACTTGACAGAGTGCACTTCCCATTTCAAGGAGACACCTAAATTTATGTGGCGTACTTCAAGTGTACCTTTCCACAGACTGATACGAGGTAGCCTAATCACTAATCCCTCTGCCAACATCTTTTAAACCTCACTTTTGTACTGCAGCTTCACTATTCAGCAACTACTGAGAGTGTTGGGCCTAGCCATATATAAAGCAGCAACCCTTCACATGTGTCTGTTATAACTCTCACCATATTCCTAAAAGCATGCATGCATGTGTCTGTACCTTTTGCTAGTGGCATCATATATAAAAGAAACATACAAATAGATGTATACCTGTGTTTTATACATCTAGCATCTTCAGATGCATAACACGTGTGAGAATACATGAGCAAGTAGAAACATACCTCAGTCACAAGACCATGAAGTCCCTTAAACTTGACAGACTGCTCTTCCCATATCAAGGAGACAACTAAATTTATGTGGCGTACTTCAAGTGTACCTTTCCACAGACTCATACAAAGTAGTCTAATCACTAATCCCTCTGCCAACATGTTTTAAACCTCACTTTTGTGCTGCAGCTTCACTGTTCTGCGACTACTCAGAGTGTTGGACCTAGCCAAATATAAAGGAGCAACCCTTCGCATGTGTCTGTTGTTAGTCTCACCATATTCCTGAAAGCATGCATGCATGTGTCTGTACCTTTTCCTAGTGGCATCATATATAAAAGAAATAGTTGTATACCTGTGTTTTATACGTCTAGCATTTTCTTAGGCATAACACGTGTGAGAATACATATGCAAGTAGAGACATACCTCAGTCACAAGACCATGCATACCTTTAAACCTGACAGACTGCACTTCCCATTTCAAGCAGACACCTAAATTTATGTGGCGTACTTCAAGTGTACCTTTCCACAGACTGATACGAGGTAGCCTAATCACTAATCCCTCTGCCAACACCTTTTAAACCTCACTTTTGTACTGCAGCTTCACTATTCAGCAATTTATGCGGCATACTTCAAATGTAACTTTCTACAGACTCATACAAACTACCATAATCACTAATCCATCTACCAAAGTACACATATTAGTATGCACAAACTATTTCAATCGTTATTTCAGTACAATAAAACAAACTACAATACACATCTGTACATTTCGTAACATATTTCAAACATCACACTACTCTAATAAATTTAAAACTTTGAAAATAATGCTTTTTAAATGTAAAAATATCACTACAAAGAGTGAAGCACTACTACATAATACATAACACACCTTACAAATTTGAAACTCACCTTTCAAATAGTATTACAGAATATGAAATATCAGAAACTTATAAAAGATTTTCTTTTTCACACAATAAATGTAATGCACCACTCTCAACAAGGTAAAACCAGTAATGGCAAACTTTAACTCTCTTTCTGCACACAAATAAATGTAAGTAACAAATCAAATTGTTTCCTTCATTATTTCAAATTGTGAAACACATTTCTATTGGTTAGACATATTAACCCTTTCTAACTGTCTTCTAAAAGTGCCCAAACTGGTTCTGTAATTTTCTGGAGTTCCGACTCCACCATGGTGCCGCAGTGTAGCATCGCGATGGAGCCGCGAATCCGTACGGGAGTTCAAAAACCTATTTCTAATAATACTACTATTATTTTTTACCAACACACTACTTCTAAACATACTACTGACTTAGAAAAACTTAATTTAGTAACATATCACTTATATATAAGTTACCATTTCACATTTTAAAACCACAATTAAGTTTCAACCCTTCCCCCATTCTGTTTAATACTAGTTTCCATAGTAACACTTCCTGCAACATTCAACTGTACCAGAAGGTCACAAGTTCACCACATTTTGAAATTCAGCACACAAGCTTACAAATGCAAATAGCAGGTGTGGTTGACTTTCGCAAAATATTACCTTATCCTATCTACTGTACCTTTCAAACATTTTTTAATAACCAATCAGAAACATGCTTCTTTAAGAAAGTAACAGCATCCTATTTTCGAGTGCACAATGTTGATGAACAGCCAATCACTTATCAGTTTTCTCAAAAGCAGTATGTTCTCCCCCATTTTAGATACCTCTCATTCTGCCAACTGACTACCTCAGCTACAGACATCTTTTCATTCCTTCCAGACATCCCTTCAAGATGCTTACAGTATGGATTGTAGGGCACAGCTATGTTTTCTGGTGCAAAAGGTATGCTGAACACAGAGGTATTGACAAAGACCTAGGTTTGCAAAATGTGGATATTAAATGGATTGCACAGAGAGGATTCAAGTGGCACCAATTGATGCCTTTGGTTAAACCCTTTTTGCATCTTCAACCCCCTGACCTCATGATCGTGCACTGTGGTGGCAATGACCTAGGCACATTGACTGGGGTAGGGCTGGAAATCCTAATGAAGGATACCTTTGCACAATTGATGTTGCTTTTACCTCAAACTGTCTTTGTATACTCTAATATATGCCAAAGACAGAAATGGAAGTGGTCAAATCAATTCTGTCCACAGATTGAGAAAGCTAGGAACAATGTCAATAAAGCTGTTTCTGCTTACCTCAGAGATCATAGAATGGGCTCCATCTATAACAACAATCTACGTTTTGATATGCATGACATCTACAGAAGTGATGGAGTTCACTTCACAGATGAAGGGAACAGAGTGTTTCTCAACAACCTTAAGCTGTGCATCCGCACTTACATGTAGCTCCAACAAAGTCATAATGAAAACAAGGGCTCTTTTTAGAGCCACCATATAACCCAACAATGAATCTTATTTATTTTCAGCATACATACTTTTTAAAAATATTTTCCGGATTCGCAAACCCGTCGCAAATTCGCAAGACAAAAGCACGAATTCAGTGTACTACAACACAATTCACTTTTCAAGTTTAACTTTTAATTTTTTCATTTTCTTTCTAACTCTATCAAATTTAATGTAATTATTAACTTCAATCTCACTAGCTCTATAAAAAGTTCACAAATGCAACACTACCTTCTGAATTATATACTATTAAATTGTTTATTTAGGATGGATCGGCGAATCCACTGCAACGTTACACTGGGGGGTCGCGACTCCTTTCACGAGGTAAAAAAAAATAATTAATGCCCCCACTTCCATTACCTGATGTCTGGCCCAAGGACCCCATCCCCTGGGGCCGGCCATTTTTTTTTTTAAATAAAAAAAAGGGAGAGGGGCCTCTTGGCCCCCCCTCCTCCCGGGCCATTTTTGGCCCCGGGAACTCCGGGGCTTGCCCACTTCTTTTGTTTTTCTTTAAAAAAATGAATAGGGGGGCTGGGTGGCCCCCCTTATTGGGCCATTTTGGGCCCCGGGGACCCCATCCCCCGGGGCCCGGCCTTATCTTTTTTTTTTTAAAACAACAATTAAAAACGGGGGGACCGAGTGGCCCCCCTCCCGGGCCCCCCCAGGGAATGGCCATAATGTTGGGGACCGTGGGGGATCCCCAATGCCCCTGCGGTCCCTGCCGGCTCCCCGCCTCCTGCGGGAGCCGGAATTGTGTTTGGGCAAAGGGTGCTGCGGACATGCAGCTCCCTTTGCCCAAAAGCAACTCTGCTTCGCTTCATGGAAGCGAGAGCAGTTTTTTTTATATTGCCACCGGGACCTGGCCCACCCGGGGGCTTAATTAAACGAAGTGTGGGAGACCCCGCTTTGTTTTTTAAAAACATTTTCAGTGGGATTTGCGGACCCCATGCGACTCCTGGTGAAAATTTAAAAAAATGCTTTTTTTGGCCCTCGGGGTCCCTGTGGGAGCCCCTGAGCAGGCCTAGAGGGTCAGGGTGTTTCTACCCTGCCCCCTTTTCTTCTTTTTTTACTGTTTTTCTTGTGACTCGGTTCAACTGAGTCACAAGATGGCTGCCAACACTTCCTGGTTTGAAGTGTTGGCAGCCAATCAGAGTCAAGCTCGCGATCGGGAGGGTTTGCGGATCCACCGCGGTCACCAGATACTAATATTTCTAAATATATGGATTTCTCAGGAACTACTGAATGGATTTACATTATTTTAAAAAAAAGAGTGCACTCTGGACCAAGAGCTACCTTTCTGCCAAATTTGGTGTAATTCTGTTCAGCATTTCGGGCTATCGCTGCGACAAAAGTTTCCTATGGAAATTAACATGGAGAAAACGCAAAAAAGCAGATAAGGTCCAAAAGGACATTAACGCATACAGCAAAGAAAAGCCTACCCCCTACCAACAAAACGATTACTACTCCCAACCACAACCAGCTAGAAAGACCATCACTTGGGGTAGATACAAAAACAACACCTTGATAGGCTTCTCGGATTCCTCTGCAGGCTCAGAATCATCTGACGACGCGGGAGAGGGCTCCAGTGGAGGTCAGCGCAACCGGCAACAAATACCTTTTTTAGGACAGGCCCAGAGAGGGAGAGGAACTAATTGCAACCAGAAGAGGGATTGGAACCAGTTTGCAGGGGAACAGCAAACACGCTGGCAGTATTACACATGGGGACCGACAGGACAGTAACGGTCAATCTTCCCATTCCTCATATTGATCAAGGCGCCACAGACCACACTATGACAAGTACACCAGACATTGTGACATTAAGTCCTGACAATACCATTTCTATCTTCAACCTTTCCACCCACCAACTTAATAGTAGTGAACTTTCACTTTTAAGTCGAGAATTGTCATATGTCATGACTGAGAGAACGGATTTCTTCAAGTTACAAACAGAACTTCATCAATTCTTTAGATCCCTTAGGCTTAAAGTTTTTTTCAATAACAATGAACCGGTTCCATCTACCCAAACCACCAGCCTAAGGCCAAAGTCTACTTTCATCTCTTCCACTGCCTTGATGCCTCCAGAGATTCTGGCATTTGAAAAAGCTGTCCTTGAGGAAATTCATAATATGAAATCCAACAAATCATTTACCCCATATAACGTTTCATTGCTGGAGCGACAATCGCTACTTAAACTGAAGAAAGAAGATTCTATAATGATAAAGCCAGCAGATAAAGGTGGGGGCATTGTTATTCAGGACAGATTGAACTATGAGGCAGAGATTGTAAGACAACTGAGTGATGCCAGACACTACAAAGAACTCACTCGCAATCTCTTGATGGAAATCAAACAACGGATCTTGGATGTCACCAAGAGTGGTCTGGAAGAAGGGTTTCTTACCCAGTTGGAATATGAATTTCTCAACCAGAAGAACCCCAGAACCCCGGTATTATACACCTTGCCAAAAATCCACAAAAATACCATAAATCCTCCTGGAAGACCTATTTTGTCTAGATGTGGATCTTTTCTGGAGCCTCTTGGCCACTACATAAATGCCTTCATTAAGGATTTTGTTCCTATGCTTGACACGTATGTACGCGATAGTACGTTTATGATTAATTTGATCGAAGGATTGGACTATGACCCCATGGAAGAGACACTTGTGACGTTAGACATCGAGTCATTATACACCAATATTCCGCAAAGAGAAAGTATAGAGGTCATCAAAGAAATACTTGACACTCGCCCAGCCCCTTTTGCTGTTCCCACGGTGTTTATCATTGATCTATTAGACATTGCTTTATCCACAAACTACTTCCTTTTCAACACCAGATTCTACCAACAATGTTCGGGGACATCCATGGGAGCGATTTTTGCACCAAACCTGGCCAATTTGTACGTCGGCAACTTGGAAAGCAAATTTGTCACTTCCAACACTAACCCATTCATCAATAACATCAAATGTTGGAAAAGATATATCGATGATATTTTCATGATATGGAATGCCGACATTGATAGTCTGAAGAACTTCATCACCTATCTACACCAATGCCAATCAGCACTTACTTTCACCTATAGTGCAGAGAAAGAGAGCATTCCCTTCTTGGACCTGAGAATACAGAATAAAAACAATCATCTGGAAGTCTGCCTATATAGGAAACCAACTGAGCGGAACACCCTGCTGGAATATAACAGCTTCCACGCTCGGGCCTTAAAGAATGGACTTCCCTATGGGCAGTTTCAAAGAGTAAGAAGAAACTGCACGAATAAAGAAGATTTCTTCAAGGAAGCCAATATTTTGAGTGCCAAATTGCGAGACAGAGGATACCCGAAAAGACTGATAAAACCCTCCATGAAGAGAGTGTGGTACAGTCCTCAGGAAGACATATTGAAAAGTAAAGTCAAAACACCAATGCAAAGAAATATCTGCATTACCACGCACAGCACACAGATAGTCAAGACCATCAAGCAACATTGGCCCACTGTCAACACACTTGATATAGGCCAAGAACTGCCAATGTTCTCATATAGAAAAGGCAAAAATATAAGGGACCACCTTGTACACTCTGACACTAGCATTCCCAAACCCAGAACAACTATCAATGAGATTTGGTCACTACCACCAATCACGGGCCATTTTAAGTGTGGTAATTGTATAGCTTGCCAGTATACATCAAATACCAAGATTTTTACCCACAGTAACATCAAATGGACATTGAACGATCATCCTAATTGTGCCACTTCCAATGTCATTCATTGTATTTGGTGGCCCTGTGACTTGATCTCTATAGGGCAGACAGTGCAACCAGTTAAAGCGTGTATCAGCAAACACAGAAGCAGAATACGCTGCTTAGTTGAGAATGCACCACTGGTTCAACATTATAAAGACAAATCCCACACTGCAGAAGAAATACGCTGGCAGGTCATTGAAAAAGCTAAGACCCCACAGAGAGGGGTTAACATGTCAATGATTTTACAAACCCTAGAGTGTAAATGGATCGAAAAATACGATTCCATCCGAAAGGGTTTGAACAGCCTTGAGAAGTGGCGAAAATTTATCAGTTCACTATAATCAAACATTAAAGGTAATAACACTATACCACAACTATTTATACTGGACTTGGTCTCTGATTAGGGACCCTTTTCTGAATATTTCTGTATCCAGAGCATGGTCATAGTGGAATGTTAATGTTGCATATCTTTAATGCTAAGGTATCACTAACTGTCTCTTTTCAAACTTATGATTAACCATGATGTAATAAATTTCCACTTAGGGTACACAGTTACTGAGTACCCTAATATTGTTCATGTCTCCTATTTAAGATGTCCATATTATGGTGAATATCTGTGACCATTGCGTTTTAAGTACGAATACTATGATGATATGAGTATGGACCTCACCTCACTAATATTAATGACATCATCCATTGTGTCTCTGCAGTGAATAGGTATTGTGAATTATTACATCTGAATGACTTACATTGATAGGTAATACTTACATTAAACATTGAGAAGAGTAGTACATGTGTTATAGAGCAAGAACGGCACCCCATGGCTATTACTGGCACCTATTCTAATATGACCTATCCTTCTCAGTGGAAAGGAACTGGTTTGCTACCAATCCTACATCATTATAACCAACTGGTATCATAATGCCGGAGTGCCGCTAACCCTACATCATCATAACCAACTGGTATCGTAACGCCGGCTGTCACTACAGCCCTAATTGGGTACATGATTTGATCTCCCTGGATCATGTTAAATGGGGACCTTACCGCTGTGACCTTTTCCACACCAAAGTAATTTCGTTTATGGGATTAGGTTGTTGATGCATATTCTTGTGACATCAGGCACCTTGTTAGCAATTTCATTATTTACAATCACATTAGTGCTGAGGGCTCGATCTTTGATTCATAACTGTTCTAGCCAGGACAATCACAACTTCTTTTGCCCCTTTACTATGGCCGCCAACCCTCACGATGGTTTGGAGAACCAAACTATGGGCATACACAACTTCTAAAGCACCTCCAATATGCCGCCATCTTTTCTGAGAGACCGTGCGTTAGCACGAGTATTGAAGATGATGGTTAGAATCTTCTCTTTCCAACTGTATTTATCTGCAAATGTGGCTTACATATGGCCAACAATTTAGATGTTTTCTAAAAAACACACAATAGGCGTATATATTCTTTAAAGTACTTCCAATATGGCCACCATGCTAATATAGTTCCTAAAGCACTTCCAATATGGCTGCCACACTTTACCCGACGCAAATACGAGTGTTTTTAAAGACGTTCAAATGTCTCGTCTAAACTATATTGGTACCAATGATGAGGGTCCTTGCAGTACCGCTCAGGTGAAGAGACTTTTTACCTCACGGTCAACTATTAAATAAGAGGTGACATGCTTCCCTTAGTTCCTTAAATATGGCCACTACCGTCACAATAGAAACTAAGGGTTCCACAGGTCCTGACACGTCTGCACGCGCACACATGGATGCCCTTAACTGACTCCATAAATAGATCGGTGCTGGTTGCGACTCGATTAGCTCAGCACCGTGAGAGACGATTCTCTTTACTGAGGTAAGCTTAACTGGGGCAGATGCTCTGTTTAGTTTGTGGACCTCTAGATAAGGATTATTTTCCTTACTCCTATGCCCTTTACCCACATTGTCTTTCAGACTCCTTTAACGATGATTGCAGCACAAGGGAAACTTATTTGATTTACTGGGTGACCAGTGCCCCTCCCTCTTGCCTGATCTTAGCACAAGGTTGCTATACTAGTATGATAGGGTAACCAGTGCCCTTTGTCACTATGCTAGGGTGACCAGTGCCCTACATTAACTTACCTGTTTCTTGAAGTTGGGTGAGTACAGGAGTTTTTCCTCTCTCACAGCTTGTAAGCTTAACTGGGACAGATGCCTTGTGAGTTTGTGGACCGCTAGATAAGGGTTAATTTCCTTATTCTTATGCTCTTTACCCACATTGTCTTGCAGACTCCATTAATGCGGATTGCTGCACAAGGGAAACTTATTTGATTTCCCGGGTGACCAGAGCCCCTCCCTCTTGCCTGATCTTAGCACGAGTTTGCTATACTAATATGACAGGGTGACCAGTGCCCTATATGTATATGCTAGGATGACCAGTGCCCTATATTAACTTACCTGATTCTTGGAGCTTGGTGAGTACAGGAAGTGTTCCTCCCTTACACTTTGTCCACCACCATGCTGATGCTCACCTAATTAGGGTACTTTATCTATAGGTACTTTGAGACAAGACATCAAATTGCACGCTACACTTGACGGATTCCTTGCCGGAGTCTGCCTGACCCATGACAGGGTCACTAATCCTTGACCATCAACATCAAGACTGTCTATTCTAAAACCTTCGGCCAAATGTAAATGCCTGGGGTAAGCCCACTATAGGTTATCTTCCTCTTTACTGCTCACTTTAAGCCTTCGTTATTTTAATTCATTGTCCCATTACAGTCCCCAGAATCCCTTGTCCTGATGAGACCCCGTAACGCGAGAGGGTCGAAACGTCATCGACTACAAAAAGGGAGAGTCCTAGGAAACTAGAAAAAATTCCTATTAAGTGGATTGATAATTGATTCCATAAGGGACCTCCCCGTTTACTGCTTCTTTTTATTAGTCACTGTATAATATGTCACTGTTGGTTTTGGTCACTACCCTGGGGCACAAAATTCACTTGGATCACTTTCTATCTTGTATATAGTGTGAATACACAGTAATTGTTTTACTCTTTTTTCATATGATTGTTGTTTGCTAAATAAAAGTTACGCCCATGATCGGCTGAAGTGGGCTTGAGAGAAATTCATTTGTTTGTGGGCTTCAAATTCAAAACTTTGATTGATTCTATATTGATCCAATATAATAACAGATTTAGAAGGACATAACTCCCCATTCTAACTACAAACTCTAATTTTGGTATAAAGGAAGTAACACACTTTGCCTTATTTTCACATCTGTTGTTCAAATGAGTTCCTTGTGAACATTGTTTGTTGGCTGAATAATGAAAACAAGGGCTCTTTTTAGAGCCACCATATAACCCAACAGTGAATTTTATTTATTTTTAACATACATACTTTTTCAAAATATTTTCCGGATTCGCGAACCCGTCGCGAATTTGCAAGACAAAAGCACGAATTCAGTGCACTACAACACAATACACTTTTCAAGTTTAACTTTTAATTTTTTCATTTTCTTTCTAACTCTATCAAATTTAATGTAATTATTAACTTCAATCTCACTAGCTCTATAAAAAAGTTCACAAATGCAACACTACCTTCTGAATTATATACTATTAAATTGTTTATTTAGGATGGATTGGCAAATCCACTGCGACGTTACACTGGGGGGCTGTGCTGAGAGCCGCAATAGGGTCGCGACTCCTATCACGAGGTAAAAAAAACAAATTAATGCCCCCACTTCCATTACCCGATGTCGGGCCCATGGATTCCATCCCCCGGGGCACGGTCATTTTTTTTTTTAAATTAAAAAAAGAGAGAGGGGCCGCTTGGCCCCCCCGGGCCATTTTTGGCCCCGGGGACCCCGGGGCTTGCCCACTTCTTTTGTTTTTCTTTAAAAAATGAATAGGGGGGCTGGGTGGCCCCCCTAACTGGGCCATTTTGGACCCTGGGGACCCCATCCCCCGAGGCCCGGCCTTATCTTTAAAAAAAAAAAACAATAATTAAAAACGTGGGGAGGGGGGCCGAGTGGCCCCCCTCCCGGGCCCCCAGGGGCATGGCCATAATGTTGGGGACCGCGGGGGGAGCCCTAATGCCCCTGCGGTCCCTGCCGGCTCCCCGCCTCCAGCGTGAGCCGGCATTGTGTTTGGGGAAAGGGAGCTGCTGACATGCAGCTCCCTTTGCCCAAAAGCAACTCTGCTTCGCTTCATGGAAGCAAGAGCAGTTTTTTTGACATTTCCCCTGGGACCTGGCCCACCCGGGGGCTTAATTAAACGAAGTGTGGGAGACCCCGCTTCATTTTTTAAAACATTTTTCAGCGGGATTCGCAGACCCTAGGTGACTCCTGCCGAAAATAAAGAAAAAATGCTTTTTTTGGCCCTCGGGGTCCCTGTGGGACCCCCTGAGCAGGCCTAGGGGGTCAGGGTGTTTCTACCCTGCCACCTTATCTTGTTTTTTTACTGTTTTTCTTGTGACTCGGTTCAACCGAGCATAGTGCCTGACACATTTCGGAATCTCCTTCCTTTCTCAAAGGCAGCACGCTTCATGCACAGCAAACATTGTCCACCAATACTTCCCCTCTTTTTGAAGACTCATTCCTCTCATTCCTCTCAGGTGAGCAAAAGCCAGTGCTTGGAATCATGGGATTGGTTGTCCAGTATTACCCATGTGGGTTGCCATGAATGTACGTACCCAGAATACTTTCTACTGCCAGTTCAACTAACACAGAAGTTGCCCCCAAATCCAAGCGCCTTGTCAATACCCATATCATTGCCCAAATAAGCAAACAGGGCTGCTCGGATTTTGGGGTGGTGCATTTCAGGGCCGGGCCGGCCGTATTTATGAAATGAAAGAAGTTGCCCCCAGGCGAAATGCACTCATTGAGACATGCAAATTTATTCAAAGAAGCCAGCTTTGGTAAGTCGCACAACAGCGTAGTGCCTGACGCGTTTCGGAATCTCCTTCCTTTCTCAAAGGCAGCACGCTTCACGCACAGCAAACATTGTCCACCAATACTTCCCCTCTCTTTGAAGACTCATTCCTCTCAGGTGATCAAAAGCCAGTGCTTGGAATCATGGGATTGGTAGTCCAGTATTACCCATGTGGGTTGCCATGAATGTACATACCCAGAATACTTTCTACTGCCAGTTCAACTAACACAGAAGTTGCCCCCAAATCCAAGCACCTTGTCAATACCCATATCGTTGCCCAAATAAGCCAACAGGGCCGCTCGGATTTTGCGGTGGTGCATTTCACAGCCGAGCCGGCCGTATTTATGAAATGAAAGAAGTTGCCCCCAGACGAAATACACTCATTAAGACAGGCAAAGTTATTCAAAGAAGGCAGCTTTGGTAAGTTGCACAACAGCGTAATGCCTGACGCATTTCGGAATCTCCTTCCTTTCTCAAAGGCAGCACGCTTCACGCACAGCAAACATTGTCCACCAATACTTCCCCTCTTTTTGAAGACTCATTCCTCTCAGGTGAGCAAAAGCCAGTGCTTGGAATCATGGGATTGGTAGTCCAGTATTACCCATGTGGGTTGCCATGAATGTACGTACCCAGAATACTTTCTACTGCCAGTTCAACTAACACAGAAGTTGCCCCCGAATCCAAGCGCCTTGTCAATACCCATATCGTTGCCCAAATAAGCCAACAGGGCTGCTCGGATTTTGCGGTGGTGCATTTCAAGGCCGGTCCGGCTGTATTTATGAAATGAAAGAAGTTGCCCCCAGGCACTCATTAGACAAGCAAATTTATTCAAAGAAGCTGGCTTTGGTAAGTCGCACAGCAGCGTAGTTCCTGACGCGTTTTGGAATCTCCTTCCTTTCTCAAAGGCAGCACGCTTCCTGCACAGCAAACATTGTCCACCAATACTTCCCGTCTTTTTGAAGACTCATTCCTCTCAGGTGAGCAAAAGCCAGTGCTTGGAATCATGGGATTGGTAGTCCAGTATTACCCATGTGAGTTGCCATGAATGTACGTATCCAGAATACTTTCTACTGCCAGTTCATCTAACACAGAAGTTGCCCCCAAATCCAAGCGCCTTGTCAATACCCATATCGCTGACCAAATAAGCCAACCAGGCCGCTCGGATTTTGTGGTGGTGCATTTCACGGCCGGGCCGGCAGTATTTATGAAATGAAAGAAGTTGCCCCCAGGCGAAATGCACTCATTGAGACAGGCAAATTTATTCAAAGAAGGCAGCTTTGGCAAGTCGCACCACAGCGTAGTGCCTGACGCGTTTCAGAATCTCCTTCCTTTCTCAAAGGCAGCACTCTTCACGCACAGCAAACATTGTCCACCAATACTTCCCCTCTTTTTGAAGACTCATTCCTCTCAGGTGATCAAAAGCCAGTGCTTGGAATCATTGGATTGGTAGTCCAGTATTACCCATGTGGGTTGCCATGAATGTACATACCCAGAATACTTTCTACTGTCAGTTCAACTAACACAGAAGTTGCCCCCAAATTCAAGCGCCTTGTCAATACCCATATCGTTTCCCAAATAAGCCAACAGGGCCGTTCGGATTTTGCGGTGTTGCATTTCACGGCCGGGCCGGTCATATTTATGAAATGAAAGAAGTTGCCCCCAGGCGAAATGCACTCATTGAGACAGGCAAATTTATTCAAAGAAGGCAGCTTTGGTAAGTCGCACAACAGCATAGTGCCTGACGCGTTTCGGAATCTCCTTCCTTTCTCAAAGGCAGCACGCTTCAAGCACAGCAAACATTGTCCACCAATACTTCCCCTCTTTTTGACGACTCATTCCTCTCAGGTGAGCAAAAGCCAGTGCTTGGAATCATGGGATTGGTAGTCCAGACATTTGAGGTGAGCAGATCTAGATTGTTGCTGGTGTTGAGAGTGCTCTATACAGGATCTGCTTTCCACCTAAACTTGAGAACTACCCAGAGTTCTCTGCTTCTTTTTTGCATGATTTATGCGTCACTCTATGCCTGAGAGGGTATTGTTTTGACTTATACTGGGTGCTCCCTTGTGTCTGGACAAAGCTATACCTCTCAGAAGAGCTCTAATTAGAGCGAAACACTGTGTCAGGGGTTGCTTTTACTCATTTCAGGTTGGCTTGGTTGGTATTTTACCAATTCAAAGCTGTAATACTGTGCCTGGAGTGGTAAATGGCTTTTGTCATTTTACAGCGCGGCATGGACAGCACTGTGCTAGTCCTATGCTTAAAGTCTTTGCTGTAGAAATGGCAAAAGACTTTGCCCCTTTCTATCTCGGCGTGGATGGCACTGTGCTAATCCTATGCTTAAAGACTTTGATAGAAAAGCAGACATTTGAGATGAGCAGATCTAGAGTGTCACTGGTGTTGAGAGTGCTCTATTCAGGAGCTGCTTTCCACCTAAACTTGAGAACTACCCAGAGTTCTCTGCTTCTTTTTTGCATGATTTATGCGTCACTCTATGCCTGACAGGGTATTGTTTTGACTTATACTGGGTGCTCCCTTGTGTCTGGGCAAAGCTATTCCTTTCTGAAGAGCTCTAATTTGAGCGAAACACTGTGTCAGGGGTTGCTTTTACTCAAATCAAATCAAATCAAAACAAGCTTTATTCGGTATATAGAAATATATCCATAAAAGCATTCTACAAATAAAAACAATTCATCATAAATTTTACAATTTTTCCATAATTAAAATTCCCAATGAACGTTTCTCATATAGACATTTTCACCCTAATTAGTTTTCATAAAGCACATCTCCACATAAATATAAATAAAGCATACTGATAATATTTACATGTCATCACAGGAAGCAATAAAGAATAAAATTCATACAATAATTCATATAAAAAAGAGATAAAACCTCAAATTGCCGCTTATTATCATTAAAAACGTTATATCAGGTAATGTAATGGGACAGTATGGACTGCAAATGAATATATTAAATATATAGTCTATTCGATTTCATAATTCAGCATTTCCAAGTATGAAAGATCCTTTCTTCGTTTGATAGCCATTTGAATAAAAAGGATGACCGCATTACATGTCGATACGTTTTCCAAATTACAAATTTGATAAAAAGCGGATTTATAAGAATACAGCTTATTAGCAATAAAAAGTGGTCGTAAAAGAAATTTTCTAATGTCCCTATAAAAATTACAAAAGAGTATAAAATGCAAAGTGGTCTGGGAGGTTTTACAATCACACGGGCACTTAGGTAGATTAGAACTCCACTTACCCATCTTAGGGAAAGCTATCTGAAAGTGGAGCGTACTCAGCCTTAATCTTGTTAAATAAAATCTGTGTTGTACATTTCTTATAAAAACAAGATACGGTTGAGTACCCAGTGAGAAGGGCCCTTCACAATAAGATCTGACGCCTGGTTTTGTACTCAGTTCAGCTACCCTCATTGATTCTCTGGATTTCAAAAGTCACCTTTTTAACTCCCCTTTACTGTAGGTCTGGATACTCTCAGGATCTTTAAAATGAATTACCACGTTACACTCAGTTAAAACACTATGGGGGATATTCACAAGAACGTATGATAATTATCGCCAAAATAGGTTAACGCAAGTTTTCATATCGCTGTCTATCGCGGGAAAATAACACTGTGTTAACATGGCATTCACAACACGGCGGTAATATGCGATAGTACCCCGATAACGCGGCAAATGTCCGAGATAACACTACCGGGACGGCGATAAAAATCTCAACCCAAACGTGGAAAAAGGTGCGATGGGCCCAACCGCGATATAAAAATCAGCGACAAGCAGCGGCAGGCTTGCAATTCCCACGTCAGGCGGGCTAAATCACCATAAAAGCAGCAAAAAACCCAGAAAGAAATAAAAAAGACATAACAACTGCGAAGCACAATGGAGGGAGCTGGAGCAAGTATAGAGGACAACCCGAACCCCACAAGCCCCACGGAGGACCAGCCTGGGACCTCGGGGCCAGGGAAGGGGGCAAGGAGAAGAAGAAGAGGAAGACGCGGTTCAGTCCGCAGGGAAACAGGATCCCGATAACGGAGGTGACACACCCACCATCCAATTGCCATTGGTGTAATTGACAGCACTAAATGTTGCACATACACTTGTCCGAGCGATGTGCCAATGCAGAGGAGTGACATGCACACAGGGAATGTGTATAGGAATGAATTTATTTGCACATGCTGTGCCTGTGGTCATCTTGACCTGTCCCATGACTGCTAAGGACAGTCCCCATGTGACGTGCCTATGTGAAGAAATTGTGAATGATAGTGTCCCTTCGGGCTATTCCAGCTGCTGCTGCACCGGGGTGTGGTCCACCTGCCTCATCTTCATCATCATCGTCCTTTGCATCAGGCACTTGAATCCATGGGGCATTGGTGCGTACACATATGTTGTGCAACACACAACATGCAATGATCATCTTGCACACTATTTGCGGGCTGTACAGGAGTCTTCCACCTGTGATGTCCAAGCACCTGAAACGTGACTTCAACACGCCAAATGAGCGCTCCACAATGCCCCTGGTGCGTATGTGGGCCGCATTGTGCTGCCTCTGGGCCTGGGTGTTCGGGGCTCGGAGGGGTGTCATCATCCACGGGCAGAGTGCATATCCTTGATCACCTGTGACAGGGGAGAGAGATGTGTCAATCGGTGGTTCGGCATTCTGTGTTGGCAGGCTCATTAGTATATTGGTGTGTGATGTGTGGGACTTTGGGATACATGCCTGACATGTCTTGCATGTGGCAAATGAGCGGCATCCATGTGTAGTACGTTGTCTCACAGCTGCTCCTCACTCCCCCGAGCCTATTTACTTGTGTGCGCTGCGCGGTTGCAACACTTGCACTCCTAGGACAAACCATTGTCATGACTGTCTGCGCATGTCTACAAGCCTGACAACGACACTGTGATATTGGCCGCTGAAGGTGGTCGGCCACGTGTGTGTAGGCCTATGGTCAGGATATGGCGGGAACAGAGACACACGCAGTAGTTGCCTTGGTGGCCATCCCGGAAGTGAACCACGCCCTGAGCCCCGGGCTATTGATTGCCACTCCTACGCTGGCCCAGCCCACTCCGCTTACGCTTACAGGGGGGACGACATGGCTACATGTCCAGGGTCTACCCCACTGCCTAAGGTAATATGGTAGCGCCCAGTGTACACCAGCAGTATATGTCCACATGGACATGTCTGTGCTCTGCATACTTAAGTCTGTCCAGTACATCCCCTCCACACTTGGCATTGTGTACATTCTGATTCATGGGTCACTTGCCTCCCTCGCACATACTTGGTTCCTGCCTCTCACCACATCCTGCTATTGTGTGGCAGAGGTGCCATTATGTGGATGGCTTGTCTGCATGCCTGGCCCCTGTTACAACATTTCCATGTTTTGTCGTGTCTGGTAGGTGGGCATGTTGTTTGGCATGTCGTATGTGATGTTGTAACGTGTGCATTCCCACAGTTGTGAGTTGTATGATTGTGGAGTTGAGGTGTGTGGTGTGTTCCATTGGTACTTACCGACGAGCAGTGCATTTCCGTAGGTGGCATCCTCGAAGCGCTGGTTGATGATGGACTGTCGGAAGATGTAGGAATCATGCACACTGCCTGGGTAGTTGGCGTCGACGTTGGTGAAGAGTCCCCGGTGGTCCACTATTGCCTGCACATTGATGGAATGCGTGTGCTTCCTGTTGTGGTAATTGTGTGCAGTGTCGGCAGGGGGCACAAGTAGGACATGTGTGCAGTCAATTGCCCCCAACACGTACGGGAAGCCAGCTATGGCGTAGAAGCCTTGCTTGGTCTCCAGCTGTTCCTGCGCAGTGTGAGGGAAGTGAAGGTACTGGGATACCAAGCTGATGATGGCATCCAAGACAGGTGTGAGGAACTTTGATAGGGCTGGCTGTGAGACTCCTCCGACTCTGGCAGTTGTTGGTTGGAAGGTACCAGAGGCCAACAGGTGCAGCACAGCCAGCAGCTTTGTCTGCGGAGGGATGTTGGTTGTCCGCTGTGTTGGCACCATCAGCCTGTGGGCAATGTGGGTCAGGATGCGGAGGATGGTCGTCCTTTTGAACCTGTAGTGGGCAATGACTTCCTCTGGCATTAAGTCTCCGAGGCTGGTGCGATTTCGGAGGGAACACTGTCTCATTCTGCGCTGCCTCAGTGGTAGTCCGGGGGTGTGGTCCTGGGGTGGTGGGGGTCCTGGGGGGGGTGGCGGTGGTTGTTGTGGGCCTCTTGGGGCTCCGAGCTGCATGATCAGTAGCACCATGACATGTGTTGGTCTGCCGATGTGGCTCTTGGCTGGGCTTCCTTTATACTGCAGGTTGTCGTCCTGCTTAACACCAGTAGAAGGCAGGTGTTAAATCCCTGCTGCTAACGCACCTTATCGCCTGTTCTTGGTTCGCATCGCAGATCTGGCTGGTCATTGAGAATGTCGCGAAGTGGTGTTTTCGTGTGTTTTTGCACGGGAACACCTACTCTGCATATCATTAGCGTTAGTTGTCTCTCTCATCCATGGCGATGTTTTTTGCGGCAGCTATCGCTGGTATACTGGCAATGTGGGGAGTTTGCACCAGCTTGTGACTGGGGCGATAATTCTTTCACCCCTTTTGCTGCGCTAAAGTGCCGTTAACTCAGTGATGAGTCCTTGAGAATATGCCCCTATGAATATAATCTAACCATGGTATATTCCTGCAGTGGTCAAGTTTGAGGCAATCCAGGATTATATTTTTAGTAAAATGCATTTCAACTTTAGTCCAAATTCGGTGCCACAGTGTAAGAGCAGCCATACTAATCAGATCACTAAGGTATGGTACATTTGTCTCCTTATGGACTATATAAGTAGCTGTTGAGTTAGGAACCGATAATACCCTTCTTAAAAATTTATTTTCAAGGGTTTGTAATGGGGAGATGTCTGCCATACCCCATAGGGCTCCACCATAACAAACCCCTGTGGTGCACTTACTCCCATATCATTTTAAGATTTCACGTGTCGGCTTATTGCCTATTTTATGGGAGAATCTAAAAATAGCCTCGCTTGATCTCAAAAATGTTCATTTGCATAAGTTAATGTGTGTACTCCATGATCCTTTGCTATTAAAAAGTAACCCCAGATAAGAAAATGGAGGTGTACTTTCGATGGGTACTCCCCCAACATGGTGGGTTCTGCTCTTAGCTTTGCTTTTCCCACACGTCATGACTAATGTTTTGCTCAAATTTATTTTTAGGTCTTTTTTGGTCTTGAAATTTGTAAAGTTATCTATCAGGAGTTGGAGGCCATTTGCAGTCCTAGATATTAGGACTGCATCATCTGCATATAATAAAACTGGGGTTACACGTTTACCAACAATAGGGGCATCAGCTTTCAAACTCTGTGATAAAAAGCCAATACCGTTAATATAAAGCGAGAATAAAAGGGGGGCAAGGACGCAACCTTGTCTAATTCCACGGGTTACTCTAAAGTGCGTTGTGCATTCCCCATTCTGGCCATAGCGTATCTTTGAGGTTAAGTGAGCATATATCTGTGATAAAAAGCTTATGATGTCATATGGGGCGCCCATCTCTTCTAGCGTTTGCCATAACTTGGTATGGTTTACCAAATCAAACGCACTAGAAAGGTCAACAAAGCAAAGGTGGAGTAGACCTTCTTTGGCAAGGGTGAGTTTGCCATAAGCAACTTGAGGTTAACGCACTGCTCGACCGTTCCAATACCCCTTCTAAAACCATACTGGGGTTCAGTTAGGATATTTTTGTCTTTTACCCAGCATTCCAACCTGGCTAACAGGACTCTGCCCATTAATTTAGAGGTGGAATCAAGAAGGGATATTGGACGGTAGCATTTTGCGCTACCTCTGTCGCCTTTTTTAAAAATAGGGACAATCACACTTTCAGCCCAAGTTACAGGTAGCACCCCATTAATAATTGCATTGAATAAATTAACGAAAATAGGGGACCAAAAATCAACATTATGCTTAAAGATATCAATGGGGACCCCATCCGGTCCTGCAGCCTTCCCGCTTGCGCTGTTCTTTAGGGCAATTTTTATCTCTTCTACAGTAATAGATTCTATCTTAGCGATGTTTAATAAAATAATATAGCGGTTTTCATCTGTTTCGGTGACCTGTTGTGAAGGGTTAAAAATATGTTCAAAGTGAGTTAACCAATCTTCTGACGTCACCGATGTATCAACCTTGGCAGATGAAATATCTTTAAACAAAGGTTGGTCTATAGTTTTCCAAAATAGGATAGAATTCTTAGTCTCGGCAGCTTGGATCAGACTATCCCACACATTCTCCTGATTTCAATCTTTCTTGAGTTTAAGGCTTGCTTATATCTTTTCCGAAGGATGCAAATTCTTTCTCTATTCCTAGGGTTTACTTTTAATTCTTCCTTCAGGTCCCTGTTTAATCTGGAACATTGTTGATTGAACCAACGTGGGCAATAATCCCTATTTTTCTTGTTTTTAACTTTCAGGTCTTTAGAGATTTCAGCGGAAATGTTTTGAAAGGCCGTTACAGTATCGATATTACTAGAAAGTTTGTCCAGGCATGTTTTTATATGGTGATTATTTTTTGGACTACATTCTCCATAAAAACTGTGGGGTCAACGCCTGTCCACTTGATAGAGATCCCATTTTCACCTTGCGTTTTAATATCAGCTGCAGAGACGCATGCCTTCGCTCTATAATATAAACTAGAGTTCAATATTAACAAGAGGGGGTGATGGTCACTAAACAGACTAGGCTGTATGAAACATTTATCAATGAGAAACCTGCAATTCCTTGATATTAAAAGGTGATCGATACAGGAAGACGACCTAGCCCCCTCATATGTGTGATTAACATGAACTCCCTCATGAGCACCCGGCTCCATGATTTCTAAATTAAGTTTATGCATGACGCAGTTAATTGTTTCACCATAGGAATTATGTGGGAAATGAGAAGTATGGTCACCAAATTCATCTTCATAACCACATTGGTCCCCTATAGAAAGATTACATAATTCACTATTAAAATCACCAGCCCAAATTAATATATACTCACCCCCCAATCCCTTCAGGAAATTATCCAGCTCTGTCTCCATTGTTATGATTATCCCGTGTCTCGTATTATCAAATATATTATTATAAAAGTTAATAAGTACGATATTCTGCTTTCCTTTGACACAGAAAAGTAAGAGCTGGAAGTACTGTGAATTTGTAAAAGTTTTCTTTAAGGTCAGGGGAGAGGACACCGATATTAATACTGCTAGGCCTCCACTCGCTCTCCCAGCCTTGGACGGTATTGTTTTAGAAAAAATAGTTTTAAAACCATTAATAAAAAAAGCTTCTGTCAACCATGTTTCTTGCATTAAAATCAAAGTACAATGCTGTATGCTTTTAAACCATGCTATATTGTGCAATTTATTTTTAACCCCTGCAACGTTCCATGACATAATTTGCAATCATCCCACCAATGGACAACTAGTTAGATCTATACCAGTCAAACTAATTAAAGGGGTGGGATCAATGCAAGCGTTTAGTTGAACCGCTTCTATGGGTTCTGCTTCTATACTAATAGGGGAAATAATATGATTACCTTCGTTCAACTGCGCTGCTTCTGCACGTACTTCTTCTATTGGTGTACCCAAAGGCTTGAAAGTATAAATACTGTCATCCGATTGTACAACTTTCGAGCCCAGTCAGTCGACTTCGCTACAGCTTCTTAAAGGGGCAAACCTATTCGGCATAGATGGTATCATGTAATTAACGGAGCTATGTTGAGCTCTACCTGTTAGGTGGGGCTGCTCAATTCTAGATCTATAAAAATATCCAAGAGGTACTGTAATGATAGTATCATTAGGGCGATCGCATGGCCAACTATATTTTGCTGATGCTTCCTCCAATAAGCAGCCCACCACTTCAGGGTGGCGAAAATTTACTACAACACAGTCCCCTTCACATGACTTTTCCCCTTTACCCACGCAGCTGACTCTTCTTAACATGATTATTTCCTGAGATAGTAGCCTAGTGCTACAATGAGTATTAATGGAGAACCAGTGTATAACCCGGTTCTTCAATGATTCCCAGGTTTCTGTGGAATTGTCACATAATTTAGGAACATTTTTTAAAACAATAAAATAGGGAGTAGCCGGAGGGGGCAAACTAAGGGAGCCCCCCTGATACCTCTTAGGTTGTTGATAGCCTTCAGTTGCTAAATTATATTGAGAGTCATTTTGTAAATGACCATTCATCGTTTTAACAACAGGATGTAATCTAGATGATCCAGGTACTTCCTCTGTTTGTGTTACAAATGGTTGGTGAATATTAACCTTCGCTATTTCACTTACATGACTTTGATCATTTTGTAGTTTCTTATCAATATTTCTACTAGACATAGACTTCTGACATGTATTGGGTACATTAGGTGTCCGTAGAGCTGCAACCAGTTCCATTAATTGGATAATATCTTTTTGCACTAGTTTTATTTCAGTCATAACCCGCCATTCAATAGTGTCAATTTTCCCATGTAGTTTTTTGAAGAGTGTATCAATGCCTTGCATATGTTGTATTGACTCTTCAGGTCCTGTTCCCAGTTCCTTTCTGTCCGGTTTTAAGATCTTCCTCTTTTTTTTGGTTTTCTGGAGACTATTCTTTGCTGGTGCTGTGTACTGTTTACACCTTTTCGCGGGTGGAGAAGACAAATCAGGTGTATCCGATGCTGTGGAAATTTCAAGGGGAGTTGTCAATACACAAGGGCCCGACTTAGTGGGATGATCTAACTTAGGGATGTTAGGGCTGTTATCCTTCAGGCTGTTACTCCTGCCATTGCAGTTGCTCAAGTCCTGTGCTTCAGGCTCAAAGCCAACACTATTTTCACTATCATGGTCTTCCAAAGCTGACTTAGTCTCTTTTTGGGCAGCGTTCAGGGCCGTCTTAGTAGCCGCCAATTGCTCCTCTACCTGAACAATCTCGCTGTTGATAATGCCCATGGCACTTTTCAAATAATTTGTGATCGGTACAGTTTTATCAGCGTGCTTCCCCTTAGTTGGTGCCAGTTTTCTCTTCCCCATTTTACTTTAATACACTCCAATGCGAGAAAGAGAAGTTAAAGCCCCTTACCGGTATATCTGGCTTCAAATCGCGGGACCAAGAGGTATGGCCCAGCCCAGCCTCGTCCGGTCTCGGACGGACGCAGACGGCCCGCCCTTGGCCCGGGCTTTGCCCGTGCATGCCCGCATGCGTCCCATGCTGTGGGAGCACTCTGTGGCTTTTGAGGGCGCCTCCAGATGTGTGCAATCAGCGTCGGTGGCCACGAGGGAGCCTGGGACGCGTAGTCCTGTCCCGCTCCTCTGGCTGGTTCCTGGTAGTTCCCGGTGGCGGCAAAGAAAACAGCTGCGGTATTGCTGCAGAGCTAAGGGCTTTTACTCATTTCAGGTTGGCTTGGTTGGTATTTTACCAATTCAAAGCTGTAATACTGAGCCTGGAGTGGTAAATGGCTTTTGTCATTTTACAGCTCGGCATGGACAGCACTGTGCTAGTCCTATGCTTAAAGACTTTGCTGTAGAAATGGCAAAATACTTTGTTCCTTTCTATCTCGGCGTGGATGGCACTGTGCTAATCCTATGCTTAAAGACTTTGATAGAAAAGCAGACATTTGAGGTGAGCAGATCTAGAGTGTCGCTGGTGTTGAGAGTGCTCTATACAGGAGCTGCTTTCCACCTAAACTTGAGAACTACCCAGAGTTCTCTGCTTCTTTTTTGCATATATGTATGTATGTGTAAATATATTTAGGTGTATATATATATTTACACATAAGTCAAGCCGTTCCGCAAGGTGGTGGTTCAATATCAGTAATCCAAGTTTATTAACAGAGACAACCCATGACATGTTATGGCCTGACGGCCTTGATCATATGACCTGCAGTCTACAAAACCTCTGCTTATAACTAAGTGCTCAACATAGAAAGAGGATAATCTTCATCTGTGAAAATGGAGAGCTATAATGAAACATAAAATAGACATAGTGAGAGGACACAATACATTCCTGAAACATGGAATCCATCTTGGAACAATGTCAATAGTGCAAACTATAATGAAAGATAACTACTTAACGATATAAAGGTTATGACATACCTATTAAATGAATAAAGAAAATATGAAAAGGCAGGTACAAATGTTGTACAATCAGAATGTATCAATTTCAACATATATCCAGGACCACAATACTGCCCAAGTGGCTACTGTCAGTGCATTGTACTGTTAATTCCCCAAATACAGCTCAATTGCATACATACTCCCACGGTATGACACAAGTGAGCTACTGACAGTGACTACAGTTAATACCAGGGTCGGTAAAGGCTTGTACAAAAAAAAGTTGCCTGAATTGGAAATGGAGTCCCACCCTCAGGCCCGCAGGGGCAAGTCATTAAAAATAGGCATAAACAAACATAAAAATATATATAAAAACAAAACATTAAAAGGAGGGGTTGGCCTAAGAAAGCAATTTTCAAATATCATCAATATTATAAAGTGTCCTTATTTGTAACAGAAAAGGTCCAAACATCCAACACGTGAAGAAAAAAGGGTAGAGGGCTCCTGCCCAGGTGGGCACCACCGCATCTCAGAAGAGATTCCCTTCTTTTCCTCCTGTGAACAATAGAAAAATGACAGAAAAAATGAAGTCAGTTAAAATCTACAGAAACTTCCTAACAATTAGAAAGCAATAAAAATCATACAAAGCTAAGAGAATCTAGAAACTGAAACCAACAGTTGCTACTGTTTATTCACTGCATAAATGAACATTAAGTTCTTTCTCTGAGTTCCACCCATTGGGGAGCTTAGTATGGTGATCAATTACGTATTGGATTCTCTCTGTCTCAAGTGTAATTTTGTTACCACCTCGTATGTGGAATTAGATGTGTTCAATTGCAAACTTGTTTCTAACACTTTATTGGCACTACAAATTGTCTGGCCATGGGATAACGTTGATCACCTTTATCAATGACACATGTGTAGTCCAGAATTATTTTTCTTACGGGCTGAATAGATCTCCCTACATAACATTTACTGCAAGGGCATTCCAGGATGTAAATAACATAGGAGGAACAACATGTGAGGAACTGTTTGATCTTTTTCTAACCATTCCCATATGATACTTTATAGGATTTCTACGTCGTTCTACAGTTGTAGGCTTTTCAATTTATACATGGGGGAAAGCCTTTCAAATCATCATTAGCTGATCTTTAAACAGTAATATCACTATGTACCAGTAAGTCCCTGAGGCTCCTACCTCTCCTGTATGTGAAACTGGGCTTATCTTGTAGGGTGGAGCCAATGGTAGAGTCAGTCGATAGAATTCCCCAATTCGTATTGACTATTTTTGCTACTGTGTTCATATGATTATTGAAGGTGGTAATGAGTCTAATCTCTGAATTATCTGTATTGGTGGAAAGGGGAGATTCCTGAAAAAGGATGGTGTCCCTGGCGATTGAATGTACCCAATTCTTGTCTTTCTTAAGGAACCAATCAGGATAATCCCTTTCTTTAAACCTTACACACATGATTTGTTCTTCTCTTAGATATGCCTCTTCATTACTGCAATTACTACTCAGGGCATGAAGGATACTGTTGCCTGCCGTGGACTTTCTATGATGGTATGTAGTCAGGGCTCCTTCTTTGATTTCCACCAGAGTGTCAAGGAATTAGACTTTCCTATTACTGAGCGTGTAAGTGAATTTCTTTTTTTTTGTGTCGTAATTTTTTATTGGGTATCAAAAAGAAACACAGCAGGACGCTAGGCGCACAACATAGTACAAAATGGAGGTTATAGCATGATGGCTACATCTATACCGCAATGGGTGGAGGGAAGAGGGAGAAGTTCAGGGAGGGGAAGGGATTCGGAGGGCGGGGGAGGAGGGGGAGAAGCATAACAATATAAAGGAAGGCATATATTGGATATATCATCAACATGAACATTGCAAGAACTCGAACATCTTCATATGCAGTACTCTGACTCAATGCAGTGGACATCATAGATGGTGCCTCAGCCATTCCCCCCGTTGGTAGCTATACGATGACTACAAATGGCAGACTCTCTGATCGGGGGAAGGGAGGGAGGTCGCAATTTGTCAAGGGCCTCCGAGCTGAGGTGAAAATGAGAGAGGGAGAGGGGGGAAGGGAGGGGGAGGAAAAGAGGGGGGACACACCCCCTTGACAGATCCAGACTGGAGGAGTACCATAGACCTCGGGCATCAATGACAGGTAATGGGGGGCAGTAGGATATGGTGTGATGAGCGGGGTGATTCTGAGGGTCGTTGTGGTCTGAAGTATTGTGTACTGTAGAGGGGCAGAGCGGGGTTGCGTCCCTAAGGAGAGGATTGGTGCGCCAGGTTTTGATTGCTTGGTGGTAACAGCCCATATAGGATGGGGAAAGGGTGGGGGGCAATGGTTGACGGGGTGGGGGAAGGGTAGGGGAGGGTGGGGTCAGGAGGATGGGGAGGGGTTGAATGGGGGAAGGGAGGTGAAAAATGTGCGTGTAAGGGGGTAATAGAGAGGGAGGTATGGGAAGGTAATGGAGGGGGATGTGGTAGGGTAGTCAGGAGTATCTGTGGGGTATGAGAAGGATGAGGAAGAGGGGAGGAGCATGGGGTGTAAGTCAATTTCATATTGAGATTTTTAGTTTGAAGTCTGGAAATGAACTCCATGGCCGATCTTTGCGTACCTTTCCAAGCAATGAATAGGTCATCGATATAACGTAGCCAGAGGATGATATTTTCCATGCCGTCCAATTTCTCGGGTGCAGTGGACACCTGCTCCTCCTACCAGTCCATGAAAAGGATAGCAAAGCCTTGGGCGAAACAGGTGCCCACCGCAGTACCATTTTGTTATCTATACAATTCCCCATTGAACAAAAAGATGTTATTCTGAAGACAGATGCAAATCAAATCAAGAAGCATGTTAGTATGGGAAAACAGATGTATGAGCCTTGCCCTCAAAAAGAGTTTTCAGGCTTTAATGCCTTGTTTATGGTCAATATTAGCATAGAGGGGCAAACATCCGAAATTGCACAGAGGCTGGAGAGGGCAGGTCTTTGCAACCATCTCCTCAGCTTATGCTCGGGTACTGATTTGGATAAGACCCGGGGTTCCCTTTGATCTCACACATGCCTCAATAGATAGTGAAGGCAGGTATGTCTTCCTGACAGGGAGGTTAGAGGGCGGGAGTTGCTGTTGGGTAACATTTACGCACCCAACCTGGATCAGGTTGCTTTCCTCACCTCACTCTCAGCTAAAATGGCCAAACATATGAGGGGGCGGGTGGTGCTCGGAGGAGATTTCAACTGTATCGCGGACCCTGTGGCTGACTGCTCACACCCCGTCTCCCAGGGGCACAGACACACCATACAACGTCAGGGTTCCGGGACTGGATGGCCCACTGGGGACTAGAGGATACTTGGAGGGCACAACATGACACGGTCAGGGAATTCTCCTTTTTCTCCCAGATGCATCAGGTACACACCAGACTTGACACCTTTTTGTGTACACCAGTTTTCAATAGTACCATAACCCACAGTGAATACTTAGGGCGCACCCTGTCTGATCACAGTCCACTAATAATGATCCATCAGCCACTAGAGAGGCGCCCCCAATCCCCACGTGGAGACTTAACCCTCTGACACTCAAAGACGCACCATTCAGGGCATCTCTGGGTACACTTATCGAGACTTTCTTTCCCATTAACACCCACACAGCCTCTGCCGCCTTGGTGGAGTGGGAGGCATTTAAGGTGGTGGTAAGGGGCCACTGTCTGGGTCAGTCCATTGGGGCGCATAGAGAAATCCGTCAAGAAATCCTAGACTTAGAGGGTAAATTACGCCAGCTGGATAATGCCCAGGGAACTGACCCCACGGCTTTGTTAAAACTGCAAGAAACGCGAGGAAACTGCAATGCAGCGTTAGGGCGACTAAGATGCCTCAGCTATAAGGAACATCTGGACAGAATGCAGAAAGAGGAGGGAAGGACTGGCCGCCTCTTGACTTGGTTGATCAAACCGAAGACCCGGGGAACACCGATTACACAACTGAGGGCAGCAGCGGGTGACCTAGTTTATAATCCTGAGGAAATTAACACGTTATTCCTAGAATACTATGGAGGATTGTATACCGCACCTGTAGCAACCCCACAGACTTTGATCTGGGACTTCCTAGACCCCCTGTCGCTGCGGACCGTTGACAGGTCGATACAGGAAGAATTGGGGTGCCCGATAACGCTGCAGGAAATCCACTCAGCCATTGTAGACATGGCACTGGGTACAACTCCGGGACCTGGCGGCCTACCGGACGAATTTTACAAGAGATATGTGGATAGCCTAGCATTGCGGTTAGTGACCCTAAATGCTGAGGTCCTCAGTCTAGGCAAGCTTCCCAAGACTACCCAGAGCGTGCTAGTGATTCCCTTACCTAAATCTAAGGAGGTGGGTGCCCGGGTGGTGGACTTTAGGCCCCTCTCTATGCATAATTTAGATTTTAAAATTCTTAGCAAAGTACTGGCGAATAGGTTGCTCCCTCACATGAAAGCTCCTATCCACTCTGACCAAAATATCTTCATCCCTTCCCGCAGTACCTCTTACAATCTGCGCAGGCTCTATTCGGTTCTCTATCACTCAGAAGCGCCACTCATGCAACAGGCTGCAGTACTCTCCATCGACCTGGAAAATGCCTTTGACGTGGTCGGTTGGGAGTATTTATTTGAAACCATGCTGTGTATGGGTCTGGGGAATGCATGGGTGAAATGGGTTCGGCTCCTCTACACATCCCCCACGGCGAGAGTTAGAACTGGGAAAACGATATCTAGTCAATACAACATTTCCTGGGGAGTTCGACACGGCTGCCCTCTCTACCCCCTCCTGTTTGCCCTAGCAATTGAACCGTTGGCCGAGAGGGTCCGACAGGGTGGTGAGGGGATGGGCCTCAGGATAGGTGAACGGGTACACACTATCTCTCTTTATGCAGATGACCTGCTGATATATTTAGGGGAAACGGTGTCAGGCGTGGCCTCGTCAATGCAATTACTGGCGAGGTTTGAGCAAGTATCGGTCCTCCGGGTTAATAAAACAAAGAAGTACCTATTCCCAGTGGCGGGTCCTATGCCCAGGCCTGCGGCCCTAGCGGCTGACATCAATTGGGCCCCTCGGTCATTTAAGTATCTGGGCAGTCAGGTCTTCCACAATATGGAGGACATTCGAGAGGGAAACCTAGATAGGGCAGTGCGATCCCTTAGATCTTGTGTTATTTTCTGGCACAACCTACAACTGCCTATAATGGCTAGAATTTCCCTATCTAAAATGGTCATGCTGCCTCGGCTTCTTTACTTTTTTGTCAATCTCCCAGTACTGATGCTCCTGGGATGGTTCTGCCCGTTGAACTCTCTACTACAGTACCTGGTGTGGAAAGATGGGCGAAGGAGAGTGTTGTTGAAGACACTACAACATCCTATGGCAGAAGGTGGATTGGGGGTGCCGAACTTCGAACTCTATATGGTAGCTGCCCAAATGCAATGGCTGGCACAATTGTTAGAAGGAGTGAATGAAGACGGCACATATTTAACAGAGTCAAAAGAACAATCCCCTTGGGAACAAATATTCAACCACAACAACTGATTCTCACATCCACCACCAAACTTAGTATCAGTCACCCAGGGTCAACCAAACACAGAGGTGCAAATTACATAAACTCAAAAATCAAGTCAAAGAAAATTTTTCCTCTCTTTTCAATTTATTAAAATTATATATGTACATATTCTAGCTGATCACAATGTTAAAAACCATACATTTTATGGGACAATTTAATACTCGAATGTGCCATTCAATTAAAAACAAATAATCACAAATACAGAAGCAAGTTAAAAAAACACAACAACAGCGAGTGGGAAAACTGCAAGAAAAAATGTTTTCAAATCAAGAAGACATCACAATGGTCAGACAAAAATGGGATATTAAATGCACACAATCAGATCAACAAATTCTTGTCAAATGATAGCCATAAAGTGTTGCACTTGTCATAGATCCGTGATATGTTCAACAACAAAGCATCGACGCGTTTCGGTGGGTCCAACGTTATATCACCCCCACCTTCTTCAGGAAAGCCAATATCTTCCCACCTTGTTTCAGTAATTCTAAATAAAATAAAACATATATATAACGACCATTATGAATTGATTAAAAAGCTCACAATTAACATCCTCTGTGGGTTACTCCCACCCTGGTATCTAACAAGCACTCGGACATTCAAACCTTCAAGCATACTTCCAAATATCACTGGACCTGCCACCGGTCTCCGCCGTACTTCATTCACTCCTTGACTCAGCGACAGAGGGCAGGCATGCCTCAAAGTAAAGTTGCTGCCCATCTAGGGTTCAGTTTAGGGATGCGGGCTCCGTTACTCTCCGCATACAACTGCAGAGAATATCCAAAGGATAGGACATCATCAAACATTCAAGCAAACAAGCATACTTCCAAATACCATTGGACCTGCCACCAGTCTCAACCGTACTTCATTCACTCATTTGCTCAAACGACAAAGGGCAAACATACCTCCAGATAAAAATACTGCCCGACTAGGGTATAGTTCAGAAATGCGGGCTACGTTCCTCTCCGTACAAAGCTGCAAAGAATACACAAGGGATAGGACACCATCAGGTTCTCATCCTACTTCCTCTGGGCTCTATGTCACAGTGTATTACACTTCTTAGGCATTTACCTTAGTGAGAGACAGAAAACCCTCACACTCTTGTTCTAAGCAGACGGGCTCCTTTTCAACGGTTCACTTCCTTATACCAGTGATTTATTAACAAAGTGGATAAAATCCCAATCTGCATAAAAACAATATGCAGAAAAATATTACAGACATAAACCTTGCGTATTACTGTCAAGCTTAGGTCATTGAATATTACGGACTCCCAAGATGGTTACCTGTTTAATTATAAAAAAGTCCAGGCTAGTTCCGTCTCTCTTGCACATCAACAGGAGGGAAGGCTCGTTCTCACTCCAAACAGTGTGTTCATTAAAACGTATCTAAACACACAAAGGTGAAATTAGGATCACCACAACTGTGATACAATCTCCAAAATACCCCAAATTCAAGCCCACGCTCTACGTGCATTAATCACGATAGAATTGTGATGCCCAGGCAATCTTCTACGACTAGATGCAACTAGTTAAGTGGTTTAAAAACCAAGATTTGGGACAATACCCTTTTGTTTACTAAACCTATATCCGGGGACTAACCATCTCCCGTTTCCATAAATATCCATAGAACCGGGTCACATATGTGTGCCAAATTACATGACCCGAGCAAAGTCCCAAAAGACAGACTTAATAAGTCGCAAACCCGTCGCAAACCCGTAGATGCTCTCTCACCACGCTGTCTAGTGAATGTTTAAAATTGCTTACTGAAGCAAAAGATAAAGATTGGATATGCGAGGAGGAATTCAAGTTTTTGAATAATTTAGAACCCAAAATCCCTGCACTATATGACCTGCCCAAGGTGCATAAAAGTCCTGATAATCCTCCTATGAGGCCTATTGTTAGCAGTATAGATTCACTACTGGAGCCACTCAGCAAATATGTGGACTGCTTTTTGCGTCCATTGGTGAGTGGTTTGAAGTCCTATGTCAGGGACTCCTCCCACATTATCTCTTTGTTGGAGGGAAAACCGTTCTGTGGAGAGACTCAGTGTCTGGTCACCCTTGACATTGAGTCTCTCTACACGAACATCCCCCAAAATGACACCATAGAGATGGTGCGTGAATTATTGATGGAGGTAGATCTGGATGGGGTCAACAAAAACTTTATTGTTGAGTGTGTGAAAATGATTCTGAAAAATAACATCTTCCTCTTTGGGGATCAACTTTTTAAACAGAAGAAGGGGACCAGTATGGGAGCTACTTGTGCCCCAAGTCTGGCCTGTCTTTATGTGGGAGAGTTTGAAAAGAAACATATTTTCAATGATCTTGCTCCCTTCTCTGAAAATATAGCGGGCTGGTACCGCTACATAGACGATATTTTTTTCATTTGGGAAGGAGATCTCGATCTTTTAAATGAATTTTTGATTTGGCTCAATTTGAGGGATTGCAATCTTAAATTTACATCCCAGATTAGTAGAACTAGGGTTGACTTCTTGGACATCACAATTAAAGACGTTAATGGTGTTCTAGAAGTGGAGCTTTTACAAAGCCGATGGACAAAAACACCCTGTTACACTACTCAAGCTACCACCCCAAGTCTCAAAAGGACAATATCCCCTTTAGCCAATTTCTCCACCTTCGAAGAAATTGCTCTAATTTGGTGGATTTTTATAAACACTCTGAAGTCCTTAAGAATAAGTTCAGAGACAGGGGTACCCGAAAAACTTATTTCTCATTCCCTCAAAAGAGCTAGGTTTTATAATAGGGAAGCTATGTTTGAGAAAAATGAACAAGACAAGAAGAACAGGAACCAGAATAGGTTGGTGTTTGTGAGTAAGTACTCGAATGTGAGCAATAGAATTAAGAATGTTGTTAATAAGAATTGGCACATTCTAAATCATGAAGAAGAGTGCAAATTAGAGAGACCATTGTTTGCGTTTAAGCGCAATAGAAACCTCAGAAACGAGTTGGTACACACCTACCGTGAAGACCGCAGAGAGACTCAAAGAACTCTCGGGAACATCATGGCTGTTGGTAACGTGAAATGTGGCACATGCAATGTATGTGCTCTGTGCATACAGTCACAAGACATGGAGTTCAATGGACGACATTTGAAGTCAAAAACCCTTAATAACTGCAAAAGTAAGAGTGTTGTTTATCTACTGCGCTGCCCGTGTGGCCTTGGCTATGTGGGCGAAACAAGTAGAGAACTATGGGTGAGGATTCAGGAACATAGGTCAGCTATTAAAACAAGAAAAGAGAATGCCCCATTAGTCTCTCACTTTATTGAAATGGGACACAAAGAGAATGATTTTGGATGGTTCATACTGGAAAAGGTAACCATTGGGAGGCGAGGTGGCAACCTGGAAACCAAAAGAAAATCCCGAGAGCAGTGGTATATTTCTCTTTTAAACACCATGTGCAAAGGCCTTAATTCCAAAGAAGAATGGGAACGATTGGTGGGGCCGTTTTAGCTAGGAATCTCTGACAGTGTATGCGGTAGCCTGAGGGGTAGGCCGGGTTTAGCCATGAACTATAGGCTAGAAGCTAGCAGAAATGTGTGCGACTAGATGGGTTTCTGTGCACTTCTCATTTATGTTTTATTAATTTTGTTCCACCATTTTCACTAATTTCTGGCCTGCGGTTAGCATTTCTGATAAAGACTGAAAGACAAATACTGATAGACTGCAGGATTAGTAATTTGTAGGGGGAGTTTACTGCTGTCTATAATGTCTCTGGAGTTCCAATAGGGCGCTTATGTATTCTGTTCATATCAGGTGACTTGAGGATCACCGATATTACGTATAGAGAAGTTGTCTCATACAGCTCTCCCCCTTTTCCTTAATAATGGGATTTTAATTGACAATTATGAAAACGCCACTAACTCTTTTGGGGAATGTGGCCACATAAGAAGCTGGTCGGTGGGTCTTTTTATACGAACTACAAGCGCCACCCATTTGGATCACTGTTCTAAGATGGCGCTACCGGGAGTGACTTAAAGACACGTGACATAGCAATCACAGCTGTTGCAGGGTCGGATCTGAGACGGGTAAGAATAGTCGCTGGTTTTTAGGGTTTAAATAGAAGCATGCTCTGGTTGTGAAGAGCTACGCATACGGAGGCAGAGTACCCCGTGTTGGAACCCCGTTTAAAGGAACGTGTATCTGCTGGACAGGTAAGCGGGAGGGGGCCGTTTGTTTGGACCGCACAGTTAGTGCTGTTTAGATTAGAGCTAAGATTCTCAGTTCAATATCAGGAGCGTAGGGTTTGCGACTTATTAAGTCTGTCTTTTGGGACTTTGCTCGGGTCATGTAATTTGGCACACATATGTGACCCGGTTCTATGGATATTTATGGAAACGGGAGATGGTAAGTCCCCGGATATAGGTTTAGTAAACAAAAGGGTATTGTCCCAAATCTTGGTTTTTAAAACCACTTAACTAGTTGCATCTAGTTGTAGAAGATTGCCTGGGCATCACAATTCTATCGTGATTAACGCACGTAGAGCGTGGGCTTGAATTTGGTGTATTTTGGAGATTGTATCACAGTTGTGGTGATTCTAATTTCACCTTTGTGTGTTTAGATAAGTTTTAATGAACACACTGTTTGGAGTGAGAACGAGCCTTCCCTCCTGTTGATGTGCAAGAGAGACGGAACTAGCCTGGACTTTTTTATAATTAAACAGGTAACCATCTTGGGAGTCCGTAATATTCAATGACCTAAGCTTGACAGTAATACGCAAGGTTTATGTCTGTAATATTTTTCTGCATATTGTTTTTATGCAGATTGGGATTCTATCCACTTTGTTAATAAATCACTGGTATAAGGAAGTGAACCGTTGAAAAGGAGCCCGTCTGCTTAAAACAAGAGTGTGAGGGTTTTCTGTCTATCACTAAGGTAAATGCCTAAGAAGTGTAGTACACTGTGACATAGAGCCCAGAGGAAGTAGGATGAGAACCTGATGGTGTCCTATCCCTTGTGTATTCTTTGCAACTTTGTACGGAGAGGAACGTAGCCCGCATTTCTGAACTATACCCTAGTCGGGCAGTATTTTTATCTGGAGGTATGTTTGCCCTTTGTCGTTTGAGCAAATGAGTGAATGAAGTACGGTTAAGACTGGTGGCAGGTCCAATGGTATTTGGAAGTATGCTTGTTTGCTTGAATGTTTGATGATGTCCTATCCTTTGGATATTCTCTGCAGTTGTATGCGGAGAGTAATGGAGCCTGCATCCCTAAACTAAACCCTAGATGGGCAGCAACTTTACTTTGAGGCATGCCTGCCCTCTGTCGCTGAGTCAAGGAGTGAATGAAGTACGGCGGAGACCGGTGGCAGGTCCAGTGATATTTGGAAGTATGATTGAAGGTTTGAATGTCCGAGTGCTTGTTAGATACCAGGGTGGGAGTAACCCACAGAGGATGTTAATTGTGAGCTTTTTAATCAATTCATAATGGTCGCTATATATATGTTTTATTTTATTTAGAATTACTGAAACAAGGTGGGAAGATATTGACTTTCCTGAAGAAGGTGGGGGTGATATAACGTTGGACCCACCGAAACGCATCTATGCTTTGTTGTTGAACACATCACGGATCAATGACAAATGCAACACTTTATGGCTATCATTTGACAAGAATTTGTTGATCTGATTGTGTGCATTTAATATCCCATTTTTTGTCTGACCATTGTGATGTCTTCTTGATTTGAAAACATTTTTTCTTGCTGTTTTCCCACTCGCTGTTGTGTTTTTTTAACTTGCTTCTGTATTTGTGATTATTTGTTTTTAATTGAATGGCACATTCGAGTATTAAATTGTCCCATAAAATGTATAGTTTTTAACATTGTGATCAGCTAGAATATGTACATATATAATTTTAATAAATTGAAAAGAGAGGAAAATTTTTCTTTGACTTGATTTTTGAGTTCATGTAATTTGCACCTCTGTGTTTGGTTGACCCTGGGTGACTGATACTAAGTTTGGTGGTGGATGTGAGAATCATTTGTTGTGTTTGAATATTTGTTCCCAAGGGGATTGTTCTTTTGACTTTGGTCTACTGGCACCCTACCCCTGTGGTGATAAAGGGTCCCTCTCTCTTTTTCTAAAACATATTTAACAGAACCTGGTGGAACCCTAGCCTATGGCTGGTGAAATTGCTGGACCCAACAATGGTGGTCCCATACCGCTCCATATTGCAAAGCACACCCCTACAGACCTGGAAACAGTGTCTGACTAACACTGCAGGAATTAAGAAGTGTACCCCTTTGCTGCCTCTGGTGGGTTTGCCTCATGGGGAACCAAGGACGATCTTCTCACCAGAACAATTGGCACCCTGGACAGCGGTGGGTCTGGAGAGGGTTGGGGATTGCTATCTGAACAAAGTACTGATCCCATTTGAGGAATTGGTGGAGAGCAGTGACCTCCCTTGGGACAATTCCTACAATACGTGGCCCTGACACGTATTCTTTGGACAGCTCTGGGGAGGGGGAGGGAGGAACCAGAGACTCACCCAGTGCTGCACTCGCTGATTACCCTGGGGTCGGCGGGACACCAGGTGAAGTGGTTCTATGTTACCCTGCTTGCCACACTTCACACCCCATTAAACAAATTACGGGAGAGATGGGAGAAGGCTGTAGACGGGAAATCTCGGATGTAGACTAGGGGAAAATCTTACAATCTCCTAAGAAGATTTCTCGGACTACCCGTTTGAAATATATACAATTTAATTTTCTACACATGACTTATATGACACCACACCATCTCAACATCATTTATGGGGGGAACCACTGAAATGACCACGATGCTCCCACATAGATGCAGATCTTATTCATATGATGTGGAAATGCCAGAGCGCAAATATGTTTTGGAAGGCAATCTTGGCTAAGATTAGGGATGCCTTGGGACGAGAATTAGCCCTTACTGTGCGGGTATGCCTGTTGGGACTTTTTCCCAGACCACAAGAGCTCAAAGTTGGGAATAGGCTGATAGACCTAGCGTTGGGACTAGCGAAGCAACGAATTGCATTAGAATGGAAATCGGCATCTGGACCCCGTGGCAGCTTGGAACCGGGATGTGATTAACTGGGCGGGGGCTGAAGGCAGATCATTGAGTTGGGAAGAATCCAGGGGGGTGCGGAAACACCCCATAGCTGATCTTTGGAAAGAAGCACTGGTGGCATGGGAAACACCGACACAGCCAGGCGGTGGGAGGGGGGAGAGTGATATTGATCAGGAGTAGAAGGACATGGCCATCCCGTCCCTCTAACGAGATATGGATTCAGAGTTTACTATTGGGCACCAATGACGTCTACAACCAGGAACGAGATACAAACTCACGAAAGACGCTTACATACTGTGGCTAAAACCCCCTAGCACGATCAGGAGCCCATCGATGGGCTCTGTACACTATATACCCCGAGTAGGCACTTCATAATTCTACACATAAACCACCCATCTGCATAAGTTTCCTTTTTCTCTGTTATTTTCTTTTTGTTTGATTAATGGTTAAGAAATGTTGTTTATTTTTTACACTATAAAGGCAGCCATTATGTAACAGAATAAGCACTGATAACTACTCACCTAGAAAAGATTGGATAGAATGCGAATTGTAATGCAGACTAAGAATTTATCTGTTAGAATTTGAGATACGACAATAGACGACATTCCATAGTTGAGACTGGTCTATGTATGGAATCAGACATACATTCTATGAACTTGAATAGACATGGTCTACTGTAATATAGTAAGGTACAAGTCAACTAGAACTGGGAACTTAACAAAGATTCTGTAAACAACAATGTTACATATCAAATGCCAATAAAAATATGTTTTAAAAAAAAAGATGCAAACATACAAGGCTATAAGAAGATAATCATCCATCCATTTAATACCTTCCTGCTTCCTCAGGAAATCTTTAGTATCCCGGAGATAGGAAGGGAGAGGAATAACCAAAACTCCAAGGAAAAAATCTATGTACCTTGATGTAGTCTCTAGTACACTCCCTCTGGACAAAACAATCAGTCTTCCAGGTGGGTTATCAGGATTTTTATGTATTTTAGTCAAAAGGTAGAAGACTGGCAGACGGGGATATTCTGCCTTCATATACAGATATTCTTTTAGTTCTAGAATCTCCAAATCTTTGTACCTCTCCAACTGTTCCCAAACGAACATGAAAGTGTGTTAATGTCTTTCCATAACATGTACTGCCATTCAGTTGTCTATGAGCTTCTTTGATATACATGTCAGGGCGTATGATCACCACATTACCCCCTTACCTGCAGCCGAATAATGATGTCAGGGTCCCCAGCAAGGTCATATACTACTATCATTTCATCATAGGATAGATTCCAGAGCTCACACTTTCAACACATCTATAGCATCCTAAGGCAATCGGGAGAGAAGACAGACTTAGGTCAAAAATCACTGGGAGCCACACAATGATACACAATGCCCTGACTTACAAGAAGATCTTTAACATTCTCAACAGTGTTGCCAAGAGTTTTCACTGGATGTAATTCATGAAGGTTAATAAGCATATCAACATCACTGATGGCAAGGTTTACTGAATTCCTCAGACCTGAATCTCTGGTCCTAATTGTGTGTGTCAGATTTTAAGGAATACGATTTTTTGAATTTCAATTTTCTCACTAGTTTAAAAACATCTATTGTGTGAGTTCTTGCATGGAGAGGTTCACCACAGTCTCATTCACCTTTCCTTTGGGCCTTATTGCCTTTTACACCAGGGCCTGGGCTATAGGAGTATTTTCCAGTTCTTTTCTCCCTTTGTCTTGAATTTTTTTCATTTGGCGCCTCCTTCACGTCTTCTTGTTCCTTTTCCTCTGCCTCTGTTGCTTTGTTGAATCACCTTCCTCCCTCTCCTCAGAAGGAGGTATGCCTCTAAAAAGGTTGTTGGCTTTAATTTTGAGTCCACTGATTTGCTACTGCCTTCCCCTGCATCAGAGGTGTCAGTGTCACCCCCTGTTTCAGAATTTCCCTCCTAAATAGTTGTATCATATTGGAATATCGAAGTGTCCTTACTGTTTAACCTTGGCTCATCATACTTTCTGTTGAATGTGAGAATCTGCCCCCTCTCGTAATTCTCAGTCTCTGTGAAACTTTCTTGTTTTCTCATCTTATTTTCTTCTTCTAGCTTGTCAAATCTGCCTTCCATCTCTGTCATAAATTTTTAATATACTCTTTTTCTTTATCCTTAAAAATTCTTAATTCCTCCTTAATATAGCCTTATAGCCCCCCGTAGCGGGCTATACCGGCTATTAAAGGCCCGCTCCAGCGTTAAAAGCCCGAGCCAAAGGCGAGGGACTTTAACAAGGGAGAGGGACTTTAATAGCCGGTATAGCCCAGCTACGAAGGGCTATAAGGCTATTAGAACATTCTGCCACTAGAGGACAGAATGTTCTAACAAATAAAACAAAGGCCTCTCAGAGTTCGAGGGAGTTTAAATCCCCTCGGGCTCCGAGAGGCCTTTGTGAAAACAATATTGGAATGTTGCTTTGCGGGCCTTTACCGGCCTGTAGAAGCACGGAGCACTCCATTGTCTTCAATGGAGTGCTCCACATTCCAATGTTCTAATTATACTTATTTCCTTGAGTGCTTTGTCTCTGTCTGACCAAGCGTACTTAATAAGAATCTGTAGCATTGTTTTTGAACTCCTGTTAAAATTCTGAGCCCATTCCTCCAGCATTCTATGGTCTGGAGAGTCATGTGTAGGAACCACTGTTCCCTTTAGAGTGTGTGCCTGTATGGCCACGCACATTTTCATTTATCGCCAAGCAGGGGACCCTCAAGAGCGTGCATTACAAAGGGTACTTTTGCTTATCAGCAGGAGAGCTCTTTACACATCTGAATATCAACAAAGACACGGGCACCAGCACTAAAACGAACAAAAAAGTGCAAGGGTATCTGTATCTCTTTAGTGAAAGCACAGCAGAATTGATCATATTTATTGTGGGCTACGGATGTCCTGGCATTTGTTGTGTTACAGAATCGAATATGCAGAGCACTGTATATTTAAAGCATATACGCATTACGAAGAGTGAAATTTGTTTCTTTTTCAGGCTATATTCTGTTTCTACCTTTGTATGTTTTACAGTTTATAAACATTCATTTACTTTTAGCTGTAGACCAATGTTTCCTAAACATTTGATTTATGGTAGTATGTCCAAGGTATAACTAAAGATTCCTTTAAATTCTGTATTTATCTTGTCACGTTTGCTGCGCTTCAAACACACGTCAAAAGTCAGGCTATGTCTTCTGCTGTTTGTGTTTTTTAACACAACTGGTGTTTATAAACTCTTCTCAGTTTGCAGTTGGAGAAAGAAAACTAAAGTTAATTATAGGCCAATCTTGCTGGGGTACATGGAGTGTGAAAAAGTAAAGGCTGTAGGATGTCATTGTTTCGTAGCACACAACAAAATATAAATACCTGTAAATAAACGGTATAAATTTTGCAGTTAGAAAAGCAAAAATAAAGCACTTTTCTTTATAATTCAGAAGCAGTAGCGGCCCGTGGTGGGAGTGCTGCCGGGCGCTGACATGGGGGGGGGAGGGGCAGGGTGGGGGGTAGTAAACTACGGATTACGGCTGATTACTGGTAAGTAAACATATAAATATATCAAGCGAATTTCGTTGCGCGCTGCATCGCCAAATGCGATGCAGCGCGCAACGAAATTCGTTTTATTTATTTATATGTTTACTTACCTGTAATCGTCCGTAATCCGTAGTTTACTACCCCCCACCCTGCCCCTCCCCCGCCCCACGTCAGCGCCCGGCAGCACTCCCACCACGGGCCGCTACTGTTTAGAAGTGTAATTGAAGATTTTAATAGGATCAGAACAAATCAAAACCCTTACTCTGTGTTGCACAAATAATCAATATTGACTGAAACCTGATTTCCACACACTATTATTTGTGTGCAATATAGTTTAAAACTGTGTGTCTGTGTAAATTTAGTGACCATTTCAATGGAAATGTGCTCTCCATAAATGACAATGTGCTAACGCATCATGCATTAGTTACATTAAATAAATCGCCCGCCTCGTGTTCATTAAAGCTAGGTGGGCCGCATAGTTGGTCGTACTAAAAAGTGGGTTGTGGTTCTAAAACATTTGGGAAGCACTGCACTAGGCACAAATGATGGCAGTAAAATTACACCAAAAAAGTACTTTTACTAAAGATCTTGGTCCAGATGTATGAAGCTCTGGTCGCAAAATACTTTTGCTTTTTGGAAGCGAGTAGTAGTCATCCTACTCCTCTTAAACATAATATCCCATATGGAGAGTTGTTGAGACTTAAAAGAAACTGTACCAGAAAGGAAGAATATGAATAAGCAGTACAAGAATCATTTGATCGATTTAGGATGAGAGGGTACTCCGAAGAAGTGCTAAACAATACACAAGAGAGGGTAGCAAAGATATCACATATTGATCTACTCCTAGAAAAGATCTTTGAAGAGGATTCAGATCAACAATTCAGATTAATTACAACTTTTTCCAAAGGTGCAGGTGCTATAAGCAAAATAATACGGTGCAATTAGCATATTTTGAAAATTGATCCCATCATAGGAAGTACGATACAAAATTATACTAGTATAACCTTTAGGAAAAGTTATTCAATACAAGATACAATAGTACAAAGTCATTTGTCTACAGTTACCATGAATTCTAGGATCAGTAACATCACACGTTTTTTCCCATGTACCCAATGTAAAGCCAGTAAAAACAGTACTATAGTTTTTTCATACTCAGTATCAGGTTGCAGTAAACCAAGAACTATTACAAAATTTTTGAATTGTAATACCCCATACAGTGCTTACAGTTTGAAGTGTCCATGCCATCCTAAGTATATAGGAAGCACGATACATCCTACTAAACGTCGTATTTTGGAACATGCACATGCGACTGAAAATAATGACCAAACTTATCCTGTTGCAAGACATTTTTCTACGCATCATAACAGGAACAGAAATCTACTAAAATTTATCTGCCTGGACCATGTCCCACCAAATGAAAGAGGTGGGAACAAAATAGTCAAATTAAGACGTTTAGAATTGAGATACATAGTGGACTTGCAAACTAATACACCATTTGGTCTCAACACTGAAGAAGAACTTGCAGTTCACTAAGGGTAAACTAACAAAACCAGTAAAAACTAGAAAAAATTGAAAAAACCAGCGTAAAGTTACCTTTCCCATTTTCTTTGCTGTAAAAAGAATATATCTTCACCAAAATGAAAAAGTAAATCCGAAGTCCCCTAACTTAGTGTCAATTAGATATATTTTGCGAGCTTTAGTTGAAAACTACACATTGCTTTAGAAATTATTAACTTTTTCTCCTTTATTAGAAGATATAAGCCCATACAGGGCAGAAATGTAGCGTCGATCTATAATTATAGATCAGGGTAAATCTCATTAAGAGACATATCTGTTTGGAAATCAAAATTATTATAACACAATCTGTAGGACACTTTGAAAATGAATTATGTTATATATTGTGTAAAAACGATCCTCTTAATTATTTATGACAAGCCTAAAAGTGCATTGATAAGCAAGGAATCCCAAAATAATTATGAATTGAACAATTTAGATTGTTTTTTCTGTATTATAATACACACATTGAAAACATGTTCTAAGATGGCGCTCACAATTGTACATTTGAATGAATTCCAACTGATTGTCCTTCAACCGTGTTAATATATTAATGACGACATACTAAGTTGAACTATAATTTGTCCTTATAAACACGGAAGTGCAAAGACAACGCTGAACGTTGACAAAGGTGCAAGCCGAAACGCGTCTGTACATTTAACTCATGATTTTAAACACAGTTATTTTCCTCTTCTGTGAGTGCTGTCTCTTTTTCGGAAGATTTTGCAGCTGAATATATATGTATGTATATATATATATTCACTGAAAAAACCATAGGTTTCAGGCACGTTATAGTTAGAAATTAGCATTTAAAAAACCTTACAAATTCACTGAAAAAACCATAGCTTTTAGGGACAGTTATAGTTAGTTGGACATTGCACTCGTACAAAACCCGTGAAATTCCCCGTTATAGTTAGTTCAGCTAACTATAACTCGTGCCCCGCAATGCACTGCTGATGACGTCACATATTACATCACTCATGACATGGTCAGTGACATCACTGATGACATCACTGATGACATCTCAAATGACATCACTGATGACATCATCCAGTGACTGTGTGTTTCTGTAAAGTTTAAATATTTTTAATATATATAGGGAAAGGCGTATTGAAGAATGAGTGGGTGTATAAGTGTCTGTATGGATGATTTAGTAGGTGCGTGACTAACTCTATAAGTGAGTGATTAAACGTATCTTACTGAATGCATGGGTTAGTGACTAAACTGGGTGAATGTCTGTATCCGTCTGTCTATTGCTGTGTAAGTGGCTGCATGGGTTTGTGAATAGCTACATGAGTATCTATATGAGTTATTGATTGGTTGTCTGAGTATCTGTATGGGTGCCTGAGTGTTTGTGTGGGTGGGGTGTGTGCGACTCTGTGCATAGATGTGTGAGTGGGTGATTCACTGGGTGGATGGTTTCAAGAGTGCATCTGTGATAGACTGTATGGGTGGGTAAGTGTGTGTAAGAGTGTGTTAGTGAGTGAATGTATGTCCCAGTGGTACATGTGTGAGTAACTACATATGTGAAAGGCAGTATATATGTGTGTTGGAGTATATAAATAGCTATAAGCTAGAGTGTGTGATTGTGAGAGTGACTGTATGGATGAGTGTGTGCTTGTATCAGTGATTGTATAAGAGCGTAAGAATGTGCTAGTATTTGTATCAGTAAGTGAGCTGGTGTGTGTATAACTGTATAGGTGAGTAAATGGCAGTGTGTTTAATTATTTGCATGACTGACTAGGTGTGTGAGTACCTCTATGGATGAGTGGCGGTGTTTGAGTGTCTATATAGGAGTATGAGTGCATATGATAGTCCTGTACTGAGTGACCGTAAGTATGAGTGACTGTACGGGTGAGTGAGTGGATGTGTGTGTAGACCTAAGAATCAGTGAGTGGGTATGTAGTTATTGATGTTGGAGTGTCTATGGTTTTGCGAATGGCAGTCTGTAATTTAGAGTGGGTGTATCAAAGGTTATATTAGGGTGTGAGGAGGTGCATCAGATTATCACGTGGATGATGTCATCAGTGATGTCATCAGTGATGTCATTTGAGATATCATCAGTGATGTCATCAGTGATGTCACTGACCATGTCATGAGTGATGTAATATGTGACGTCATCAGCAGTGCATTGCGGGGCGCGAGTTATAGTTAGCTGAACTAACTATAACGGGGAATTTCACGGGTTTTGTACGAGTGCAATGTCCAACTAACTATAACTGTCCCTAAAAGCTATGGTTTTTTCAGTGAATTTGTAAGGTTTTTAAATGCTAATTTCTAACTATAACGTGCCTGAAACCTATGGTTTTTTCAGTGAATTTCAAAGGTTTTTTAAATGCTAATTCCTAACTATAACATGTCTGAAACCTATGGTTTTTTTCAGTGAATTTCAAAGGTTTTGTAAATGACAATTTTTAAATGTATTAATTGTTATATTTATTTTTTTGATACTGATTTACTACATTTTTTAAACTATTTATTTTTACATATTTTATTTTTAAATTACATTGTAATTACATTACAAAATATACTTTCTCAGAATGAATTACTTTAGTTTAAATACTTTGCAAATAGGCAATAGACTTTTAAGTACAGTAGTTACAGTTGTTGCAATGGGCAACACAATTTCAAACACAATGCAACATTGAGCTCAATGTGAATTTCTAGTTAAATGCAATTAGTTACTTTATGGATTACTTTTCTAACCACAGGACTGGATCCTAGATTCAGTCCTGGGACATCTCCTGTAAACAGTTGAGTAAAAGCGTTTTGGTTACAGTAGTGATTTTTAAGGAATATTATTGTATTTTAAAAGTTGACACTTAGAAACTCCTTCACATAGAATCACCAATGTTATCCTATGGGAGGAAATTCACTTAGCAGGTAAGTAGTGTTATCGTTTCTTTTTCTTACTCAGTGGTGGATCCTGGATCCAGCACTGGTGCATCTCCTGTAAACAGTTGAAAGAATGCGTTTAAGTCATACAGGCGATTTTTAAGGAATATTTGTAGTTTGTGAAAATCGACACTGAAACTTTTCTGCTGAAAACCAGACAATGGATTCCAATGGAAGGAAATACAAGTTACTGGTAAGTACGGTTAGAATTACTTTTCAGGGTCAGTGCTGGGCTAAAAGATGCAGCACTGGGTTCTCTCCTGATAACAGGTGAGTAAATCGGAATTCGTAGTTCGGCTGATTTTAGAGGAATATTATAAAGTTCCAAAACTCCACACTTAGAAGAATTTCCAAGTGAAACCAGTCAATGTTAGCCTATGGAAGGAAATTCAAGTTACTGGTAAGTACGGTTAAAATTACTTTTCAGGATCAGTACTGGGCTCAAAGATGCAGCACTGAGGTCTTTCCTGATAACCGGTGAGTAAATCGGAATTCGTAGTTCGGCTGATTTTAGAGGAATATTTGTATGTTTCAAAAATCGACACAGAAACTTTTTCAGCAAAAAGCAGGCAATGATATCCTATGGAAGATAATTCAAGTTACTGGTAAGTACAGTTAAAATTACTTTTCAGGATCAGTACTGGGCTCAAAGATGCAGCACTGAGGTCTCTCCTGATATCAGGTGAGTAAATCAGAATTCGTAGTTCGGCTGATTTTAGAGGAATATTATAAAGTTCCAAAACTCCACACTTAGAAGAATTTCCAAGTGAAACCAGTCAATGTTAGCCTATGGAAGGAAATTCAAGTTACTGGTAAGTACGGTTAAAATTACTTTTCAGGATCAGTACTGGGCTCAAAGATGCAGCACTGAGGTCTCTCCTGATAACCGGTGAGTAAATCGGAATTCGTAGTTCGGCTGATTTTAGAGGAATATTTGTATGTTTCAAAATCGACAGAAACTTTTTCAGCAAAAAGCAGGCAATGATATCCTATGGAAGGAAATTCAAGTTACTGGTAAGTACGGTTAAAATTACTTTTCAGGATCAGTACTGGGCTCAAAGATGCAGCACTGAGGTCTCTCCTGGTAACAGGTGAGTAAATCAGAATTCGTAGTTCGGCTGATTTTAGAGGAATATTTGTATGTTTCAAAAATCGACACTTAGAAACTTTTTCAGCAAAAAGCAGGCAATGTTAGCCTATGGAAGGAAATTCAAGTTACTGGTAAGTACGGTTAAAATTACTTTTCAGGATCAGTACTGGGCTCAAAGATGCAGCACTGAGGTCTCTCCTGATAACAGGTGAGTAAATCGGAATTCGTAGTTCGGCTGATTTTAGAGGAATATTTGCACAATGGTGAAGGAAGGGGGTGGGGCCTGAAGTGCCATGTCTGCAAACACGCCCTGTGGCGTGTTTTAAGTAGGAGAATTAATTCCTCCTCAATACCGAGGGTCCATAGGGGCCAACTGGCCCACCAGATACCTCCAGTATGCGCCAGAGAGCTGCGTTGCAGAGAGGTGTTCAGAGGCCACAACACTCTGCAATGCAGCTCCATGGCGCTTACTGGAGGTACCTGGTGGGCTAATTGGCCCCCAGGGACCCTCAGGATTGAAGAGGATTTAATTCCCCATCTTAAAATGCGCCACGGGGCCTGTTTGCACACATGTCACCTGAAGCCATGCCCCTCCCTTCACCACTGTGCAAACGCGCCCTGTGGTGCGTTTTAAGTTGGGGATTAAGTCCCCTTGAATACTGAGGGTCCCTGGAGTCCAACTAGCCCACCATGTACCTCCAAAAGCGCCACAGAGCTGCGTTGCAGAGACGTGTAAAAGGGGCGTGGCCTCTGTACACCTCTCTGCAACGCAGCCCCTGGCGCATACCGGAGGTTCCTGGTGGGCTAGTTGGCCCCCAGGGACCCCAGTATTCAAGGGGAATTACTTCCCTTCTTAAAACGCGCCAGGGGGCGTGTTTGCAGACTGCTGCAGGGAGGGGGCGGAGCCTCCGGCACGATGCTGCTTTTTTTGTTTTTTTTTTTGCTTTTTTCTGCCCAGGGGGTCCTTGTGGGACCCCCTGAGCAGACCTAGGGGGTCAGGGTGTTTCTACCCTGCCCCCTTTGTGCGTTTTGCGCACTTGTTTCTTGTGTTTTTTCTCGGCGGGATCCGCGCACCCTAAGCACATCCCGCCGATTTAAAAAAAAAAAAAATGCTTTTTTCTGCCCAGCGGGTCCTTGTGGGGCCTAGGGGGTCAGGGTGTTTCTACCCTGCCCCCTTTTTGCGCTTTGCGCACTTGTTTCTGTCCCTCGGTTCTGCCGAGGGACAAAATGGCCGCCAACACTTCCTGATTTGCAGTGTTGACAGCCACTTGACAGCCAATTAGCATGCAGCTCGTGATCGGGAGGGTACGCGGACCCTACTCGGCCATAGATATATATGTGACTTTACTTTTGATTTTCTCAGGAACTACTGAACGGATTTACACCATTTAAGCAAAAGGCACTACACTGAACCAAGGGCTACCTCTTTGCCAAATTTGGTGTAATTCCGTTCAGCAGTTCGGGCTGTAGCTGCGACTAAAGGTTCCTATGGAAAAATGAATGGGGAAAACGCGTTTTGGGACATCCCTTTTTTCTCGGCCCCCGCTTGACGAATCACCCCGAGACTTTCAGGATAGGAGCGGACCGGAGCGCCCCAACAAGTTGGAAACTTTTGCGAATATTCGTCAACCGGCGCCAACGTTATTTCAAATAGAATGTTGCGGATTTCCTATGGAAAATAGGTTCTAACTATAACTATCTACTGGCGACCGCCAGTAGATAATATGTATATATATATATATATATATATGTATATGTATATGTATATGTGTATGTGTATATATATATATATATATATATATATATATATATATATATATATATATATATATATATTCAAGAAAGCTGCTCCTCACTTTCACTCCAATTCCCAGCAAAGCAGACGCGGACCACAAGGTTAGTGCTTCTTAAGATGTTTTAATGTCGGCCATAACGCGTTTCGGTCCAGCCGGACCTTGATCACATGACGACGCTGCTACGTTCTGATGACCTTTTTAAAGTGCTATACGTTACATTTAATTGGTGGTGGTTAATAGACATAAAAGACCCATTTTTTACGGAGGTTAAGGCACATCGAATAGTAATATTAATATCCAAATGGTTTAGCATAATTAATAATACATTAACAAAGTTAAAATCATTTTGTTAAAAACAGTGCAATAAATACCAGGCATAACTTAAATAAGCAGGTAAATATAAAATACTCCTTATAATAGTTTTTCCACTAAAATATCTCACGGACAAATCCATGTATTGCCTTTTCACATTTGAGAAAAGTAATGGCCCACTGTTATATTGCAGTATTTTGATGCTAACCCATACCTTACTAACATGTGTCTGCTGGATGAAATTAAATTTAGCCTTAATGCAGTTTTATCTGTCAATTAAATTCATCCGCCTATGGGTCCACAAATTATTTTGTTATTTAAAGTGCTCGTACAATAAATATTTATGTGAATTTTTTTCCCATCTCTTTTAGTTTTCCCCCTAAAACATAATGTGTCTGGTGATGCTAAAAACCTGTGTAAACGTGCAATGAATTAAAAAACCATAATATCAAATGGTTAAGGTATGCAGGCAGCCTCCCTAGAAAATGGCCAACCATGGCTCACATTGTTTGGTCCCCATTCATCATAAGCTGGTTTCTACTTAAAACAAGAGAAATTCTTGATAGATTGAATTTTAAATTAAAGTGTGTAACATTTATATTTAATTGAGAAAACGTGCTAAGTGTGGGGCAAAGGTTTTCAATGAAATTTCTGTCACAAGCATGTATAAAGGTCCTCTGTGTTATTTAACCCCCCGGGGATTTTGCTGTCTAGATTTAAAATATACCTCGTCTCCAGTTTTCTAAGACGTCCTTCCCTGTCGCCTCCCCTTTTAGAATTGGGTATAAAATCGATGACATAATACGAGAAGTCTTTTAAATTATTTTCATGCACCTCTCGAAAATGTCTGGCGACCGGGTACGTCGGGTCACAGTTCTTAATGGCTCTAATGTGTTGCAGGATTCTTTTGTTCACTGGGAGTTTTGTACTTCCTACGTATTTGAGCTTGCACGAGCACTCTAGGATGTAAATGGCATATTCTGTTTTACAGTGAAGAGGTTTTGTGATATTAATTTCCTTCTCACTGAAAGCTGTGCAATAAGTTTTTTTGTTAATGCCATACTGGCAAGCTTTACAGTTCCTGCACTTAGTGAACCCATTTGGTTGTGCCCACCACTTTGGAGTTTCGATTGTTTCTATGCCACTAGAGACAAGACTACTATGCATAGAGGGTGCCCTCCTATAAGTAATACTTGGTTTGGGAGGCAAGTTCAATCCTATCACTGGGTCAATTTTTACTGCAGGCCAATTGCGGTGCACAATTTTCTTGATTGTTTTCTCTTGGGCACTAAACTCTATAATGAGTCTAAGTTCATTAGAATTTTGATTCAGGCTAGAGGTTGTGGTCTTATTTCTATTAGTCATTAGAAGTAGTTCTCTATCTAAATTTTGGGTTTTGCGGATAGCTGCCTCTATAGTTCTGCTAGAATATCCCCTCGATAAGAATCTTTTCTTGCTATCTTGCTGGGCTTTAACCAGATCTGAGGGGTTGCTGCAGATTCTCTTTAGGCGTAACATCTCTCCATAGGGAATACTTTGAATTAAGTGTCTAGGGTGGGAACTCGAGGAGTGAAGAACTGAGTTTCCGGCTGTTTCTTTTCTGTATACCCTAGTTTCTAATCTGTTTTCTTTAGGGTATACTTCAACGTCCAAAAAATGAATATTGGTATCACTAATAGTGGACGTGAAACTTAGATTGATATTGTTCTTATTTATATCTGACACTAAGTCCATAGCTTCCATTTGTGAACCCTCCCACACAATGAACAAATCATTAATGTAACGATAAAACATTTTTACATTTTTGTCCATATATTGTTTATGTGTGTCTCCGAGGACCAGCTCCTCCCACCAGCCCATGAACAAACAGGCATAGTTGGGAGAGAAGCTGGCCCCCATAGCCACCCCTCGCATCTGTTGGTAATGAGTTTTGTCAAACATAAATATGTTGTTGTTTAGACAAAAGTTTATCATGTTCATTAACATCACATTGTGTTGAGGCAGAGTCATTTTGTTTTTCCCTAGGAAATATTCAATTGCACGTATCCCATCCTTATGGTTAATGCAAGTGTAAAGGGATACAACATCCAGCGTTAACAGCATATAGTTACTGCTCCATCTAAAAATGTTCACTTTAGAGATAAAATCGCTTGTGTCCCTTATATACGTTGGCAATTGATGAACTAGGTCCTGTAAATAAAAATCAATGTACTTGGAAGCATTTTCAAGTAAACTTTGTTGTGCTGAGATGATTGGTCTTCCGGGAGGATTCAGAGCATTTTTATAGATCTTAGGAATATATATATACTACCTACTGGTGGTCGCCAGTAGGTAGTTATAGTTAGGACCAATTATCCATAGGAAAAGCGTTTTTTGATTTGCCAATATCTTTGGCGCCGTTTGACAAATCATCGCGAAAATTTCAAAACTAATGGGGCGCTACGGTCAGCTCCAGCCTTGAAAGTTTCGGGATGATTCGCCCAGCGGGGGCTGAGAAAAAAGGGGGGTCCCAAAACGCGTTTTCTCCATGTTAATTTCCATAGGAATTTTGAAACAGGTTACAGCCCGAACTGCTGAACGGAATTATACCAAATTTGGCAAAAAGGTAGGTCTTGGTCCAGAAAGCGACCTTTTTTTTAAATGGTGTCTATCTGTTCAGTAGTTCCTGAGAAATTTAAAAAAGAAAAATATTGATATCTGAGCACCGAGGAGGAGTCGCGACTCCTCCCGAGCACGAGCTGACTTCTGATTGGCTGTCAACACTCCAAATCAGGAAGTGTTGGCAGCCAGCTTGTGACTCAGTAACCGAGTCACAAGAAAAGAGTGGAAAAAAGGTTGAAAAACAAGAAAAGGGGGCAGGGTAGAAACACCCTGACCCCCCAGGCCTGCTCAGGGGGTCCCAGAAGGACCCCCAGGCCCAAAAAAAGCATTTTGTTTTTTAAAAAGTCCGAAGTCGCGCAGGGTGCGCAAATCCGGACAAGAAAATAAAAAGAACGAAGAGCAGGCTACCGCGCTTCATTTTTTATAAGCCCCCGGGTGGACCAGGTCCCGGGGGCAATGGCAAATTAATTTGCAGGGGCCCGCTGGGGCCCCTGCAGCCCCGGGGACTGCCACCTCCCCAGGGCTTAGTTATTTGAATGCGGGGGGCTTACGGCCCCCGCAGCCCCGGGGACCACCACCTCCCAGGGGCTTGTTGATTAAATGCGTGGGGGGGTCATAACCCCCCCACGCTGCCCCGGGGACCGCCACCTCCCTGGGGAATTTGTAATTATAAGGCAGGGGGGCCTTGCTGCCGCGTTCAAGCCCCGGGGACCACCACCTCCCCGGGGCTAAGCAAATTTAGGGAGGGGGGCCGCGCTGCCTCCCTCCTGGAGCCCTTGATGGCCCTGGGGACCGCCACCCCCCAGGGCCGGCTCCTGCAATGTCCCGGGGTGACCACCCCCGGGACATTGCTGTTTGCTATGACAGGGCGGGAGCCCTGTCATAGCAAACTTGCTTTGCTTCGTTGAAGCAAATCAGAACGCTTTTGAGTGAGGGGAGCTGCATGTCAGCAGCTCCCCTTGCTCAAAAGCAATGCTGGCTCCGGCAGGAGGCAGGGAGCCGGTGGGACCGTGGGGGCATTGGGGCTCCCCCCACGGTCCCCAATGGTAAGGGCCGGCCCCGGGGAATGGGGTCCCCAGTGCCAGAAGTGGCCCGGGAGGGGGGCATGCAGCCCCCCACCTCTAAATAATTTTTTCAAAGAAGAGGCTAGGTCCCGGGGGATGGGGTCCCCGGGGCCTGTATTGGCCTGAGGAGGGGGGCTATGCAGTCCCCCGTCTTTTTTTTTTATTCCAGATAAAATGGTGGCAGGCCCCGGGGGATGGGGTCCCCGGGGGAATACGAAATAATTAAAGGGGATCGTTTTTTTTTCTGTCGAGTTTGGAGTCGCGACTCCAGCGCGGCTCTCAGCGCAGCCCCCCGTGTAATGTCGCGGTGGCATCGCGAATCCACCATAAATAAATAATTAAGTAGAATTTAATGAAGAAGGTAGTGTTGTATTTGTGAAGATCTTTTAAAAACGTACTGTGATTGAAGTTAATGACAAGATTACAATTGATAGAGTTGTTAAAAATATATAAAATTAAAAAATAATAGTTAAAGTTGAAAAGTGTGTTGTGTTGTAGTGCATTGAGTTTGTGCTTTTGTTTTGTGAATTCGCACTGGGTGCACAAAAAATGTATGTGTAAAAAAATATAATCAGAATTAAGTTATAGGGTGGCTCTAAAAAGAGCCCTTGTTTTCATTCTGAGTTTGTTGTAGCTACATGTAAGTGCCGATGCAGAGCTGTAGGTTGTTGAGAAAGACTCTGTTTCCCTGATCTGTGAAGTGTACTCCATCACTTCTCTAGATGCCACCCATATCAAAACGTAGATTGTTGTTAGATATGGAGCCCATCCTATGGTCTCTGAGGTAAGCAGAAACAGCTTTATTGACATTCTGGGGTCGATTCCGATTCGGGCCGGAAAAAGCACCGACCGACTCGGATCCGGAAAAAATACCGACCGACACGTACCCGTGGCGCACGACACGCCAAGTACGATGCAAGGCGCGAAAAATCCGACCGACACGTACCGAAACCAAGTCGACCGACCGAGCCGCACGGAAAACAGCAATCCGGCCGGAAAAACACGCGAATCCAACCGACCGACACGCACCCGGAACAAATCCGACCGAAACGTACACGCGAACTCCAAACCGCAAAGTACGATGCAAGGCGCGAAAACTCACGAGCGAGTCGGACGGAGGACAAGCCGTACGACCGACACGCATACAAAACCGAGCCGAAGCAACACAATACACCGCGACCGACGCGTACGCAGCATAGAAAACTGCACAAACACAGCGTGAACGAAGCGGAGAACACCGTACGAGACCAATGCAGGGTCCGACTCGGTCACAAGAACGTTTCCAACATACACAAACAGCACAAAGGAAAAATCACCCAAAAAAAGGCCAAACAAGCAATTACCAAGCCAATAAATACTGGGGGTGGGGACAGAGAACAAAGACACACCCACAACTCCACCTATATAAAGGACACAAATCACTACCATAAGCCTTTGCAAATGCCATTCCACTGCCAGCACCCAAGAGAAAGCAACCACACACCCACAGCTCATCCCTCACACAAGCCACACACCATCAGCACACCAACAAATACCTACCTCACATACACCCAGCAAAACACACACTCACACACCCTCACCTGCACACCAACACACACATCACCCACCATCACCACCCATCACCATGCCCCCCAAGAAGAATCCCAAGTTCCTAGATAGTGAATTGGAAGTCATGGTAGACGAGATCCTCAGGGTGGAGCCACAGCTGTTTGGCACACTGGTCCAACAGACCCCCATGTCGCAGAAAACCAAGATGTGGGAGAGGATCATCAACAGGGTGAACGCACAATCACCATGTCGGCGCACAAAGACGGACATCCAGAACAGGTGGTATGACGTGCGCAGGAGGGTACGGGACATGCTGAAGAAAGACTACACCAACAGCCAACACACCGGCAGTGGCCCTCCTGCCAAGCCAATATACCTCAGGCCCTGGGAGGAGAAGGTGCGGGCCATCCTTCCGCCAGTGAGCGTATATGGACTAGAGGACATCCCAGAGCCTGGTGAGTACACAACAAATGTACACAATATACTGCCACAAAACACACACACATCACTGTTAAGGGGAGAGTCAAACCATGCACTCATAGCAATTACACAGCAACCAGAACAGAATCATCCCAAAATGTGTATGTCAGTCAGATAAACACAACACATGCCATCAAAAAAGTCACATCCAACTGTGCCATCACATGTACAAACAACTACAACTACAGCTAGGCAGTGGCACAAATAGAACTAACAAACACATCCAGACATGTAGCCACCACAACAACACCAACACACAGTGAAGAACACTCAAAGGAAGGAATTCTGTGTATGCTGGCCAATAGCATCATGGGAGTCGCAGTCACACATATTGCCCCCCCCCACAACTGTCCCATCAACACCACCATGAACCATGCTCACATCACAGGGAGTGGAGAAGGACCCACAAGATGGCTGACACTGGCTACTGCTGTGGGGAGCACAAGGCCCTGCTGGCAACTGTGCACCAACAAACAGCAGGACACCACTGACTGACATCCTGAGAGACAACTTCCACTCCCTGCAATGCAAGCACGTTCCATGGTGGGATATCTGGCTGACTGGGTGGGAAGGGGGACTTGCAGCACTGACTATAGTCACAAGCACCTCCCCTCACACCCCCCCCCCCAACACAAACTCCACAGTACCCACCTGGTAGAATGCAATGCCCTCCATCCTAACACAAGATCCCACAAAGAACCACCACCCTGGGTTATGTTGTGTGAAGCACAGGGACACTCTTGGGACTCTTAGCCAAACAACTGCCAGGACAACACTCCCAGCCATCCTGTCAGCACAGCCAGCCCACCCCACAGGGAAGCAGAGTCAAAAGGAAGGAAGCATGGGCATGCTGGGAAGGGGGGAGGAGGCAATAGCATGATGGGAGTCGTAGTCACAGCTCTACATCCCCCACCACATGGCCCAGCAAGCTCACACTCACGCATGCACATCCCACAGAGAGTGGAAAGGCCCATCAAAGATGTCTGACACTGTTGCTGTGTCGTGGGGAGCACAAGGGCATGCTGGGTACTGCACACCAACCAACAGCAGGACACCACTGTCAGCCATCTTGCCATTGCTCTCACACCCACACACACTGAACTCCACACAAAAGCAAGTAAGTATGGGAATGCTGGGAAGTGGGGTGGAGGCAATGGCATGATGGGAGTCGGAGTCACAGACATAGCTCACCCCCACAACTGTCCCATCAACACCACCCTGAACCATGCTCACATCACAGGGAGTGGAGAAGGACTCACAAGATGGCTGACACTGGCTACTGCTGTGGGGAGCACAAGGCCCTGCTGGCAAATGTGCACCAACAAACAGCAGGACACCACTGACTGACATCCTGAGAGACAACTTACACTCCCTGCAACGCAAGCACGTTCCATGGTGGGATAACTGACTGGCTGGGTGGGTGGGAAGGAGGTCCGGCTGCCAACCAAACACAACCAATGCAGACCATGTTCACACCCCAGAAAATACATAGAAATGCCCAAATAATGCAGGACAATGTGCCACACCAATATCAACCCCTGACTGTGACGACTCAGGACAATGCAATGTACAGGCCCGCACCCAGAGGCACAGTCACAACTGTCATGTGTGTCAACCATTGATGCCTGCAGAAACATGACATACATTGTTTGTGTCTCCCAAAAACAGGTGATGATGGGGACACAGCAGCAGACGCTGAGGAGTCCCAGTCCCAGGCTCAAGAGGATGCCGAGCTCACTGGCGTCGTACAGCCTCTGTCCTCCTCGGACGATGAAGAACAACCTGGCACATCCGGTGCAAGTCAACATGCAGCACCAGCAGGACCACCAGCTGCAGCACCAGCAGGACCACCAACTGCACCCCCTGCACCCACCCCTACAACGACTGTCACCACGAATACCATCCCTGCCGACATGGACAGAATAAGGAGCAACACCAGCACAGTGACCCTGGACCAACCTGGGGCCATGGACACCACCACCACCACCAACCCCCAAGGTGGACCAGGGTTATCTGTGCGTGCCACTGCACACACTGCACATGTCAGCAGGGGTGGTGGGAGGGGTGGGAGACAGAGGTCGCTGCTTGCAGACGTTGCTGGTGTGCATGATGACCTACAACTGGTACGCATAGCTGATGCGTACCAGTCCAGCACCGGAGAGCTCAGCCAGGTAGTGGGGCTCCTCAGAGACATTAAACAGCAGCAGGCTGCCCATCATGCCCGCTTGGACTCCCACATGTCCCACGTGGAGTCACACATGTCCCGTGTGGACTCACACATGTCCCGCGTGGAGTCCAAGTGGGATGCACTGCATGAGATGACGGCGGTGCACAGGGACATTTTACAATGCCTCCGCCAGATGAACAGCAACCAGTCCACACCTCCCTGTGTGCCAACAACATCTGGTGCCGAACAAACTGCAACTGCCACAGGGAGGAGGAGGACTCTGGCGGAGAGTCCCCTGCACCGCAGCAGCCTGCACTTGAGGGCCCCCCAAGAAGAGGGGTCGTCCGAGGAGGGAAAAGTGAGAGGCCGATGGCCAAGCGCAACTCCCAGGAAGCCTGAACCTGTTCTGGATGTTCGCCTTTGTGCACAGACTGTTCACCCTGTTGACGGCAACACTACTCCCACACATTGCATGGGGAGTACAAGTTGGACCAATGTGTCAGACAACTGTGGCCCGATACTGGGGATCCTGTCTACCCGGACTTTCAATTCACCTAGGAACTTGGGATTGCAAGATTCATGTACAGCACAACCCATCCTATGCACTATTAACACAAATGTATCACAATAAACACACTAATACACCATACTTGCCTCTGTCGTGATTCCAACGTGGGTGCTGTTATGGGGATGATGAACTGCAAAATTACACTGTGTATGCGAACTGCAACAGCAAGGACAACACAGGCATGTGAGTACAGGCAACGTGACACACATGAGGGAAATGTGGGAAGAAATTTCACAAGAGAAGACTCTTAGTAACAAATTGTACAGCTGTAGTTTGAAGATGTTTTCCCATCGAGAGATTGGATCCTACGAATGTTTGGATCGGTTGACATCTACAAGTTTATATTCAAAGTCAAGAGGAATCATTTGGGTAGGTCTAGGTCTTGCTGCAACACGAAATCGAGTATTGAAATCTGTACAAGAAATTGAATACTTAGCATTAAATGAACCGGAAAGTACAGATATTGTTAAAACAAACATGTTGGATACGTACTTTCCTAAAAGAAGTCCACATCTGGAAAACATATGTCTCTATGAAGTACTGCAATATTACAGCTTTAAGAGAAATGTTACAGAAAATATAAATGAGAAAAAATATGCAGTAATTGGATGTGATGGATGTTTGGTAAAACATACCAAAGGAAATCTAATTAATCACAGGAAACTCAGTTGTGATACTGCAGATAAAAGGGAATTTTTCTATTTAGCACTTCTGCAACTCTTCAAGCCTTGGCGTACTGAAATGGAATTACTTGGAGATTTTGAGTGCTATGAAGATTCTTTTAATGCATGTAAAGATAGCATTGAATACACAGTTTTTCCAAATTATCTACAAATGTTGAATGAAGAGATTGAGCAAGAAACTACTATTGCAGCTGAAATTGCCAGAGACAGTTCTCAAGATAGTCAAAGTTCTGCTCCACTGAGTCAAGATCCACTAGGACAACCAATTCTTGAAAATGAAGCAGCAATAGCCATGAGTGAAGTAGAAATGGCAATGCAACAAGCACAACAGGATATTATGGAGTTGGGAAACTTGGAAGAACAACTAAATATTGAACAGAAAGAAATATATCAGCAAGTTACACAACAGAGCATGGTTTACTTCATGAAAAAAAGAATGCAACTGCACATCATTTAAACCTATTCAAATGTATATCAGTGGTCAAGCTGGTACAGAAAAAAGTTTCTTAATTAAAGTTTTGACCAGTTATCTTCAGAAAACCACTGAATCACATTTATCTTGTGTTGTAACCGCTCCAACTGAGTTAGCAGCACACAACATTAAAGGGATTACATTACATCGTTTACTGATGCTACCAGTTAAACATGAAAATAAGTTAGAGTATCACAAGCTATCTGGAGAAGCTTGTTATGAAGTTTCAAGAGTACTAAAGAAAATGAAACTTCTCATCATTGATGAGGTTAGCATGGTCTCAAACTTAATGCTTGCCTTTGTACATTTAAGAATGCAGCAGATTTTAAAAACAGATTATGATGTTTTATTTGGAGGAAAACATGTAATTGCATTTGGCGACCTTCTACAACTTACTCCTGTAAAAGGGCAACCAGTTTTTAAAACACTTGTTCATCAAGACACTAGGAACTCTTTGGGAAGTATTGGAAATGTCAACATTTGGTCTCATTTTGAATATAAAGAACTTATTAAGAATATGCGACAAGCAAGTGATGAACATTATGGAAGCATTCTTCAAGATATAAGAATTGGTGTTTTGACAAAACATGGTAAAGAAGCTTTACAAAGTCGGCTACTTACAAACTTGTTTCCAAATGAAAATGTTGGTCCTGAAATAATGTACAAAAAAATTGGAGAAAAGAAGTCTATAATTTGCCTAATGCCAACACTGCAAGAGTGTTCTACATTCAATCAAGAACTTTTGAAGCTGGAAAAACAACAAATAATGAAAATGGAAGCCATTGATAAAATAGAACATGAAGGAATTACTATTATTCTCTCAGAAAAATTGAAATCAAAATTGGATTCTTTGGAAAAGTCTATAAGTCTATATCTAAGACTGCTGGTTTAGAAAAGAATTTATATGTATGTGAAAACTGTCGGGTAATTTTACGGCGTAATTTGGATGTAGAAAAAGGTTTCGTAAATGGAGCAATGGGAAAAGTTGTTGATTTTGTTAATCAAACAGAGATGGAATTGAATTCTTGAAGATTAAATTTGATCAGATTGAAGAGGTAAAACAGGATGAACGTTGTGCTGTTCGTTTTTTGCTTGTTAAAGACTTGTATGTTCGTAGAAAACAGTTTCCTGTTTCTTTAGCATATGCGGTGACCATTCATAAATCTCAAGGTTTAAGTGTAGACAGTGCTTTGGTAAACATTGGAAGTACAGTTTTTAAAGAGGGTATGGCATATGTTGCATTGTCTCGAGTAAGAACATTATCTGGATTGTATTTGATTGATTTTGATGAGAAAAAGGTTAGTGCAGATGCAAATTGTGTAAAAGACTATAATCGGTTAAGAAGACTGTATGCTCCTAACTTAGGTGAATATCCCATATATGAAAAGCGTGTAGTATTTCCAAAACGAACATATGAGAAACACTCTAGTGAGGTTGGAAAGAAGAAAACAATTCAAGACAATGTTGAGACTGCAAAGATAATGAAAATGGACACTGTTGATGATATTGTAGGATATCAGTTAGAAAATAGTTCAGGTATCAATTGCTATACTAATGTAATTGTGAACGTCATGTTTTTTCTAGAAAATCTTCATCATCAAATTATGGAAAATCGAGAAAAAAGATTTTATTCTTTGTTGCATTATATTTTTTAAAAATTGAAAAATGATAAAAACTAAAATCCATACTGCTTCTGGCATTCGGCATCTTTTGGATATATGTTCTGGTTCTTCACAATTTACACTTAATGTACAACAAGATGCTCAAGAATTTCTTATGTTTATGCTTGCAGTATTGGAAGGTGAAGGAATACAAATTGAAAATCTGTTTGGACTTCGTTACAGATGGGATCATAAATGTGAAGACTATTCATTTTCTTCTACCACTGAAATAGACACTGAACGATTCATATATTTGACAATACCAGATTGCAAAACAGTGTCTTTTAACAAATTAGTAAAATCAGCTAATCAAGATATGAAATGTACTCACTGCAAATCTGAAATGTTGTCAACATTATTTATAGAAAGATTTGGACAATATGTAATTTTAATGCTACAACGTTGTAGAGCAGATAGAAGAAAATTGGAAACCAAAATTTAAAATTTTGTGGCAAGTCAAGTGTCAATTTCAGGAAGAACTTTTAAAGCAGTGGCTATTATTTTCCATGATGGACCTAGTATAACATCTGGACACTATACTGTGTATTTAAGATGCAATAAAGGATGGACACATTGTAATGATGCCCATTTGGAATTCAAATGTCGGTTGCCTTACGAATTACCAAATTCATATCTGATATTTTTAGTGTCAAAGTTTTGAAAACATCATTCGGCCTATTGGGAAGATGTAAACATGAATTAACGAGTTTATTTTGGATATTTTCAATGCAAATGATTTCGGAAACATCATTCGGCCTATTGGGAAGATGTCAACTACTAGTGTTTGAGTTATCGTTTCTGTTCTTTGATATTGCATTTGGAAAATTGTGTTTGAAAGAAGTAGTTCATATATTTGCACCCTAATACAGCCGCTTTTCAAGGCAGTATCGTAGCGAAGCAACTGTCAAATCGAATAATGATGTAGACACACGGGCGCATCAATTGGCATATGCAGTGTCATGAAAATGTCTTTACTTTTTGCGAGCTGACTGTTGTGCTGTCAGTGTTTGTGGACTACCGCATACTTGGGGTACTTTCTTATCATGGATGTGTACCTACAATCTCTCATCTTGAATATATAGCCTATAAGGACGCACTACTTGATGCACACATATTGTGACTTTTCGTTTTTAAGATCTACGGGCAAATTACATGACATTTTCATGACACTGCATATGCCAATTGATGCGCCCGTGTGTCTACATCATTATTCGATTTGACAGTTGCTTCGCTACGATACTGCCTTGAAAAAGTCTGAGTGCAGACGAAACACGTGTCGGCTAGATCGTGTGCTGGAATAATTTTTAAAACATGAATCAATAAAGACAAGGATTTGAAGAATTGAACTCGTTTTTGGGCTGTGTGTCGGCTTTGTACAACATTGATCTATCAATGAAATTAATATTTGTAGTTGATTGGAGCTTTGAATTCAACCCAAATTTGTGTTGGACTGTATAATATATAACAAGGGTGTGCTGCAAGCGGCTGTATTAGGGTGCAAGTTTATGCATGTTATGTTTTAATGTGCTGACAACATCTCTAGGTAGTAGATGTTACAGGCTGATAGAGCACCCCGACCTAAATATTTTTCAGACAATAATATTACACGCCACTAATTACGATATTTTTATATATTTGGTCAGTATTTGATGTGCGGTTTCTCCCTTTTAGGGTCCACTACTACCTAATTTCTATGTGTATAGTTCATATATTTGATCTTTGTATTATATGCAATGTAAATGAGAGTGTTTATTTTTGAAAATGTAAACAGATAGTTGAGTTTGTTGTAAATATTTTGAACACAGATTTTTTGTTTTTTTACAATCTTATTGATTGTATTTATTTGCCCGCTGTTATATGATGATCAACATTGAAATCACTGTGTATGGTGAAATTCAATAGAAACTGAAAACAGCAAAAAAGAGAACCTGAATATGTTATATAATTCTTAAACTATATTGTGTTCTTAAACCTAGAATATTATTTGCAATATATGTATCTTTTCTTCTCTTTTACAGAAAGTAAAAGTAAACTTTGAAAATATTTTAAATTTACTTTACAATGAAACATCTGTAAAATAGTTTCAACGAGATTGATATCTACTTCAATACAGAAGGTAAGATGAAATAATGAAATAAGCAAAATAATAGGAATTAATGTTTACAATCACTTTTATTGTAGTTATTCATTTTTCAAACTCAATCATCCCATTTCTCAAAACACCTCAGCAGTACTCATGCACTACTTCAATCACTGAAGCATAACCTATGTACTTATAACATCACCTAGGCATTACTAATCCACACCTTTAATCATTCTGGCACTACCCATACACTCCTGCAATTATCCAGACATTACTTCTAGAGTCTTGCAATCACCCAAGTATTACCTATGCACTCCTTCAATCATCTACACATTAGTCTTGCACTGATGGAATCACCCAAGCAGTAACCATGCCCTCATGCAATCACCCAGGCATTACCTATACACTTACAAAATCATCCAAACAATACCTATCCACTAACAAAATCACCCAGGCAGTACCAATGCACTTCTGCAATCATTCAGGCAGTACTCATCCACTCATGGAATAACACAGATACTACCCATGCACTCCTGTAATCACCTAGACACTACTCATTCACTCCTTCGATTATTCAGGCACTACCCATGCATTCCAACAATCACCCAGTCACTACTCAGGCACTTATAAAATCACCATACACTATCTTTACACTCCTCCAAACACTCAAGCAGTACCCATGAACTTATGCAATGACCAAGACACTAACCATGCATTCATGCAATCACCCAGGCATTACAAATAAACTCATGTAATTACCCAGCCATTACCCATGCACTTACAAAATCACACAAGCAATACCCATGCAGTTACAAAATCATCCAGGCAGTACCCATGTAGTCTTGCAATCACCTAGGCACTACTCATCCACTCATCCAGTAATGCAGGCACTACCCATGCACTACTCCAATCACCTGTCTACTACCCATGCACTACTCTAATCACCCAGACAGTACTCATTTACTCCTTGAATTACGCAGCCACTAGCCATGCACTCCTCCAATCACCCAGTCACTACTCATGCACTTATAAAATCACCATACACTATCTTTACACTCCTCCAAACAACCAGACAGTACCCATGCACTTATGCAATCACCAAGACACTAACCATGCATTCATGCAATCACCCAGGCATTACCAATAAACTCATGTAATTACCCAGGCATTACCCATGCACTTACACAATCACCCAAGCAATACCCATGCAATTACAAAATCATCCAGGCACTAGCCATGTACTCCTGCAATCACCCAGGCAGTACTCATCCACTCATGCAATAACCCAGGCATTACCCATGTACTGCTCCAATCACCCATGCACTACCCATGCACTCCTCTAATCATCCACACCATACTCATTTACTCCTTCAATTACCTAGCCAGTAGCCATGCACTCCTCCAATCACCCAGTCACTACTCATGCACTTATAAAATCACCATACACTATCTTTACACTCCTCCAAACACCCAGGCAGTACCCATGCACTTATGCAATCACCAAGACACTAACCAATCAGTCATGCAATCACCCAGGCATTACCAATAAACTCATGTAATTACCCAGGCATTACCCATGCAGGTACACAATCACCCAAGCAATACCCATGCAGTTACAAAATCATCCAGGCACTAGCCATGTACTCCTGAAATCACCCAGGCACTACTCATGCACTCATGCAGTAACCCAGGCAGTACCCATGCACTGCTCCAATCACCTGTCTACTACCCATGCACTCCTCTAATCACCCACACAGTACTAATTTACTCCTTCAATTACCCAGCCAGTAGCTATGCACTCCTCCAATCATCCAGTCGCTACTCATGCACTTATAAAATCATCCAGATATTACCCATAAACTAATGCAATCAGTCAAGCATTACCCAAGCACTCTTCCAATCACCCATATATTACCTCTGCACTCATGCAATAACCCAGGCACTACCCATGCACTGCTCCAATCACCCAAGCACTACCCGTGCACTCCTCTAATCACCCAGACACTACTCATTCACTTCTTCAATTATCCAGCCAGTAGCCATGCACTCCTCCAATCACCCAGGCACTATGCATGCACTCATGCAATCACCCAGGCATTACCCATGCACTCATGCAAGCACCTACGTCCTACCCATGCACTCATGCAATCACCCAGGCACTACCCATGCACTGCTCCAATCACCCATGCACTACCCATGCACTCCTCTAATCACTCAGACACTACTCATTCACTCCTTCAATTATCCAGCTAGTAGCCATGCACTCCTCCAATCACCTAGGCAATACCCATACACTCATGTAATCACCGAGACACTACCCACACACTCATGCGATCACCCAGGCACTACCCATGCACTCTTTCAATCACCCAAGCACTACCAATGCACTCATGCAATTACCCAGGCATTACCCATGCACTCATGCAATAACCCATTCACTACCCATACAATGCTCCAATCATCCAGTTAGTACCCAACACTCATCCAATCAGTCCGCCACTACCCAAGCACTTATAAAATCACCCATACACTACCCATGCACTCATAAAATCACTGAGGCACTACCCATGCACTCTTGCAATCACTCAGGCACAATCCATGCAGTTCTCCACTCATCCAGGCAGTACCCGTGCAACCATGTAATCATGCAGATATTATCCATACACTTCTTCATACAACACATACAAATTTCTCTTTTTTTAACAGAGTAGGTGGTTCTAACAAGAACCATTTTTTTTCTCCTTTTTGTGTTTTATATATATATATTTTTTTCTAACTTTTTTGAATTTTTTTGGTGTTTTAAAAAAAAGAAAGAAACATCAGCAGAATGAACTGTGAAAACTTTGGAAACATTTAGCAATTAAGAACTCATTGCAAAAGAAATTTACAAAAGTGGTTTTGGCAGCAACCACAATGGCATCCACTGATTGTTCTCCATGGCAGAGAACTTTCTTGCATTTAATGCAATGTTGTTCAAGTCTCGCAAACTCCGGTTTTATATTAGTAGTCATACTGGTGGAAGAACCTGATGACGTACTAGGCCCTGCAAGTTGGTCATCTTGGGAAGCCTGTTTTTTGAGATCACGGCGATGTTGTTCCCGTACAAGGGCCCGTGGATGGATGGTTTGAAGGTGCTTGAGCATCGAAGATGTTCCACACGAATATTTTTTGTCCGATCCGCGTGAGAGGACGTTCTTACAGATGGTGCACGTCACCTTTCGTGCGTTGACCTTCTTCTCACCTTCAGGGATGGAAAAAAGGCCCATACGATGCTCTCATACCTTTTTTTAACAGGTTCTTGTAAATCTTCTTCTTCTTCCGCACAAAGTTGCTGATCACTATATGAAGAAGCCATTTGGTCTTGATGTTAAAAAAAAACTCCCAACAAACCCAGAAAAGGATAGAGAAAACACAAGAGCTGTGTCTCTGTAGATCTTCTGGAAGGAAGGAGAAAATTGGGTGGGGTCTTGTAACTTCTAGAATGAAAAGGTTCTCAACCAATGAAATTCTTTTTTTAAAGGTCACATGGATTCACGCACCAAGCACGCACCCAGCGTGCACCCATCGCGATTCCGTAAAAATATATTTAACAATAATTTATCTTTATTCTAGTTACAAATATATGATTTTTATAAAAAAATTAAATAATCTCTTGCTTTAATATACATATTAAACTTATATATATATAGTTTTAAAACTTAACATTTTGCGGGGGATTCACGCAGCCGGCGCGACCTCCGGAACTACGTACGTAACGTTACGCGGGGTCGTAATTCGCGCACCCGTCGCTTACGAAGCGCGCATCATACATGACTTTACCAATATGGCGGCATGGATTCGCACACCAAATGAGACAGGTACACGATCGGTACGCGAATCCACTTTTTTATAAGAAAAAATAATTAAAAATGTATATTTTTTTTTTTAGAAATTAGAAAATAATACATTATTTTTATAAGAATTAGAAAAATAAGAAAAAATATTTTTGGGACATTATACTAAGAAATTAGCATTTAAAAAACCTTTGAAAATCACTGAAAAAACCATATGTTTTAGGGAGGTTATAGTTAGAAATTAGCATTTAAAAAACCTTTGAAATTCACTGAAAAAACCATAGGTTTCAGGGACGTTCTAGTTAGAAATTAGCATTTAAAAACCTTTGAAATTCACTGAAAAAACCATAGGTTTCAGGGACGTTATAGTTAGAAATTAGCATTTAAAAAACCTTAGAAATTCACTGAAAAAACCACAGGTTTCAGGTACGTTATAGTTAGTTGGACATTTCACTCGTACAAAATCAGAAAAATTCGGCCGTTATAGTTAGCTGAGCTAACTATAACTCGCGCCCCGCAATGCACTGCTGATGACGTCACATATTACACAGTTTTACTCACTGGTGTACCCATGACGTCACGTCACTCATGATGTCATGAGTGATGTGATGACATGGTCAGTGACATCACTCATGACATCATGGGTTGAGAGGCATCAGCAAAATATGGAAGGTAGGTGTATATCAGTATATACGTATATACAGAGCCGGCTCTTGCGCCAATAGCACCCTGGGCAGGAAGAAATGTGCCATGCTCGCTGCTAAAAATAATAAGGCAGGAGCCCCTTTTCAAATGTCACTTCCTTGCTGGCTACATCAAAGCAGCAACTTGCCTCTGAACACACATCTCCCCACCTCCCCCAGCGCACCTGAATCTCACACATCCATGTCAGACTGGTCCTAAGTTTTTGTTGGGGAGGAGAGGTGGGTGTTGTTATGTGGTGGCAGGGGGTGAGAGGTAAATGGGAGGCCAAGGTAGGGGGTTAATAGGGTGCTAAAACAGCAACTTCAGCACGTTAAAAGTTAATAAAACTGCTTTATTATCATTTTATTTTACTACAGAGTCGCTGCCGAGTCTTGAGGGTGGGGCCATTAGGAGCAGGAGGAGTGGTGGGCTCAGGGCACTGCCAGTGCGCATGTAGGCTTGGCTGGCTGTCTTGGGACGGCCAAACCGACATTAGCACTTGGACATTTCCAGGCTACTGCTTGGAGATATCGGCAGGCTCAGGAGCTCCCAGTCCCTGCTGGAGTGTGGAACCAGCCCGCTCCACCGATACCTACGCTTCTCTCATGCTGGTAAATATGAGAGTAGCATCTGGATTGGCGCAGGGGACTCTGGGAGCCTGTATGAACATCGTCTGAAGAGGTGACATGGCGGCGGACGTCAGGCTGCAGGTCCGTTTTTTTTTATCCTCCCCCAACCATGCTGCCCATGATTTCCCCAGCTAGCGGCCGCCACTTCTTGTTTTGCGAAATTCCTCAAATTACACCACTACACCTCATTGTTTAGTTATTCCGCCGTGCACAGCAAAATTATAGCACTGTAGCGCAGGAACAGTGCAAACAACGAGAATAAGATTGCCTGTTCACAGTAATTGTGTATTTCACACTATTTTTTAGCTCGAAATGTGTCCTCACAGTGAAAATTAACTCAAAGATGCATTTTGCGTCAAAGTATAGCACTAGATAACGGATTTGCATTTCGTATATTTACGCATACATTGGCGTCATTTTCCTGAAATTTCACTTAATTACACAAAGCAAATTACTTGAATTTTGCACACCTCTGTTAAAGCCTTTCTTTTCAACAAAACATCTACTCTTAATTAAATTCCTGATATATCTCCAGGGAACCTAAATTAGGGGAGCATCATGCTTTAATTTAAAAATATCATTGCTATTGCTATTACACTATCCATAGTTTAGTTTAGTTGATGGAAGCCTCAGACCAATGAACTCTAACGTGTGAGCAAAGAAACAGCAAGCATGCTTACTAAATTGAACAAGCATTGGCAAAACAAATAGCTCTAGCCTTGGCAAGCAGAAGTGATGATTGCAATTTTTTATTTCAAGCATATGCCACATGAATAAGAAAAAGGAAATTTGCTGCAATCTTAACCTGTTGGCCATGTGCTTAAAATAAAAATGTTACATTTAAAAATTAATCAACTATCACATATAATTTGAATAGAAACGTGCAGGTTCTTCCTTGTCAGCGGGTGTACTTAGAACATAAATGGAAATCTAATTTAGATTTACTATACATAACAGGAATATATGATCGTTATTGGTACAAAATAAATGTATTATTTAGTTTGAATTACTGTAACCCAAAGGAATAGTTTAAACACACAAGAAAAACTACAAAAATAAAAAGGGTAATGAATGGAAGAAAAATACACTGGCACCAAGTATTGGCCCACCAGTCTGGGCACTGAATTTCAGTGTTTTTTATGCAGATGTATGCATATGATGAGGCAAAATGTGGTCACCTACAGTGAAAAAGAGTCAGATGCTAAAGTGGGCCGACCCATTGCTATATGCTGTATGCTGTGATGATTGGAAGCAAAATGTGAATGCCAATCGAGCAGACTAATGGATGAATAGGACTGACCAAAAGCCCCTATAGGGATTTATACGTGTGTGTATCTTTGTTTATATTTTTCGTGACATAAGAATGAGAAGAGGCCTGCAGGTATCTCTTTGCCAGATCTACCGCACAGTGAACTGACAGTATAATCTCTAGTCCTTCATGCCATGTAAAGGGGACCCTGTGTAAATTATATTTACTTGGTTTTAGAGTTCAATAAGGCCACTTTATTAAGGAGTGAGCTAAAGAATGATGATGGATTAAACCCAGATCAGTTGACTGGGGGTGAGTGTTTGATTGGCTCAAACGTTCCGTCCATCATCCCCTTTTGTATCGCTTTGGTCGCCCTAAGTTGGCGGGGGTATGCCCAGACGTGGGTCCCTTGCTCACTTTGCCACTGGATTCAAGCAAGCCTGGCTGATGACGGCTGAAATGCCAGAAACCGGTCCTAGGATGCTTGTTTTCGGTCCAGGGAAGACATGGCTTGGCAGTTCGGGCTGGACTGTTCCCATGAGGCACAGGGTCAGACTGATTTGCATATGGCCATGTCTGAACTGGGGTGGTGGAGTGAGCTAAAGAATGATGATGGATTAAACCCAGATCAGTTGACTGGGGGTGAGTGTTTGATTGGCTCAAACGTTCCGTCCATCATCCCCTTTTGTATCGCTTTGGTCGCCCTAAGTTGGCGGGGGTATGCCCAGACGTGGGTCCCTTGCTCACTTTGCCACTGGATTCAAGCAAGCCTGGCTGATGACGGCTGAAATGCCAGAAACCGGTCCTAGGATGCTTGTTTTCAGTCCAGGGAAGACATGGCTTGGCAGTTCGGGCTGGACTGTTCCCATGAGGCACAGGGTCAGACTGATTTGCATATGGCCATGTCTGAACTGGGGTGGTGGAGTGAGCTAAAGAATGATGATGGATTAAACCCAGATCAGTTGACTGGGGGTGAGTGTTTGATTGGCTCAAACGTTCCGTCCATCATCCCCTTTTGTATCACTTTATTAAGGAGGCACAATAAAGATCGCAAATTTGCATCCACTGCCCAAACTGCTGTAAGAATTATTTGTGTCCCTTTCATCAAACTATACATAATAATACTATAACTCCCTCGGCACTCTAAACAAATCAACCCTCCTCAACATATGGTTCTAATGCCAAATCCCCTCTCTTTTCCCTCCAATTCCTACTCCTTGCCTTCTGTTCCTAAGTCATCCCACTAGCTCCCTTTTCTCATTCCAGTGGTCGCAATGCACACCTAAGAAAATCCAGACACAAACTATTTCTTTTCAGTCACATTATTAAAACAAATATGAGTTAGAGAAAGAAAGCTTGTAAGGATATATCCGCCTCCCTGCACCACTAACAGCCTTAACACCTCCTGCTTCAATTCCTCCTAAGAATCTAATACACTCCCCTAGAAATTTAATAGGACATATCCAGCTCAATTCCCTTTTAATATTGGCCAGGAACACACAGCTAGACTTGTAGTGGTATCTTATGCAGAAGAGTGATGCAATAAACCAGGCTTTTTTTAAGTTTCTCTTGAAGAGCTTTCTCTCTGCCAGAGCCCATGTTAACACAACACATCATACAACAGACAACATGCAACCTACCATACAGAGAATAGAATGGCTTTGGGTTAGTCTCCTTTAGCCATTCTCTTGTTGGGGCATGTATCCTTCAGGCAGTTGCTTTTTCGGCTATCCATCATGTTTCATGATCAGTCCATGACATATTATGGATGCACTTTTGGTATCTAAATTGGAGATGGGGACAACAATTAATCCTTCTCTGGATCACACATTGGACTTTGTGAAAAAGAACAAGATGATTACATTTCCATTTGTTACCTAAACAAACGGCTGACCTGTCAAGTTGAAAGATCCCACTAGCTTCCCTGTGCTCCCTGCAGGAATGCTACTGAATTTTCAAATGAACCGGCTGTAGGGTTAATAAGATCCCTTAGCTATGCTCTCTTTCAGTTGACAGTGAGGCTCTGAATTACCTATCCATCTTTATCCATCCTGTGCTTGCTGAGCCTGAGCAGCTAATATGAGTTTGCCATGTAACTAAGTGTGTGATTATCTGCTCAAGTCTATTCCAATGGTCATTATAACATTTTCGGAAGATTCCACTGTTTATATTTTCAAAAAGTGTTCAATATTCATGCTGTTTTGTCATTGTTTTCTGCACAGTGTGGAAATGTATGAGAATCAGCAACCTTCAACATGGCAACCATGTTTATGTGTTTCTAAGAAGAAGAGAAGTTGTCTTTACAGTCCTTTTTCTCTTTCTCCTGTGCTGTTTGTGCAGACAAGGTGCCAGTTTCACTTTCCGACTAACTGCGGACCACAGTACAGTCCAGGTTCTAGCAGCAGGTATATGGCATTTCGCAGACCTTCAAATGGACTGCTTATAGGTTTCTTTCAAGATGGGGATTCAATTGGGTTCTTGTAGCCGAGTTAGACAGTTCAAGTGATTCTGTTTCATTGGTGGCTTGGTTAAATTGAAATACTGGGCATTCATGCACAAGATTCTCTTTCTTGGAGATTCCAGGTTGCGGTGGATTTACTCACAAGTGGCTCGCCTAGTGCAATCTGCGTACGCTCTAGTGTGAATAACTAATTTGGTTGCAGAGGCCACAGTTGCATAGGGCAGCTTGCCTGCCGGAGATCGAAAGATCAGGGGTGACCTGGCTGTAGGCTGCAGTAAGTCTATTAGCCAGGAGTGGTTTAGTAGCCAAGAATGTATCTATCAGGCAAGCAGAAGTTATCCACTCTTAGCTTGTTACCCTTTCTTTCAAAGTCACATCCTGCAACCCTCATGTCTTTCTCAGGCTTCAACCACTCCAACTACCCACCCCAGCCAGCTACCTCCCTCTCTCACCTTGAATCCTCTATTTCCCCTCTCAACTTTAAATCTCCCTTCTCTCAGCTAGTAATCACCTCCCTCAGTCTGAAACAACCCCTTTACCTCTGCCTGTCATCCCTTACCTCCTCTCTCAACCTGTCATCCTCTTGTACTCCTCTTTAACTGCTTTCTGCTTGTCACACCTTTTCCCTCTCCCAACCTGTCATACCTCTGTCAGAAATTTGTCAGTTGGTCAGTGATCCTTGACGCTCTCTATCATCCTCTCTCTCTCATCTACTTTGTTATTTCCAATTCTTCAGACTAACCCCCTCTGTGTATCATGTCAGCACAATAACCTTACCCTTCCCACACTAATATCCCAGAGACTTTAACCTTTTCTCCAGCCCTCAGAGCTCAGAACAGAGGCAAGGAAGTGTGACATTGATCTGTTAAAAGACTTTATAGACGGCACAATTGGGAGCCCTGAGGTGTACTGCAAAATAGCACCCATGTAGGGAAATGTCACATCTATTGGGTAAGTAAAAAATATTGTATGCATTCGGTCCAAAATGTGAAAATGCATCCGTACATTTAGGAGAAAACCCCTTTCTTGGGAAATACCATTAGTAAATTGTGTGATAAGTAAACTGCCTTCAACATAAAGGTGCCAGTGCCTCAATTTAGTTATAAATCTTGTTATCAAAATCAAACAGCAAAAACTTGCAAACTGTTGCAAAATGGGTTCCGCCCGTTTAATACGTCCAGATGTTTTGCTTTTTGGATCACCCAATTTTGGACATTTTCAGTGGGTGAATCTCACTATATGTGTCTCACCCACGGTAACCACATGGTAAATGAAGTGAGAGCATTTACTGCCAGTGCCAGGCTTTTAAAATAAGGCCACTGAGACGCAGCAAGGATCAGAGGCACTTGGCTGGTTACACGTGAACACATTTACACACGTGTGAGGGCTACTGTTGTACACAGTCCAGTAACTGCTCACAGATAGCCTGCCACAAAGGGAATTATGCAAGATTAGATATTAACCTAGGATAGGCCTCACAATGTTAATGTACACTCATAGATAAGGTCAGTGTGGTTTACTGTGTTGTCTGCAGTGACACTTTAATATGGACATAGGGGAAACCTGCATTAGAGTGCAGTTTGGCTTCCCTTTGACCTACAGACTCCAGTGACATATCAAAATGGGGTGGAACCTGTGCAGAAAATTCAAATCTATGAGTTCCAAGAAGGTATCCGTGCAACTTATGGTTCATCCAGAATTGTCATATTTCTCTGGCTCAGCCTATTGTCACCCTGCTGGGCCAAGTTAATTACATTTCTCCCCAGCATAGCGAGCAAAGGCTGCTCCACACAAAAGAAGTAATTAACAGTGCTTCAGCTCCTGAGGAGGAAAGGATGGGGATAAAAAAATCTGCATCTGTTAATTACCTGTCACACTGTATCAAAGCTGGGGGCCAGCCCAGGATCACTGAACAGAGGAGAAAGCCCAGACAATGTGTTATATCCTCGTAATGTTTATGCATGTTACCCAGCCTAGCTTTCTCCTAGCTGCTCAGCCAGAGTGAGAGATGGTATCGGAATGTTGGTGTGAGTGTGATGAATGGAATGCCTGGGTGCCTGTGTGGATGAGTGGTGACAGTTGGAGATGGGCTGAGCAGCAGGGAGGCTGCTCCTGGTGGGGCTGGAGTAGGGCTGACGCTTTGGATTCATCAGGCTTATGACTGATGTACATATCTATTTACCTGCTACATGGAACTAATAAAGAAGTCTACAAAAATCTACATGGCTACCTGTGTCATAGGATACAACATATTTTGGCGACGACTGGACCTGGACTCAAGCATGATACAACATGTAAAGAAACTTGGTTTGGACAAGAAGAAACAAAGAGACAAGGAGCAACAAGAAGTAAAGCGTCAAGTATGGAGCTACAGGCTAGCCAGCCCCACCAGTGTCCTTGTCAACGGACGGCCCCAGCCACCAGTTCCCCAGCCTGGACATGCTCCATAGACATTACAAGAAATATGGACTTTTATGCTAGTGGATTTATGGTCTAAGACTAACCAGTTCCACATCCTATCGTGTCTTCCACTATGATGCTTCAAATTTTAAATACATTAGTGGCTGCACAGATGCAAATTATAGACTGTTTTGTTTTTTGCTACTTTTCAAAGAGGTTGTTCAGTCTGTCTCAGTGAATGGACTTCACAGGCGCCACACAGGAGCGATGTGGCTCTACTCATTTTGTGTTTTGAAGGAACATGGAGTGCGCAAGCAGTGGGTTTGAGGAGTGTCCCAATTGTGACTGATTTCTCTTGTAGTTTTTTACATTGGAGCTGGTTTACCCTTCACATTGTCTGGGACAGCGTGCGATCAAATGATCAACTTTCTTGCCACCAGCTTGAATGGTACAGTATGCGTCACTCTGGCTTCAAGATCTATTTCACTGTGCTTTTTGACATTTCTGTTTATGTAGTGTACATCACGCATTACAAGGGAGCTACTTTTTGGTTATTTGTGTCCCGTTGTCTGGATGGCTTTCGCTCTGGAGGAGGAATGGTGTTATCGTAATGGCCACAGTGGACTTGTATGGAGTTTCTTTTTTTTAAAATAATTGTGTGCTGCATTAAAACGAGTGTCTCAAATTTGGCTATTTTAACAGCTACCCAGTGGTTTGAAAGTTTAAATTCACAAGCTGCTCACCATTGTTGGAGTCGCGCGTGGCTCCTCATGGGTCTTCTGTGACGTATCTGGCTCTTCGCAGATTTGTGGATGCGGAGGGACGTTTTGGAGTTCAGACGCGCCGTGAGCCATCTGGCGCGACGTCGACAGCGTGCCACAATCTTGTGGTTGGCAGCTGCTACTTCTTTCAGTAGTATTGGTTCCTGTCGTTTGCAGCCAAACGCCTGTGGTGGAGCATCATTGACCGATCGCGATGGTCAAGAGTCTGCCGCGAGTTTCGCTTTGCCAGCACTGGATCTGTATTGCAGGAGACCTAGGTTTTCAGTGGTGTCCACGACACCGGAGACTTGCTGGAGATGCAGGCACTGTGGTAAGTGCCAGCAAGGACCCCCTGTGGACACCGGAGACTCGTTGGATATGCAGGCACTGTGGTGAAGTGCCAGCAAGGACCCCCTGTGTGCTATGCCTCACACAAACCGAACCTTCGTTTTCTGCCAACTAGGCTCTGGTAAAGCACAGGGACACCCCAGGTACTCATTTTTTTTTGTACACCATGTCACAGTGCACAATCGACGGCCAACTACTAAGACGTTCCTTAAGACACGTGGTGCTGGTGTCTTGTTCTGTTCTTTATGTTGCCTTAAAGTAAGAAAAAGTTTTGAGTAACTGTGACATGTGCTGTACTTCACTGGCTCACAGTGTTTGATGTGAGCAACTTCACAGTTTTTTGATGCCAAATTCTTTGTGTTGTCTATTATTTGGTTGTGATAGTATACATTCTGCATTTGCAAAGGTGCGAGACTACGTTCTCAAGAGGATTTGCTTTACAACTTATTGGTCACAGCATGGGTTAAATGAAATTTCATAGTAAAAGTGTTTTGCTACCCTTTCTCTAGGGTGGTTTTTGTTGTTCTCCTTGGGTGGTTACACCACAGTTTAGGTTCCCTTATGCAAGGGTGGTCATATGTCTTGGTGGGTGGTTCCCCACCTCTCTGTTTGTTGTTCTTCTGTTTTTTTGTGTGATGTGTATAAGTTGTCTTGCGCTTCACCTCCTGTTGTCTGTGTATAAGTCGCCTTGCGCTTCACCTCCTGTTGTCTTGTGTGTTGTGGGTTTGTGTGTAAGTCGCCCTGTGCCTCACGTTTTTTGTCTTGTGTGTAAGTCGCCCCGCGCATCACTGTTCAGTGTCGTGTGTGTAAGTTGCCCTGCGCCTCACGTGTTGTGCTGTGTAAGTCGCCCTGCGATTCAGGTGTTGTTGTGTGTAAGTCGCCCCGCGCATCACTGTGTGTACACTCTGTGTAGTTCACCTTTTGCTACACGTGTGTTACGTCTTACCCTTTTGCCTGTTTTGGCTTTGGGTGTTTGTCTTGGGGTGTGGTCCACCTTCTCTACATTTAATTGTTTATTGGGAAGGATGGGGATATTGCTTGCAATTGATTTACTCTTGCTAGTCAATATTTTTCCTTTTCCTTCAGGTTATGCAGTGTTCCTACTCTTGTGAAGTTGTATTTAGTTTTGCTTCCTTGAGTTTGAACCTTTTCTCTGTCTGTATATTTTCTTGTATTGTTTATAGTTATTCCCATGTTTTCCCATACTTTCATTTTTCATTTAAAAGGAAGGGGATAATGTTATATCCTCGTAATGTTTATGCATGTTACCCAGCCTAGCTTTCTCCTAGCTGCTCAGCCAGAGTGAGAGATGGTATCGGAATGTTGGTGTGAGTGTGATGAATGGAATGCCTGGGTGCCTGTGTGGATGAGTGGTGACAGTTGGAGATGGGCTGAGCAGCAGGGAGGCTGCTCCTGGTAGGGCTGGAGTAGGGCTGACGCTTTGGATTTATCAGGCTTATGACTGATGTACATATCTATTTACCTGCTACATAGAACTAATAAAGAAGTCTACAAAACTCTACATGGCTACCTGTGTCATAGGATACAACACAATGGGAGCCAACACAGGAGGTGGATCCTTTTGGAAGTTCTGTTGGGAAAGACCCTGGCAGTAATGTCCGTGAGGGGTGAAGCAGAGAGCCCAGGAGCAGATGTGACCAGTGACTCCTGGATGATGCTATTTTGAACTATCCCAGCATGCTGTACAGGAAGTTTAGGACATGGGTGGAGAGGTGATGTGGCAACCTAGGAATGGCCGGGGGTGCCTGGCTTCTAGAACCTTCCACTCCCTTTTAAAAACCTTTGCACAAGGGAAAGGGCTGTTAATGCTGTTTGTGTTTTTCTCTGCTGGAACCTAGGACTGCGATAGCTGCGGGCAACTAGAAGAAGGAACCATTTGATGCCCAAAAGGTCAGAGGACTCTACCCCAGTTGACCCCAGGACTAGTGGGCCTTTCCGAGGGCCAGTGAGGTTGGCCTTCTTACACTACCTAAGGACCACTTGGGGAAAAAGCTGAACTTTGGGCCCAGGGACAAAGACCAGGATGAGAGCTGGTGCAGAGAGCCAGCTCCCTGTGAAATACACCACCTTGGAAGTGAGGAGGTCTGCTAAAACTGCTCCTGGTGGCTAGAGATCACCACCAGGAGTACAATGAGCACAGGATCAACCAAATTAGCCCAACAGGAACCAAGTTATGGCTTTTTTAACGTTGGCAAATTAGAAGAAAGAACCTTTGAACTGACCTATATTACTTTTAGTATGGCCTCCTAAGGCTCATTAACAACACAACCCCAATATCAGTGTCATGCAACAGTGTTAATCACAAAAATATATATTGTTATTATATTTTCTTCATACAAAAATATTTTATGCTTTTTTGCTATGTTTTATCATTTTGCTGCTATACATTGCTTAAAAAGGCAAACTCATCATTGTCTACACATACATATGACAATAAAACAGTTAAACAAACAGTTACCTAGATGTCTACAAAGTCTCAAACATTTAAGTGTGCAATAGTCACATTTGATATTAACACTAGAACCATGAATCAACACTTGAATTTCTTCATCTGTTACATATATGTGGACTAGGTAGCCAACAAAACAACTCTAAAATTAAAGTACAATTGCTGAAAGCACAAATAACCCCACACTCAACCATCAACCCTTCTCTCTCACCTGTCAAACCAGCTCATTCACACTAACACTCATACACAAAAGAGATTCAATCATGTTGGAGATCCAAAACAGTTTAACTGAGACAGACTCTATCATTCTTTGTGATACAAGTATCACCCATCAGATTCCTCTGGTGTATCTGTCTCTGAAAGGACTCTCCACATGTGTGGTAATGGTCAACGCACGTTTCGGCGGGTCTTCATTTAAACCGTCTTCCTCAGGACCAAGATGAAATAAAATAAATCTTCAATAGAGTGGAAGGGGGTTATCTTTACGGGGCCCACTTAGATGATGCTCCTCCGTCCAGGCTCCTCCTCTGCTGTGGGGGGAGAGGGGGAAGGGGGTCAGCACCAGCTTCTCTCCATGTCAGCTTCCATCTGCATCAGCTGCTCCAAATCAGTATCCAGTCATTCAGCAGATACATCGCTTCCAGTCAGCACCAGTCCCTACTGGGCAGTCAGCAGCCAGTCACTGGATGTCTGAAAGTCCATCCCCAGCAGCCTTGCTACCGCCCATCTGTTCAAGGTCTCTCTGGTCAGTCTGTGCTCGTCTCTGCCCGGCGGGTACCAATCACCCCAGCCTCCCACAGCCCGCCTGTTTTTTTAAGGTTGGCATCCGTTGACCCTGCTTCAGGAAGCAGAGCGTGTGGGACTACTTCCCACCATCTTTTGATTACCCCCAGAGAGTGCCAGGGCCTGGGGGTTGGTGCAAGGATTATTTATTTATTTTACCCAGGGAGGAGACATGTGTGGGGCCCCCTCAGCATGCTCATTCCTGCCCCCGGGGGCTCTCATCTACCAGGGGGCTTATGCAAAATGATGGTAGAGTGCCGTTGCGCCCCCTACAACTAAGGTGAACCTGTCCCTTGCTCCCCGTGCCCGTCTCTGAGGAAGCAGGGTTGTCGCCACCCAGCAGAGACACTTTGCCCGCTCCCATGCCGGCAACGGATAATGCTGGCCGAGTGGGGAGCCAGCAGGGGCAGCCGGGCGTGGGCTCCCCGAGCTCCCCCCAACAAAGCTGGCATGGGCATCCCAAAAATAAAAACAAAAAAGGCGCCAAAGGAGGTGGTTGGCGCAAGGCTGTATGCCAAAATCTTATAAGATATTTACTGCTCTTCCAGCTGGGGCACCCACCCCATAATGTTGCAGAAGAGGCTATTTGCATACATTTTCCTCCTCTCGTGGTGTCCCCAGGATGGCAAGGAAATTACCAATGTTGAAAAGAAAGTGTGTGGGGGGGATTTGCAGCAGGGCAGCAGCTCCCCCCAAAGAAGGTTTAAAAGTGCTGACCCTATGTTTGCAGGGTAAAGGAATGCATGACCATCTGGGATTTTTACTTAATTTTAAAAAGTACTCCCAAGGTGGGAGCTTTTGCTTTATAACTGGGATTGTAGTGCTATATAGGGGTTGGTTCTGTGGCTGAATTTCATGTTGCCTGAAATTACATAAGGAAGATATAGACTCATGGAGTGTCGCTCTCTCTAGGGGATGGTTTTATTGCTGCATTCTATGTAGTCTGAAAATGGTGCTCATTAGGGGCTTTTTTTATGGTTGCACTTTAGGTGGCCTGAAAGTATATTAAAAGCACAGACACCTGCTATGCTTATTTTAAATTATTTTATTGACATAATGTTGACAGTGATCATTGATCAAGGTCGCTCTATGTTATTGACTGCATTAAGCACAAATGATGGTGTTTTTAACATGTGGTGTGTTGTTCTTGTACTATGGTGAACTCTCGATAAAGCCAATAGTCCTGTTTTGTCTAAAGGGGTACCCCCTATATTGTGATTTGCTATGTGGTACAAGTGGAGGAATACTGTGATTTTGGGGGTCCGGACCCTTTAGGGGTCAAATGTGATTTCAATGTCATCGGAGTGCTGCTGCTGTCCAGCCTGGCTAAAAGCTAGTGGTGTGGCATAGAGGAGAGTGGTGGAGAGGAGAGTGTCGTAAAGTGGTGTGGAATGGAGTGGTGTAGAGTAGCATGGAGTTGAGTGGAGTTGCAAAGAGTAATGTGATGTACAGTGGAGTGGCGTACAGTGGAGTTGAAAAGGATAGAGTGGAGTAGAATGGAGTGGCGTACAGTGACATAGAGTGAAGTGGCATAGATTGTTGTGGCGTGCAGTAAAGTGGCGCATAGTAGAGTGAGATAGATGGCAGTGTCATAGAGTGGAGTGGCATAGAGTAGAGTGGCATAGACTGGAGTGGCATAGACTAGAGTGGCATAGAGTAAAGTGGTGTTGAGTGGAGTGGCATGGTGTAGAGAAGAGTGGGATATAGTAGAGTGGAATGGGGTGGAGTACAGCAGAGTGGAGTTACATAGAGTACAGTGGCATAAAGGAGAGTGGCATAGAGTGGAGACGTGTAGAGTGGCAAAGAATGGCACTGTGTGGAGAGGAGTGGAGTGGTCTGGAGTGCAATAGAGTGGCATAGAGAGGAGTAGAGTAGAGTGGCATAGAGTAGAGTGGTGTCAAATAGAGTAGAGTGGCATAGAGTGGAGTGGTGTAGAATGGCGTAAAGTAGAGTGGCAGAGAGTAGAGTGGCATAAACTGGGGTGGCATAGAATGGGGGGAGGGAAGTAGAGTGACATGGAGTAGAGTGGCTTAGAGTGGCTCGGCATAGAGTTGAGTGGCATAGACAGGAGTAGAGTTGAGTGGAGTGGCTTAGACTAGAGTGGCATAGGGTAGAGTAGGGTAGAGTGGAGTAGAATAGAGTGGCATGGAGTGGAGAGACATGGTGTGCAGTGGAGTACAGTGGCATGGGGTGGCATGGATTGGTGTTTTGTGGTGTGGCGAGCATGGCTTGGAGTGGAATGGCATGGAATAAAGTGACATAGAGTGACTTAGAGTAGACGAGAGTAGCATAGAGTAGCATGGAGTGGCGTAGAATAGAGTAGAGTGGCATAGAGAGGAGTAGCATGATGTAGAGTGGTGCAGAGTGCCATAGAGTGGCATAGACTGGAGAGGCATAGAGTGGAGTGGTATAGAGTAGAGTGGCGTAGTGTAGAGTGGTGTGGTGTAGAGTAGAGTGGAGTGGCACAGAGTATATTGGCGTAGAGTGAGGTGGAGTAGAATATACTGTTGTGAAGTAGAGTGGCGTGGAGTAGAGCGGCGTGCAGTAGAGTGGCTTAGAGTAGAGTGGCGAGGAGTCACTTAGAGTAGAGTGGAGATTGTAGAGTTGAGTGGTGTAGAGTAGAGTGGTGTAGAGTAGAGTGGCATAGAGTGGTGTGGTGTACACTGGCATAGAGTAACGTGCCCTAGAGTGGTGTGGAGTAGAGTTGTGTAGAGTGGCGCAGAGAAAAGTGGTGTATAATAGAGTGTTGTGGAGTGGAGTGGTGTAGATTGACATGATGTGGAGTAGAGTAGAGTGGTGTGGAGTGATGTGGAGTAGAGTGGAGTGGTGTAGAGTAGAGTGGAGTGGCATCAAGTGGAGTGGTGTAGAGTAGAGTGGAGTGGAGTGGCATAGATCAGAGTGTTGAACAGTAGAGAGGCATAGAGTGGAGTGGCATAGAATAGAGTGGAGCGGTGTAGATTAGAAAGGAGTGGCATAGATTAGGGTGGCATAGAGTGGAGTGGCATAAAGTGGAGTGGTGTTGTGTAGAGTGGAGTAGGATAAGATAGAGTGGTGTAAAGTATTACAGTTGTGAGTGTAAATAACTAAAGAATGAATAGATATGGCAGAGAGGGTGAAAGCCACAAAAATAAGTAGCTGTATGCCTTTGTTAAAAGTAGGAAAACACATTGCATGTCCGGGAATATTACCAAAGCACTTAGAAATTAAAAAAATAGTGTGCTGCAAAATGAAGAGGAAGAACACATGTTCTTGTTCCGTGGTGCAGGGAGGAGCTAACACAAGAAAGGAATGGAAGCCTACAGGAGCTATGCAGGAAAAAGATTACAAATGAGAGTGACAAAAAAACTAATTATGGTAAGCTGTGGGTGGATTATAAACCTGCTGAATTGTAAACAATACAGATCACAGCACAGCGCATGTGCATGCGCTGTGGGGGCAAGACCTAATGCAGCCCACTCATTGTAAGAATCTGCAACATCACAGCTTCTCAGGCAGAGTTACAACTCAAATCCTCAAGCTCACACTTAACACTTGTCAGTGGGTGCTAGAAATAGCTAAAGGGAGAATAAAGAGCCAGATGTACCAAATATTAAGATGGCCTACGGAAATAACAAGAAGTCAGGTATACGTCTGAAGAGTGGATTCTGAGGTTAATATGAATCGTGTTTCAGATTCTACTACATTACTTTAGTCCAGAAGGTGTACCTATTCGACAGCACATAGCTAAATCAAACTTATGTTGCAGGACCATTTGATGATCCAATCAGTTACCTTGGGGGTTTGGAAGCTACCAGAGAAATATTTTTTGAAAGACTGTGTCTCAGAGCAATGGAATGTTCAATATAGACAAATACATTCCATCAAATGAATTAAATTAGAACAGATCCTTTAAACTGACACATGGGAAAAACCATCAGTTTACATGAGCACAAAAATGTATTATCAGATTCGGAAGGTGTTGTACACCCTTTGAAGGACAGGCAATTTAAGATCTTTCGACATTTCAGACTTTCATTGTGATACACGGGCACACGAGCATCTCATCTCCCTATAATTTAAAGTGTTAAACAGGGACAGGGAGAACTTGGAAGTACAAGACGAAATTGGAAATGACAGTAAAAGAAGAGTCAACTTTTAGCAAGTCTGGGAAATTATGGTCTGTTCTAACTTACATTACCATTGGGTCTTAGCACCTGACTGTCCCATTCTCCAGGTGGTCCGTTACCCTACACCAGGAGGGAGACTGTCTGGTGTACAACAGTTGTGACCAGGAAAAGTGTGATAAAATGAAAAATTTAAAATATCTACTCTCCTGTGTGAATTATCTTTACTGTTAGAGATGAGGGATGTATACTTTATTGGTCCAATGCACCTGGTGAGAGGTCGGTTGACATGTTTCAGCCTATGTTGCCCCTGTGGGTCAGTTGGCTTTTATTAGGACCAAAGAATTCAGCCGTCTCTAATTTCAGGAGGCTGTGTGTGCAGTAAGGAAAGGCAAGTAAGGGCGCTCACCCTTCCTCATCAGCTGGTTATAGTGTTAGGATAGCTGACAGGAAGTTATAGTCACCAACTTGGCCTATAACTGTGATTTTAGTGGGCGTCTTAGTTCTGTGAAACCGGCAGTGCGGCTTGCAGTCCTCATGTATGGGATTTTCATAGCAGGTGCTGCTGCTGTCCTTCATGCCCCAGAAGAGGAAGGGGGATTGGTGGGAGGAACTGAGCTATGTGCGGCCAGTCACTTGTACGGCCAGTCACTTGACTGATTACAAAATGACTAGCCTGGGAAGCTGATTGAATCTCTGCTTCTCTCTCCCCCCTTTCTGATTTTTTGCTATATAACATTACTACATGTATTGAAAAAAGGAAGTTCCTACACAATTATGATGAACTGTTTTCAAGTGCTGGCCAAACAGTCTTCATACTTCCTGTCTACAATGGATAGCTCTGAGGTTGATGTAGGCAGACAACATATGGTGTGCCCATCTGATGTTCATATACTAATTTTCAGCTAAATTGGAAAGAGATTTTGAGTACAATTAATGATGTACTGAGATACTTGATTAATGTGAATATCAAATATTTAATTTTAAGAATCAGAGATCCAGTGCTGAGCGGTAATGACAGTTTCAAAGAGGAACATCTACTCCTATCCATCTGCTTAGTGCTTCAAAACAGGACATGGTATTGCACTAGAAAAGGGCAGACTCACTCATTGTGTTACTTGGATATGTAGAATGTGGCAGACTTTAGCCATGGAAATACCTCCTCACTCTCTTGAAGATGCTTGCTGGCATTGTAGCCGCAAGACTTTTTAAGGGAGTGGGAAATTATGACCAGACCTTCCCAGAATCAAGGAAGTACATTGGCTTACCGTGAAAGCCAGGATGCCCTTCAAAAGGGCATCGTTAGGCTTGAAATAAAGAAATGGACAAAGAAATATTTGAGAACACAGGTTTTCTCTGGCCAAGGACCAGGAACTCCAACCAAACACAGATCCAACAAACACCTTCAGTCCTTCATTTTAGGAAGAAATCCAAGATCCTCTTCTTCAAAAAAAACCTAATCCAGAAGTAAGTACTTTGATTGCGTCGCACATATGGACACCAATTAAAAGAACCCTCCCTTTTGCAAGCAATTATAATTGACCTTCTTTTTGTACCCACATTATTGCACAAAACTTATCCGACTCGTAGCTAGATTTGCCCTATGTGAATGCTGATATATACTTACTTTCAATATCTGGAGAATTTCTGACATCTGATGCAAATGTATATGTCGCAAATGAGCAGATTCTGGACTTGTCCTCCTAAACTGAGATGCTTGAACTTGCACTTGGTGAATTAGTAATGCACACTCAATCATTTGGCAATGCGGGAAATATATTCAGGGTTAAAGACATCAGTTTAGGAGGAGTGTGAAGAACATAAATACTGCATCAGTCTGAATATATAATGACTGGTCGCAATGCTGTGTATTTCCTTTTCGCTAACACAAAAAATCTGAAAGGGTTTGGTCAACAAGGAGAACAGTATGGGAGGAGATGGGAGAAGGGTTAAAGTTTAAGTCTTAAAAGAGGATGAAGAAACAACCAAAGGTTGGAAGGGTGATATTGTAACCTAATGGGTGAAACCAATGAGCGTTACTTGCTATGTATTGAATATTGTAAAAGTCAAACTCTGAGTTCTGGGATTGAGCCTTGAGGGGCACCATACCATACTCATGGTTATATTGTCTCTTGAGGCTCAAGCCTGTTGCAACTGTGAAGCTAAAATAAGGCGAAAAGGAATCTTTACGCATCTTGCAGAGACATTCTTGTCTGCAATTGTGCCAGTAGCATCATGTCGCTCACCCTCACAGCACCATTTGATATCTGTCAAATATTTACCAGTGACATGTGTTATAACCTGCATGTTTAAATGGTGAGGGTGTAACCAGGTTGCCCGTCCTTCTTTCTACATGTTATGCCACTGGCATAAGATTATCATGTGGACCTCAGTCAGGAGTGAATCTAGTTAGCAATCAGTGTGAAGAGGAAAGCATGTGAGCACTTGTGGTTTAAGGGTTTACTCCAGTTCCGGATTTAAAGATGTTTATTTTCAAGCCCTGCAGAGTATTTTCCTACAGGTAGCAGAACACATTCTGTAACTGTGGTGAGCTGCCAGGAGGCACAATAATAGGTGCCAAAATCCTCCTTCAAGACCTCATTGATTGTCAGCGTAGAACTGTCTTCTTGTTTCTCGGCATTAAACTTTTCTTTGTCGAAGCCTTTATCATACAAAGGACCTTTCACTGAGACGTACAATATTCTGTTCAAGGGTGTGTTCTCTGTTTTTCGATACCAATGCACAAAGTCCATCCTTCCCACATTCATTATGTCGCATTCAATTCGCGCAGTTTTTCTGCCGGATCCTATCCTGGTCAGTGAGATCTGAGGCTGGTGTAGAGTAACCTCTGAACACCCATCTGTGGAATGAAAACAAGTATTAAATGCGTCACAAAGCACAGCTTTTTTTGTACTATAAAGGTTTTGTAAAAAAAAACTTACACTTCCAAAGCAACGCCAAGGCTAGACAACATAGAGGCAACATTGTACTGAAACATAAGAACTGGAACACTCTCTGTGGACCAGAAGAAGGTGTGATAGAATTGCTCATGAAAACAGCAAAGTGGGGATGAAACGGAAGTGACGCTATATTCTCAAAACCAACGTTACCATAGCAATTGCCAAGACGGATGCAGATGCTATAGCCTGTCATTTAAAGGCGAGGCAGCTCTATTGACGTTAGTTATCAAAAGTCTGATGACAAAAGTATTACAGAGCATATTTTTACGCACCTACAGGTTCAGTCTTGCCATGAACACCACCAACATGGGTTCTGTAGCTCCACATGTAGTTTATTTGCACTCAGGACCAATCGCACTGGCAATACACATTGGGAGGAAACATGCAACCCTCTCTCTCCAGCGCTGTTCCAGATCGAATCCCCCAGCATTCTTCCTCCCACGTTCCACCCTCAGCCCGTACATTCCAAAACACAAGCAAGAAAATGGTAGGTGTCCCCACCCGCACAGTACATGCTCAATATACAAACCCAGACACAACACATCCCTCCTCCTTAAATTACAAAAACATCCCCATCCTAATTAAAACTAACAATACAAATAAAAACCTGGACAGCAAAATGAAATAAAACAGGGATCTAGTAAGATAATACTCTAGGGGGCATATTCTCAAGAACGTGTGATAACCACCGCAAGTTTAGCTTAACGCGGGAAAACAACGCCGTGTTAACGTAGTATTCCCAACCTGGCGGCACCATGCGATAGTCCCACGATAACGCGTCAAATGACCGCGTTAAAATTAACGCAACGCCACAAAAATGCGAAACACGAACGCAAATAAAGTTGCGATGAGGCCATCCGCGAAACAAAAATCAGCGATAACCAGCGACAGGCCTGCAATTCCCACGCGTCATGTGGGAAAATGCACTAACAAAGCTGAACAAGAAAAACACACCATAAACAAAATAAGCTGCGTAGCAACATGGATACACCCGGAACGAGTGCCCAGGTCAACGCGAACCCCACAAGCCCCACAGACCACCAGCAAGGAACCTCGGGGTCGGGGAAGGCCAGGGACAAGAGGAAGAGGAAGACGGGGTACAGTCCGCATGACAACCGGATCGTCGTCACGGAGGTGACAGAGCACTAACAACAACTGTCCGTCACCTCCACTGTGTCATTGGCAACACAGACGGAAAAATGGCATTCCATTGTGAATGCAGCCGGAGTGTCGAGGAGGCCAAGATGCGCTGGCACGATGTGAAAAGCCAAACCAAGCAGAAACCCTCTGCCAACAGGAAGGCAGCAACGGCGAATGGAGGTGGGAGTCCTGCGCCACAGGAGGAGCTGGAGCAAATGGTGGCCACAGTCATCAGTGTGGAGACGGTGCAAGGAGTCGGGAGTTCGGACACTGCTCGACATGACCTGACACAACATCAACAGGGTGAGTAACGAACAGGGACTGTGGGGACGGGGGGGACGGGCACAATGGCACACATTCACAACGACGTGTAGCACACCGCACACCCACAATGACCCTGGGTCATGTCCCTGATACCCGTGGCACACTGCAGCACACATACAAACATCAAGTAGGCCCCCGTCCACCATGTGCTCAAATGGGTCCCACCCCACACATCACAAATTCCACAACACACACATGCACCCGTGAGAAACACAGCAAAGATGCGTATGTGAGAGCCACACTGACAATGCAAGTGACACCACATGACAAGCAGCATGGCTGGAGTACAATCACCATGACATTGTACACGCCACGAGACTGAGGTGGCTGAGCGTGGACCACATCTGGAAAGGAGCAGGTCACACTCTGACACATCCACGTGCACAAACAACCACTGACGTCAACAATACATCTGCAGACAAACAATGCACAAGAGTACAAAAACCGTCCAAGAGCACAAATGACCCAAGTCGCCAACATCACAGCACCTTAAAAGCACAAAAGCCAAAGGCACACCGCCTCCAAGGGATAAGGGGCAGCAAAATCACAGCTGCAGGTGTGACTCTCACACAATGCAGCACACACACATAGCAATGACAGCACATCCACATGGACGACAATGTGGTACACAGTGCAACACTTACACTGCAGAACAGAGGACACAACTGGGTCCGCCAGTGCGTAGAAAATGGCCAATCACATCTGACATAGCAGGAAACTGTGAGATGCAAATGTACGTGTACAACCTCACCTACGTCATGTAGTCCAAATGTCCACTGTCCCGCATCAAATAGTCCGCCCCTCCCAAACAGTCACAATGTACATTGTCATGCAGTATGTATGTAAACTTGAACAATGCGTCAACATACATGCCAACACAATGTCAACAAGCATCTCCCCTTCACATTGCAGAGGGACAAACAACACCTCCAGCAGAGCAGACCAGACAACTCTACAGTGATGCTGAAGAGGACCTCCACACTTCCGACACCGACGCTCTACAACAGTCCATGGACGTCTTAGGCAATCGACCTCCAGGAGCAGGGCAGCACCGCTGAATCGAGGATACCCCACCCCCTGCACAGACAACACAGCTGGATGCACCCACCACCCCGGCTGGCTCCCAGCAGTCCACCGAAGCACACATCGCATTCCAAGGCCAGGTGTCAGACTGCCAGAAGGGGGAGGCCGAACATGTGCGGGTGGGGTACGACCTCATGGAAGCCGAACTAGATCACATACGTGGCTGTGTAAGTCCCAACGGAGATCCACATTGCGACAGAGACACATGCCTTTGCACATTTCCAGTACTGAACCACATCCAGAGCCACGGAATAATCACCCACACCCCCACGTTGGACTGGCGTACGCCCACCCAGTTCACTCCTCTTACGTATTGAGTGTGGCACGACAAAGCTACATGTGCAATGTCTCACCCGCTGCCTGCGGTGACATGGCTGCGTCTTCTGTACACAGCACCATGTAATGTTGTAGGGCCCGGGGCCCTAATGCATACATCATGAGCACACGGACACACTCAGATAGTTCGTTGAACTGGCTATGGGCACGTGCGCTCGACACCTTTATTGGCATGGTCACATGTACAGTGACGCATGTGCTGGATGTGTGTGGGGTGAGTTTAAGCCAGCCCTCATGGAGTCATTGGTGCTGGCAACAACTTGAACAGTGATCACAATTAAAGCGGAAACAGAAAACACCAGCATAACAGAAACAACTGTGAAGCATCATGGTGGTAGCGGGAGAAAGTACAGTGTTCACCCAACATGCAAGCAGAATGGTCCATGATTTGTGGTGCACTGAGTTAGTGGCACCTGAAGAGCTGAGCAGGGTATCAAGCTGATGATGGCACCCACGACAGGTGTGAGCAACTCTGATAGTCTGGCAGTAAGACACTTCCGACTCTGGCACCTGTTGTTTGGAGTTGGTCCTGGCGGTGGTGGCGTGTGCATCCTGCGGTGATGCGACGTCCGGGCAGGTCAGGACTCGATTTGATGTGTGAGCCCAGGTGGACCGCAGTTGAGGCCGGAGGCAGCGGACAGCGCAGGGCCACAGACACATGGCCTTGATGACCCCCAGTCCATCGACCCAGAGGCCATCCAATATGCTATCAGACAGGGGCCATGACTTGAGCTGCACAGAGTTAGTGGCCCCGGATGCACTGCGGCCGGCACAGGCACACCACCACAGGACGGTGACTTGCGGTGCAGTGAGATAGGGCCACGCGAGGTGAGCGGGTCCTCATTGATGTCGAAGGTGAATGTAGCCGAGGTTTGCGGGGGACAGTGGAAGGTGTCCTCCAGGGCATGATGCAGAGGGCAGAAGCCGGCCGGAAGCGGCAAATGGAGGAGTGGAATGCTACAGCCTCGTTTTTGCCACAAAGTCAGTATCACCGACATGATGATGAAGACAACACCCAGTCCATAGACTCAGTCGCCACCAAAGTTCAACCAGAAAGTGTCCATGGATGTCGGGGAACAGACTTACTGGCACCGGAGCTGAAAGGGGATGCAGTCTGCGATGAGGCCAGTACAATGATATCAAGTCTGCCATAAATGAATCATGACTGAATTCCCAATGTGTGACCTACTCGACCGCAGTGTAGGCCGAAGGCGTAGTCATCAAGGGCCCACAGACACGTGTGGTTGGGATGCCAAGCATATACTTTGTGTCACCACATCGAAGGGAGTATAGTGATTTAACCTCTGCATTGATATGTGTACTCGGCCATTGTATAATCAAGACTCAGTTCCAAATGTGTGACCTACTTGACCGCAGTGTAGGCCCGAGGCAGCGGTCAGCAGGGGCCCACAGCCACGTGTCATTGGCCCGCGATGCACAGAGTTAGTGGCACCAGAGCAGTTGTCGGCAGTGTTCGATCACCTCCATAACGATGATCCTTTTCTCCTCCGGACTGAACAGCGTCTTCCTCTTACTCATCTCCTTGCGTACAATGATATGAACTCCGCCATGCAGAAATCAAGACTCAGTTCCACATGTGTGACCTACTCGACCGCAGTGTAGGCCGAAGGCAGTAGTCAGCAAGGGACCACAGACAGGTGTAGTTCGAATGCTATGCACAGAGTTGGTGGCACCACATCGAGGGGAGTACAGTGATATAAACTCAGCCATAAAGTGTGTACTCTGCCATTGCATAATCAAGACTCAGTTCCAAATGTGTGACCTACTTGACTGTAGTGTAGGCCGGAGGCAGCTGTAGAGTTCGTCAACGAGAAAGGAGTAAAGCGGGCCTGTGTCGTGGAGGCCGTGATGGTCTGAGGAGGCTGCCAAGGTCCCGGGCTTCGGGCTTGGAGCTTGTGCCGGCACGTGGTGGGCCCTCTTTGACACACGTCGGTGTCGGCAGGTGAGCAGTGAGGCCTGGCTGCTCAGGGGCAGGCATGACGGGTTCGGGGACCAGCGGCCTGGAGTGCAGCAGGCGCACAGGATCGCAGGCCACACCGCTCACGGCGACGGCCTCGTGGCAGGGTGGGAGGCGCTGCCCTGGCAGACACATTGGGCATTCCGGAAGAGAACCATGCCCAGAGCTACGTGCTTTTTATTCACACCCCTACGCTGGCCTGGCGTACGCCGGGCCAGCCCACTCCGCACACGCTTACAGGGGGGGATGTCACAAGCTACATTTCCGCGATCTTCCCCACTGGCTGGGGTGACATGGTTGCGTCCACTGTCCACTACACTCCAAACACCAGCAGTGCATGTAGACATGGATATGTCTGTGGTCTGCATACTGCAGTCTGTCCAGCACATCTCCACCACACTTGGCATTGTGTACATTCTCATTCATGGGTCACTTGCCTCCTTCGCACATGCCTGGTTCCCACCTCTCCCCACATTCCGCTATTGTGTGGCTGAGGTGCCATGCTGTTGATGGCTCATGTACATGGCTAACCAAGGTTGCCACAGTAAGTTGTGCTGTTGTGTCTGGTGCGTGGGCATGTTGTTTGGCATGTTGTATGTGATTTTGTGACATGTGCAGTGCCAGAGTTGTGAGTTGCATGATTGTGGAGTTGAGGTGTGTGGTGTGTTCATTTGGTACTTGCCAACGAGCAGTGCATTCCCATAGGTGCCATCCTGGAAGCGCTGGTTGATGTTGGACTGTCGGAAGATGAAGGAATCATGCACACTGCCTGGGTAGTTGGCTACGACATTGGTGAAGAGTCCTGTGGTCCACTATTGCCTGCACATTGATGGAATGCGTGTGCTTTCTGTTGCAGTAATTGTGTGCAGTGTCGGCAGGGGGCACAAGTAGGACATATGTGCAGTCGATTGCCCCCAACACGTGTAGGAATCCAGCTATGGCGTGTAGTCCTTGCTTGGTCTCCAGCTGTTCCTGCGCATTGTGGGGGACGTATAGGTACTGGGGTACCTAGTTGATGTTGGCATCCGGGACAGGTGTGAGGAACTTGGATGGGGCTGGCTGTGAGACTCCTCCGGCTCTGGCGGTCGTTGGTTGGGAGGTACCAGAGGCCAACAGGTGCAGCACAGCCAGCAGCTTTGTCTGCGGAGGGATGTTGGTTGTCCGCTGTGTTGGTACCGTCAGCCTGTGGGCAATGATGTTCAGGATGCGGAGGATGGTTGTCCTTTTGAGCCTGTAGTGGGCATTGACATTGTCTGGTGTTAGGTCTGTGAGGCTGGTGCATTTCCTGAAGGTCCGCTGTCTTTGTCTGCGCTGCCTCTGTGGTGGTCCGGGGGGGGCGGTGGGGGCCCGGGGGGGTGGCGGTCCTAGGGGTGGTCGCGGTGGGTGTTGTTGCACTCTCGGGGCTCCGGGATGCATGGTGAGTGGCTCCATGGCATCTGTTGTTCTTCATGTGTGGCTCTGGGCTGGGCTCCCTTTGATGGTGCAGGTTGTCGTCCGACTTTACACCAGGTCAGAGCAGGTGTTAATTTCCTGCTGCTAACGCGCCTTATCGCCTGTTTTGTGGTCTTATCACCGATGTGGCTGGTCGTTGAGAATGTTGAGGTGTGGTGTTGTCGCGGATTTTTGCTCGGGAACGCCTACTCTGCATCTCATTAGCGATAGTTGCCGGGGTCATCTGTGGCGATGCTTTTTGCGGATGCTTTCGCAAGTAAACTGGTGGTATCGGCTGTTAGCACCAGCTTGTGAATGGGGCGATAAATTTATCGCGACTTTGGCTGCGATAAAGTGCCGATAACTCGGCGATAGCTCCTTGAGAATATGCCCCTAGATACCTTAACAGTTCCTACCTGTTCACATAACTACAAAATCGTTAAGAATTTGGGTTTCACATAAACCCTGCCAGGTGTGGTTACTCTTTGACAACCACTGTCAATGTACTGCTCAGGGATCTCATTTACATTTAGATTACTAGATGACGAGGTACCCTAGTCAGACACACCAGAAGATTTTCCATCCATACATATATCATCCAATCAATCATATGACTTTCGTACATGACCCCCACCTGACAAAGGGCCAGAACATTTTCCTTTGAACAAAGCCAACCTCTTTGCATGCTACATATTGCCATCACTTAATAAAGCAGAATTGCATAAGATCTTGATCACTCTCAAAGGCTCAGTAAATTTGCTTTACACAAGGGATCAAAACCTTGGAGTGCTGGAGCAGAACAAATATCTTCTTTGATGTTTCAAAAATACTCTGGCACTCTTCTGACCAAAGAAATGTGTTTACTTTTTTTTAACAATTGTCGTATTTGGTACATTTTCTCTGAAATATTTTGCATAAATTTGGAGTAATACTCTGCCAATTCTAAAAACGAGTGTTCTTCATCTTTATTCTGGGGAACAGGAGCTTTCCTTATGGCATCTACAAGATCTGTCTTTGGTCTAATGCCGTTAGAACTAATTTCATGCCCCAGATAAGTAACCCTGTCTTCTGCAAACTTACATTTAGCCTCATCTGCCGTCAATCCAAACCTCTCCTGAGTTCTGAGTACTCCATATAACTCTGCATCATGCTCCTTCCTATCTCTCCCCATGATGAGAATGTCATCCTGAAAAAATATGCAATTTTTCTTGTTCCGGATTAATTTGTTCACAAAACGCTGAAACATGGCCGCAGCAGAGGCAAATCCAAATTGAACCCTTCTGAATTGAAAACATCCAATAGGGGTTTTGAATGCTGTAAGGTGTTTGCTACTGTGGTGTAGAGGTACCTGATGGTAAGCAGACGTTAAGTCTATTGGGGAAAACCACCACATACCCTTAGTTGCCGATAATAGTTCCTCTATTCTGGGAGAGTGCAAGGTGTGCCCATCACCGTAAACAGGCTGTAGTTAAATAATGGGCCAGCTGTGCACCAAAAATTATTTCCAACAAAATAAAAAATGGTAAATTGGTGTGCCTATCACCGTGAATAGTCGAAAACCCAACCAATATGGCTATTGAGGTGTGACTTGATGTGCCCACGTTTCCCATAAACAGCTGCAGTTTATTTACAAGCCACCTACTATGACGTCACAACAAGGAAAGCTTGGAATGACTGCTGATGTCCACCACTAGTGTTGCTCATGCGCGGTGGAACTCCTTACTGCGAGCGTGCCAGACGCGTCAAAGCTTCCCATGTGCAGTGGAACTCATCCTCACCGAAGCGTGACTGCGAGTGTGCTGGAACAATACAAGGCTCGCTGAAACAATGGGCGCTTATGAGCAGCGATGCAGTGGAGCTAATGACGTGTGAAAGCTCCGTAATAATGCTGACAGCGCAGCAGGACAGCAGAGAGCTTGGGCAAGTAAGTAACTGCGCTTGAAACCGTTGGCCCAAAACATGGCTGCAGCAGAGGCTAATCCAAATGGAACCCTTCTGAACTGAAAACATCCAATAGGACTTATGAATGCTGTAAGGTGTTTGCTACTGTGGTGTAGAGGTACCTGACAGTAAGAAGGCGTTGAGCCTATTGTGGAAAATCACCGCATATCCTTAGCTGCCGATAGTAGTTCCTCTATTCTGGGTAGAGGAAACATGTCCACAAAGATATTCTTACTAAGCTCTCTTAAATCAACACAGAAATGAATACGACTATTCGCCTTCCATGCCACGACCACAGGAGCCACCGAATCTGAGAATTCAGCTTCCTCAATCACACCACTCTCTACCAGCTTGTTAAGTTCCTTAACTACCTCTTCCTTAACACTCACCGGTATGTTTCTCAACTTATGTATACACAGTTGTGTGTTTTCCTTAAGAATGATTTTGTGGACAAACCTTTCTAACTCACCAACTTTATCTGTGAAAACCTTTGGATATTTACTGACAACATCCATACTATCTCTACTATCACTTCTCACCATTAAAACAAAGTCCAGGCTGTTGTGGGCAAGCACGATGCCTAAATCTCCCAGATCCCACTAACCCAACACATACGGTCCAGATACAGCCACATACAATTTACACTCCGCTTGTCTACCTTTGAACTCAAAAAGCAACTTGGGAAATCTATCAAGGGGTCAATAGGCTCCCCAGTAAAACTCTGCATATGAATGGCTGCTTTTTCCAGTCGTGAACCTATTGTGTCACAAAATAATTTGACCATGTGTCCTTATTGATGATGGTGAAAGGTGAACCGGAGTCAGCTGCCAACACCACTTGGACTCCTCCAACCACCATTTCGCACACAGGTTTCTTCCTACAGGACACTTTTACGCACAAAACACCTTCTTGCACACACAGAACTTGGGGATTCTCCCCCTCCGAATCAGTACTGCCATCATCCTCACACTCCTCAACAATACATTTAACCAATTTAAATTTGCAGCACACACATGCAGAATGACCTTTGATGCCACCTTTTGCACATTTTTGTCCTAATGCTGGGCACTTCTTGTCATGAGCCAGGAGGGAAGAACTGCCACACCTGTAACATCTACCCTTCAAATCATCCATCCTAATATAACATTTCTGTGTGTTCGTACTCTTTTCTTCTGTCTCCCCTGAACATCCTTCTGCACCATTTTTTTCTTTACAATTTTCACAGTTTCATCTATTCCTTCCTTTTTTCCTGAAGATACCACAGCTTTTGCACACCAGGATGTGAGTTCTGACTTACTAATGATAGCAGTGACCTCATGCAGACTAGATTCCCATTGCACCCGCAACCAATTTTTGAAAATTGGAATTCTTACAGTGCATAATAAGTTGATCCCTTATTAACTCATCCTCTAAATCCCAAACTTGCATGTTAGTGCTAGTTTCCTTAAAGCTGCAATGTAATCCTCAATTTTCTCATTAGAGCCTTGCTTCCTATAGTAGAAATTGTATCGGTCTATTGCTTTACAGTCTGCTGGGGCAAAGTAAGCATCTAAATCTGCTATAGCATGTGTAAAAACGTCCCCTTGATCCCCAGAGCGAGGTATCTTTTCCATGCGGTTGTACACCTTCAAACCACCTGGACCCAGACAATGCAGTAGAATCTTCTTCCTCCTTTCCGGTGACATTTCCTCAAAGGTATCAATGTAGTTTATAAAATAATCTTTCCATTCTTCCCATTTCAAATTGTTGACTTCATCCTCTCTAACCATGAATGGTTTTGGTGAAGACAAATTCATGGTTGCCATACTACAACAGGTCAACCCGTTATCTACAAGTATTGTCAAACTAAAACCTAGCAAAACTAGGAAGATGTGCGCACCATGAGAATTGAGTAAACCTAAGCAATGCGTAAAATAATTCTTATGAAACAGTTGGCCAATACTGTGATTACATTTGTTCAGTAGTAGTAAATGGAATACATTCTATATGGAAAAAGGTGTGCCTGTCACGGTCGAAACAGGCTGTAGTAAAATATTAGCTCAGTTGTGCAGAATATTAATAAATAAATGTTGTCAACTTTGAGTGCAAAGTGTGCCCGTCACCGTAAACAGGCTGTAGTTAAATAATGGACCAGCTTTGCACCAAAAATTAATTCCAACGAAATAAAAAACTGTAATTTGGTGTGCCTATCACCGTGGATAGGCGAAAACCCAACAAATATGGCTACCGAAGCATAACTTGACGTGCCTGTGTTTCCCATAAACAGCTACAGTTGATTTACAAGCCGCCTACTGTAACGACACAACAGGGGAAGTTTGGAATGTGTGCTGATGTCCACCACCAGTGTTGCTCAAGAGCTGTGGAACTCCTTTCTGTGAGCGTGTTTGACGCATCCACACACAGTGCTTCTCATATGTGGTGGAATTCCTCCTCCCTGACGCGTGACTGCGAGCGTGCTGGAACAACACAAGGCTCACATAAAGAATGACGCTCAAAAGCAGTGTGGCAGTGGAGCTAATAGCATGCGAAAGCTCCGTAACAATGCTGACAGTGCGGCAGGACAGCAGAGAGCTCGCACAAGTAAGTAACTGCGCTTGAAACTGTTCGCCCAAGACAATTAGCAGGGTGCATAAAATTACAGTTAAAATAATCTCCTGGGATGCCAGTGCGGGTACCATTGAAGACTGCAATCAGTAGTAGCAATGCAAAACAAACAGTCTTACTGTATGAAGTGGATGACCGAATGAGTCTTCTGATGGTCCTGAGGGATCATCGTCAATATTCTTGTGTTGAACATCACCAACACAGGTTCCATAGCTTCACATGTAGTTTATTTGCACTCAGGACCAATTGCACTGGCAATTCACATCAAGAGGAAACATGCAACCATCTCTCTACAGCGCCATCCCAGCTTGAATATCCTCAGCATTCTTCTTCCCACGTTCCACCCTCTGCCCGTACATTCCATCCCACGAGCAAGACAATGGTAGGTATCCCCACGAGCACGGTACACATGCTCAATATGCAAACACAACATTCCCCTACTACAGTTGTATACAGCATTAACTTCTCATTCAGGCACCTAAAACTTGCACTTCAAGATATGGAGACAGAGCTTTCTCCATTGCCGCTGTCAAAACATGGAATTCACTACATTTAGACTTGGCCCTTTTTGCAGGGTCATCCCTGAACTTTTTGCCTTCCTCCTGGTATTTTTTTAGGTCTCGCCTAGCGTGCAGCGCATGCGCTGCTCGCTTTTCGAGGCATGTAGTATACGGTATAGCGGGGGAAGCACCGCCCACTTTCCGCCCATGTTTGTGATTGGCTTAAATTCTAAATATTGCCTTGTGATTGGTTTTCGTCTTATGAGTCCCGCCTCCTGACGGCCATGTCGTCATTTTTGTCCTTCCATGGCTATCGGCCCCTTTACTTTCAAAACTGTTTTGTTCCCCTGCCTCCCCCATTCCCTCCCGCAGTCCATGATTTCTTGGGGTACCACCATCCCCCCCCTTCCCGGTCGTGCCTTCTTGGACGCCCGTACTAACGTTTAAAATGCAATAGGTCTCGCGTAAATATGAGTCCTATTGCATTTTAAATGCTTGTTTGTTGTGTGATTGGTGGGTGAATTCGCACTCGTTTTTTGTCTCGCATGCGCACGAGGCCTTACATCGTACGCATGTGTGACAAAAGTGTACACTGTAGCAGTTTTATCTGGAGCAGAAGTTTCAGGTGACTCTCAAGGGAAAGGGCGCCCAGCCAGGCAAACATTGGGAGCCAGCATTCATGTTGGCATAACTAAGCCACCGCTGTTTATATTGGGCGCGCTGTGCTCGCTTTCGCTTTGAATGCTGCCAGGACACCAAACACCCTTGCCATTCACGCTCGTTAATCGCCATGCTGGGCCGGTGACACCACGGGCTGCGGGGACACAGGTGCTGGTTGCTCCTCCTGGCAGTGCTGGGGCTCGGGTGGGGGCTACTTGTGCTCATACGAAGGGGCGGTGGCAGGGACTCAATCTCCGATGCACCCGGTGCCGTGGGAGGACACGGGCGGCTTACGGAAACCGGTGTACGAGAAGCCACCGCATAATGAGGCTGCTTTGGGGGAGCTGGGCCGGGCAGTAAAGTTGAACTTGCAGGGCGAGGAGCGCACCAAGTAAGAGGCGAGCATCAACAAGCACCAGATCAACACCTACCTGAGCCAGCGCATCTCCCTGCACCGGCGCCTGCCCGAACGCTGGAACCCTCTGTGAGTGTTGGGGTAGGGAGGGCCGGGTAGCCGCTAACCAAAGGGGGAGAAAACAAAAAGGCTGTTGTGCAATGGAAGAGACAAATGGGCACCTGCACTTTAGCGTGCCTGGCCCAACCTGCCACACCCTCCCCAACAAGCCCACTTAACTTTTGTTGGCACGCAGTAGACCTGTCTTTCTTAGACCTTTTAGGGGTAATCCTTCAGTTTCCCATCACTTTGAACTTTGTTGCCACTATCATTGGCCATGATTTATATTTCTTTTTCAACTGTAGGACAGTACCTTATACAAAGGGTTTATTCAGACTGTTTTTGACAGCTACTAATATTTGTTGGAAGAAAACAAAAACCGTGCTGTGTGCTGAACGTGGTATTGTGTGATGCCTATGCTGGTACCTGCACATTTTTCTTCTCCTCTAAATCCATGCCTACTATAGGAGGCCAGTGGCGCTGTAAAGGGAGGGGGGGGGGTTAGTCTAGGCCCTGATGCAAGTGAAAGAGATGGGCCCCATTTATTTCGGGGACCGATTAGATATGAAAACACTGATTAATTGGAGTGTACCGATCCTCGCCACCCCCCATGCAACAGATTGATAGCTATGCTTTAATAGGAGAGTTATCAATTTTTGAACCAGTTTTCGCAAAATTTGGTTTTTGACAAAGGTCTGTCAGTTGTTCTGTGGAAAAGCATGTTCGATTTTGAAGTGAGTGCAATATTATTGCATATGGCATTTTTTCATTTTTCTTCATATACAAATGCAGGTCATGCTGTTGTTACGCTGCTCAGGTGCCACCATCGGATAAATTCTCTCCATTCCGTTTCCCCGCCCATTATCATCCAAGACAGCCCCTCCCATCTGATTGTTCTTCACCAATCATTCATGTACAAGAAGAAATAAAATGAACAATTTATAGACGATTACCGAGTACGCTGACGTGTATTTGCAGTAATATAAACATGTTAACTTGTCGCCCCACCCCCAGTCCTTACAAACCAGAGACGGGTCTCAGTTTCCCAATCTTCCACTGGGCAATTAATTATTTTAATTTTCACGTATTAACTCTGGGTTTTACACAAATTCATCTGTGACGCTTAGCGGCTACGCACCTGTTCAGAAAGCTCTACAGTGACAAAAGTGTTTGGGCGTGAAGCTAAGCATCACAGTGTGCAGGGTCTATGGAATGATGGCATCATCCTGGCATTTTAATGTTTTTCTCCCAAGCAGATGTTGCATGAGCTGTGTTTGTTTTCTGCTGATAAAACGCATGTACAAAGAGGCATCGCTGACGCTTGCACTGACCCCCTCCTGGGCTCTCTTCCTTGTTGTAAAAACCCTGGTTCTAGAGTAAGCTGTAAGTGAACCTCGGACATCCCCTTCGGTCTGGCCACAGTGAGGGGTTCCTTTAATGAAAGTGCAAAACTAAACAGCATAGTGTGGGGGCTGAAGTAGCAGCGGGGAGCTCCCTCGACAGCTGCTGACCTGCTTTCCTGAGGCACTCAACAAACAGAGGGGGATATTCTCAAGAACGTGTGATAACCACCGCAAATGTAGCCTAACGCAACTTTGCATATTGCAGTCTATCGCAGGAAAACAACGACTTGTTAATGTAGTATTCTCAACCTGGCGGCACCATGCGATAGTCCCATGATAACGCATCAAATGTCCGCGTAAAAATCAACGCGACGCCGCAAAAATGCGAAATACGAACGCAAATAAAGTTGCGATGAGGCCAACCGCGATACAAAAATCAGCGATAACCAGCGACAGGCCTGCAATTCCCACGCATGCGGGAAAATGCACTATAAAAGCAGAACAAGAAAAAAACACACCAAAAACAAAATAAACTGCGTAGCAACATGGATGCACCTGGAACGAGTGCCCAGGTCAACGCGAACCCCACAAGCCCCACAGACCACCAGCAAGGAACCTCGGGGTCGGAGAAGGCCAAGGAGAAGAGGAAGAGGAAGACAGGGTACAGTCCGCATGACAACCGGATCGTCGTCACGGTGGTGACAGAGCACCAACAACAACAGTCCGTCACCTCCACCGTGTCATTGGCAACACAGACGGAAAAATGGCATTCCATCGTGAATGCAGTCGGCGTGTCGAGGAGGCCAAGATGCGCTGGCACGATGTGAAAGCCAAACCAAGCAGAAACCTGCCTCCAACAGGAAGGCAGCAACGGCGAATGGAGGTGGGAGTCCAACGCCACAGGAGGAGCTGGAGCAAATGGTGGCCACTGTCATCAGTGTGGAGACGGTTCAAGGAGTCGGGAGTCCGGACACAGCTCGACATGACCTGACACAACAGAAACAGGGTGGGTAACGAACAGGGACTGGGGGGACAGGGGGGGACGGGCACAATGGCACACATGCACAACGACGTGTAGCACACCGCACACCCACAATGACCCTGGGTCATGTCCCTGATCTCCTTGGCACACTGCAGCACACATACAAACATCAAGTAGGCCCCCATCCACCATGTGCCCAAAGGGGTCACACCCCACACATCACCAATTCCACGACACACACATACACCCGTGCGAAACACAGCAAATATGCGTATGTGAGAGCCACACTGACAATGCAAGTGACACCACATGACGTACAATCACCATGACATTGTACACGCCACGAGACTGAGGTGGCTGAGCGTGGACCACATCCGGAAAGGAGCAGGTCACACTCTGACACATCCACGTACACAAACAACCACTGACGTCAACAATACATCTGCAGACAAACAATGCACAAGAGTACAAAAACCATCCAAGAGCACAAATGACCCAAGTCGCCAACATCACAGCACCTTATAAGCACAAAAGCAAAAGGCACACCGCCTCCAAGGGATAAGGGGCAGCAAAATCACAGCTGCAGGTGTGACTCTCACACAATGCAGCACACACACATAGCAATGACAGCACATCCACATGTACGACAATGTGGTACACAGTGCAACACTTACACTGCAGAACAGAGGACACAACTGGGTCCGCCTGTGCGTAGAAAATGGCCAATCACATCTGACATAGCAGGGAACTGTGAGATGAAAATGTACGTGTACAACCTCACCTACATCATGTAGTCCAAATGTCCACTGTCCCGCATCAAATAGTCCGCTCCTCCCAAACAGTCACAATGTACATTGTCATGCAGTCTGTATGTAAACTTGAATAATGCGTAAACATACATGCCAACACAATGTCAACAAGCATCTCCCCTTCAATTGCAGAGGGACAAACAACACCAGAGCAGACCAGACAACTCTACAGTGATTCTGAAGAGGACCTCCACACTTCCGACACTGACGCCCTACAACAGTTCATGGACATCTTGGGCAAAAGAGCTCCAGGAGCAGGGCAGCACCGCTGCATCGAGGCCACCCCCTGCACAGACGACACAGCTGGATGCACCCACCACCCCGGCTGGCTCCCAGCAGACCACCTGAGCACACATCCCATTCCACAGCCAGCTGTCAGACTGCCAGAAGGGACTGGCCGAACATGTGCGGGTGGGGTACTAACTCATGGAAGATGAACTGGATCACATACGAGGGTGTCCAAGTCCCATCAGGGCCACCTACACTCCCCAACGGAGACCCACACTGTGACAGAGACACATGCCTTTGCTCATTTCCAGTACTGAACCACACCCAGAGCCATGGGATAATCACCCACCCCCCCACGGCTGAGTGGCATTTGCCGGCCAAGTACACTCCTCTCACGTATTGAGTGGGGGACGACAAAGCAACATGTGCAATGTCCCACACTCTGCCTGCGGTGACATGGCTGCGTCCTCTGCACACGGCACAATGTGATGTTGTGGGGCCGTGGCCCGAATGCATACATCATGAGCACACAGACACACTCAGAGAGCTCTTGAACTGGCCACTGGCACGTGCGCCCGACACCTTTATTGGCATGGTCACATGTACAGTGATGCATGTGCTGGATGTGTGTGGGGTGAGTGTCAGCCAGCCCTCAGGGAGTCATTGGTGCTGGCAACAACTTGAACAGTGATCACAATTGAAGCAGAAACATAAAACACCAGCATAACAGAAACAACTGTGAAGCATCATGGTGGTAGCTGGAGAGAGTACAGTGTTCACCCAACATGCAAGCAGAATGCTCCTTGATTCGTTGTGCACTGAGTAAGTGGCACCTGAAGGGCTGAGCAGGGTATCAAGCTGATGATGGCACCCACGACAGGTGTGAGCAACTCTGATAGTCTAGCAGTAAGACACTTCCGACTCTGGCACCTGTTGCTTGGAGATGGTCCTGGCGGTGGTGGCGTGTGCATCCTGCGGTGATGCGACGTCCGGGCACGACATTACTCGATTTGATGTGTGAGCCCAGGTGGACCGCACCTGAGGCAGGAGGCAGCGGACAGCGCAGGGCAACAGACAGATGGCGTTGATGACCCCCAGACCATCGGAACAGAGGCCATCCGACATGCCCTCAGACTGGGACCATGATTTGAGCTGCACAGAGTTAGTGGCCCCGGATGCACTGCGGCTGGCACAGGCACACCGCCACGGGACGGTGACTTGCGGTGCAGTGAGATAGGGCCATGCTTGGTGAGCGGGTCCTCGTCGATGTCAAAGGTGAATGTCACTGAGGTTTGCGGGGGACAGTGGAAGGGGTCCTCCAGGGCATGATGCAGAGGGCAGAAGCTGGCCGGAAGCGGCAAATGGAGGAGTGGAATGCTACAGCCTCGTTTTGGCCACATAGTCAGTATCACCGACATGATGATGAAGACAACCCCAAGCCATAGACTCAGTCTCCAACAAATCTCAAGAAGTAAGTGTCCATGGATGTCGGGGAACAGACTTAGTGGCACCGGAGCTGTAAGGGGATGCAGTCTGCGACGAGGCCAGTACAATGTTATCAGCTCGGCCATAAATGATTCAGGACTGAGTTCCCAATGTGTGACCTACTCAACCGCTGTGTGGTCCGGAGGCAGCGGGCAGCGCGGGCCAACCGCTGTTCAGCAAGCTCCTCCTGGATCACTAACACACGGCGTTGAAATGGCATGTGGTGATGACTCGTGGTTGACCGAGGCAGTAGCGACAGAGCTGACCGGGTGTTTAGCCAGCGACGATGCCGTGTCCTGCCTGGTACGGACTGGATTGGATTTGTGTGAGGCCTGCAGGCCCGCAGTGTAGTCCGAAGGCGTAGTCTTCAAGGGCCCACAGACATGTGTGGCTGGGATGCCATGCACATATTTGTGTCACCACATCGAAGGGAGTGTAGTGAGTTAAACTCGGCATTGTCGTGTGTACTCGGCCATTGACAAATCAAGGCTCAGTCCCAAATGTGTGACCTACTTGACCACAGTGTAGGCCCGGGCAGCGGTCAGCAGGGGCCCACAGCCACGTGTCGTTGGGATGCTATGCACAGAGTTGGTGGCACCACATCGAAGGGAGTACAGTGATATAAACTCTGCATTTGCGTGTGTACTCGGCCATTGACAAATCAAGACTCAGTCCCAAATGAGTGACCTACTTGACCGCAGTGTAGGCCCGGGGCAGCGGTCAGTAGGGGCACACATCTACGTGTCGTTGGCCCGCGACTGAACCGCGTCTTCCTCTTACTCGTCTCCTTGCGTACAATGATATGGACTCCATCATGCAGATATCACGACTCAATTCCACATGTGTGACCTACTCGTCTGCAGTGTAGTCCGAAGGCGTAGTCATTAAGGGCCCACAGACACATGTGGTTGGGATGCTATGCACGGAGTTGGTGGCACCACACCGAAGGGAGTACAGTGATATGAACGCTGCCATAAAGTGTGTACTCTGCCATTGCATAATCAAGACTCAGTCCCAAATGTGTGACCTACTTGAGCGTAGTGTAGGCCGGAGGCAGCGGTAGAGTATGTCAAGGTGAAGGAGTAAAGCGGGCCTGTGTCGTGGAGGCCGTGATGGTGTGAGGAGGCTGCCAAGGTCGCGGGACTCGGGCTTGGAGCTTGTGCCGGCACGTGGTGGGCCCTCTTCGACACACGCCGGTGTCGGCAGGTGAGCTGTGAGGCCTGGATATGCAGGGGCAGGCATGACGGGTTGGGGGTCCAGCGGCCCGTGGTGCAGCAGGCGCATAGGTTCGTAGGCCACAGCGCTCACGGCGAGGGCATCGGCCTCATGGCAGGGTAGGAGGCGCCCCCCTGGCAGGCACGTTTGGCATTCCGGAAGAGGACCACACCCAGGGCTACGTGCTTTTTATTCACACCCCTACGCTGGCCTGGCGTACGCCGGGCCAGCCCACTCCGCACACGCTTGCAGGGGGGGACGTCACAAGCTACATTTCCGTGTTCTTCCCAACTGGCTGTGGTGACATGGTTGCGTCCACTGTCCACTACACTCCAAACATCAGCAGTGCATGTGGGCATGGATATGTCTGTGGTCTGCATACTGCAATCTGTCCAGGACATCTCCGCCACAGTTGGCATTGTGTACATTCTCATTCATGGGTCACTTGCCTCCTTCGCACATACCTGGTTCCCACCTCTCCCCACATTCCGCTATTGTGTGGCTGAGGTGCCATGCCGTTGATGGTTCATATACATGGCTGAGCAAGGTTGCCACAGTAAGTTGTGCTGTCGTGTCTGGTGGGTGGGCATGTTGTCTGGCATGTTGTATGTGATTTTGTGACGTGCGGATTGCCAGTGTTGTGAGTTGCATGATTGTGGAGTTTAGGTGTGTGATGTGTTCATTTGGTACTTACCTACAAGCAGTGCATTTCCATGGGTGCCATCCTGGTAACGCTGGTTGATGATGGACTGCCGCGGGATGATGGAATCATGCACACTGCCTGGGTAGTTGTCTACAACATTGGTGTAGGGTCCCCGCTGGTCCACTATTGCCTGCACATTGATGGGATGTGTGTGCTTTCTGTTGCGGTAATTGTGTCTTTTTTCGACAGGGGGCACATGTAGGACATGTATGCAGTCGATTGCCCCCAACAGGTGCGGGAATCCTGCTATGGCGTGTAGTCCTTGGTTGGTCTCCAGGTGTTCCTGCACATTGTGGGTGACGTTTAGGTACTGGGCTGATGATGACATCCAGGACAGGTGTGGGGAACTTGGATGGGGCTGGCTGTGAGTCTCCTCCGACTCTGGCGGATGTTGTTTGGGAGGTACGGGAGGCCAACAGGTGCAGCACACCCAGCAGCTTTGTCTGCGGAAGGATGTTGGTTATCCGCTGTGTTGGTACCCTCAGCCTGTGGGTAATGATGTTCAGGATTCGAGGGATGGTTGTCCTTTTGAGCCTGTCGTGGGCATTGCCATTGTCTGTTTTTAGGTGTGTGGGGCTGGTGCATTTCCTGGAGGTCTGCTGTCTTTGTCTGCGCTGCCTCTGTGGTGGTCCGGGGGGAGTGCGGGTGGGTCCGGGGGGGTGGCGGTCCTGGGGGTGGTGGCGGTGGGTGTTGTTGCCCTCTCGGGGCTACGGGATGCATGTTGCGTGGCTCCATGGCATCTGCTGTCCTTCATGTGTGGCTGTGGTCTGGGCTCCCTTGTCTGGTGCCGGTTGTCGTCCGACTTTACACCAGGTCAGAGCAGGTGTTAGTTTCCTGCTGGTAACGCGCCTTATCACCTGTTTTGTGGCCTTATCACCGATGTGGCTGGGCATTGTGAATGTTGAGGTGTGGTATTGTCGCTGGTTTTTGCTTGGGAACGCCAACTCTGCATCTCATTAGTGATAGTTGCCGGGGTCCTCTGTGGCAATGTTTTTGGCGGATGCTTTCACAAGTAAACTGGTACTATGGGCTGTTTACACCAGCTTGTGAATGGGGCGATAAATGTATCGCGAGTTTGGCTGCGTTAAAGTGCCATTAACTCGGCGGTAGCTCCTTGAGAATATGCCCCAGAGTGTCTCTAATTGTCAAGTTTAAGTTTTTTTTGGGGCGCGCGCGATCTCTGTGTTTATTTTTTATGTCCCCCTATCTGAGCTTCCAGACAATGAATAAACATTTGCAAAGAAATGGGCCACAGCTGGGTATGCAGTGTATGTTCTGTGTATCAGTGAAGCTTATTCAACAGTCAAAAGTTGGCAATGCTTGTTTATATGTGCCCTGAGGTGCAAATGTGGTGCAAAGATAGGACAGCGATTACTTCAGCCTGTTGTAGATTTGATCACCATGTACGTGTAGTAGAAATAATTTTTTATTGTATGTTTTGTTTTCCTTCTTATTTCCGTTTTATGTTATTCTGTTAATTTGTGCATACAGTGCGTTCTACTTTTAGCCGTGTTCCTCATCTCTGTTTAATTTTCCTCCTTTCTCCAGCATCCTTTCTGTTTCCATATTCTTTCCTCATTCATTCCTTTGGTAGGTAAAAGACATTGTCATGCTCCTTGGGCACGTAACACTGGGCTCAAAAAACTGCCTAAGGGATACCGTTAATACTCAACGTCGTTGTGTCCCTGGGGAGTTTTTGTGCTTTATTTTAAGTGTTTCCTTGTGCATTAGGGAATAATGTGCAGTAACAGCCTTTGCGATCGGAATTACTGCACAGTGCTCCCTTTTGAGCATTTATTGCCGCACCTGATGGAATTTGCATATGCAAAAGAGAATAAAACCCGGGGCCAATCGCATTTTATGCAAGAGGTGTTATCTAAAATCGGATGCAAATATACTGCCACATGCCATTGCAGTAATATAAGATAATATAATGCATGTGTAAACACTTATAAGATTCTAAAGGCGAGACCGATCACATTGCAAATGCTTGTATGACCTGGTGTTGGTGGTATTAGGACTCTGGGCACTTTATCACTGCTGTCCAGTGTAAAGTGCATGTGCTCTCTATGGTAAAACGTGGTAAGATTGGTTTACACCTGTTTGGCGTATTTAATTTACCTATCAGTCCCTTGTAAAGTGGTATCTCAGATACCCAGGACCAGTAAATTAAATGCTACTAGTGGGCTTGCAGCGCTGCTTGCGCCACCCACCAAAGTAGCCTTTCAAAACCTGTCTCAGGCCTCTGCCATTGCAGGGCCTGCGCGCGCAGTTTACTGCTGCTGTGACGTGGCGCATAAAGTGGTTGCCACGTCCGTGACTCCCCTTTTACTACATATAAGTCACCCCTAAGGTAGGCCCTAGCTAGCCCTATGGGCAGGGTGCAATGTAGGTAAAAGGTAGGACATGTGCCTTAACTGTGTGGCATGTCCTGGTAGTGACAAACAGTCATTTTGGTTTCTCACTACTGTGAGGCTGCCCTCTCTTAGGAATGCATTGGGGATTCCCTGATATGTGCTTCAGTGGTAATTCCTGACCTAAGAGGAGTAGAGTGGTCAAGTTTGGTATGTTTGGAATAGTGGTAATAAATGCTGCGTAATGGTGTTCGCAGATTTATTATCACTTTTTTAGAAATGCCACTTTTAGAAGTGGGCATTTCTGTGTGCTATGTGTCTTTGTGCCTGCCTGATGTATATTGCATGTCTGGCTCTGGAGTGACAGTGGCTGGGGAGGTGCAGTGGCTCCAGAGGGGCTGGGTGAGTCAGCGCTAGGCTGAATAGACCCATCTGCATTTGGAGTGGTGGGAGGAGTAGCACCTTGGACTGAATGGGACTGTGCCTGCCTTCCACAATGCTGGCTCCGCCCCCCCTGTGGTGTGTCTGGGGCCAGAGCCTACACTGACAAAGGAGGTGTTGTACACATCTAAGAAAATGTTTGAGTGCCCCCCAGAACTGGTTTAGACCGGGCACAGAGCCCTGTGGCAAGGGGAGAACAATGACACTAAGTGGTATACGTATTGGGGCTGTGACCCCATGTGTTGCTGCTGTGTGCTTACTTGGGACCTGCTGGGGGCTAAGACACTGCGTGGACTGCAGTGTGTGAGAAGGAACCACCACATGGACTCACCTGCTGTCTGCTGGGGGAGCTGGAAGGACTCCCCCTCTACCTGAAAGCCCTGTGTGCTGGCCTGCCTTGAGGGTCCCTGGAGACTTGGCACTGGGCTGAGAGCTTCAATTTACTTTTGAACTGGTGCCGCAGTGGACCTGGGGGAGTGAGGAGCAGCGCGGAGAGCGCTCCGAGATTCCTGTGCCCTGTGAGTCTGGGCCCCTCACAAGGGCTCCTGCTGGAGTACTGCCGGTACAGAGGCGGAGAGAGCACTTGCGCTTTGGCAAGAGCACCGGGTCACCTCCCACGTGCCTGCAGATAGGAGTGGCCCCCCGCTGCAGTAGGGCGCGTGGAGCGCCTCATGTTAACTTCTTCTTCTTGGTGCTCAAGATATTTTTGCCAGCGCCGGAAGCCAGGCGGCTGTTGCCTGGTTGTGGGCGGGGCCCGACAGCAAGAGGGAGCCGCGACCGCGACACAGAAGGCAGGAAGCCAGGCGAAGGACGCCCGGTTGTGGGCGGGGCTCCCGTGTTATCGAGGAGAGCCCCGCGTGTCTTCTCTACCTGACTGTGGGAAAGGAGGCTGCCGGAGGTGAGAAGAGAGCCTCACGGGGCCAAAGGAGACTTCGCTCCAGATTCCCCGCAGCAAGCCCTTCATCAATACAAGGAGGAGCGGCTAGGTATTTCTTTAGACCCGGGCCGCAGTGGTGAAAGGCTCCACAGTTTTGACCTTTGTGCAGCTGCACCGAAGGGACGCGGGCAGCTGCAGCCATACCATATAACGTGGGCATTACCTGGTGCAGGTTGCACCCCCCTGCTCCGGTTTTGGCTTGCTGGGCACCGGGGTCATTCTTTGTGGAATTAGGGTGGTGCGCGACCTCGACGGAGGTCCTCCCCTCCCCCCTGAGTTTATCTTTGGGTTACTCTGGGCTTAGGGAGCATGGGGACAGTGTTTGCAGCTGCACCGCCGGATCGCGGGCAGCTGCGTGAAGGATCCAAGTATTGGCCTAAGCCCTGTCGTTAAGAAGGGGCATTGCGGATGAGGGCTGTGGATAAGGTGCTCTGCTAGGCACCCTTATTTTGTTTATGCCCAAGAGGGGCCTGATGTACAGAATGTGCTATACTGGTGAACATGATGTTATACCCATGGACTTGTAGCATGTGCGCAGCTGCAGGTGGTTCAGATGGCGCATTACTAATGATGTTTTATGCCCTAATGTAATTACCATAGGGGTAATAGGTGCTTTCATGAAAGTTGATTAGGATGTATGCCTAAGGTGTTTTGCTAGGTGCAAGGTTACCAGTAGTTACTGGTTGTTTTACTACTTGGGTGTTCTAATGTTGTTTATGACAGTGGCCCGATTGGCCCTGTAATGTATATAATCCCCTGTAAAGTAATACCTAGTGCCAGGTGGCACAGTGTATAGATGTGATTGCGTTCTAATGTGTTTTATGAGTAATACAAAGGCTATTTTTTTTATATAACCTTGTGTGGAGTTTCTTTTGTAGTGTGCCTAGTGTGTCGCTGCTGTGTGAGTGTGTTGCGCAAACGCTTTACACATTGCCTCTGGGATAAGCCTGACTGCTCTGCCAAGCTACCACGGGGGTGAGCAGGGGTTATCTTCAGCGTGTAACTCCCTTGCCCTGACTAGAGTGGTGGTTTCTGCCTGGCTTAGGCGTATGCCCTAGCCAACCAGAAATCCAATTTCTAACAACTACCAATACATCTCAGTAAACTTCCCATCCTACATTTAGAAAGCCTCTAAAAATTAGGATGGGCGAACATTTTATTACGCAGGTGTAATTCACATACTTTTTGGAATTTTGCGTTATTCTTATGAGAAATTCCTGAAATTACGCCATTACACCACGTCGTGTAGTTATTCCGCTGTGCACTGCATTATTATAGAACAATAGCGCATGAACATTAAAGTATTGACCCACCAGCCCTGACATTGAAGTTCAGTGTTTTTTATGCATATGATGAGGAAAAATGTGGTCAATTACAGAGCAAAAGAGCCAGATGCTGAAGTGGGCTGACCCATTGCTACTGCTGTATGTTGCCATGATTAGAAGCTAAATGTGAATGACAACTGAACAGACTAATGGATGAAGGGGGTGAACAAAAGCCCCTCTAGGGATTTAATGTTTATGCAGTTTTTGTGTCATAAGAATGGGAAGACACCTAAAGTTACCTCTCTGCCAGACGTAACACACAGTGCACTGTCAGTACAATCTCTGCCTGTGAAATAGTTTCTGTCATGTAATGGGGACTGTGTAAATCACATTGACTTGGTTTTAGAGTTTAATAAGTCACTTTATTAAGGAGGCACAATAAAGATTGCAAATTTGCATCTGCTGCCCAAACTGCTGTAAGACCTATTTGTGTCCCTTTCATCAAACTATACATAGTAATTCCATAACTCCGTCTGCACTCTAAACAAATCAATCCTCCTCAACTTATGGCTCTAACGCCAAATCCTTTTGCTTTAACCTCCAATTCCTACTCCTTCTCTTCAGCTCCTAAGCCGTCCCACTAGCTCCATTTTCTCCTTCCAGTTGTCGCCATGCACACATAAGAAAATCCAGTGACAAACTATTTCTTGTCAGTCACGTTATTAAAACAAATACGAGGTAGAGAAAGAAAGATTGTAAGGATATATCCACCTCCCTGCATCACTAACTGCCTTAACACCTCCTTCTTCAAGTCATCCTAAGTATTTAATACACTCACCAGGATCTTTAGTAGGACCTATCTAGCTCAATTCTCTGTTAATATTGGCCAGGAACAAACAGCTGGACTTGTGGTGTTTTCTAATGCAGAGGAGTGATGCCATAAACCAGGCCTTTTTCAGTTTCGCCTGGAGAGCTTGCTGTCTGCCAAAGCCCATGTCAACACAAAACAACATACAACAGACAACATGCAACCTACCATACAGAGAATGGAATGGCTTTGGGTAAGTGTCTTTTAGCCATTCACTTCTTATGGCAAGCCACCTCCCGGCAGTGGCTTTCTCGGCTGTCCCTCATGTTTCATGACCAGTCCATGGCATATCTTGGATGTAGTTTTGGCCAAGGGGACTTCATCCCTCAATGAGTAGTGCGCCAGGAGGCGCATTTGCAAAGTGTTGGAGAAAGGGGGCAGGGCCTCAGATGAGCTCTCATTAATCGTGCTGTGTGGGACTTACTGATGGTAACAGGAGGGGTTCTTGGCCCCCAAGAACCCTCAGCATCCAAGGGGACTTTATCCCCCAATGAGTAGTACACTAGGAGGAGCATTTGCAGAGCTGTGGAGAAAGAGGGTGGTGCCTTGCATGAGCTTTCAATAATCCCACTGTGTGAGGCTTACTGATGGTAAGGTTCTTGACCCCCAAAGACCCTCAGCATAGAAGGGAACTTCATCCCGCAAACAGCCCCGGGAGGGGTTCCACACGGCCCCCCTCCATTTAAAATAAATGAAGCCCTGGGGAGGTGGTGGTCCTGGGGGTTCAAATCTGCCCATGGAGGGCGTTCCCCGCACAGCCCCCCTCCAATATTTATATAAAGCCCTGGGTAGGTGGTGGTCCCCATGGATTTGCAGCTCCGTCGTGTTTCCATGGCAAAAATAAAAAAAGTGCTTTTTGGCCCTGCCCCCTTTTCTTTTTTTAAGCTTTTTTTGTGGGACTCGGCTGATGCCGAATCCCAAGATGGCTGCCAACACTTCCTGTTTGAAGTTTTGGCAGCCAATCAGATTTCAGCACGGGGACTGTCGGAACCTCGGAGGATCTGCGTCCTTGTATTTACAAATTAGTTTTTTTCTAATATCTCAAAAACTACAGAACCGATTTACACAAAATAACAAAAAGAGTTCTTTCTGGACCAAGAGCTACCTTTCTGGCAAATTTGGTGTAATTCCATCTAGCGGTTTGGGCTGTAGTTGTGTCTTAAAATCTCCATGGAAATTTACATTGGAAAAACACTGTTTTTAACCCCCCTTTTCTTGGCCCCTAATAGATTGATAGCTCCAAAACTTTCCAGGTGCAATAGGAGTCACGGGCGCACTTTTGTAAAGATTTGTCAAATGGTGCCAAAGGTATAGGCAAGTCAAAAAATGCTTTTCCTATAGAAACATGGTCCTAACTATAATAACCTACTGCAGTCACCAGTAGGTAGTTATAGTTAGGACCAAACTTCACATGGGAAAAGCATTTTTTGTTTTGCCTATAACTTTGGCACCGCTTGATGAAACTCCACAAAATTTTCAAAAACCTTCCTCTTTTTGGTTCAACTGCTGTGTTGAAAGTTTCGGGGTGATCCGTCAAGTGGTGGCCGAGAAGAAAGGGGGGTCACAAAACCCATTTTCTCCATGTTATGTCTTTGGGGATTTTTCATTTTTTTAACCCGACTACAGCCCAAACTGCTAAATGGAATTACACTAAATTTGGAGGAAAGATAGATGTTAGTCTAGAAAGCATGCTTTTTGTGATTTGGTGTAAATCCGTTCAGTAGTTTTTGAGATATCTAACTTAAAAAAATATAGATACCTAGAGACAGGAGTCCTTGCCGTGGACTCATGGATCTTACTAAAATTGGATTGGCTGACAATACTTCAACCAGAAAGTGTTGGCAGCCATCTTGGAACTGTGCTTCAAGCTGAGCCCCACAAAGAAAGTAAACAATAAAGAAAAGGGGGCAGGGTAGGAATACCCTGACCCCCAGATATGGGGTGGGGGTCCCTCAGGGACCCGCTAGGGTAAAAAAAGCATTTTTTTAAAATTTTGCCTCGGACTCACGTGTTGATCCGCAAATTCAAAGAAATTTAAAAAAAAAACAATTGTGCTTGCTCCCATGCATCTTTTTTTAAAGTCCCTGGGTGGGCCAAATCCCGGGGGCATGAAGCAGGTGGCTCATGGGGCTACCTCCTAGGCTTATGCAAAGCCCCAGGGATGCCACCTCCCCAGGGCAGTAAACAATAAAAATACCAGGGGCCCCTGGGCCCCCCATGGCCCCGGGGACCACCACCTCCCCGGGGCACACTGTTTTATTAAAGAAATGCGGCGGAGGCACTAGGGCCTCCCCCCTGCCCCAGGGCCCACCACCTCCCCGGGGTACTTCATAAAAGGAATGCAGGGGTACACCCAGCTCCCCTGCTGCCCTGGTGACTGCCACCTCCCTGGGGCACATACATTATTAAAAAACAAATGTGGGGGAGGCACTATGGCCTCCCCTGCAGCCCCGGGGACTGCCACCTCCCTGAGCCACTTAGTAGGAATGTGGAGGGCCCGCCTGACCCCCCTGCAGCCACGGGGACCGCCACCTACCCAGGGCACAAACACAGTAATGAAGGGGGTCCATTGCGGACCCCCAGCCCCGGGGATCACCACCTCCGCTGGGCTAAAGTTAACATTGGAGAGGGCCAATTGGCTCCCCTTGTGGAGCCCTAGATGGCCTTGGGGACCACCATCCCCCAGGCCCGTCTCCAGCAATGTCCCGGTGTGCCCACCCCCGGGACATTGCAGTTTGCTATGGCTTGCTGGTAGCACTGCTTCCGCCAAGCCATAGGAAACAGTGCTCCGCTTTCAGTATGTGAGAGCAAAAAATGTTCTTGCTTGCTAAGAGCAGAGCATGTCTGTTTCATCGCCTGCTGTAAAGTGAGCAGGGAAACAGACAAATTGCTTTGAGATCCAGGGAGCTGCATGTTAGCAGCTCCCTGGATCTCAAAGCAATGCCAGCTCCCGCAGGAGGCGGGGAGCCAGCAAGGACCATGGGGGCCTTCAGGCTCCCCCGTGGTCCCCAACGTTTAAAAAGTGGGTGTCCTGGGTGGTACCAACACTACAGGTCAGGCACCCAAGGTTACAGGGATGTTATAGTTTGGCTGAAGTTACACTTGTACAAAACCAGTGAAATTCAGCAGTTATAGTTAGCTGAGCTAACTCTAACTACGTCCCCGCAATGCACTGCTTATGTACACATATATTACATAACTCATGACATGTGCAAGTGACATCACTGATGATATCATCAAATATCTGTGAGTGTTTTTTAAAGGTTTATGAATGTTAAATATATATACCAAGGTGTATTGGTGAATCAGTGGATGTATGAGTGCCTGTATGGATGATTCAGTGGGTGATTGACTGACTGCATAAGTGAGTGATTAGGTGTCTCAGTGAATGTATGGGTGAGTGACTGGTTGTGTGAATGTCTATATCAGTCTGTCAGTTGGTGTCTAAGTGGTTGTGTGGGTGTGTGAGTGGGTGCATGATTGGCTGTATGTGTAAGTGATTGGTTGTCGGATTACCTGTATGGGGGTCTGAGTGTCTGTGTGGGTGTATGATGGGGTATGTGACTGCCTGTATGAATGAGTGAGTGGGTGAGTCAGTGGCTGTATGGGTTAGTGAGTGTGTGTGTGAGGGTCATTATGGGTGAGTGAGTGTGTGTATGGCTGTGTGGGTGAGTCAGTGGATGTATCAGTGGTATATGGGTGAGTAACTAGGCATGTGAAAGACAGTATATGTGAGTGAAGGGGTATAGGAGTAACTGTGTGAGTGTATGAGTGAATCTGAGAGTGGCTGTATGGGTGAGTGTGTACTTGTGTCAGTGTCTGTATAGGTGAGTGAGTACATGTTAATATCTGTATGAGAATGTAAGTGGGTGTGTGTAGCTGTATGGGTGAGTAAGTGGCTGTGTGATTGACTGTATCGGTGAGTGAGTACATGTGTGAGTAGCTCTATCGATGACTGGCTCAGTGTGTGAATGGCTGTATGGGTGAGTGAGTGGGTGTGTGTGTAGGTCTATGAATCAGTGAGTGGGTGTGTAAGTACTGGTATGGGTCTGTTAATGGGTTTGTGAATGGTTGTGTGGGAGTGGTAGTTTGTGTATGAAAGGTTCTGTGGGGTGTGAGTGAGTGCCTCAGTGATTCTGTTATTGATGTGTCTATGGTTTCGAGAATGGTAGTCTGAAATTTGGAGTGGGTATAAGAAAGATTATATTGGGGTGTGAGTAGGTGCATCAGAGATTATGTGGATTATGTCATCAGTGATGTCATTTGAGAAGTCATCAGTGATGTCATCAGTGATGTCACTGACCATGTCATGAGTGATATAATATTTGAGGTCATAAGCAGTGCATTGCGGGGCGCGAGTTATAGTTAGCTCAACTAACTGTAACGGCTGAATTTCACTGGTTTTGTATGAGTGAAATCTGAGCCTAACTATAATATCCCTGTAACCTTTGTTTTTTTCAGGAAATCTCTAAGATTTTTGAAATGCTAACTCCTAACTATGATGACCCTGTAACCTTTGTTGTTTTCAGTGAATTTCTAAGGTAGTAGTTGTGTTTGCAGAGTGGTGGAGAAAGGGGGCTGGGCCTCCAACCAGCTCTCAGGAATCTAGCTGTTTAGGACTTACAGGAGGTACCAGGAGGGCTTCTTGGCCCCCAGGGTCCCTCAGGAGTAAAGTGGACTTCATCCCCCAACCAGTAGTGCACCAGGAGGTGCGTTTGCAGAGTGGTGGAGAAAGAGAGCGTGGCCTCCGAAGACCTCTTAGCAATCCAGCTGTGTGGGACTTACTGGAGGTAATAGGAGGGGTAGTTGGCCCCCAAGGACGTCCATATATATATGTATATTTATATATACATATAAATGCATACATACATATATATATATTCACTGAAAAAACCATAGGTTTTAGGGAAAGTTATAGTTAGTTGGACATTGCACTCGTACAAAACCCGTGAAATTCCCCCGTTATAGTTAGTTCAGCTAACTATAACTCGCGTCCCCGCAATGCACTGCTGATGACGTCACATATTACATCACTCATGACATGGTCAGTGACATCACTGATGACATCACTGATGACATCTCAAATGACATCACTGATGACATCATCCAGTGACTGTGTGTTTCTGTAAAGTTTAAATATGTTTAATATATATAGGGAAAGGCGTATTGAAGAATGAGTGGGTGTATAAGTGTTTGAATGGATGATTTAGTAGGTGCGTGACTGACTCTATAAGTGAGTGATTAAACGTATCTTACTGAATGCATGGGTTAGTGACTAAACTGTGTGAATGTCTGTATCCGTCTGTCTGTTGGTGTGTAAGCGGCTGCATGGGTTTGTGAATAGCTACATGAGTGTCTACATGGGTTATTGATTGGTTGTCTGAGTATCTGTATGGGTGCCTGAGTGTTTGTGTGGGTGGGGTGTGTGTGACTGTGCATAGATGTGTGAGTGGGTGATTCACTGGGTGCATGGTTTCAAGAGTGCATCTGTGATGGACTGTATGGGTGGGTGAGTGTGTGTATGGGTGTGTTAGTGAGTGAATGTATATCTCAGTGGTACATGTGTGAGTAACTACATATGTGAAAGGCAGTATATATGTGTCTTAGAGTATTTAAATGGCTATAAGTGAGAGTGTGTGATTGTGAGTGTGGCTGTATGGATGAGTGTGTGCTTGTATCAGTGATTGTATAAGAGCGTAAGAATGTGCTAGTATTTGTATGAGTAAGTGAGCTGGTGTGTGTATAACTGTATAGGTGAGTGAATGGGAGTGTGATTAATTATTTGCATGACTGACTAGGTGTGTGAGTACCTCTATGGATGAGTGGCGGTGTGTGAGTGTCTATATAGGTGTATGAGTGCATATGATAGTCCTGTACTGAGTGACCGTAAGTATGAGTGACTGTACGGGTGAGTGAGTGGATGTGTGTGTAGACCTAAGAATCAGTGAGTGGATATGTAGTTATTGGTGTTGGAGTGTCTATGGTTTTGAGAATGGCAGTCTGTAATTTAGCGTGGGTGTATCAAAGGTTATATTAGGGTGTGAGAAGATGCATCAAATTATCACATGGATGATGTCATCAGTGATGTCATTTGAGATGTCATCAGTGATGTCATCAGTGATGTCACTGACCATGTCATGAGTGATGTAATATGTGACGTCATCAGCAGTGCATTGCGGGCGCAAGTTATAGTTAGCTGAACTAACTATAACGGGGGAATTTCACGGGTTTTGTACGAGTGCAATGTCCAACTAACTATAACTTTCCCTAAAACCTATGGTTTTTTCAGTGAATTTCTAAGGTTTTTTAAATGCTAATTTCTAACTATAACGTGCCTGAAACCTATGGTTTTTTCAGTGAATTTCAAAGGTTTTTTAAATGCTAATTTCTAACTGTAACGTGCCTGAAACCTATGGTTTTTTCAGTGAATTTCAAAGGTTTTTCAAATGCTAGTTTGTAACTATGCCTACAGAAGTAGGACATGTGAAGAAAGAAGAAAAACGCACAGAAAGAAGCAATAGAAATGTCGAAAGAAACAGAAGTCCACCAAGACGAAGAAAAATCCAGGAAGAAGCAACACATGTGCAGAAAGAACCAACAGAGGAGCAGAAAGAGGCCTTGTTGCAAAATCATCCTGTGCCCACACCTTTTCCAGACGGGTACTGGTGGTAACTGACTCTGACTAACCAGGCCTAGAGCCAGTGCTATGGTAAAAGACACTTAGAATACAGTTAAAACACCTACATACACTAGGGAACACTATGCGTTGGGGTACCCCTGTGATTAGCATGACCTCCTCTGTAACTCCCTAGTACATAACAGGGCAGGGGGATTAAAACTACCTCTTAAAATGCACCATGGGGCGCGTTTGCACACTTGTGTAGGGAGGGGGGGGCCTGAGGTTACATGTGTGCAAACACGCCCTCTGGCCGTTTTAAGTTGGGGGATAAAGTCCCCTTGAATCCTAAGGGTCCCTGGGGTCCAACTAGCCCACCAGGTACCTCCAGTAAGCGCCACCGAGCTGTGTTGCAGAGAGGTGTAAAAAGGGGCGTGGCCTGCACCACCTCTCTGCAACGCAGCCCTGTGGCGCGCACTGGAGGTACCTGGTGGGCTAGTTGGCCCCAGGGACCCCAGTATTCAAGGGGAATTAATTCCCCAACTTCAAACGCGCCACAGGGCGTGTTTGCACACATGTCACCTCAGGCCCCGCCCTCCCTTCACCACTGTGCAAACGCGCCCCGTGGCGCGTTTTAATTTGGGGGATTAAGTCCCCTTGAATCCTGACGGTCCCTGGGGTCCAACTAGCCCACCAGGTACCTCCAGTAAGCGCCACAGAGCTGCGTTGCAGAGAGGTGTAAAAAGGGGCGTGGCCTGGACCACCTCTCTGCAACGCAGCCCTGTGGCGCTGACTGGAGGTACCTGGTGGGCTAGTTGGCCCCAGGGACCCCAGTATTGAAGGGGAATTAATTCCCCATTTTAAAACGCGCCACGGGGCGCGTTTGCAGAGTGGTAAAGGAAGGGGGCGGGACCTGCGGCACAATCTTTTTTTTTTTTTTTTTAGAAGGGTGGCTGTTTGGCCCCCCTTCTTTTTTCCTATTTTTGGGCCCTGGGGACCCTATCCCCCAGGACCTTACCCCTTTTTAAAAAAAATAAATAAGAAAAGTAAACGGGAAGGGGGCCGCGTAGCCCCCCTCCCGTGGCCGATTCCGGCCCCGGGGACCCCATCCCCCGGGGCATTGCCACACTTTTAAAAAAAAAATCTTAAGGAGGGGGGCTGCGTGGCCCCCCTCCTCAGGCCTCCTTTTGCCACGGGGACCCCATCCCCCGGGGCAGGCCTTTTTTTATTTATTTATTTTGTTTTTGTTTCTTTTTGGGGAGGGGGGCTGCGTGGCCCCCCTCCCGGGCCACTACTTGCCCCGGGGACCCCATCCCCCGGGGCCGGCCCTATCCGTTGGGGACCATGGGGGGGTCCCCAATCCCCCCACGGTCCCGCCGGCTCCCCGCGTCCTGCGGGAGCCGGCATTGCTTTTCCACACGGGGAACTGCTTAGATGCAGCTCCCCGTGTGGAAAAGCAATTTGCTTTGAATTTTGGAAGAGAGAGCAGGTTTCCTGCTCTCTCTTCCAAAATTCAAAGCAAAGTTGCTATGGCAGGACGGGATCTGCGAGGATGTCCCGGGGGTGGGCACCCCGGGACACTGCAGGAGCCGGCCCTGGGGGGTGGTGGTTCCAGGGCCATCACAGGCTCCAGGAGGGGGGCTCCCAACATCTGCAAAGCCCCGGGGAGGTGGTGGTCCCCGGGGCTTGGGGGTCCGAAACGGACCCCCACATTTCAATTCGTAGTGGCGGTCCCCAGGGCGTGTGGGGGGGCTCGAGCCCCCCCACACAGGTATTTTAATTTTTTTTAAAAAGAAGCCCCGGGGGGGTGGCAGTCCCCGGGGCTGCGGGAGGGCCGAGTGCCCTCCCGCACCATTTGTATTTCAAAGCCCCGGGGGGTGGCGGTCCCCGGGGCTTGGGGGGGCCTTAGAGGCCCCCCCACACAATTTTATCATTTACCCCCGCATGCCCCCGGGACTTGGCCCACCCGGGGGCCAAATACCATCGAAGCGCGGGAGACCGCGCTTCATTTTTTTTTTCACAGCAGGATCCGCGCATCCTAAGCGCATCCCGCCCATTTAAAAAAAAAAAATGCTTTTTTTGGCCCTGGGGGTCATTGTGGGACCCCCTAAGCAGGCTTAGGGGTCAGGGTGTTTCTACCCTGCCCCCTTTTTGCGTTTTGCGTACTTGTTTCTTGTGCCTCGGTTCTACCGAGGAACAAGATGGCTGCCAACACTTCCTGGTTTGGAGTGTTGACAGCCAATTAGCATACAGCTCGTGATCGGGAAGGTGCGCTCAGGGTGCGCAGACCCTCCGCGGCCATAGATATATATGTGGTTTTACTTTTGATTTTCTCAGGAACTACTGAACGGATTTACACCATTTAACCAAAAGGCACTGAACCAAGGGCTACCTTTTTGCCAAATTTGGTGTAATTCCGTTCAGCAGTTCGGGCTGTAGCTGCGACTAAAGGTTCCTATGGAAAATTGCATGGGGAAAACACGTTTTGGGACCTCCCTTTTTTCTCGGCCCCCGCTTGACGAATCACCCCGAGACTTTCAGGAAAGGAGCGGATCGGAGCGCCCCACGAGTTTTGAAAATTTCATGAAGATTCGTCAACCGGCGCCGAAGTTATTGGGAATAGAATGTTGCGGCTTTCCTATGGAAAATAGGTCCTAACTATAACTATCTACTGGCGACCGCCAGTAGATAATATATATATTTATATATATATATATATATTCTTCTACAAAACACACAAAAATTGCCGAACTCACAGCGGGTGCTAGCGTGACTTGAGGGTAGTTGCAGCAAATGATGACACACGAAGACCATCCAGTACATCCCCTTCTATTTATTGGCTAATAACACTCAGGCGACTTTGGGTGACACTCAGTGGTGCCTTTGGAGAACTGGAGAAAATGCACTTGGTGACGGCGACCCACATGGGGAGAATGGACTACCAGTCCCATAAATCATTGGTAAACTCACTGAGTGTTATTAGCCAATAAATAGAAGGGGATGTACTGGCTTGTCTTCGTGTGTCGTCATTTGCTGGAGAACTGGAGAAAATGCACTTGGCGACGGCGACCCACATGGGGAGAATGGACTACCAGTCCCATAAATCATTGGTAAACTCACCTGAGTGTTATTAGCCAATAAATAGAAGGGGATGTACTGGCTGGTCTTCATGTGTCGTCATTTGTTGCAACTGCCCAGGAAGAAGGGCGTGATGCCAGAAACGCGTCGGCAGGATATTTTAGAAGGGCTGGGTCCATGCTTGTGGCGCTTGCTTTTAATCAGCTTTCAACCGACCTGCGAGTGCGATCTCACCGAAGGGGCAACTCCGTGTTTGAATTTAAAGTGGCCTGCCCGGGTCACGAGATCGCACCACCACAATACCTGAGTGGGTCTGCAGCTGCTTACTTGGACAGCATTTTTGCGGATCAGGAGTTGCTGTGTAAGATGCGAGAGCGACTTTGGGTGACACTCAGTGGTGCCTTTGGAGAACTGGAGAAAATGCCCTTGGCAACGGCGACTCACATGGGGAGAATGGACTACCAGTCCCATAAATCATTGGTAAACTCACCTGAGTGTTATTAGCCAATAAATAGAAGGGGATGTACTGGCTGGTCTTCGTGTGTCGTCATTTGCTGCAACTGCCCAGGAAGAAGGGCGTGATGCCCGAAACGCGTCGGCAGGATATTTCAGAAGGGCTGGGTCCATGCTTGTGGCGCTTGCTTTTAATCAGCTTTCAACTGACCTGCGAGTGTGATCTCACCGAAGGGGCAACTCTGTGTTTGAATTTAAAGTGGCCTGCCCGGGTCACGAGATCGCACCACCACAATACCCGAGTGGGTCTGCACTCTGCAGCTGCTTACTTGGACAGCATTTTTGCGGAGCAGGAGGTGCTGTGTAAGATGCGAGAGCAACTTTGAGTGACACTCAGTGGTGCCTTTGGAGAACTGGAGAAAATACACTTGGCGACGGCGACCCACATGGGGAGAATGGACTACCAGTCCCATAAATCATTGGTAAACTCACCTGAGTGTTATTAGCCAATAAATAGAAGGGGATGTACTGGCTGGTCTTCATATGTCGTCATTTGCTGCAACTGCCCAGGAAGAAGGGCGTGATGCCCGAAACTCGTCGGCAGGATATTTTAGAAGGGTTGGGTCCATGCTTATGGCGCTTGCTTTTAATCAGCTTTCAACCGACCTGCGAGTGCGATCTCACCGAAGGGGCAACTCTGTGTTTGAATTTAAAGTGGCCTGCCAGGGTCACGAGATCGCACCACCAAGATACCTGAGTGGGTCTGCAGCTGCTTACTTGGACAGCATTTTTGCGGAGCAGGAGGTGCTGTGTAAGATGCGAGAGTGACTTTGGGTGACACTCAGTGGTGCCTTTGGGGAACTGGAGAAAATGCACTTGGCGACGGCGACCCACATGGGGAGAATGGACTACCAGTCCCATAAATCATTGGTAAACTCACCTGAGTGTTATTAGCCAATAAATAGAAGGGGATGTACTTGGCTGGTCTTCGTGTGTTGTCATTTGCTGCAACTGCCCAGGAAGAAGGGCGTGATGCCCGAAACGTGTTGGCAGGATATTTTAGAAGGGCTGGGTCCATGCTTGTGGCGCTTGCTTTTAATCAGCTTTCCACCGACCTGCGAGTGCGATCTCACCGAAGGGGCAACTCTGTGTTTGAAAAAAGTGGCCTGCCCGGGACACGAGTTCGCACCACCAAGATACCTGAGTGGGTCTGCAGCTGCTTACTTGGACAGCATTTTTGCGGAGCAGGAGGTGCTGTGTAAGATGCAAGAGTGACTTTGGGTGACACTCAGTGGTGCCTTTGGAGAACTGAAGAAAATGCTCTTGGCGACTGTTAGACCTGGCATCCTTGGCGTGGTTTCCCCTGACTTTTTGCCTCTACCTACCGCATTTTTGACACTGTGCTGGAATTCGTTTTTGCTGGTTTAGAAGCTTTGGGCACTTTGCCACTGCTGATCAGTGCCAAAGTGCAAGTGCTCCCTGGTTAAATTGTTATTGTAATTGGTTATCCATGATTGGTATATTTGCTTTACCAGTAAGTCCCTAGTAAAGTTCACTGAGTGTGCCAGGGCTGGTAATTCAAATGCTACTAGTGGGCTTGCAGCACTGATTGTGCCACCCACATGAGTAGCCCTAAAATGGTGTCTCAGGCCTGCCACTGCAGTGCCTGTGCGCAGTTTGTGAGCTGCCATGTTGTCCTGGCCAGTGTACACACTTGCCAGGCCTAACCCTTCCCTTTTCTTACACATTGGACACCACTAAGGTAGGCCCAAGGTACCCCCCTGGGCAGGGTGCAGTGTATGTGAAAGGTAGGATATGTACTAGTGTGGGTAACATGTCCTGATAGTGAAATACTGTCAATTTCGTTTTTCACTATTGAAAGGCTATCTTGCCCATAGGATAACATGGGGAATGCTGTGTAACATGGTTACCTGCATATCTTCCCATAGCAGCAAGATAGAACGTTGAAATCTGGTACCCCTGAACTCAGAATTTAATTACACATCTGTTAGTGAAGATGGTTTTTAAATTCTAAGTTTGGAAATAGCACTTTTAGAAAGTGGCTATTTTCTTGTTCAACCTTTCTGTGTGCCTCTGCCTGTTTGTGAATTGACTGTCTGGTTTGTGAGTGACAGGGGCTGGGGGTGGCTGCAGGAGGCTGGTTGAGTCAGCACTAGGCTGAATAGACCTAGCTACATTTAAATTGGTGGGAGGAGTGGCACCTGGGTCTGAATAGGGCTGTGCCTGCCTTCCACAATGCTGGTTCCACCTCCTGCGGTGTGTCTGATGACCCTGGCCCACACTCACAAAGGAAGGAGAGGTGCCCTGGCAGAATGCACCCTGAACCGGCTTGGACTGGGTCCAGGACCCCTCACACATGAAGAACAAAGACTTTTGGGGTATAAATACTCGAGCTGAAACCCCTGAACTTTAGACTACTTCTGGAATAAAGAGGAATCCCTGCCAAAGAAGATCAGCTGAAGAGACTGAGGATAAGTACTGCCCTTGCTGTGTGTCTGGGGTTGACCTGCGGTTTGCTGTTTCTACTGAGGAGAGATCTAAAGGACTTTGCTGTGTGCTGTGTCCCCTGCTTGAAGAAGGACTTTGCTGAGTGCTGTGTCCATCTGAAGACAACGTCTCCAAGGGCCTGAGAAGAGCTGGCCTCCTGTTTCTGAAGTCCCAGGCACAAAAGGACTTCACCCCCAGCCTCCCTGAACTTCCTTGCTGGGAGTTCCAGTCTGCCAGGAGGGCCTGTAACTGTGTATGAGGCCTCTCTTGCTGTTGGGAGCTGGAAGCGCGACGCAACGAGAGAGAAGCGTGACGCCGCCGCAGCAGCCGCTGTCGCATCATAGAGAAGCGTGTCGCCGCTGCTCGCCGTCGCATCACCGGAGAAGCGTGACGCCGCCGCAGCAGCCGCTGTCGCATCATCAAGAAGCGTGTTGCCACGGCCGCTGTCTGCTGTCGCATCACCGGAGAAGCGTCTTGCAGGACCGTCGCATCGCTGAGGAAACGCACCGCCGCTGATCGCCGCCGCAACACCGGAGAAGCGTGCCGCCGTCACCGAGGGTGTCGTCGCATCAGCAGAGAAGCGTGTCGCAGGGCCTGTCGCGGCTCAGAATTTCACCAAGTTTGCCGCACGGCCGTCGGGTGTGCACGGATCGCATCTACGTTGTTGCATCGCAACAAAGACACCATTTTCATTGCATCGCACCGGATCAGCACAACGCATCAAGGTGCCATTTTGTTGCACCGGAACCGGAGCGCAGGAAAAACTGACGCATCGCCTTCACTGCGCCCCTTTTGTTTATTTTGCGGTACGCATCCCAGGTACTTTGAGACTGAAAGTGTCACATTTGAGATCTACAAGTTTATTTTTGCAACAACCCATTTTAAAGACATTCAACTGAGTTTTGTATGTTGGATTTTTGTCGTTTTGGTCTTATTTAAGTTTAGTAAAGATACTTTATTTTTCTAAACTGGTGTAGTGTCCATTTGTGGTGTTTTCACTGTGTTATTGTGAGTGTTGGTACAAATACTTTACACATTGCCTTTGGGATAAGCCTGTCTACTCGTGCCAAGCTACCAAGGGGGTGAGCAGGGATTATCTAAAGTGTGTATCCCCCTTACCCTGACTAGAAGCAAGGGTCCCTATTTGGACAAAGGTACCTACCTCTGCCAACTAGAGACCCCCAGTTCTAACAGCGACGGCGACCCACATGGTGAGAATGGACTACCCGTCCCATAAATCATTAGTAAACTCACCTGCTTCAACTGCCCAGGAAGAAGTGCGTGATGCCCGAAACACGTCGGCAGGATATTTTAGAAGGGCTGGGACCATTGCTTGTGGCGCTTGCTTTTTATCAGCTTTCAACCGACCTGCGAGTGCGATCTCACCGAAGGGGCAACTCTGTGTTTGAATTTAAAGTGGCCTGCCCGGATCACGAGATCGCACCGCCACGATACCTGAGTGGGTCTGCAGCTGCTTACTTGGACAGCATTTTTGCCGAGCAGGAGGTGCTGTGTAAGATGCGAGAGCGACTTTGGGTGACACTCAGTGGTGCCTTTGGAGAACTGGAGAAAATGCACTTGGCAACAGCGACCCACATGGGGAGAATGGACTACCAGTCCCATAAATCATTGGTAAACTCACCTGAGTGTTATTAGCCAATAAATAGAAGGGGCTGTACTGGCTGGTCTTTGTGTGTCGTCATTTGCTGCAACTGCCCAGGAAGAACGGCGTGATGCCCGAAACCCGTCGGCAGGATATTTTAGAAGGGCTGGGTCCATGCTTGTGGCGCTTGCTTTTAATCAGCTTTCAACCGACCTGCGAGTGCGATCTCACCGAAGGGGCAACTCTGTGTTTGAATTTAAAGTGGCCTGCCCGGGACACGAGTACGCACCACTACGATACCCGAGTGGGTTTGCAGCTGCTTACTTAGAGAGCATTTTTGCGGAGCAGGAGGTGCTGTGTAAGATGCGATAGCGACTTTGGGTGACACTCAGTGGTGCCTTTGGCGAACTGGAGAAAATGCACTTGGCGACGGCGACCCACATGGGGAGAATGGACTACCAGTCCCATAAATCATTGGTAAACTCACCTGCGTGTTATTAGCCAATAAATAGAAGGGGATGTACTGGCTGGTCTTCGTGTGTCGTCAGTTGCTGCAACTGCCCAGGAAGAAGGGCGTGATGCCCAAAACGCGTCAGCAGGATATTTTAGAAGGGCTGGGTCCATGCTTGTGGCGCTTGCTTTTAATCAGCTTTCAAACGACCTGCGAGTGTGATCTCACCGAAGGGGCAACTCCGTGTTTGAATTTAAAGTGGCCTGCCCGGGTCACGAGATCGCACCACCACGATACACGAGTGGGTCTGCAGCTGCTTACTAGAACAGCATTTTTGCGGAGCAGGAGGTGCTGTGTAAGATGCGAGAGCGACTTTGGGTGACACTCAGTGGTGCCTTTGGAGAACTGGAGAAAATGCACTTGGCGAAGGCGACCCACATAGGGAGAATGGACTACCAGTTCCATAAACCATTGGTAAACTCATCTGGGTGTTATTAGCCAATAAATAGAAGGGAATGTACTGGCTGGTCTTCGTGTGTTGTCATTTGCTGCAACTGCCCATGAAGAAGGGCGTGATGCCCGAAACGTGTCGGCAGGATATTTTAGAAGGGCTGGGTCCATGCTTGTGGCGCTTGCTTTTAATCAGCTTTCAACTGACCTGCGAGTGCGATCTCACTGAAGGAGCAACTCTGTCTTTGAATTTAAAGTGGCCTGCCCGGGTCACGAGATCGCACCACCACGCTACCTGAGTGGGTCTGCAGCTGCTTACTTGGACAGCATTTCTGCGGAGCAGGAGGTGCTGTGTAAGATGCGAGAGCGACTTTGGGTGACACTCAGTGGTGCCTTTGGAGAACTGAAGAAAATGCACTTGGCGACGGTGACCCACATGGGGAGAATGGACTACCTGTTCCATAAACCATTGCTAAACTCACCTGAGTGTTATTAGCCAATAAATAGAAGGGGATGTACTTGGCTGGTCTTCGTGTGTTGTCATTTGCTGCAACTGCCCAGGAAGAAGGGCGTGATGCCCGAAACGTGTCGGCAGGATATTTTAGAAGGGCTGGGTCCATGCTTGTGGCGCTTGCTTTTAATCAGCTTTCAACCGACCTGCGAGTGCGATCTCACCGAAGGGGCAACTCTGTGTTTGAATTTAAAGTGGCCTGCCCGAGTCACGATATAGCACCACCACGATACCCGAGTGGGTCTGCAGCTGCTTATTAGACAGCATTTTTGCGGAGCAAGAGGTGCTGTGTAAGATGAGAGAGCAACTTTGGGTGACACTCAGTGGTGCCTTTGGAGAACTGGAGAAAATGCACCTGGCAACAGCGACCCACATGGGGAGAATGGACTACCAGTCCCATAAATCATTGGTAAACTCACCCGAGTGTTATTAGTCAATAAATAGAAGGGGATGTACTGGCTGGTCTTTGTGTGTCGTCATTTGCTGCAACTGCCCAGGAAGAAGGGCGTGATGCCCGAAACGCGTCCGCAGGATATTTTAGAAGGGCTGGGTCCATGCTTGTAGCGCTTGCTTTTAATCAGCTTTCAACCGACCTGCGTGTGCGATCTCACCGAAGGGGCAACTCTGTGTTTGAATTTAAAGTGGCCTGCCCGGGACACGAGCACACACCACTACGATACCCGAGTGGGTCTGCAGCTGCTTACTTAGACAGCATTTTTGCGGAGCAGGAGGTGCTGTGTAAGATGCGAGAGCGACTTTGGGTGACACTCAGTGGTGCCTTTGGAGAACTGTAGAAAATGCACTTGGCGACGGCGACCCACATGGGGAGAATGAACTACCAGTCCCATAAATCATTGGTAAACTCACCTGAGTGTTATTAGCCAATAAATAGAAGGGGATGTACTGGCTGGCCTTCTTGTGTCGTCAGTTGCTGCAATTGCCCAGGAAGAAGGGCGGGATGCCCGAAACGCGTCGGCTGGAAATTTTAGAAGGGCTGGGTCCATGCTTGTAGCGCTTGCTTTTAATCAGCTTTGAACCGACCTGCGAGTGCGATCTCACGGAAGGGGCAACTCCGTGTTTGAATTAAAAAATTTTAAGTGGTCTGCCCGGGTCACGAGATCGCACCACCACGATACACGAGTGGGTCTGCAGCTGCTTACTTGAACAGCATTTTTGCGGAGCAGGAGGTGCTGTGTAAGATGCGAGAGCGACTTTGGGTGACACTCAGTGGTGCCTTTGGAGAACTGGAGAAAATGCACTTGGCGACGGCGACCCACATGGGGAGAATGAACTACCAGTTCCATAAACCATTGGTAAACTCACCTGAGTGTTATTAGCCAATAAATAGAAGGGAATGTACTGGCTGCACTTCGTGTGTCGTCATTTGCTGCAACTGCCCATGAAGAAGGGCGTGATGCCCGAAACGTGTCGGCAGGATATTTTAGGAGGGCTGGGTCCATGCTTGTGGCGCTTGCTTTTAATCAGCTTTCAACCGACCTGCGAGTGCGATCTCACTGAAGGGGCAACTCTGTGTTTGAATTTAAAGTGGCCTGCCCGGGCCACGAGATCGCACCACCACGATACCCGAGTGGGTCTGCAGCTGCTTACTTGGACAGCATTTTTGCAGTGCAGGAGGTGCTGTGTGAGATGCGAGAGCGACTTTGGGTGACACTCAGTGGTGCCTTTGGAGAACTGTAGAAAATGCACTTGGCGACGTCGACCCACATGGGGAGATTGGACTACCAGTCCCATATATCATTGGTAAACTCACCTGAGTGTTATTAGCCAATAAATAGAAGGGGATGTACTGGCTGGTCTTCGTGTGTCGTCATTTGCTGCAACTGCCCAGGAAGAAGGGCGTGATGCCCGAAACGCGTCAGCAGGATATTTTAGAAGGGCTGGGTCCATGCTGCTGGCGCTTGCTTTTAATCAGCTTTCAACTGACCTGCGAGTGCGATCTCACTGAAGGAGCAACTCTGTCTTTGAATTTAAAGTGGCCTGCCCGGGTCACGAGATCGCACCACCACGATACCTGAGTGGGTCTGCAGCTGCTTACTTGGACAGCATTTCTGCGGAGCAGGAGGTGCTGTGTAAGATGCGAGAGCGACTTTGGGTGACACTCAGTGGTGCCTTTGGAGAACTGGAGAAAATGCACTTGGCGACGGTGACCCACATGGGGAGAATGGACTACCAGTTCCATAAACCATTGCTAAACTCACCTGAGTGTTATTAGCCAATAAATAGAAGGGGATGTACTTGGCTGGTCTTCGTGTGTTGTCATTTGCTGCAACTGCCCAGGAAGAAGGGCGTGATGCCCGAAACGTGTCGGCAGGATATTTTAGAAGGGCTGGGTCCATGCTTGTGGCGCTTGCTTTTAATCAGCTTTCAACCGACCTGCGAGTGCGATCTCACCGAAGGGGCAACTCTGTGTTTGAATTTAAAGTGGCCTGCCCGAGTCACGAGATAGCACCACCACGATACCCGAGTGGGTCTGCAGCTGCTTACTTAGACAGCATTTTTGCGGAGCAAGAGGTGCTGTGTAAGATGAGAGAGCGACTTTGGGTGACACTCAGTGGTGCCTTTGGAGAACTGGAGAAAATGCACTTGGCAACAGCGACCCACATGGGGAGAATGGACTACCAGTCCCATAAATCATTCGTAAACTCACCTGAGTGTTATTAGCCAATAAATAGAAGGGGATGTACTGGCTGGTCTTTGTGTGTCGTCATTTGCTGCAACTGCCGAGGAAGAAGGGCGTGATGCCCGAAACGTGTTGGCAGGATATTTTAGAAGGGCTGGGTCCATGCTTGTGGCGCTTGCTTTTAATCAGCTTTCCACCGACCTGCGAGTGCGATCTCACCGAAGGGGCAACTCCGTGTTTGAATTTAAAAATTTTAAGTGGTCTGCCCGGGTCACGAGATCGCACCACCACGATACACGAGTGGGTCTGCAGCTGCTTACTTGAACAGCATTTTTGCGGAGCAGGAGGTGCTGTGTAAGATGCGAGAGCGACTTTGGGTGACACTCAGTGGTGCCTTTGGAGAACTGGAGAAAATGCACTTGGCGACGGCGACCCACATGGGGAGAATGGACTACCAGTTCCATAAACCATTGCTAAACTCACTTGAGTGTTGTTAGCCAATAAATAGAAGGGAATGTACTGGCTGCACTTCGTGTGTCGTCATTTGCTGCAACTGCCCATGAAGAAGGGCGTGATGCCCGAAACGTGTCGGCAGGATATTTTAGGAGGGCTGGGTCCATGCTTGTGGCGCTTGCTTTTAATCAGCTTTCAACCGACCTGCGAGTGCGATCTCACTGAAGGGGCAACTCTGTGTTTGAATTTAAAGTGGCCTGCCCGGGTCACGAGATCGCACCACAACGATACCCGAGTGGGTCTGCAGCTGTTTACTTGGACAGCATTTTTGCAGTGCAGGAGGTGCTGTGTAAGATGCGAGAGCGACTTTGGGTGACACTCAGTGGTGCCTTTGGAGAACTGGAGAAAATGCACTTGGCGACGGCGACCCACATGGGGAGATTGGACTACCAGTCCCATATATCATTGGTAAACTCACCTGAGTGCTATTAGCCAATAAACAGTAGGGGATGTACTGGCTGGTCTTCATGTGTCGTCATTTGCTGCAACTGCCCAGGAAGAAGGGCGTGATGCCCGAAACGCGTCAGCAGGATATTTTAGAAGGGCTGGGTCCATGCTTGTGGCGCTTGCTTTTAATCAGCTTTCAACCGACCTGCGAGTGCGATCTCACCGAAGGGGCAACTCTGTGTTTGAATTTAAAGTGGCCTGCCCGGGACAGGAGATCGCACCACCACGATACCCGAGTGGGTCTGCAGCTGCTTACTTGGACAGCATTTTTGCAGTGCAGGAGGTGCTGTGTAAGATGCGAGAGTGACTTTGGGTGACACTCAGTGGTGCCTTTGGAGAACTGGAGAAAATGGACTTGGCGACGGCGACCCACATGGGGAGAATGGACTACCAGTCCCATAAATCATTGGTAAACTCACCTGAGTGTTATTAGCCAATAAATAGAAGGGGATGTACTGGCTGGTCTTCGTGTGTCGTCATTTGCTGCAACTGCCCAGGAAGAAGGGCGTGATGCCCGAAACGCGTCAGCAGGATATTTTAGAAGGGCTGGGTCCATGCTGCTGGCGCTTGCTTTTAATCAGCTTTCAACCGACCTGCAAGTGCGATCTCACCGATGGGGCAACTCTGTGTTTGAATTTAAGGTGGCCTACCCGGGACAGGAGATCACACCACCAAGATACCCGAGTGGGTCTGCAGCTGCTTACTTGGACAGCATTTTTGCGGAGCAGGAGGTGCTGTGTAAGATGCGAGAGTGACTTTGGGTGACACTCAGTGATGCGTTTGGAGAACTGGAGAAAATGCACTTGGCGACGGCAACCCACATGGGGAGAATGGACTACCAGTCCCATAAATCATTGGTAAACTCACCTGAGTGTTATTAGCCAATAAATAGAAGGGGATGTACTGGCTGGTTTTCGTGTGTCGTCATTTGCTGCAACTGCCCATGGAAGAAGGGCGTGATGCCCGAAACGCGTCAGCAGGATATTTAAAAAGGGATGGGTCCATGCTTGTGGCGCTTGCTTTTAATCAGCTTTCAACCGACCTGCGAGTGCGATCTCACCGAAGGGGCAACTCTGTGTTTGAATATATATATGGCAATAAAGTTATGCTGCAGATTTTACTCACCTCTTGTGCGTGCCCTCTTCTTCTTTCGCTTGAAGTTGGTTATGTGAGATAGTAGCAATTATGAGTCTGATGATAGTAGTACCAACAACCAACTAACTAAATTACCCACCGATTACACACCTTCAGAGGAACTGGGTTTTCTCATAGAGGACCGCCGTCAAACACTTCGTTCTCACAACCCAACGAAGAAAAACGGCGACGGCGCAACAACCGCAGAAAACAAAGGCAGAAAATTCGGAGGCAGAGGGGGCAGGGGCAAGAAGTGGCCCAAACAGTGAATGGGATCAATGAATCGGATAAAACAGTGATAAACCTATCTGATGTTGAACTATCGGTCGCTGAAATCCAACTGCTCTCTTTAGGCTTATCATTCTGTCCTGTGAATAGCTTCAAATATGCACAGACTCGTGTTGATGTGTTCAAGTTCATTCGTAAACTGAAACTTTTAAAGCATTTCAAGTTGAACAAAAGCAATGAAACTGCCAAGATCAATAAATCCATAACTACATCAGGCAGTAATCTGCAGGTAGCGGATATTCATGTATTGAGATCTATGCATGCTTTAGCTCAAGATGATGACAACAGTGTCAGTTCTACTCAAGATGATCTTTCTGAACTCGGAATACAAGGTAACCAAATGAGCTCAACTCCCTTTCGGCTGCCGTCTACGTTTATACCATTGATGCCTAAAGATGCTATAGATATCTTTAGTGATTGTGTTGTAGAAGATCTCAAACAATTGAATCGAAATGTATTGCGCAAGGACAAACAAAGAAAGTTTAAAGAAAAACAATACTCTACACTCATGCGCAAACTTCAGAACAATGGCAATATCATCATAAATAAGTCGGACAAAGGGGGAAATATTGTGCTGTGGCCCCGTGATTTGTATATGCAAGAAGCAGAAAGGCATCTAAGTGACAATGCATGTTATAGAAAAGCCACTTTTAATGACCTCAAACACATCAAGGATTCCATATTTGAAGAACTATCACAATGGAAAAGAATGGGACTCATAAGCAAGAATGAATTTTGTTTTTAAAAAAATGATCACCCTACCACCCCGGTGTTGTACTTCATCCCGAAGGTGCATAAAAACACAATACCTGTACCTGGCAGACCCATTATATCTGCTCAAAAAGGATCACTCGAACCAATGTCCAAATATGTGGACTATTTTCTGCATGAGTTCGTGGAAAATTTACCTTCGTATACTCGAGATACAGGGCACTTTCTGTCAAAGATCCAAGGGGTTGAGTGGAAACAGGATTATGTTCTTATTGTTATGGACATATGTTCATTATATACCAGCATCCACCACACTGATGGGTTAACAGCGGTCAAACATTTTTTATCTAAACGCAATATTGAATGTTACCAACATAATGAAATGCTTTTGAGTATGATCAATATATGTCTTACCAACAACTATTTCATTTTCAACAAAGAGGTTCATCAACAGCTACGTGGGGTGGCGATGGGGGAGTGCTTTTCTCCCAGCTATGCGTGTCTTCACGTTGGCTGGTGGGAGGAGCACGTCCTCAAAACCACCCACGGGGAGTTGTATGATATGCATGTTAAACAGTGGTGGCGCTTCATAGATGATGTGTGCATAATCTGGGAAGGATCTATTGAATCTGCTTTTAATTTTGTCAATGACATCAACAAGAATGATCTAAATTTGAATTTCTCAGCCCAGGTTAGCAATGAAAGTGTACAATTTCTGGACGTCGAGGTATATATTAAACATGATAACATACATACTAAATTACACAGAAAAAGTACTGCTGGCAATGCAGTATTGCATGCCAGCAGTTCCCACCCGAATCACCTCATTAAAAGTATCCCCTACGGGGAATTTTTAAGAATAAGGCGAATCTGTGACTCAGATCAGGACCTTAAACTCTGTCAAAATGAGGCATTCCAGAGATTTAAGGCTCGAGGATATAAGGATAAGGATCTTAATTTGGCCATGATTAAAGCTAACAGTCACACCAGAGATGATTGTCTACATAGTGCTAAAACTGACACTATATCCATGAGTAGCAACAATATAACCGACCAATCAGGATCTAAGGATACAGTGAGACTTATTACAACCTACAGTCGCCAGGAGAGGCAATTCAGGAAAATTATTTATAAAAACTGGCCTATTGTAAAAACAGATTTAACAATGTCACAATTGGTGCCTGAGTTACCTGCGCTAACTTTTAGACGTGCACCCTCTATGAGGGATGCACTGGTGAAAACCAGTCCAGAGGTCACAAGTTCATCTAATTGGTTGTCTAAAAGAACTGGTTTTTATAAATGCAGCTCGTGTCGAGCATGTAAATTCGGGAAAAATACTTGTGAGTTCTCTACAGCATTTGAACCTAAACCTATGAGAATCAAGAGTCTGTTAACTTGTCGTACAGATTTTGCAGTCTACGTCTTAGAATGCTCATGTAAATTAAAATACGTAGGCAGTACTAAATTACCAGTATTTAACCGCATATTGCAACACTTGCGGGCTATAATAAACTCTGATCCAAGTTACCCGGTGGCTCGACATTTTAAACATGTGCATAACAACGATCTCAAAAACCTGAGCTACTTTGTGATTGACTCTGTGCCTAGATCACTCAGAGGAGGTAACAGAGAGAAAAACTTAGACAGTTAGAGTCTCATTATATTTTAATACTTGATACTAAGATGCCCAACGGTCTTAACACGGGGGAGGACCTACATAACTTTTTATAACTAATTGGGCAAGACTCTACTATATTGTATTGGATTTTCAGGTGTGACCTAAGGTTAATTTGTCTCCTCTAGAGGTGGTCCATTTTTATTTCTGGGTTTTAGCTTTGTTTTAACCTGGTTTTACCTCTGGTTTTACTTGGGTTTTCCTGGTTTTACCTCTGGTTTTATTGGATTAGTACGTAGCTGTGCCTGGCGTTTTAATGGTCACTTTGGAGATTTTACCTTTAACTTCTTTTAGCCATACTGATTTTAGCTATGCATCCCTTATCCCTATCAGGTTGTACTGTATGTTGTTAAAATAATGCATTAGCACTTTATAGACTAATCCCATGTTGCACATTTGTATTTGTTTACAATGCACTTGCAATTTATATTTATGATGAATTTAAGCATCTACCGGCCATTCTCACATATTATTGGCAGTTATGACTTTATTAACTGGTTTTTTAGATGATGATATTATTTTAATATAAATTACATGCACTTGCACTTTATCACTATGTCATGCACGTAATGTTGCCCGTTTAAGCAATTATTGGACATTTCAGGTTACTTTAACAATTAGACCAATGCGGTTGTATTTGGATTGTTAAAGTATGTTTTCTAGTTTCATGCTTAAAGAAAAGGGCGGGCTTCCTTTCACCAGTTTTTTCACCATTGTAGGCACTATTTATTGCTCATTGGCCCATAGTACGTCATGTGATCAAGACAGTGTTTCACTGTCAAAACGCGTAATGCTGGGCACTTGCCACGATGTATGGTAGCTGATATCTTTGCAATAAAGGCACTTTAAGAAACCCAAAAGCACGTTGTGGTCCGTACCTGATGTTTGCCGTGACGGTGGCGATACAGGAGTGTGGATTCTTTCATATATATATATATATATATATATATATATATATATATATATATATATATATATATCATCAGCAATCCTGCATTCACTCAAAGAAATAGGCACCAACACGCTGGAGTCAAGGAACACAGTGTTTTACTGGGCAGAAGGCTCTGAGACACGTTTCGGTGGACGGACCACCTTGATCACACAGTTCAGCACCACTGAAATGAGTGAATTTAAAACGTTGCCATGGGGACCATGCTGATGTCATGGACATAGAAGAAATATGCACACTCAGGTGAGGAAGGCATGTTAATATCACAATGCCTATCAACCTACTATACATTGAGATAGGAATGTCATTTAAAATAAAATGAAATCAACAATTTAAACAAAACAAAACAAAACAAAACACACTTCAGCATTGGAAATGATATATGCACTCATGGCTGTGCAAATCTAGAAAGGTTTCTGTAAATGTACTGATGACATGTAAATCATAAAATGTCACAAGGCTTCAAAGAAATACAGTGCCCTCATTACTCAATTGTACCTATACGTAGCACAATGCATACGATATATAATGTAAATTGAGGTCACATACGAACAGGTAAGTACCTTATAAAACTGGTTAATGAAAGTAACGCATGTGTGCCTACACATCAAGCCCTAGTGTGCATAGACTATCTCCTTTGTTACACTATATGAAAAGACATACTGGGCTCCACCCCCTGAAGCCCATGTGTTAAGTACATATGCAACTAGTGTTGCACCTTTACACAACCAAGACATGTTGAGAGAACAGACCCAATGCTTGAGTCCAAGGCATGCAAAAATTAATACAACAAAATCAAAACTCATGCACTGTATTTGTATTTATTTATTAACTGTACAATTAATTAAAATTTTTACAGTAAAAAACGGTCGACAAGACTAAAATTAGTAAAAACTTCAAATTCTGTTTGGAAGATATGCCGCCCCCGCCCCCTCCTGACGCCCGCTCGAACAGCCGGCAGCCCCCAGTAGTTGCTAAAAACAGTCTACTTATCAAGTCTATAAGCCGTTCGTCATGGCACTTCAGTTGGAGTCCATAGGATGGTGCAATCTTGATTGGGCGAATGAAGAGGGGCAGGTGCTTCAGTGCTGGTTGGGGGCCTGGCTGCCTTCTTCCGCTGGAATTGCAGTGATCGATTCCAGGGTTTAATTGTGTTCATTGGCAGCCTTTAGGGCGATCCTAATCTGGTGCGTGAATTTCCCCAGACTCCCTAGTGTCATCGTGGTTGCTGAGGAGAAGCACAAGTCTGACGCTTCACGGCAAGACTTTGTACTGTTGGTTATACAAATTGGGCACAGGAGTCGCTGGCGTTCGTTGTTGAGGCTGGGACAGCAACATAGGAGGTGCAACCAGGATTCCCTCCTGTAGGGACACAGTCTGCAATTTGTGGTTTCCCCCCCTGCGGGCCCATGCAGGGTTAAAATCGGCAATTCCTAGTGTGCTTAGTCTCATAAAAATAATTTTACTTCGGGCTTGTGGTGTGAAGGCCTCGCTTAGGTAGGGTTGTGCTTTGCTTACCATGTAGGAGTTGTTGAGCGGGTCTAGAAGGGAGCTGTAGCGGAGAGATTTGTAGTCAAGGTCAAAAGATATTTCGCGCACTTGTCTGTTTATGGCTTTTTTCAAAGCGTTCAGTGGAATTTCCAGCCACGGGATGCTCTCTTCCTTGCTCTTCAGCATGGTGAGAGCTTTGTCTAGGCTGGTGTGCCAGGCCGGGCGAGGCCCCTCGAAGATGGATCTCAATTGTTGTTTTAAAGAATTTGCTGGGGTCCTTAGAATCCTTAGGTATAGCTTTATGATCTCCCCCTGACACGTCAGGTCTGGCCTCGGCAAGCCCAGCTCCAATCTTACCCTTGAGTTCCTCACTGACCTCGGAATGAGGAGCACAGATTTGTATGCTTTGGCTTGGGCTGAGTTGAGAAGGGCGTCCTGTGAGCCAGGGAAGGCCAGGTGACCATAGCTAATAGCTGGCAGCAATTTTGCTTTTAAAGCGGTCAATATTGGTCCAGCCGATGGGCTTACCAGGTGTTGACTCAGTTGCTTTAGCAGGTGTGTGACCTTACTGGCCTTAGATGACTGTTGCTTCAAATGGACGTTCGCCTTGGCCCGATCTGTAAGCCAAACCCCTAGGTAATTATATGACGCCACTGTGTTTATTTGCAGGTTTCCCATTTGCCACTGTGCTTTCTTTTTCAGATGGTAGCTCCCAAAGATGACAACCTTGGTCTTCCCCTGGTTAACTGTCAGGTTATTATCGTTGTTAAAACGGTTCAGTGCGTTTAGGGCTCTTTGTTGGCCCAACCTTCGTGTGATCCATTATGGCAGTATCATCGGCGTATTGTAACACCGGCAGCCTCACGCTTCCTAGCCTTGGTGCTACTAGGCTGGCTCCTTTCAGGCGTCCCCAAGTCCGCAGTATACAAGTTGAAAAGGATGGGGGCCAACACGCATCCTTGTTTCAGCCCATTGGTCGTTGTTATTTTGGGGGACACTGTGCCGGCACTTGTTTTGACCCGCACCCAAGTGTCCTCGTATAGCTATCTAATTGCCTTCAAGAGGTTTGGTGGGATGCCCCAGTTTTCTAGTTTCCACCATAATCTTCTGCGTAGAACTTTATCGAAGGCTGTGCTGTAGTCGGTAAAGCAGCAGAAAAGTGGAGGCTTTTTCTTCTTTGCTGCCTGGGCTGATAGGTGCGCTAGCGCCAGTACATTATCCATAGTCGATGACTGTGACCTGAAGCCGGTCTGGTGGAAGGGGATGATGCCTTTATCCTCCACCCAAGTCTCCAGATCCTTCAATAGGAGGCGGGCATAGGCCTTGGCTTCAAGGTCAAGCAGGGCGACGAGCCTATAATTTGATGGCTTCAGACGGTCCCCTTTTTTGAAAATAGGGACCAGTATAGAGCCCCTCCAGGAATCTGGGGTTTTAGCGGTCGAAAAGGGTAGTTGTAGAGAGGGGTTAATATTGTTGCCCAAAAGTCGGGAGCCATTTTGAAGACCGGTGCTGGTAGCCCGTTGGGCCCGGGGGCCCCATCGTTCTTCATCTTCTTGAGGGTCTTGATGATCATTTGAGGGTTTATCTGGGCTGGCGGTGTGCAATGCGCCTCAGCTCGGGCTGTCTGGCCCGTGGGGGCGATGCTGGGGCCAGGAGTCATTACTCCTGGCTTTGCACTGGGATGTTGAGGTTGTCCTGCCCCGCGGTTGGTCTCAGCAGGGCTGGCTTTGTGTGAGGTGGTGATTGAATATAATTGCTTCACGTGGGTCACCCAGTCTTGTTCTGCTACTCCGTTTTATCTTAGGACTCCTCTGCTGCTCAGCTGATTTATATGTCTCCATAATCCTGCTGGATTCTTCTGCTTAAGCAGGGAGAAGACTTTGAGCCATTCCCTCTCTATGTGGGCTTTTTTGTGTTCCCACAGTTTCTTCCTTAGGGCTGCCCTCAGTGATACGACCGAAGGACCCTCCGTTTGTCTGCCCCCTTTTTTCTTTGTTATGAGTGCCTTGCGCAGGAGCCGCTTACTTTCACGAATGTCTTTGGTTAGGCAAATGCTTCCGCCAGTTGGTTGCACTTTGAACCTGGGGGCTTGTGGTTGGTGGTGACCGATCTTCTCTTTAGATCTTCTACTGTGTTCTCCCAGTTCGTTATGGGTGAGATCGACGTTGATGAGCTCCCTTCCTGGTTCCGATACAACCAGGTTTGGAGCTTCTTGCCTATCTTGTCCGACCATTTGATCCTCCTCAGGACACTGTGTTTTTCGTCCCCTCTTGACTCTCCAATGACTTGGAGACTGGTGGCTGACGGTACTTCCAGCTGAAACACCGCACTTAGTGGCCTGTGGTCGCTTTCCGTCCTATCCACGACATCAAAGTCTTCCAGATTAGCCGCCATTACTTCGCTGACCGTGATGTAGTCGATTCTGGCGATGTCGCGGAAGGTCGGTTGGGGACGCCAGGCCTTCGAGTGTGCTTCTTTCCATGTGTGGGTTGTGATCAGCAAGGAGGTCGTAAAGGGGAGCAGCCCTGCCCGGACCCTGATGGGGGGATTCGGCTTTATCAAGATCCTTCAGGTTGAAGTCTCCCGCTAGAATAACTTGATATGATTTGTATTTATTTAAAAGGTCATCTAATTTCCATGACAGTGCCTCCATCTGGTCTTTCATGGTGGTCTGCGCCGGGTTGATATAGCAATTTATTATCAGAAGGCACAGTGGATGTGAGTTGAAATTCAGGCCACCGATCTGTCGAGCTTGCAACCTGGGAGAGTTCAGATTAATGTCTATTGCAGCGAGCGTGCTTGCGTGTTTTGTAAAAACTGATAGACCGCCAGACGGCCGGCCAAAGAGATTCCTTTTTGTGGCTGGCACATAATGTTCGTGGTACCCCGCCAATGGAGTGCTGGACAGTGCCCAGGTCTCTTGAAGGCAGAGTATATCTCCAGTTTCCAGGAACTGCTTTAAGTTTTCGTTTTCACGGATTTTGCAGATCCCTGCAATGTTCTATGAGATTATGGTTAGTTGCTGCTTAGAAGATGTTCCTCCCCTGGCCTCTTCCCTGCCAGGCCTGGTGTCGCAGCTGTTAGGAATGCAGCTGCCAGCTTCTTGGAATTCCGGCCAGGTCCGGTTCAAGGGGAGTTACGCAGATGACCCGGTGGTTGTTTCGGCATGAACTCCTGATACCCATTGGGTCCTTGGAGCCCGTCCGTCTTCTGCCAAGGGGTCCATAGCTGTTTGTTCCGTGCAGGACCGACCAGGGGCCCTTGCCCCCATTATCTGGTGCTAAGACGTGTGGATATTTTGGGAGCGAGAGAGGCTGAACATCAATGCCCCACTCGGCAAGTTGTGTAGAGCTATTCAGGACGGCTAGTTGAATTTCCTTATGTTTCAGGCCCACCACTGTTGAGTCGCCGTGTGTGCCCCCTTGATGTTCATGAATCTTACCCATTCTAGATCCTCCGTTTGAATCTGGTCAAGGGTGGCGAGGTGTTTGAAAAGGCGGAGAATGTTACTCCGGTTCAGAATGTCGTGCTGTAAAATCTCGGGGTTAGTACTACCTCATGGATAATCGTTGGAAGACCCGGAGTTTGGGCTGCCTTTCCCCTTCCTAGGATGTGCTCTACTCCTGTTTCGCCGGCCTTGATTGCTCCTTGTTCCGGACTGGTGCACAGGACTTAGCCGGAGTGCATTGGAGCCACCCGGCTGCGGCGGCGTTGTGGCCGTCCCTGGCTGGAAAGTTTTTACGATGGGTGCAGGGCTTATTTCCACAATTGTTTCGCTGCCTATCAGCTGGCATGAGCTTGCCATCGGCTTTTGGCCCTTCGTGATGGTGTTGCCTGATAAGGTTGGCTGCTTATGCTGGTCTCCGGGAGGCGGAGCGATGGGAGGGTCCTTCTTGCCCCAGTTTTTGGCTATGAAGATTGGATAGGGCTGGCTAACTTTGCCGTCTTCTTGTGGGGGTGGGTCATTGGTCTTCCATAGCTGCGATTGTCTCCCTCTTAACTTTGTTTTTTTCAGTTGTTTCTTCAGCTTCTTTTTTGCTCTCCTTGATAGAGTGGTTTCTGGAGTGGCCGTTTTGTTGGGAGTATATTCTTGTGAGTTGGTTGCCAGTGCGTCGCTGTGCCTGCTTCCCCCTCTATTGGGGCTTTGTGTGCCTTGGGCTACTTTGGGTCTGTGGGCGGAATTCTCGATCCTGTGTTCCACTATTTGGACTGGTTCGACCGTTATCTGCGGGCCGGATCGGTCTCTTTCCATCTGTCTCGCTGCCTGAGGATGACTGTTAACCGTCTCCCTGTTGGCCATGTTGCTCGAGGTCGGCATCTCTCTGCTTCCTTTGGCTATCTCTACTATGCCCGCTAGCACCTCAGGCAGAGACGCCCATTTTTCCATGAGGATTGAGCAGGAACAGGAACATTCTCCCGGGTTGGAGACCAGGTACTGGGTAATCCTATTATCCAGTTCTTCCACCCTGGAACTTATGCTGACTAGGCGGCCATCAATCGATTGCAGATCTATTTGGACTTCCATCTTAGATGACTGCCACAGTAGGGTTCTATTGGTAGTGCTGTTTATTGCGGTCGAAGGTGATTTCTGCAAATCGGCGTCAGAGCTGTCATTAAGGATATAGTGGGCTGTTTTTGTGTTGGAGGTCCGTGGAGGCACTAGTAGCCCCAGCCCCAGCAGGTTAGGGGTTAGGTCTAAGGTTCTTTCAATCTTTTGGCCTAGATTTTGGAGGAATGAAGCTGTGAACTCCCCTGCCTCTGGGGACTCTGGGCGCAGAACAGTTGGATGCGCCCATGGACTTGTAGACATTAATGGGGGCGCAGTACTCTCCGCATTCTGGAGATCTGAGCCGTGGCCTTTGGACTGATGGATTTGCGCCCTTATCACGGTGACATGATCCTCTTTGGTCAGTGCTCTTATATGGTTCATGCCCATTGTAGAGTCGTGCCCACTAGGTAATCCATTAAACTGAGCGGAGTCATGCTGCATGCAGGCTACGTCGACCGTTCCCTGGTCCTTGCTGGGCTCCACCCAGGGGGGTGAGCCTCCCTTGGGTAAGAGAGTGTCAGTGAGGGCCTGTCCGCTCTGCTTTTCAAAGCTCTCTGGAGCAGTGCACGGATCGTAACCCTGAGATGGTGTATCCTGGGCTATGTGCACTTGCCCGCCCTTGGTGCTGCTCTTGCTAGGGGTGCTGTTTTTCTTGAAAAAATGCCTGATTGACCCCCTTTGTTCTGTGTCTTGAGGCATTTCGTGTGGGGTTTCTGTTAGTGATTTGCTCCTGGTGATCCTTTTGATGGAGAGGTGGCTATTGGCATTTTCCTCAGGGGTCGTGTGCTGTCGGCCCTTTCTTTTGGGACCCATTTCGCTAAGTGAAGCGCTTAGTAGGGCTTGACTGCTTATCTGGCAAACAGGCCTAGCAGATGTGATGAGGAGTGATTGGTCACAGCGGGTTGTTGGTTTGCTGGGATAGCCAGGATAGCTAGGATTGGGATTTGGGGTTTGGGAGGGTGATGGCGGGGCAATTGTGGGGTCGCGCCCCCCTGAGTCGTATCCGCTGTTGTTGATAGGTTATTTAGAGGGTTTATCTATGCTGCAGTGTCTGCTGTTGTCGGCCCCTCCTTGGACTGCGGCAGAACCGGTTTGGTTCCTGGGGTGTCTGGGGTGCTGAGGTGCTCCTGCAACTGTCAGCTGCTCCCCGTCGCACCACGTCACACACCTTCCAATTGTCTCCTTCTGATAAAGGAGTAACTTCGCTTGGTATTACAGACTGTAACAGGATAATGCAGGATAATGCAGTTGGAGGGAGGCGTAGTTGCGATGTTCCCCCAGTGTGGGGATAGTCTCCAGTCGAGTGGCAAGGGAGCAAAGGAGCAGGTGGAGGGAGGCAAGCGGGGCACGCAGGGCGGATCACAGGCTGCGCCCAATCTAATCGGGCCGCCTCTGTGAACCTGCCGAGGGCTCATACTCGCTGCGACCGCCAACTGATGGCGGTCGTGCTTGCCGTTTACCGCTGTGCTATGCTGTGCTGCTTGCTGCGGTGGTGCCTATCTAGGAGGCTCACCTGTGCTCCGTGGTGTCCACGACGCCCTGTGCAATGCGCCAGCGGTCGGAGTTTAGGAGGCAGGATGCGTGCTCTGCCATGCACGTGGCCGCACTTGCCTCTTGGCGCTTGGCATCCCGCTGACTCCGCCGGAGTCAAGTGGAGAACCACCTCCTGTGCGGGGATCGCCTGGGAATCAGCCTGGGCACCGGGCGTTGGCTTGGAGCTCGAGCGACGAGCTGGCGGTCTCGGCGTCTTTCCTCTCGTCCGCTCGCTCGTCAGCAACGGCCGGCGTGAAGCTGCAGACTGGATCATGCACTGTAAAGGCCGAAGGGGAGTGGGAATGACAAAGCAGGGTTACAAGTGTGAGATTAACTCTTCATCAGAATTTAACCCATGTGGGAATTTGCCTCCTCTGGGGTATATATATATATATATTGACCCTGGGCAAAGCACTACGCTACGCTCGCGTAGTTTGCGAAGTTTGCGCTACTTCGCACAACGCGAATTGCACGTAGCACAGTGCAAACACGCGTAGCGTAGTGTAGCGTAGTGCAGCGGTCATTTTTTGCTTGCTCGCGGTCCTCAACGTAAAGTTGGCGACCGCGAGCAAGCAAAATGACATCCCGGCGAGACTTTTTCCTCGTTCGCGATCAGCAACATCAAGTTGCAGATCGCGAGCGTGGAAAATAAACCTCCCGGCGAGATTTTCAACGCGGGGAGGTCAGGTTTCTCATTGCGAGTGAGTCGCGTATGCTCGCGACCGCTCGCGATGAGAAACTACCAGTCCGCGTTGAGAAAGCTGCCGCCGAGTAAAAATCTACTCGAGCGGCAGTAAAAGACAGCTCGCACTGTGCAAGATGCCGTTTTCAATGATTGCACAGTGCGGACAAGCATCCGGCACTGTGCAATCATTGCGAACAGTGCACTACGCAGTTCGCGTAGTGCTACGCGTAGCTCGCGTAGTGCGAACTGCACTTTGCGTAGCTTCGCGTAGCGCTACTTCGCGAACTACGCCCAGGCTTAATATATATATATATATATATATATAGATATATATATCGATAAAAACACGTCGTCTCCGCACTTCCGCACACTGCCAGGCGAACAGAGACCACACGAATCCCAGGTATATGGCACTGGTGATGTTTTTATTTACAGAGCTGCACTCTGACGCGTTTCGGACAAAATGTCCTTGCTCATATATATAACTTCCTGGTGAATGTATATATTCTGCCATATTGATAGTCTAGTTTATCTCGGTTTGGACTTGTGGCCTTTACTCATCCTTTTCTCCTCTTCATGTTTTATGATGCGTTACTCTTGATCTTTTACCGCCTCAATTTCTTTTTGTGGAAGAACTATGATTGCTGTCTAATCTGCCATGCATCGTTTCACATGTGTTATTAATGTCCCCATTAGCTTAAAGGAGCACCCCTCAGTGTAGGATCTCCATTCCTCAAACAGATCCAAATTTATATCCTCAAACATGGGTATTACAAAAATCCTCAAGCCATGCGGTATCCTCTTATATTCGATGTATCTGGTGAGCGAAGTCATTTCCCACATTTTTTTGATTCTGCTATTCATGCTTTTTCCAATTCTCGAATTGCTTGCTGCTGCCTTCTTGTACTGCCTCTGCTTTGTTGCCGTGTACTGGTTGTGGCCATTTCACTGTTGAACACATCTTGGGCCGCTTTCTCCCATTGTTCTCTAAGTTCCGCCGTATCACAAGATTCTCTTAGATATACACACTCTGGGGGTATGGTGCTGCAACCTTCTTCTGTTTACTGCACTTCAACCGGTGTTAATATATAAAAAAGAATGCCATTTCCAATCCCCATTAGCTCACCAGACACATTCGCATGGTCTGGTGTTTACTTATACATTGCAATGATTAGGCAGAGTTCGCTCAACTTTGTGGTGTTCGTGTGGGCAGTGCGCCCCTTACTCTTCTATAGTGTGGGGAAAAAGGCAAGATTCGGTCCATCCAAGCCCTAATGTCCGTACTTAAGGGCGGCTGGGCCAATAATGCCATATTTTTAATATTTAAATCTTTGAGTTTGCCAAAAAATGTACGGGCAGTGTCTCTTTCCAGCAGATCACCGCCGGTGCCCGCCCGGGTGGTTCACTTACTCCTGACTTGTTAGTGGCCAACAATATTGTCCGTCTGCAATCAGCGACTACGGCGAAAAGCATACTGCATTTCCCCGATGTATGACGGGAGTGCTGTTCTTCTCAGCGTGCTGGCTGTTTGAATGCGGGATCGCGCATGCATATCTCCAACCACACTTCTCTTCCTCCAAGAATCAGTCGTACTTCTTCACCACACTCCACAAAAACTAGCACAACACCGTCAAGCTGCTCAATGTTACTTTATTTTAATTTGAAAAACACCCGACTACTCCTTCTACTGGACAACCCCAATTCCTACAACCAACGTGAATATAAGGCAGTCCTTCCTATTTCGCACTTTCTGTTCAAATAACAACTAGTCTGTGGAGAGCATACACTTGAGACTCAATGCGGCAGCCAAGTTGGTTACCATTAATGTATGTGAAATGTGTGAAACACTCAAGTGATCAATTATCTTTACATCACTGCATTGCTTATTTCAATACAGTTTCACATAACATACTTCGAAGAAAGGCAGAATTAATTTTTTCCCTCAACAAAGACATATTGCTACCATAATATAGAAACATTTTTCAACTTGAAGTGCATGTTTTCTTCAATTGTTACAAGTGGCATAATAAATATATATCACTTAGTACAGACCAGTGCATGTTAAAGTGCTTCAGTGCATAGAGGAAAATGAACCATGGATTAAATCATTTAAAGTCAATTGTCACAATCTATATGCGGTCAAATAAAACAACATGGATACACACAGTCACACAACCACTCACATAATATATGTTGTACAAAGTATCACCCATTAGTTGTACACCTAGTTTTTTACTTTTGTAACTTACACTCACTGGATGATGTAATCAGTGATGGCATTTGAGATGCCATCAGTGATGTCTCTGACCATATCATGAGTGATGTAATATGTGAGGTCATAAGCAGTGCATTGCGGGGCGTAAGTTATAATTAGCTCAGGTAACTATAACTGCTGAATTTCTCTGATTTTGTAGGAGTGAAATGTGAGCCTATCACGTCCCTGTAACCTTTGTTTTTTTCAGTAAATGTCTAAGGTTTTTTTAATTCTAACTCCTAACTATAACGTCCTGGTAACCTTTGTTTTTTCATTGAATTTTTAAGGTTTTTGAGTTCTATTTTCTAACTTTAACATCCCTGTAATCTTTGTTTCTTTCAGAGAATTTTTACGTTTTTTAAAATTGTATTTCCTAGCTGTAACCTTTGTGAGTGGATGTGTGAGTGGCTGTCTAGGTAGGTTAGTGGGTGTGTGAGTCTCTGAGTGGGTGAGTGAGTGGGTGTGTAAATGTCTGAGTGGGTCTGTGAGTGGTTGTGTGAGTCTCAGATTGGGTCTGTGAGTGGGTCCATAAGTGTCTGAGTGGGTCTGGGAGTGGGTGCGTGGGTCTCTGAGTGGGTCTGTGAATGACAAATAGGCCTGGGCATTAAATTACGCTCTGTTTGTGGAGTTTGCAGAATTCGGCAACTCCGCATTTTGTGGAGAATGTGGAGTTAACAATAAAATCAGCACTCTGCAATGGAGCGGAATTTTTTTGTGCCATAGGAGAGCGTGAGCGACTGCAGCTGCAACCTGTAGTGCATCAGGAGGCCCAGGCCCTTTGTAAAGTGGTTGAGAAAGGGGGCGAAGCATCCAAAAACAATGCAACAACGTGCGCCAGGAGGCCCCTGTGCAGAGGGGCTGAGAAAGAGAACGGGGCCTCCGAACACATCTCAGCAATCTGGCTGTGGAGAGCATACTTTTGGCAACAATAGGGGTTCTTGGCCCCCAACGCCCCTAAGCAGCCAAGGGGACTTTATCCCCCAACCAGTAGTGCACCAGGTGGCCCCTGTGCAGAGTAGTTGAGAAAGGGGTCGGGGCTTCCGACGAGGCCTCAGCTATTTTCAGTAAGCTTGTTTCTGACCTTTATTTTGCCTCTTTCTGCTCAATTCTGACATTTATTCTGCCTCTTTCTGCTAGTTGCTGACCTCTATTTTTGCCTCTTTCTGCTAATTTCTGACTTTAATTTTGCCTCTTTCTGCTCGTTTCCGACCTTTATTCTGCCTTTTCCTGCTCGTTTCTGACCTCTATTCCGCCTCTTTCTGCTCGTTTCTGACCTTTATTCTGCCTCTTTCTGCTCATTTCTAACCTCTATTCTGCCTCTTGCTGCTCGTTTCTGACCTCTATTCTGCCTTTTTCTGCTCATTTCTGACCCCTATTCTGCCTCTTGCTGCTCATACTCACCACTATTTAACCTCTTTTTGCTAGTTGCTGACCTTTATTCTGCCTCTTTCTGCTTGTTTCTGACCTTTATTCAACTTCTTTCTGCTCATTTCTCACCTTTATCTTGCCTCTTTCTGCTCATTTCTGACCTTTATTCTGCCTCTTTCTGCTAGTTTCTCATCTTTTTTCTGCCTCTTTCTACCCGTTTCTGACCTTTATTTAGCCTCTTTCTGCTCTTCCCTGGGACCGCGGGTTGAGCCTCAAGGTCCCTGCGGTCCCAGCGGGTTCCCCGCTTCCTGCAGGAGCCGGCATTGCTTTCACACACAGGGAGCTGCTAAAAATGTAGCTCCCTGTGTGTGTTTCCCTGCTCACTTGACTGCGGGCAAGGAAACAGATGAAAGCTCTGCTTCCTGCAAGCGAGAGCATTTTCACTGCCATCGCTTGCTGAAACCAGAGTGTTTTCTGTTCTTTAACCGCTCCGGCCAAGCCACAGCAAACAGCTATGACTGTGGCAGGGAAAGAGATGAAAACTCTGCTTCCAGCAAGCGGTTCGGTTTGACAGCTCTGGCTTGCTGGAAGTGGAGTGTTTGCTTTTGCTTAGTGAGAGCTGTCAGCACCCACCAAGCAAAAGCAAGCAGCTATGACCTAGGGGAGGGCACCCTGGGACATAGCAGGAGCTGGCTCTGAGGGATGGCAGTCCCTAGGGCAATAATTGGCTCCAGGAGGTGAGGGGGCGCACAGTCCCCTCCTTTTTTGTGCATGGGCCGGATCCAGTGAGGTGGTGGTCCCCAGGGCAGATTACGGCCTGGGAGGGGGTCCGCACAGACCCCCTCCTTCCTTTTTATAAAGTATTTCGCCCGGGAGGTGGTGGTCCCCGGGGCCGGGGAGCCACACGGATCCCCTCTTTAATGTTTATTGTAGCCCCGGGGAGGTTGTGGTCCCCGGGGGTCCACAGGCCCCCTATGTGTTTTTTTATTTAAGCCGAGTCCCAAGAGGGCTGCCAACACTGAAATGAAATGACAACACTTAAGATATCTATTAGAGTGCATCACATTATTTCTTGCTATTTTTACTGTGTTGCTTACAAATTAACATTATTTTTGTTTATGTCTATGCTCAAAAGAGTATATATATTGTTTACAAAATGGCTCCCTTCAGGTGACAAAGGCTGTTGTACAGCCAAAACACGCCCTGTCCGGAGTGGCCTGATGTGATGTCATCAGTGATGTCATTTGAGATGTCATCAGTGATGTCACTGACCATGTCATGAGTGATGTAATATGTGATGTCATCAGCAGTGCATTGCGGGGGAGTTTGAGTTATAGTTAGTTCAGCTAACTATAACGGCTGAATTGCTCTGCTTTTGTACGAGTGAAATGTCAGCCTAACTATAACGTCCCTGAAACCTGTGGTTTTTTCAGTGAATTTCCAAGGTTTTTTAAATGCTAATCCCTAACTATAACATCCCTGAAACCTGTGTTTTTTTCAGTGAATTTCTAAGGTTTTTTAAATGCTAATCCGTAACTATAACGTCCCTAAAACCTGTGGTTTTTTCAGTGAATTTCTACAGTTTTTTAAATGCTAATCCGTAACTATAACGTCCCTGAAAGTTCTGATTTTTCCAGTGAATTTCTGTGTTTTTGCACATGATTTTATTTATGAAAACAGGTTTGTATTTATTTTTTATTTCCTGTCTATGTCTTTTTAAGTATTTTTTTTGTTTTAAAATAATTATAATCTGTTTTAAAAAAAATATATAACATAGCTGATGAAAGATTTATATTATTATCTACTTAAATTAACACTGTTTTATTGTTTGTAATTTTGATCAGTGTGATATAATATAATGGAATTTTCAAATGAATTTTTTTTTAAATATATAGTTTTTTTTCAATTATTTTTTGCTACGTTAAATTTTGTAAGATTGCTTTTAAAACTATGAAAGTTGTTTTGTTGTATTTTTATGATAACTATCTTTTTTCCCTTTTTTTTAATTTACAAAAAAGGGTCGCGCACCCTACATGATCCCACGCGATGGGTGCGCAAATCCGGTATATGAATGTTATGCTCAAAAACACATTTAGAACGAATTAATATATGTTTTACACGTAGAGGTTTATTACTGAGTACATAAAAATAGTAATAAAGGTGTTTTAAATTTGTTTTCAAATGTTTTTGACAGATTTTTGTGGTCGCGATGGTATCGCGTAGGGGAAGCGGTTCTACGCGGTGGGTGCGCAAACCCTGGCGTCACGTATTTCCGGGATCGCGTAGGAGTCGCGACTTTGGCGTAATTTCAAAACTCTAAAATATGACTGTTTCTATTTAAATATCGGTTTTGCATAAAGAGTTTTCATTGAAATACTTTGGAACATAATGTCCTGATAGCAAATTACCGTTATATATAACATTTAGTACATTTTACGGGTGAACGACGTAAACGCATAGATTCGCGACCCTTACGCGAAGCCATGTGACATAGAAAGAAAGCTTCTCATTGGTTAAACAGCTTTTCATTCTGTTCATGGTTGGAACCAACACCTGTTACAGTCCTTTCTTTTTGGGTGTGTCTGCATTGAAGACAACCTGTTTTGTAGGCTCTGTAATTTTTCATTTTTTTGTGGTGTTTTTCATTTTTCATCTTGAAAAAAGGCAGCAGATTTCCCAGCGGAGCACGAGGAAGAGATGGAGGATATTGAAGAGCCAGTGAAGAAGAGGAAAGAAAGTATTGTGTGGGCCTTCTTCACTGTGCCAGAAGGCAAAAACAAAGTTAATGCCCGTTAAGTGACATGTAACAACTGTCACAAAATATTATGAAGAGGCTCTGAGAAGAAATACTCTTGTGGTACTTCTTCTATGAAAAAGCATTTGGAAACTATGCATCCAATTCGCCTGGCACGTGAGGTGGAGCGTAGGAGACAAGAACAAGCAGTCAACAATGATGGACAACAACCATCAACATCTGTAGGGGTTGTTTTGACCACTCCACAACCCCTGATAGTTCCGGAGTTGGCGGATGCTTTAATCGTCAACAGCCCAAAAAAAGAATTACAGAAAATACAAAAAAAAATATAAAATTGTTCTAAAAAATAAAGGTTCTAATAGAACCACCTAAACTGGTAAAAAATAGAAACATTGTATGTAATGAATGTGAATGATTGTATGAATGTGTGTATGATTAATGTTAGAATTGTGTATAAGTAGTGTTTTAGTAACTGAATGAATGCATGGATAGTATTTGAAGGAATGGATGAGTGCATCAGTAGTGTGTAAGTGATTGCATGAGTGTATGGATAGTGCCTGGCTTATTGGATGAGTGTAGGGGTAGTTCCACGGTGATTGGAGACATGTATAGGTAGTGCCTGAGTGCATGGATGAGTGCATGGGTAGTGTTTGAAGGAATGGATGAGTGCAGCAGTAGTGTCTGAATAATAGCATGACTGCATGTGTAGTGTATGCCTGATTGCATGAGAACAGGGATAGTGCCTAGATGATTGGAGCAGTTCATGGGTAGTGCCTGAGTGTATGGATGAGTGCATAGGTAGTGTTTCAGGGAATGCATGAGTGCAGCAGTAGTTCCTGAGTGATTGCATAAGTAGTGCCTGGGCGCATGGAGCAGTCCATGGGTAGACCCTGAGTGCATGGATGAGTGCATGGGTAGTGTTTGAGGGAATGGATGATTGCAATAGAAGTGCCTGAGTGATCACAGGAGTGCATGAGTAGTGCCTGGCTGATTGCATGAGTGCAGGCATAGTGCCTGGGTGATTGGAGGAGTGCTTGGAGGGTGCCTGAGTACATGGATGAGTGCATGGGTAGTATTAGAGGGAATAGATGAGTGCATGAGTAGTGCAGGACTAGTGTTGGAGCATGGATAAGTGCAACAGAAGTACCTGAGTGATTGCATGATTGCAGGGGTAGAGCCTGAGTCATTGCATGACTGCAGGGGTAGTGCCTGGGTGATTGGAGGAGTACTTGGCTAGTGCCTGAGTGCATGGATGAGTGCATGAGTAGTGCCTGAGTGCAAAGATGAGTGCATGGGTAGTGTTTGAGGGAATGGATCATTGCAATAGACGTACCTGAGTGATTGGAGGAGTGCATGAGTAGTTCTTGGCTGATCGCATAAGTACACAGGTAGTGCCTGGGTGATTGGATGAGTGCATGGGTTGTGCCTGAGTGATTGCATGAGTGCAATAGTAGTGCCTGAGTGATTGGATGAGTGCAACAGAAGTGCCTGGGTGATTGCATGAATGCAAGGTTAGTGCCTGGATGATTGTAGGAGTGCTTGGGTAGTGCCTGAGTGCATGGATGACTGCATGGGTAGTGCCTGGGTGATTGCAGGAGTGCATGGGTAGTGTTTGAGAGAATGGATGAGTGCAGTAGTAGTGCCTGAGTGATTGGATGAGTGCATGAGTAGAGCCTGAGCGCATAGATGAGTGCATTGGTAGTGCCTGGGTGATTGGAGGAGTGCATTGGTAGTGCCTGAGTGATTGCATGAGTGCATGGGTAGTGTCTGAGAGAATTGATGAGTGCAATAGTACTGCCTGCGTGCATGGATGTGTCCATGGATAGTGTTTGAGGGAATGGATGACTGCAATAGAAGTGCCTAAGTGATTGGATGAGTGCATGAATAGAGCCTGAGTGCATGGATGAGTGCATTAGTACTGCCTGGGTGATTGGAAGAGTGCATGAGTAGTGCCTGAGTGATTGGATGAGTGCATGGGTACTGTTCAAGGGAAAGGATGAGTGCAATAGTACTGCCTGAGTGATTGGATGAGTGCATGGATAGAGCCTGAGTGCATGGATGAGTGCATGGGCAGTGCCTGGGTGATTGGAGGACTGCATGAGTAGTGCCTGAGTGATTAGATGAGTGCATGGGTAGTGTTTGAGGGAATGGATGAGTGCAATAGTAGTGCCTGAGTGATTGGATTAGTGCATGGGTAGAACCTGAGTGCATGTATGAGTGCATGGGTAGTGCCTGGGTTATTGGAGGAGTGCATGGGTAGTGCCTGAGTGATTACATGAGGGCATGGGTAGTGTTTGAGAGAACGGATGAGTGCAATAGTAGTGCCTGAGTGATTAGATGAGTGCATAGGTAGAGCCTGAGTGCATGGATGAGTGCATGGCTAGTGTCTGAGTGAATGGATAAATCCAACAGTAGTGCATCAGTGATAAGATGAGTGCATGGGTAGTGCCTAGCTGATTGCATGCATGCAAGGGTAGTACCTGGTTGATTCAAAGACTACATGGGCAGTAAGAGAGTGTATGCATGAGTGTATGGGTAGTGCTTGGGTGATTACAGGAGTGCATGGGTAGTGTTTGAGAGAATGGATGAGTGCAATAGTAGTGCCTGAGTGATTGGATAAGTGCATGAGTAGAGCCTCAGTGCATAGATGAGTGCATAGGTAGTGCCTGAGTGATTGGAGGAGTGCATGGGTAGTGCCTGAGTGATTGCATGAGTGCATGGGTAGTGTTTGAGAGAATGGATGAGTGCAATAGTAGTGCCTGAGTGCATGGATGCGTCCATGGATAGAGTTTGAGGGAATGGATGACTGCAATAGAAGTGCCTAAGTGATTGGATGAGTGCATGAGTAGAGCCTGAGTGCATGGATGAGTGCATTAGTACTGCCTGGGTGATTGGAGGAGTGCATGAGTAGTGCCTGAGTGATTGGATGAGTGCATGGGTACTGTTTGAGGGAATGGATGAGTGCAATAGTGCTGCCTGAGTGATTGTATGAGTGCATGGGTACTGTTTGAGGGAATGGATGAGTGCAATAGTGCTGCCTGAGTGATTGGATGAGTGCATGGATAGAGCCTGAGTGCATGGATGAGTGCATGGGCAGTGCCTGGGTGATTGGAGGACTGCATGAGAAGTGCCTGAGTGATTACATGAGTGCATGGGTAGTGTTTGAGAGAACGGATGAGTGCAATAGTAGTGCCTGAGTAATTAGATGAGTGCATGAGTAGAGCCTGAGTACATGGATGAGTGCATTAGTACTGCCTGGGTGATTGAAGGAGTGCATGGGTAGTGTTTGAGAGAATGGATGAGTGCAATAGTAGTGCCTGAGTGATTGGATTAGTGCATGGATAGAACCTGAGTGCATGGATGAGTGCATGGGTAGTGCCTGGGTTATTGGAGGAGTGCATGGGTAGTGCCTGAGTGATTACATGAGTGCATGGGTAGTGTTTGAGAGAACGGATGAGTGCAATAGTAGTGCCTGAGTGATTAGATGAGTGCATGGGTACAGCCTGAGTGCATGGATGAGTGCATGGCTAGTGTCTGAGTGAATGGATAAATCCAACAGTAGTGCATCAGTGATAAGATGAGGTCATGGGTAGTGCCTAGCTGATTGCATGCGTGCAAGGGTAGTACCTGGTTGATTCAAAGACTACATGGGCAGTAAGAGAGTGTATGCATGAGTGTATGGGTAGTGCTTGGGTGATTACAGGAGTGCATGGCTAGTGTTTGAGAGAATGGATGAGTGCAATAGTAGTGCCTGAGTGATTGGATGAGTGCATGAGTAGAGCCTGAGTGCATAGATGAGTGCGTAGGTAGTGCCTGAGTGATTGGAGGAGTGCATGGGTAGTGCCTGAGTGATTGCATGAGTGCATGGGTAGTGTTTGAGAGAACGGATGAGTGCAATAGTAGTGCCTGAGTAATTAGATGAGTGCATGAGTAGAGCCTGAGTACATGGATGAGTGCATTAGTACTGCCTGGGTGATTGGAGGAGTGCATGGGTAGTGTTTGAGAGAATGGATGAGTGCAATAGTAGTGCCTGAGTGCATGGATGCATCCATGGATAGTGTTTGAGGGAATGGATGGCTGCAATAGAAGTGCCTAAGTGATTGGATGAGTGCATGAGTAGAGCCTGAGTGCATGGATGAGTGCATTAGTACTGCCTGGGTGATTGGAGGAGTGCATGAGTAGTGCCTGAGTGATTGGATGAGTGCATGGGAACTGTTTGAGGGAATGGATGAGTGCAATAGTGCTGCCTGAGTGATTGGATGAGTGCATGGATAGAGCCTGAGTGCATGGATGAGTGCATGGGCAGTGCCTGGGTGATTGGAAGACTGCATGAGTAGTGCCTGAGTGATTACATGAGTGCATGGATAGTGTTTGAGAGAACAAATGAGTGCAATAGTAGTGCCTGAGTAATTAGATGAGTGCATGGGTAGAGCCTGAGTGCATGGATCAGTGCATGGCTAGTGTCTGAGTGAATGGATAAATCCAACAGTAGTGCATCAGTGATAAGATGAGTGCATGGGTAGTGTCTAGCTGATTGCATGCGTGCAAGGGTAGTACCTGGTTGATTCGAAGACTACATGGGCAGTAAGAGAGTGTATGCATGAGTGTATGGGTATTGCTTGGGTGATTACAGGAGTGCATGGGTAGTGTTTGAGAGAATGGATGAGTGCAATAGTAGTGCCTGAGTGCATGGATGCGTCCATGGATAGTGTTTGAGGGAATGGATGACTGCAATAGAAGTGCCTAAGTGATTGGATGAGTGCATGAGTAGAGCCTGAGTGCATGGATGAGTGCATTAGTACTGCCTGGGTGATTAGAGGAGTGCATGAGTAGTGCCTGATGTACATTAAAATAGGTTTAAACGATGAACATTGGCATTCTTTTTTTTCGTGCAGTAAACCATGTTCTATCTGTTGTGTCACTTGTTGATATATTTCTTTTTGTTCGATGTTTAGTTGTTCTTTTAACTTTTCTAACTGGATATCATGTTGTGCTTATTGCACTGCAGTTTCTACTTCATTCATGGCAATTGCTGCTTCATTTGCGATAATTGGTTGTCCCAGTGGATCTTGACTTAGTGGACCAGAACTTTGACTATCTTGAGAACTGTCTCTGGCTATTTCACCTGCAATAGTAGTTTCTTGTTCAATCTCATCATTTAACATTTGTAGATATGTAGGGAAAATTGTGCACTGAATGCTATCTTTACTTGCAGTGAAAGAACCTTCATAGCAGTCAAAATCTCCAAGTAATTCCGTTTCACTACGCCAAGGCTTGAACAGTTGCAGAAGTGCTAAATAGAAAAAATCCCTCTTATCTGGACTTTCACAACTGAGTTTTCTGTGGTTAATAAGATTTCCTTTGGCATGTTTTACCAAACATCCGTCACATCCAATTACTGCATATTTTTCTTCATTTATATTTTCTATAACATTTCTTTTAAAACAGTAATGTTGAAGTATTTCATAGAGACATAGGTTTTCCAGATGTGGACTTCTTTTGTGATAGTACGTATCCAACATATTAGTTTTATCAATATCTGTACTTTCTGGTTCATTCAATGCTAAGTATTTGATTTCTTGTAGAGATTTCAATACTCTATTTCGTGTGGCGGCAAGACCTAGACTTACCCAAATGATTCCTCTTGACTTTGAATATAAACTGGCAGAGCTCAACCGATCCGAACATTCATAGGATTCAATCTCTCAGTGGGAAAGCATTTTCAAGCTAGAGCTGTACAATTTCTTGCTAAGACTCTTTTCCTGTGAAATTTCTTCCCACTTTTCTTTCAACTCTGTCTTTTCAGATTTGATTATATATGATGTAACATAGCGAGCAACATCAATTAAATTATCTGCAACATATTGAATATCCATGTTTGCATTCCACATTGTCAAAATCACTGGATTGTAGTCATTAATATACTTTGAATCTTCGGTTCTTTTTAAGTTGTATGTATTCTTCTGAGATTTCTGATTTATAGTATGCCTTACTGCTGACATAAAACTATTGACTCCTCCTTTTGAAATTGTTGGACGTGAGAATCCAAAACAACATTTTGTATAACATTTTCCCTTTGACTTGTATTTTCGTCGACAATATTTTCCACATCGATGACTTTGAAACCGTAAAACTTGTTGTCTCAAGCTGTTTTCTGCTCCTTCTTTTGGAATGGCACAGGTAACATACTCTTCAATGAAAGACAAAACACTTTCATTAGTATCAGTTCCAAATTTTGGTGCATTCTTGATCCACAACAGCATGTGTATATGAGGAGCACCTCTGGCTTGGTACTCCTTTCTCCAAAAGAAATCAGTAACTTCTCCAAGAGGTGGATTATTTTTATTGCAGATAAAAGACATCATAGCTTGAAACCTATGATTAAAAAGCCGCACACATTTACAGGATCCAAGGAACAGTGTTCTCCAGCTGTCTTCAATTCAATATTTTTAACATTTAAATTTGCTTCTCATGGAAATTCAAGTAAATCGTCCCATGCATATTCAGCTCAGCTAAGTGTTACAAACCACATAGGTGTACCTAAGTTTTTTTAATATACATTTAAGTTCACCGTGACGATGATACCAATACTCATTGGTACCACGTTGACACGCCATCAAATTAATTAACTGAGATTCTAAATGATCATCTCTTTCTTGAACTTTGTCCATGAATTTCTTTGCAGAAACATGTGTAAGATGAACTCCTGTTTTTATTATGTGGTTCACTGCATATGAAAGTGCAGACAAGTCACTTTCAAACAGAAGATGAAATATATATGGAATGCACTGTCGAAATCTTGGATCTTCTGGGTACAATCTTGTCGAGCGGTATTCTGAAGCTGGAATCTGTACTGGTCTTTCATCATATCGTCCACCTTCTCCAGTGGGGAACAGCTGTGGAAAACAACAAGCTTCTAAACTTTTTTCCCATACACTCATGGGAGTTCCCTTTGCTTTCTTCATTTGAAACAATTCAATACTGTTTCCTATCACTTCTTTTGAATGTAGAGTATGTGTACTGTAATGCTCTTAAATCTCTTCACTCCTGGACTTGTCCACTTTTTCTATTTGTCCACTTTGAATTTCTGTTTCATCTTCTAAACATATTTCCTGTTCTTCCACATTTACAGTTTTATAATAAATATTGTTCTGTACAAGATATAATGTAGCCTTTTGAAGTTTGGTAACATCTACTAACTCTTGCCATATTTTTCGACTCTTTGTTGGTACACCGTTAACTAGAATAACTACAGGCTCACTTTCCTCTCTCTCTATACCAACAGTTTCAATATTTTTCTTAAAATCTAAAGGTAAGTACACAACTCTTCCTTTCAGACCTCTTTGTAAATCTGTTGGAGTAAGCTTACCTGTTTTAGGCTCCATACGAACAATGGCCTGAAACGGGTGCACAGATTGAATAAGAATAGACTCATGTGCATTTAAATCTGCCAGTTCCGGAGGTATAGCTACCAACTTTAAGTTGTTATGTACAGCTCTAGCTGGGATTTTGTTATCTTCTAACTTGTTGTAACAATATTTACAAATACGTTGATCAGTACCCAACTCAAAACGGCCTTCCACTAACAAATAGGCACCAAATTGCTGCCACTTATCATTGTTTTCCTTTTCACTTTTTAAATATACATCAACATTCCTAGTTTGACTTCTATAGTGAGTACGTCGACAAACAAACACAAACATAGTTTGGTTTTTCAGATGAAACTATCTTAAACTTTGTAATTTCTTCTGCAAACTTGTCAGTACTAATATCTTCCACCTGTTCTTTAACACCTACACTTATCAAGCTGTCACTTTCGCTACACTCCTCCTGTGAACCAAAGAAACAAAACTCTATATCATCACAAACCTTTTTTACATCCAATACTGAACCATGCAAAAGAGCTACATTCATTTCAGTTAAAGATAATGCAGGACTTTTTACGTAGTACAATCTCCTTACTAACTTCCGCATTTCTGAGTGGTGTACTGCTAACATTCTTAAATGATAAAATGTACTTTTACACAATTTTCTAGAAAGACAAGCCAGAGAATGACCATGCAACTTAGTATATTTTCTTACTTTACATGGATCTAGTCCTTGCAACATCTTAATCTTCTGTTCTCGTAATATATCAATAGAGTCCTGTCGAATACTACAAATACTACTACAATCCCACTTATACACTGGAGCTTGTGTACATCTCCCTTGAACTTCTTCAGCTATTACTCCTTCCACATTCCTAGGAACCATCTTTTCTTTTTCAATTGGACAAATATCTTTCATCTCATAACAATGACCACTGGTATCAACTGCATGAACTAATGTATTTTGTTGAAAATAGCTTTCTTCATTAAAGAAAGGCTCAGTACTAGAAGTGTTCTTCCATTCACCAGAAAAGGTTTTGCAAAATATACTTCTATTAACCAGTCTTTTTCTTTTGCTTTTCTCCTTCATAAAGTGCATTGTTTTATTCAATGTTTTCATTCTCTTCAATACCAATATAAATAATTTTTGTTTCAATTGAAAAGCAGTATCTACTACACTTTCAATCTGTTGCTTCTTCTTATATGCTGCTGATCTTTTTTTTATACTTTTTACAATCTTGTAATACATTTTGAATTACTCTATTACGAAACATACGTACACGTATGTCTTTAAATTGTTTCTGTCTTTTTGTGACATGTGTTTCTTTTCCATTGTGTCTCTTTATTTGCTTCTGCTTCGTTGTAAACATTTATTTTCTCTTTCGAATAGTATTTTGTTTGTTTAATCTCTCCACAACTTTTTAAATAAATTGTTTAGTTCTCTTACCAGAAGACACTTTATCCTCAGCAACCTTTTGGTGTTTTTCTACTCCACTCTTTTTAGTTTTCATTAAGTACTTCTATTTCCTTTGTTCTCTTCTCTTTTCATGTTTTCTTGCCATCTTTTATTTATAATCCAATCAAAATATCTTTCTGAAAGACAAATAATAGTTTGATTAGTTTGTTACATCAATTAAAATTTTAAAATTAATAACATTTCAATTTTGAAAATAACAACTAAGCACAAAATTACAATTAAATTCCTATTGCATTTATAACACATAAAAAGAGAAAAGTGTAAAAACGAGCAAAAGAACTGCAAAAAACAGAATAAAAGGTGGTCACACAGTAAAAAAGAGACAGGAAAAAAAGAAAGGTTTAGAAACAGCAAAATGAAATACTCAAAGAACACAGCTACTGAAAAATGTAAGACATGCAGAAAGAAGCAACAGATGTGCAGAAAGAGGCAAGAGAGGTGCAGAAAGAGGCAAAAGAAGTGCAGAAAGAGGAAGAAAGGTATAGAAAGACGCAAGTAAGGTACAGAAACAAGTAAAGGGGTGTAGAAAGAGGCAAGAGGAGTTGAAAAAGAAGTAAGAGAGGTACAGAAAGAAGGAAGAGAAGTGCAGAAAGAAGCAACAGATTTACTGAAAGAGACAAGAGAAGTGCAGAAGGAGACAAGAGGAATGCAAAAAGAGTCAAGAGAAGTGCAGAAAGAAGCAACAGAAAAGAAGAAAGAGGCAACAGAAGTACAGAAAGGAGTACCAGAGGTGCTGAAAGACACAAGAGAAGTGCAGAACGATGCAAGACTGTGTTTTAATGATTGCATGACTGCAAGACTAATGCTTGGATCATTGAAAGAGTGCATAGGTAGTGTCTGAGTGACTGGTTGAGTTTAAGAATACTGCCTGAGTGATTACATGAATACATGGGTTGTGCCTGAGTGAATGTATAAGTGGAGAAGTACTGTTTAGGTGATTAGATGAGTGCATAAGTACTGTCTGACTGAGTTTATGTTTTGAAGAATAATGTCTACATGATAAAATCAGTGCATAGGTAGTGCCTGAGTAAAACCATCACTGTAAGAATTATGCCTGGGTAATTGGATGACTGCATAGGTACTGCCTAAGAGAATTGTTTAGTGCAACAGTAGTGCTTGAGTTATTGTATAAGTCTACGGGTAGTATGCTGGTGATTTCATGAATACAGGAGTAGTGTATGGGGGTGATTCCATGAATGCAGAGGTACTAACTGGATGAGTGAGTAGGTGCATTGATATTGCATATGTGAATTCATGAGTGCAAGAGTAATATCTGTCTCCTTAGTTCATTCCATAGCTAGTACTTGAATACAAGGATGACTCAAAAAGTAATCTGTAGTTCATTGTATGAGTACAAAAGTAGTACCTGAGGAAATGAACGAGTGCATAGATATTGTCTGAGTAAATCTTTGAGTGCAAAAGTAGTGCCTGGGTGATCACAAAATTGCATAGGTAATACATGATTTATTGAATGTATGTATAGGTAGTTTCTCCATAACTGTATAACTGCATGGCTAGTCCCTGAGTAAAAGGATAAATGTAAGAGTAATGGAAGGGTCATTGGATGAGTGCATATGTAGTGCCTGACAGAATGGATGGCTGGATGGCTACTGCCTAAGTGAATAGTTCAGTGCTAGAGTAGTGCCTGGATGATTGAATGAGAGCAGAGATACTGCCTGGGTGATTGGATCAGTGCATGGAAAATGCCTGAGAAAAACTATGAGTGCAAGGCTAAAGCATGGTTTATTGCATGAGTGTATGAGTAGAGCTTGAGATAATGGATGAGTGAACGGATACAGCCTGTGTGATTCTATCACTGCAGAGGTAGTAACTGGATGATTGTATGAGTGTATGGGAAATACCTGGGAGAAAGTATGAGTGTTACGGTAATGCTTGGACCATTGCATGAGTGCATCAGTAGTGTCTAAGTGAATACATGAGTGCATAGGTACTGCCTGAGTGAATGTTTGAGTGGAATAGTAGTGTCTGGGTGATAATATGAATGTATGGTTAATGTCTAAGTGATTAGAAGTGTGTATAGGTAGTGCCTCCTGGATTGCATAACTGAATAAGAATGCCTAAGTGAATTCATGAGTCCAAGAGTGATATGTGCCTTTTTTCATCAGTGCACACCTAGTGCTTGAGTATCTAGATGTAATTCTCACAATATTCCTGAAAGCAAGCATGTGTCTGTACCTTTTCCTAGTGGCCTCATATGTAAAAGAAACATACAAATACATGTATATCAGTGTTTTATACCTCTACCATCTTTATAGGTATAACACATGTGAGAATACATGTGCAAGCAGACACATACTTGAGTCATAAGACTACAAAGTCCCTTAACCTTGACAGACTGCACTTTCCATTTCAAAGAGACACCTACAATTATGCAGCGTATTTGAAGTGTACATTTCCATAGACCAATACCAACTAACCTAATCACTAATCCTTCTACCAACAAGTCTTAAACCTCACTTTTGTGCTGCAGCTTCAGTATTCAGCAACTACGGAGAGTGTTGGGCCTAGCAAATGCAAAGCAGCACGGTTTTCAAAGTGTCTGTTAAAAGTCACACTATACTCCTAAAACCATGCATGCATGTGTCTGTACCTTTTCCTAGTGGCATCATATGTAAAAGAAACATACAAATATATGTATACCAGTGTTTTATACCTCTACCATCTTTATAGCTATAACACACGTGAGAATACATGTGCAAGCAGACACATACTTGAGGCATAAGACTACAAAGTCCCTTAACCTTGACAGACTGCACTTTCCATTTCAAAGAGACACCTAAAATTATGCGGCATATTTGAAGTGTACATTTCCATAGACCAATACAAACTAACCTAATCACTAATCCTTCTACCAACAAGTCTTAAACCTCACTTTTGTGCTGCATCTTCACTATTCAGTAACTACTGAGAGTGTTGGGCCTAGCCAAATGCAAATCAGCACGTTTTTCAGAGTGTCTGTTAAAAGTCTCACTATACTCCTAAAACCATGCATGCATGTGTCTGTACCTTTTCCTAGTGGCATCATATGTAAAAGAAACATATAAATACATGTATACCAGTGTTTTATACCTCTACCATCTTTATAGGTATAACATATGTGAAAATACATGTGCAAGCAGACACATACTTGAATCATAAGACTACAATGTCCCTTAACCTTGACAGACTGCACTTTCCATTTCATAGAGACACCTAAAATTATGCGTCATATTTGAAGTGTACATTTCCATAGACCAATACGAGCTAACCTAATCACGAATCCTTCTACCAACAAGTCTTAAACCTCACTTTTGTGCTTCAGCTTCACTATTCAGCAACTACTCAGAGTGTTGGGCCTAGCCAAATGGAAAGCAGCAAGTTTTTCAAAGTGTCTGTTAAAAGTCTCACTATACTCCTAAAACCATGCATGCATGTGTCTGTACCTTTTCCTAGTGGCATCATATGTAAAAGAAACATACAAATACATGTACACCAGTGTTTTATACCTCTACCATCTTTATAGGTATAACACATGTGAGAATACATGTGCAAGCAGACACATACTTGAGTCATAGACTACAAAGTCCCTACTACAAAGTCCCTTAACCTTGACAGACTGCACTTTCCATTTCATAGAGACACCTAAAATTATACGGCGTATTTGAAGTGTGCATTTCCATAGACCAATACGAGCTACACATGTGAAAATACAAGTGCAAGTACAAATATACCTCAGTCACTACACCATAATGTACTTTCAATTATGCAGCGTACTACATCTGCACCTTTCCACACACTCATACAAACTACCATAATCACTAATCCATCTGCCTTCCCCCATTCTGCTGAATCCCAGTTTCCATAGTAACACTTTCTGCAACATTCAACATTATTGGCAGGTCACAAGTTCACCATATTTTCAAGTTCAGCACACAAGCCTACAAATGCAAACAGCAGGTGTGGTTGGCTTTTGGAAAATATTATCTTATCCTACCGAGTCACAAGATGGCTGCCAACACTTCTTGGTTTGAAGTGTTGGCAGCCAATCAAAATCAAGCTCGAGATTGGGAGGGATCGCGGATCCACCGCGGTCACCAGATATATACTTTTTGAATTTCACAGTAACTACTGAACGGATTTACACCATTTAAAGCAAAGAGTGCACTCTGGACAAAGAGCTACCTCTCTGCCAAATTTGGTGTAATTCCGTTCAGAAGTTCGGGCTGTAGCCGCAACAAAAGTTTCCTATGGAAATTAACATGGAGAAAACGTGTTTTGGGACCCCCCTTTTTTCTCGGCCCCCACTTGACGAACCTCCCTGAAACTTTCAAGACAGGAGCTGACCGGAGCGCCCCATTAGTTTTGCAAATTTCGTGAAGATTCATCAAATGATGCCAAAGATATTGGCAAAAGAAAAAACATTTTTCCTATTGAAACTAGGTCCTAACTATAACTACCTACTGGCGACCACCAGTAGGTAATATACATACACATATATATACACACACACACACACTTATACTTACCTTAACTATGCTTACTATGCATACAATGCATGGTAAAGGTAACATTGGTAGAGGCATTGGTAGAGGCATATGAGTGGTAAAAATGTGCATGGTTAATGATGCGTGGTAAAGTGATTGTGTGGTAATGCCTGCATTGTAATGGCTGTTTCGCCTGCCGATCTGCCTCTTTGCAATTTCAGGTCTAGGATGTCTGCTTCTAATTGATCCAACTGAGCCCTGTTTCTCGTTTTCACCCCAGCTACCAGAGAGTGGGCCTGTACCCTCACACCCATTTTGTATGCCTCCCATACCATACACCCTGAGGTGATCGACCCTATGTTGTCTGCAAGTATTCCTCCGTTTACTGCCTCAGAGTCTCTCTGAAGAATCTATTCCTGAGATATCATGGGTTCAAGATCCATCTACCCCCCTTCACTCTGTCCCGTGAGCTCCACCTACACCGGGAAGTGGTCAGAGATACCCTGGTGAGCACCCTGGCCTCCGAAACCAACCCCGTGTATGCGTTGTGTACGTAAATAATCAATTCTGGAAAAGGTCTGGTGAGCCCCCAAGTAGAACCTATATTGAATTTCTATTGGGTGGTGTCCTATTCATATGTCTAGCAATCCCATTGCAACTATAAATTGCGCCAGTGGGCTCAGTTTGTCTACCTCCTGTCCAAATCTGTGTCTGCCCATCTTTTCGTCTGCTGCGAAGTTGAGGTCTACCCCCAGCACCAGTATCTCGAGTTCTAGAGCTAAAAGCAGGGAACTCACTGCCTTCAAGGTGGGGGAGCGTAATGTAGGTGGCACAATGTACTGTACAAATATTGACAACCTGTCCAACCCAAGTACCCGTGCACGCTGCGAAATGTCATTGTTCGTCCGTCCATATCTTGTTTAGGGCATAGGGTATAGTCTTACGGGCCAATATACCCACTCCTCTTGAGTCTGTCATAAACCCTGCATGGGCCAGTACCGTATAGCCCTCTCCAGCGCCTTACACATATTGCCCTTCAAGTTGCCCTTCAAGTGGGTTTCCTGTATCAGGACTACATCCCTCCCTTGTCTCTTTAGGTACTCTGCAACTATCCCCCTTTTTATTTTACTCCCCAGACCATTCCTGTTCCAGGTGAGTATCTTTAGCTTGGTGGCATGCATATCAGTAGTTTGCCAGGTTGATGTTTGCTTCAATTTTCCCATGGCCCCTGTGTATTGAATCTTTTTGGCCGACGGGCGCGGAGGTGTACCCCGCCACCTTCAACTGCTCCTATGGCCTGGCTGTCTATGTGTAAAACCTAAAAAGTTCCCCCTGCCCTGCCGCCCTGCAAAGCAGGCCCTTAACTTCCTGCCATTGTAATGTGCAAAGTGCTTGTCACCCCCAAACTTCATGCATAACTAGGTCTACTAATCCGTTGCTTCCCTCGCCATGCGCAATTCCCAGACATTGGGTCAGTATTGCTTCTCATCGGTCCCGCAGGGTCATTGTTTCATTGTTATCCATTGCCCGCCCCTCCACCCTCTAGTCACAAGATGTTCTTCCTGAGTCTGGGAATCATCAAACCCCGTTTCCCTGGGAGCTACCATCCACAGATATTGTCCCAGCTCTCAGTATGGACATCGCTGCCTTCCCCTGGGCCGGATTCATCCTGCCGTTGGGCACCTGGGTCCCCTCCATGCTCCCCCCTCAGGAGTGGATGTGGCCAGGGAGGGAGGGATTTCTTTTGGTGATCTTCCCGCATGGTGGCTGGTCAATTGTTGTACTGCCCTCTCCTCGGCCCTGCTCGCTGCTCCATCACATCTTAGTGTATTTCCGCCTTGCTCCTGCCGGCTGACATCCATCCAGCCATTCCCATGCCTCATCCGGTTTGTTAAAGTGCCACATCTTTTCCTCCACCACTGCTCTCAGTTTAGGAGGGAATATCATCATATATTTCAGTTCTCTTTCCCAGATGCATCTCTTCACCTTTTTGAAGCTTTGCTTCTGTCTTTGCACTCTCAAAGTAAACCCCGGAAATAGCCTGACTGTTGCCTGTTGCATTTTCATACTGTATACAGTCTCTAAGTGTGGCTGCTTGTTGTATGGCATCCCTGTCCCTGTGATTGAAGATGTGTGTTATCAGGGCCTGCTTAAGCACTAGTGGCACCCGGTGCAAGACTCTTTTTTGGCACCCCCGCCCCATGAACTCTTCCTCGAATTCCCTCATGACCACCTGGCAAAAGTGCCACTCTTCTGTCCATAGCCCCTCTCTCACATATATTTCATTTATTTTAAAGCACTGGTAAAGGCTGACTTTACTTATAAGAATGCATATCTACCCAAACAAACCCTTTTCAGCAACATTAGGAATAGATAATGAAAGACTGGGGGAAAAAACATAAAGTCCTAACTATTTTATGCAGTTTGCATGCAGCTCTTTGATGACAGTTGGTAACAACCACTGTTCTATATTAGAATTGTACCTTGTGAACTGCGGTGACAAAAGGATGTCTGTGACAAAAGCAGTGATCCACTCAGCTATCCACATAAAATACAGATCTGTGATCTGCACGGTACGAGTTCTTTGCAGCAGGCATGTTAACACTGCACTACTTTATGGCAAGTGAAAACTGCCACAAGACAAAACTCTGATCTCTCTCTAGCAAGAACAATAATCACTAGAGTTATCTTGACATTTTTAATGGTTGCCCGAAAACTGGACGCACAAGGAACTCTGCAGCAGGTGTTTTTAAATCATAAGTTATTACTAAACACAGCGCCCCCCCTTAGGTCAGCGTCGCTCTCCCCAGGTCAGAACCCAGTGCACCGCACAAGTTGCACTGCCCAAAGCCGGCCCTGCATTCTGTGATTGTATGCGCTGGTGCTCCTGGGCGCAGTCGGGGTATGTGGGCTCGCTCAATATAAAGAAACTTTGAGAGAACTTTATGCTTCAGGGTATTAAGGATAATAATGCTGGACAAACTGTCCTCATACTTGCTGTCTACAACGGATAGTTTGTGGGGTGATGTAGGCAGACAACAAATGCTGTGCACATCTGGTACTTATAAACTAAAATTCAGCTTCATTGGAAAGAGATTTTGAGGACAATTAAAGGTGTACTGAGATACTTGATTACTGGGAGGATCTAATATTTAATTTTAAGAATCAGAGATCCATTGCTGAGAGGTAATGACAATTTCAAACAAGAAAGTCTGCTCTTATCCATACACTTAGCGCTGCAAAACAGAGCATGGTATCCCACTATAAAAGGGCACACTCGCTCATTGTGTTAATTGGATCTATAGAATGTGGAACACTTTAGCCATGAAAATACTTCGTCACTCACTTGAAGATGCTTTTAAGGGATTAGGAAAGTATGACCGGACCCTCCCAGAATCAGGAAAGTCTGACCGTGAAAGCCAGGATGACCTTCAACAAGACATCACTAGGCTTGAAATAAAGACATGGACAAAGAAATATTTGAAAACACAGGTTTTCTCTGGCCAAGGACCAGCAGCTGCATCCCAACACACATCCAAAACCAACCTCAGTCCTCTACTTTTAGAATAAGCCCAAGACCCTCTACTTCCACCAATACCTAATCCAACAAGTAAGTACTTTAATTGTGTAGAGCTTATAAACACCAATGAAGAGAACCCTTTCTTTTGTAAGCAATTATTATTAACCTTCATTTTGTACCCACTTATTGTACAGTACTAATCCGATTTAAAGCTAGATTTACTCTATCTATAATACAGAAATTCACTTACTTTCCATATCTGGAGAGTTTCTGACAACCGATGAAAATATAGGAAATTAGCAGGTTCTGGACTTGTCCTGTAAACTGAGATGCTTGAACTTGGTGATTTAGTAAAGTAAGCCCAATCAGAGGCCAATGCTGGAAATAAATGCAAGATTAAAGACATCATTTTAGGAGGAGAGTGTGGAATATAAATACCGGATCAGTCTGAATATAAAATGACTGGTTGAAATTCTGTGTTTTCCTTTTCTCTAACACAAAAAATCTGGAAAGTGTTCAGTCTCCAAGGAGAGGAGGGTGGGGAAGAGATGGGAGAAAGGTAAATGTTTTGGGGCTTAGAAGAGGATGAAGAAATAACCAAAGAATGGAAGGGTGATACTATAGGCTAATGGGTGAAACTAATGAGTGTTACTTATTATGTAATGGATATTGTAATTGTCAAACTCTGAGTTGTGTGACTTAGCTGTGAGGAGCACCATTCCATACTCATGGTTTGCCTATCTTTGGTTGCTCAATTCCTGTTACAATTGTGGAACACAAATATAGTGACAAGAAATCATTAAACATCTTGCAGAGATATTCCTGTCTGTAATTGTGCTACAAATATTATGTTGCTCACCCTCACAGCACCATTTGAAGGTGTTTGGACAATATATTGAGGTGCAAATATCAGGAGACAAAAATATCGGAAATAAAATATTGTGACACAAAAATATTGTGTTGCCAAAATATTGCTGTCAAGAATATTGTTTGTTAGGTAAGTAATATTTTTAAGAATATCATTGTTTTTAATATCACTTTTGGAAATACATTTAAAAAAAATTGTTGTTTACTTATTTTATTGTGTTTTAGTTCATATATTAATTTTATGTTAGTATTGCTGGTATACTTTTTATTCATTTTTTAGAATATAGTTTGCAATGTTAAGTGATTTAGATTTTGTATTTAATTGTTGTTAGTAATTTATAGTGTCATTGTGGGTTGTTGGATTTGTAGGGGAATAGGGTGGGAAGTTAATTAAGTGACAATTAATTATTAATTAATTAATCGTGTTTGACTAATTATGTGATTGATATTAATGATGTAAATTATGTGACAATGATTTATTTTAGTTATGTTTTAGTGGGGGTTGCTAGGTTTGTTGGGGTTCTAAATTTAGATCTAATTCTTTAATTGATTATCAAATATGTAAATTGTGTAATATTTATATATGTTACTTAATTTTTGGGTGTGGGTTGCTAGGTTTGTAGGGGTTTAGGGTGGGGAGTTAATTAAGTAATACTTAATTCACAATTAATTGTTAATTAATTTTTAATTATCAGTTATGCAAATTGTGCTATACTTATTTAATTTAGTTTTATTTTAGGTGTGGGCTGCCTGGTTTGTAAGGGTACATGGTGGGAAGTAGATTAAATGCTAATTAAATACTTATTTTTATAATAATGTTTTTAAAATAGTAAATAATTATTCAAATTATTTTTAAAATAGTAAATAATTGTTTTAAAAATCATTTTTAAACTCTTTTTATTGATTTTAATGGCAGAACACTCACGGATACAGCACAGACGGATAGCGAGCTGGTACGATTGTACAAGAGAAGGTTCCCCCTCCCACCCTCTTGACCTCCCCCCTTGATGTCCGGGCTACACAACTCAGGTGCAGTTAGTAAATTTCTACCCACTCTACTCCCCTCTAGGTTGGGGGTGCGGCTTCAGTCCAAAGTACCGTTGTTCCCAGCATTGCTTCGTCATACCTCAAGCCCATGGTACGTTCTCCAATTTTCCTACCCTTTTTCAAACTTTTTAGGGCATCCCCAGCTTTCATAGACTACGCATTCTGCTTCCATGCACATAGTCATACTCTACCTCTATTGTACTATGGCTGGTTCTTGCGCCTGTTCCCACAACTTAGCCAACTCTCATGTGGCCACTATGAACCCCAACATGGAAAACCTCAGCGGGCAGCGTGGAATATCCACGCCATTTGGGATTCCTAAAATTGTTAATTGGGGCATTCTCGGTATCTCCAGGCCCATGATTTTTTCATTCTCCCGTATGACCTCTCTCCAGTATTGCTAATTTTGGGCCATTCCCTTATGATATATAGGAAAGTTCCTTCCTCTACTTTGCTTCTCAGGAATCTGGTGCTAGGAGCCCTACCTGTTCTGAACAGTTTTCCCAGTTGTAACAAACCTGGTGTAGTATTTTTAGCTATATTAGCCTTAGTCAGGACCTGCTAGCCACCTCCCTTGGGTGCATGAGGGCCGCCTCTCAGTCTATGTCTTCCATTTCTTCAATGTCCACCTTCCATCTGGCCCGAAGGATTTGAAGATTGTCTAAGGTAGGATTAATAAGGGTGTGATAGAGCTGCAATACTTCCTTCTGGGGTATTTTATCCTTTAGGACCCAGCTCTCAAAGGGAGAGTATTCCAGAATATCCACCCTCAGCACCTGCCCCCTCTGTATTGCATGTGTTAGTTGTATATATGTGTATTGTTGACTAGAGGCTAGCTGGTACTCTCGCTCTATAGCCACTAGTTCCAACTTTTTGAAACCCGTCAATTTATAGACCTCTTTAAGGGTCATACTCTCCAATAGCAGAGTGGCTAGTGTGACCTTTCCTTACCAACCAATGGCCCTGTGTGCCTCATCCCACCCTGTCTGTGGTGCCCTAGTTGGCGTGGGCAGGTGCTTCCTCTCTTTCCTCCCATATAGAGGTAATGGACATATGTAGTTGGCACCATTTGTTACCTCTTGACTTGCTTCACCGACGCAGTGTGGGAGGTGAACCCCCACTCATTGATAACCAGTAGCTGGGTGGGTCTATAATGCGTCTTGAGGTCTCGCAATGCAATCCCTCTATTGTAATAGGACCTGTATAAGGTACTTAAGACTATGTATGGGGCCTTCTCGTTTCAGAGGAGCCTTCTCAGAATGGAGTCAAGCTTAATAAAATAGGTTTCGGGTATCGCGAATGGGGTATTTTGCAGCACATATAGTAAGTTCTGTAACATGATCATTTTATATAGGGAGGCTCTTTCCATAATCATTCAGTGTACCCCACCTGCTGGCATCTACTCTAAATTTCTCTATAACTCTTCTCAAGTTCCCTTCCAGGAATCATTCCTTGTCGGGAGTAACCTCGATGCCTAGATATTTGAACCCCTCTTTTACTACCAACAGCTCTCCCGTCTCTACCCAATAATCCTCCCAGCCTCCTAATTGATACATGGTGGACTTCTCCCAGTTGATGCGATACCCAGAGTTTCCCCTGAAGCTAAAGAAAAATCGAGAGGACTGCCGGGATCACCATCTCTGGATCAGTGAGATAAAGCAGTACGTCCTCTTCATAGAGCAATATTTTCTCTGGTTTCCTCGTAACCTCCGGGAATCCCATTATGTCAGTCCTACACTTATCGAGTGCGCTAGTGGTTACAACCATAGCATAAACAATAGCAGCGAGAGTAGGGACCCCCGTCTCATGCCTCTTTCTAACCAAAATCTCTCTGATGTAACTCTATTCATTCTCACCTCTGCTGTATGGTTTTCATAAAGCAAGGCCACCCATTTGCAGAACTTAGGTCCAAACTGAATCACCTCAGTGTCTTATGGAGGTAGGTCCAGTCTATGGAGTCAAATGCTTTTTCAGTGTCTAAGGAGATAATTGTTCCAGGAACTGGTTCTCCTTCATTACATCTAGTCATTTTTTAAGCCTTCCGAGGTTAAGGCGGGTAGCTTGTCCTGGCATGATTCCCCTCTAATCTTCATGCACCAGGTTCATAATTATGCTGGCCATTCTGGTGGCCAGTATCTTAGCCAACACCTTACTTTCCGTGTTCTTCAGAAAGATCAGCCTATAGGAGGCGCATTGATGTCTGGGGTTTATCTGATTATTTGGGAAACATCATTATGAGTGCATGGTTCAGATCCTGTGGGACTTGACCCTCCTCCCTCACTGCTTCATACATGTTTCAGAGCTGTGATTTGAGGAGGGGGGGGGGGCAGATGTTTGAATAGTTATATGGGTAGCTCGTTTGCTTCCGGTACTTTCCCTGAGTTCACTGCCCCAGAGTGTCTCCTATTTCATCAACCATAAGTCTTCTTCTAGCGCCTCCCTGTCTTCAACTCCCTCTACTGACAATGATCCTTCCCTTTAACCCTGGGCGATGTTCGCGTAGTCGCGCTACACTGAGTTCCGCGAAGCCGCAGAAAACCTCCGCAAGCAACGCGAATTTCCGCAAGCGTGCGGAGTTGCTTGTTCCGCCCGTTCGCGATGCGTTTTTCCTGTTCAGGAACGCGTATTACGTGTTCGGGACGCTTTTTGCGTGCTCGTGGGGAAATACCGCGCGAACTTCACCACGCAGTCGCCAATGGGCGTGGCCATCTTGTTTTTCACTTTTTGCTATGGTTCTGCGCCTGTTTTTGTATCCTCCCTTTATCTTTTCAATCCTTTGCTTCTAGAAACTTTTTTTTGATCTTTTTTATTTATTATCTATCCCTCTCTATTCCTGATTGTATATTTTGCGTTTTTTCCTACTTTTTTAGTGTTTTTACTGCGTTTTTCACTCTTTTTCTATTACTTGCTTTTTTCATTTCTTTTACTTACTTTCTTAGTTCCTACCTTTTCTTTTCTGCCCCCCGCCTACCCAGAACCATGGCAAAGGGCCAGGGGAAGAAGAGTGAGAGGGCTCGCAGTGAAAGCCGCAACCGCCTTCCTTGCGGAAGGCGGTGCCCACATGGGGTGCAGGCACGGGCCTTATTTAGTGAGGCGGAGGTGGCCGCCCTGGTTGTTTTTATCCACCATTATTGCAATTGCCGTTTCATGTCTAAAAATATTTTTAGAGCAATTATATTTATATATTTAACACAAATCATTTTTTGTCTCTTTACATGATCAGCATCCAGGGGTAAGAAGAAGACAGGGGCAGCTGGCAGTGCGGTGGGTGCGGGAGCTGGAGGGGCCTCCCAGGAACAGCAGGAAGCGGCCTCAGGCGCAGCCGCAGATGGCTCTGCTGCTGGCCCCAGTAAGTCCTCCTGGTGTTTATATTAATATTTCCCTAACTTTTACCGCTCTATTATTTCCATTTCCTAATTTTAATTTTTCCAAAATCCTCTTCAATCTATCTGCTTCTAAATTCTTGTTTTTGCTCCACCTTTACCTACTACTAACTAAGTACTACTACTAACATTGTTTCTTCTAGTGTCTGTTTTTATTTTGACATCAAGTCAAACTGCATCTAACTAACCTCTGCTCTGACTCTATTAGACAGCCTGTCTGTAGCTTGCTTTCGTTTGGGTTTCACTGAGCTTTCTCTCTCCCCTTATGTGGATTGCCTAGTAGTGGTACTGTAAGACTCAGAGAACCCATTGGTCCTAGCCTAGGCTACTACTAGTACTAGTAAGGACTCCTTACTACTACTAGTAGCACTAATGTGCTGTGCAGAGTCAGACTGCAGATTGCATGCCCAAGACAAGTAAGGTATATCTGCAGGTTTGTGAATTGTGAGATGAGAAGGCTTTAGTTTCTTTTACTGTCTCATCATGCTCATTCAGTAATGGTGGTCACTCACGTTGGACAGGAGCAGGACCCCCAAAGTGGTGTATTTTACTTTTTCTAATCCAGGCCTAGTACTTTTTTAGTAGCAGCAATTGATGGTGAACACTGAACAACTGTTACCGTGCACCATGGCTGGAAGGAAGTATATGAGAGGAGTAGGAGGACGGCACCATTTTCCAACTAAGAGAGACCTCATGTCCGCCCAGTTGGCCACTCTTTCTTCTTTTTCAAAATATGAGATGCACCATAGCTCTAGTCACTGAGTCCAGTCCTATGGGTTGTCCTCTTCTTGAGAGGCTTTTCAAAAATTGCCACCAACAAAATGCCCAACCGGATATTATTTAGTTATTTTTGATAGGACATACTGTCTACTGTACTGGTATCCGAATTGTAGATAGTGATGTGTGTGGTGTATATGTATTAATAATTATGTATTTTCAATCTTGCTAATTAAAAAAATAAATAGGGGAGGCGTATATGGCATCTAAAAAAATGGGATTTTTTTTTTCCAGGCGTACCAACCACCAAAGCTGGAGCCAGCGGTGAGGGCCACCATGCCACTCCAGAGGGAGCGGATGCGGCAGCCACAGGGGGTGAGCCAGCAGCAGTGGCGGGCGGTGGTAAGTCATATTCCTTACTTATTGAGAATGATGAATACACTTGCTGCAAGGGTGTACACTCAGTACTGGTAGTACACTGTACTTCTGCTGAGGCTAAATTGTTGCTTGTGAGAACACTGAACAGTTGAAGAAGACACCCTGGCCTTTACTTAAACATTAGCATTATCTGCGGGGGTTGAGTAACTAATGGCATATTCTATCTTCAACTCAGCAAAGACAGTTTTATGACGAAGACAAACAGTCAGACGACATGTATGACTGGCAGAGAAGGATGCATGGGTGAAGGAAGGGGCCCTGGGATGCATAGGTGGCAGAAGAAGATGCAAAGGATTGGAATAGGATGCATGGGTAGTTGAAGGATGGGTGAAAAGGTGAAAGAGAAAGCAGAAAGGATGCCTGTCTGGGTGGGTGAAACTGTATGGGTGAAAGGAATCCTCCAGGGGGGGGGTTCGAGGGGTCAAACTCTAAGGCAAGCAAGGACGCAAGGCATGGGTGGTGGTTGGTTATATATCTAAAATGTATGTTGTTGTCGGTGAAAGCTGGTTTATGATGATAGCCATGTTTGGATGGATGCCTGGATGGTATCATAGTAGGTGAAAACAGAGTCAGACTGGATGAAGAGAATGTAAAAGAAAATTAAACCGTGCCAGAGTACCAAAGCAAAGGGTGAAGAATATTATGAATAAAATAATAATAATGCTAGAAGAGCAATGCACTGAATGTAAATGAAGAAAAAAGCCCTGGAAAGAACAAGGACTGTTTTTTTGCAAGGTTTTTGATTCAAAGGTTTGAGGTTGAACTTGTATTTCAGAATGAAATACTCCCTTGACTCACAGTAGTTTGCAAGCACAACATATATGTTGTGCGTGACTAAATATTTACCCTACCCATAATCGCCTCCCTCCGACTCTGAGGCCCACTTCCGCTCCAGTCCGCTCCCTGTGTCAGCGATGGGTGGCCTATCGGCTGCATGGTAATTGGTAACTAGTACTTACCAATCACTCAGTGTGTCATCATCATCACGTGACGTGAGTGACATGATGTCGTGCCGCCGTTTCTCATCATCCATAAACATGTGATGATCACTAACCATCATCATGTGCATTATTGCAGTAGTGCAGTCAGGGTGAAAGTGAAATTGTCTGAGCATTTGCCATTGATTTATCAGAGTATGGTAGTAATGGAAATATATAATTGTGTAGTACAGCTGCCCCACATGCAGACAGTAGTAAAGTACATGAGTCTGCGAGACTGCGACACGAGTATGTCTGTCTAGGGCACAAGCTGACTGAGCTGGCATGCCTACAAGATTAATTGTGCTAAACAAGAGAGAGAAAAAGAATACTTCTACTCTACTCCATACTTAGTGCCACATACAAATCTTAGGGGCAGAGGAAGGGAAGTGAGGAGGAGAGGAGGATATGACAGCTGCTAGTGCTACTGCTACTACTGTGCCACTATAATTTTTATGTGTGGACTGTAATTTAATTTTGTGTTACTGTTTTGCTAAGAGTATTGGTTACAACAATTCTTTTTTTTCCTTACTTGATATAGCTCCTCCTTCCCAACCCACTAGGCAGGAGTTGGCGGCCAGGGCCCGGCAAAGGAAGCTGGAGGCCATCCGGGATTAATATTGCGAGCTGGTTGTCCTGGCGGAGGAGGAGGCGGCAGCTTCTTCCTCCAATGCCCCGGGGCCCAGCCAGCCCCCCCGTGCCGCCGGTGGTACGGTGCCGTGGTCTGGCAGCCACCCGCTGCCCATCACCATTGGCAACAACAACATCTACTGCTGCACACTCCTGTGGTTCCTGCAGGAACTTTTGGCGCTGCGTGCTCCGCAGAGTGGCGCGCCTGGAGACTCAGATGGAGGAGGTCCTAAAAAAAACTAGCCGGCTCCCCCGCCGCAAGACGTCAGACTATCACATCATGACCTCAGTCTTCTTTGACTCTTGCCTCTTTTTTAATCTTTTTTTAGTGGGTGGGAAGTTGGAACTAGTTGGGGAACCTTGGGGTTTACTTTTGGACATGGACATTACTGGACATTGGTTGGGGTTAGGGAGAGGGGTGGGTCAGGTGTTGTGGGTTTTTCTTATAGTTTATATTTGTTAGGGTATAATAATAAATAATTTATAGTTTTCCAATACATATGATATGATGCAAATCTTTTCTGGGGGTTACTCTTTACGTCACCTTGTTTGTTTTTGTTTCTCCTTTTGCTGCAGGGCCGCAGCCAGTTTTTGAAATCTGCCAATAGTGTAACACACAGACAGATAGATAGATGCAGTACCCACACTTGTCCTACTACTGTCAGTCTCTCCTCCTAATCAATGCATTCCGCAAATAAAACCCCTTTGTAGTATGTATTCGGAAGGATGTGGGTGTGTGAATTAGTTTCCATAGGATATACATTATTGACCCCCCACACTTCTTCTCTTACCTGTGATTGATGTTTAGCCGAAGCAATGGCTGCATGGTGATGGTTTAGTTTCCTAAGGTGCCATGGTGGGTGGTGGTAGCAGTAGTAGACAGTTGCATTTGCAAAAAAATTAAATGAGACAAGTCAGTCACCTGAGTAAGACTAGGGAACGAGTAGTAGAAGTACAGTAAGTAGTAAGTACACAAGAAGAAGACTGCCAAACAAGAAGAAAGTGATGATGAATGATATTGATATTATTAATGCTAAAGTAAAAAAACATAATGGTGGCAGGGTTAGCCTAGTACAAGTTACAACAAACTGAAGTAGTGGACTCGACCTATGAAGTGGACAAGCTTAACCTTTAGTGCTGGAAGGATGAAATCCATGATGGCAATTAATAATGGGTTAATAATATAATTATGTTCCTCTGGAAAAAAAATAGAATAGCGAATACTACTGAGCATGGGTGGGCACTGGGCAATCTAATCTGTTGCCAGTGTGGCTGACGATATATATATATACTTAGAGCAGAATTAGAAGATCCTCGACCTGCCTTGAATTAGTGTTGCTTACTTGCTTGAACCACATCCGCCCCAGCAAGTGTGTGATCAATTATTGGTGTAATTTAATTTAGTCACACCTCAATAAATCACACAGCCCGGGGGAAGAGGGTTAGGGTTTGATGAATGGTTGGGAAGGGGTATTTGAGGGAAAGGTTTGACAAAGACAAACACTACACGTGGACAACACACAATCTTGGCAGACGACCATCATATTCATAAATCTGTTAAGGGAGAAAAAGGAAATGCATGCATGATGTGGTTAATGATAAGTAGTACTACTACTACTAAGTAGACTAGTAGACACAGGGCAGCAGTATATTAATTATTATTATGCAATTGCATTGCCTGTCGGGCCTCAGAGAGACCCAAATTACATGCATTTTATTTATGTTATGTTGTACCGGGCTTCCTTTTAAAGCTAGCAAAGAAAATTAAAAAATAGCTGTAGGGATATAAGCAAAGACTAAGAGCAAACAAAATAAACAACAACACACAGTCGTAATGATTGAAGAGAAAAAATGAATCAAATTAATTAAAAGATGATGAATGATACTAGGTTACTGTATTATCCTGGTCAAATTGGGAAGTTGCATCTCGTTATTCCTCTTGGTCTCCTCCCTTCCATGGATGCTACGTCCATCATCTTGGGTGCCCCACTGCCTGCCTTGCGGATGCGGATTGGTAATGTAAGTGTGAGTTGTTTTTCCCAGTATAGCACAGGGTAAAGGGCGGCCGGCCTGTAAGTGTAAGGAAAACCCAAAGGGATATTGAAAAATCAAGGAGAAAATGCATAAATTACGGAGCAGTGCAACAAGAATAGTTTCAGAGGCGGCATGGCTACATCATGTCTACTCTGTTTCCAGAATTAACTGTTGCAGGGATTCTGCACATATACAGAACTATGCGCAGGAAAACAGGACCTCAGCGAATAGGGGTGTACCAACCTATCACATTAGTACCCAAAATCCCAAACCGACTAGCTATAGTGTCTCATTCGTTCTCCGACTAACAGCGAAGCTACCAATGATTAGACAACCCAGAACACGACACTCCCGACTCTCTCAGGAATCGAGGGAGCCAGACAACTCTTTCGCTCACTCACTCATACCTGTCCACAATGCGAGTAATCAGAGTTGCGGTATAGTTTAAAATGTTTATTTTAACTAACGCGCTCTATGGTACAGTACACGTGCCATTACTAGCAGCATAATTCGTAAACACAATATAGTCAGCATTGTCACAATTCCATAGAATACAAATGGGTATATCATTTTATAGAGACAGTGGAAAAGGGCTACAATACCTAACCACCCTCCCCGTGGTAAGAAATAGTTTATTATAAAAAAGAAGACCTCTGGGCTTTGTCAGCAGACCCCATACCTCAAGGCCTAGATGAAAGGTTTACATCTCAGGACAAGCACAGCTCTTCTCTCCGGAAAGGTGTCTCTCCAAGTGCCGCTGCACATGCTTCGCTTGCAATATTAAAACATACGATTCCCAGTAATGCAGCTGTGTGTCATGTTATGTCTAGGTGCGAGGGACTGATCAAAACAGAATAACAAGGGGCATTGTCGATCGACCTCGTACATCGTGTCCAGACTAAACCTCAGAGCATGTCAGAGAACGCGCAAAGCAGACAGTTCTCATGTGAAAAGGGCACAAACAGAGTCTTGCGAAATCTATGCATGCAGTGTCGTGCGCAAAAGCAGCCTCATGGCAGCGAAGCTCATGCTAACTTAGCAGATGTCAACAATGGACCCACAATCTATACTACACCCTCCCCCTGGTAAGTCCATCGTATGTAGACATAGTATGAAAACAGAGTTCAAAAAGTACAAGCAGAGTTCAAGAAGTACGAGCAGAGTTCAAAAGCGTCTATGCGTTTAAAATTAAACAAAACGAACAACGCAGAAGGGAGAGAGAAAAAAATCTATTCGGGAGAAAAAGTAAGTGTATAGAAAGGCATCTGTAATCCAAGAATTACATAATAATACAACCTCGCCAGCATCGGACTTAAACAACTCGTCAACACACCGACCCACAGAGCAGGACACACCCTCGACCCCGTCTTCGCGGCAGGAAACAGCATCCAATTCAGCCACACAACGTAGCCGCCATGGACCGACCACCACTGCGTACACTTCGCCATCACCAAACCCAAGGCACCCAAACCAGCCCCACGCCCACCTCGAAGGAACTGGAGCAAGGCTACCAACGAGCAACTTAACTCCACCCTCACCCAAGACAACCACACCTGGGCACCCGACGCAAATGACGCAGACAACGCAGCCAGAGAACTCCACACCTGGATCTCCAACTGCGCAGACGAGCTCGCCCCGCTACGCAACCCCGTCAGACAACGCCCCAGGAAAGCCGCCTGGTTCACCACCGCTGTCCAAGAAGCCAGACGCACCTGCAGATGCCTGGAGAAGAATTGGAGAAACACCAAGACAACAGAAAACCACACCACCTACAAGGACGCCATAATGGACTACCACAACCAGATCAGAGCCACCAAGAGGAACTTCATCCACAACAAAATCCTGGCCAACTCCACTAACTCCAAGGAACTTTTCAGTGTCATTCAAGAATTCACCGACCCACGCAGCGAAGCCACAGACATCACCCCATCCCAAGACCTCTGCAACAAGCTTGGAACCTATTTCCACCTCAAGATCAAAAACCTCTACGACAACTTCATCGACCATCCACCAGGTGCCCCAGGCGGCCCCCCGCCCCCCAGAACCACCAGCCAGCCCACCATCTCCTACTGGACACCGATCATGGCCGAAGACACCGCCTCGACCCTGAAAAACATCCACTCGGGGGCCCCCACCGATCCCTGCCCCCATCACATCTACCACAGAGCCACGGCCGCCATCGCACCCAAACTACAACGCACCATCAACACCACCTTCAAAACAGGCACCTTCCCAGATGACTGGAAGCACGCAGAAGTCAGACCCCTGCTCAAGAAGCCCACAGCTGACCCCACCGACTTCAAGAACTATCGGCCCATCTCGCTCCGCCCTTTCGCAGCCAAAGTTGCAGAGAAACAGTCACCAGGAAACTGACACGATTCATTGAAGAGAACGCCGTCCTCGACCCATCCCAATCCAGATTCCGAAGCAACCACAGCACAGAGACCGCCCTACTCACCGCCACAGACAACATCCGCACCCTCCTGGACCAAGGCCACTCTGCAGCCCTCATCCTACTTGACCTATCAGCGGCCTTCGACACCGTCTCCCACCGCACACTAGTCACCAGACTACACAACGCAGGCATGCAAGGACCAGCCCTGGACTGGATCCGATCAACCCTCACCGGAAGAAGCCAAAGGATCAGACTCCCACCCTTCCTCTCTGACCCCACGAAAATCCCCTGCGGAGTCCCACAGGGTTCATCACTGAGCCCCACCCTCTTCAACATCTACATGGCCCCCCTCACAGCCATTGTCCGACAACACGGCCTCAACATCGTATCCGACGACACCCAGCTCATCCTCTCCCTCACCAAAGACCCCACCACTGCCAAACTCAACTTCCAGAAAGGAATGCAAGACATCGCAGTCTGGATGACCAACAGCTGCCTGAAGCTCAACGCCGAGAAGACAGAAGTCCTCGTCCTCTGTACCATCCCTTCTGCATGGGACAGCACCTGGTGGCCGACCGCCCTCGGAAGCCCACCTACCCCTCAGACCAAGCCAAGAACCTCTGCATCATACTCGACTCATCACTCACCATGAACCGACAGGTCAACGCCGTCACCTCCAGCTGCTTCAACACCCGCCACATCCTCCGCAAGGCCTTCAAGTGGATCCCCCTGAGTCAAGGAAGACAGTCACCCACGCACTCATCACCAGCAGACTGGACTATGGAAACGCACTCTACGCCGGCATCAACAAGTCCCTGCTCCGCAAACTCCAGACAATACAGAACACCGCCGCCAGACTCGTCCTCGGCATCCCCCGACACGAACACATCAGCCAACACCTACGAAGTCTCCACAGGCTCCCCGTGGAGAAAAGAGTCACTTTCAAAATCCTCACTCACGCCTACAAATGCCTACACAACAACGGACCCAAATACCTCAACGACAGAATCAACTTCCACGTACCCAAAAGAAACCTCCGATCTTCCAACCTCGCACTGGCTGAAACCCCGCGCATCCACAGAGCCACAGCAGGTGGAAGATCCTTCTCTCACATTGCAGCCAAGACATGGAACGAGCTACCAGCAGACATCAGATGCGCCCCCTCCCTGAACACCTTCAGGAAGAACCTCAAGACCTGGCTCTTCGGCTAAACAGATCTGCGGACTGCCCCCTCAGCGCCTTGAGACCCTCACGGGTGAGTAGCGCGCTTACAATTCCCTGATTGATTGATTGAAGAATTGGTGAATTTAATCCATCAGAGTGTAGGAGCAAAAAATGCAACACCCTCCAGAAGTACATCCTTGTCGTTTGTAGAAAAATGGTCCATCCAGTTTAGCAAATCGAATGAACAAGTGTGCTCCTCATACTCAGGTGCCTCCATTAGCATCTCCGGACAACCTGCGTGATATTCGATGTTACTTTGAAGTAGGAGATTCTGCGCAGCATCACAGATATGCCATTGAGCCAAGATTCCAAGTGCAGCTGCACGCGCCATAAGGCCTATCCCAGAACAGTCCTTCTCATGGGCCACTAAGGGACCCATCAGCTGGTCGAAATCCAGGTTTGGACATGACGTATTGGAGAGGCATAAATCCAACGCCCATGTAAACCGACATTGTAGACATGAAAAGACTGGTTGCACGCAAGTCAAGTAGGCAAAGCGGAAGGACAATCCATTAGACACACTGAGAGTTGCCAGTGGTAGTGTACTGAAGCATCCATGCATACGGTCACGGAGCAATTACAGCCGGCCCGGTCTGTGCAGCACTAAAAGAGGAGCAGCCATTGCGCAGCAGACACAGTAGAAGCAGGATTCCAGCAGCTAACGCCAGTATTAAAGGGAATCCACCAAAGACGCTGGAAAAAATAGAATGAATGAATGCAGGTATAACACCAAATATTGTCTGAAAAGAAGTCACAAGGCCAGAGCCGACAGCTTTAAAAAAATGTGCAAGGCCTCTTGTATCAGACGCATTAAATATGCGGTGTATTAGCTCCCAAAATGCAGTGAGAGGTTACTGTTTAAAAGTGTTTGAATTCCGCTAGCAGCTATCCACCTGCAGGTTGAAGGTTTCTCGTGCGGAAGTAAGGGCGACTTCTTGTTGGGTTAAAAGCACCTTTAATCTGCTCAACTTGTTGAAATCTGCTTTCAAAGTTGGTATTGAAGGCCAAATTGAGCTATCGAGCTGCCCACGCGGGAGGAAAAAGCACATTTTTACAACAAATTACGCGCTGTGAAACCGTTACTATCTATGGTATGCCAGCCAGCAAGCCGCAGCATTCTTGGTTATTTAGAATAAGATAACTACCGTTAGTAAGCAGAGTGAACGTGGAAATTATTGCGGGAACCGGATTACCTTTTAAAACACATGCAAGGTTCGGAGCTGACATATTACATGCTCCGTGTAACTTTATATTTTTGCAAACAAGGGAATGACCCACTGTAGAATCACAGTCCTCCCCTGTAAGGTATACTTCATTTTCTTCCCACAAACATCGGTAGGTAAAAGGCAAAGACCACAGTTCATGCAGAAAAGCGCTACCATGGGTTCAAAGCGGCCTAGCGGGTAATGTTTCATACAGGAGCTGAATTGGAACAGCGAGAAAGGCAAAGATATAACCCCATGAATTAGCCAAACAGCAGAGTCAGTTTCCGCTACAGAAAAGGGCAAAGGGTCTATTTTTTCTATGTGTAGAAGAGTGTAAATTGCATCTTTCATGGACTTGAACTGCTGTTTGTCAGGCAAATTAAATGGTAAAAACAAAGCAGTCGCATTTAAATAATCCCATGGTACTTTTCCCATTTTTAGAGTTTGCAAAGTCCATGCGAATTGCATTACAGAACGCAATTGATTTTGACCATATAACAGAGACACATCTTCCTGCACAATATCAATAACAGAAAAACAATATTATCCAATGTGTAAATGCGGGAAGATAGTGTGTTAATACTATTATCGACAACAGCTAGAACGTTTTCTAAGTTCACTTGGTCAATTTCCCGCAGACATGACGCCGCTTCAATCTGTGAAAGTTTCCATATTTCATTGTAAGCTGCGTAAAAAATATCTTTGTTCTAGGAACCCTGGGTCCCAAGACAAAGTCGGCCAAATTAATGTTATTGGACAACAACGATAAATGTTGTTTAACGGACGATAATGTAGAGTGCTGCAACCACTGTTGACATAATTTTCCAACCGAATATGTTGTTACCGAATGTGTATCTGGAAATCTTGGGTCGGTCTGTCTTGCATATAACCTGAACTAGTGTTATGAAAATGGAGTTGGCAGGCATTCGAATTCGTCTGCCAAACTAGCCAACCTAAAGGATCCATTTCAGATACATTAAACGTGTTATTTTGAAACAAAGATAGTAAGGCATCAATGGTATAATTCATGTATATGCGCCAATTATTATACTCAGCTAAAGAGGGAATGGCAGGGGCGTTTAACTTTTTGCAATTGCCAAACCAAAGCAAGTTGTTTGGTAAACTGTTTAATTTAAAAACAAAATTTGTGTTGGGATGAGGCAAGCACGATGTAAGGCTTCGGTGCCTCGCACCTGCCAGGTCTTAGAACCCCAGATCGATTTCAAATCAATGGTGGCCTTCCAGTGATCATAACCTCTGACTGACAGATCATATCTGAAAGAATTTGAATAAATTAATTTCGTATGGGTCAACATTACTTTTGGAGTTGAAGGAACATTTATTTTAAAATAATAGGACTCAGGTGTTGACCTGTCAAAGTCTATAAAATATGTAAATGTATTTTTAAGTGTTCTCGAACTACCTTTTAATGGTGTCGGGCAATGTTCCCACTGTGTGTAATTGACAACAGGGCGTAATGTATTAGTCTTACGTAGGAAATGGTGCCCGTAGTGTTGATAACAGAATAAATCGGCATAATTGGCAGAATTTAAATATAAATCTTCAGCATTAAAAGCAGCATAATACTTCAAATCGTAAAACAATGATTGTATTGCATGCACATCCCAGTCATCTGAGCGTATGTCCTGTGTTACCACTTCACCCATGGAGACACGAAAGACGTATGGAACGTTGATAATTTCCGTCGGGCCATGGACCTGAAAATCCACTTTATCCCAGATGATGCCATCCGCAACTGGGAATGCTGAATTGTTAACAAGAGATTGGTCACGCTTTATGATGTGGGAAGATGAGTGAGGGGCTAGAATACCATCAGCCAAGTTCACAGCAGAGAGTTCTGGTAAGTAGTGACCATTGATGAGTAGGAAAAACACCGTCACAAAACCAATTGACATGAAGAGAAAAATCGTGATCAGTATTAACCAGATGTATGTCCAAGGAGGGACTAAATAAGTCTGTTTCAACCAGGAGACAAAAATAGACAATTTGGTAGGGCCAATTGAAGTGGTGGAGGACGAGTCAAAAGAAAAGTTGCCATGGTGTAAAGAGCTTTCGGGCAAGCCATGCAAAGACTCACTCGTGGGATAAGTATACTCAACTTCCTCGTTGCAGGAGGGAGCAGGAGGGACAGGTAAATGGTCAACAATAGGGTCCATCTCGATGACAGTGTCATGTGGTGAGTTGAAAGATGCGCCAACCCCAGGATTTCTCGAAATTGTGGGGCACGAAACAGCAGGCATCACACTATTCAGAAGCGGCCAGATGTTGTAGCTTGACATTGTCAATTGAGATGTATCTGTTGTCCTTGCGACCAGGAAGCGGTGGTAAAATGACTGTACGAGTACCCTTTAAGCCAAGCACTGGAAGCGGTGCACGATAAGAGGGACCAAATTCTTTTTGTTCTCCAACTTCTCTCGGACCAGATCACCAACTTTCGGAAGCCAGCCGGCCACCGGAATCAGCAGTGCAGCATCTGTTGCCGAAGGCAAATGTTCAGTAGCAAGACTGGCACGGGTCTCTTGTAGGTCCTGTAACGTAGTAGAATGATTATCTACGTCAAAGGTCACGGCTGCCACCGCAACGTCTACACCATCAAGGTCTGGCACAAACATTTTAATGCCAAAGAGCATCTCGTATGGGGTCCGCCCACCCAGAGGTCTTCTAGGGAGAATATTAAGTGCACATTGGACTCCACACAAATGGGCTAGCCAGTTCCTGCCAGTATCTAAGACTCTAGCTGTCAAAGATTGCTTTAAGTCACGGTTCATCCGTTCCACAATTGAGTTGCCCTCAGGCCTGTATGGAGACGAAAACTGCACCAGCACCCCCAAAGACTTCATCGTGTCCTTGTACGCCTTAGAGGCAAACGCTGGACCTTGGTCTGAATGAAAGATGCCACAGGCAAAGATCCCTACAAAGACACGCAAATCCCTGATGACATTTCGAGCGTCAGCACTGCGTTGTGGCCAAACCCAAAGGAATCTAGTGCACGAATCAACTGCAACCAAAATGTATTTATATGCAGTATCAGAAGTAAATGGACCGCAGTGATCAAGATATACACAAGCAAAGGGGCGATTTGCAATGCAAAGCTGTGTTTGTGGTGGACGTGTTATCGTAGAAGGCTTGATTTGTTGACAGATGTCACAAGAAAGTACATAATTACGGGTCTGTTTATATAAACCATGCCACCAATAACGTTGCTGCAAGATAGAGACAGTCACGGACACTCCAGCATGGGCCGAAACCATACCTTCGTGTGCGGTTTTGAGTAAAGTATGTCTGCTGTCCGCGTTGGGAATCAGCTGATCTCCAACGTCAGGTATTCTAGCAAAAGGAACTTGTTCAGGAGTTAACTGATAAGAATACTTTGAAGAGAAACCCTGTGGATAATTAGAGCCCTCCGCAGTTGCAGCAATTGCTGGCAAAATGTCATTATCAATCTTAGTCATGGACCTTGTAACGGCTGCTACGGAACACCTGGCTACTGCAGATTTGGCTGCTTCATCAGCCAAACAATTTCCAAGAGCGTGTGCTCCCACACGCTGATGGCCAAGAGTATGTATAACATGTGTGAGTGGCAGACATTGTTTAAGATCCGCCACTCGAACCCAAAGCATTTTTTGCTTAATTGTGCTGCCTTTTGAATCTCGATAATCATTTTGAGACCAAAAGAATAGGTTGTCATTGAAAGACTGAACACAGTAGTAGGAATCACACACAATGAGTGTAGAAACACTCGGATCTGCAAACTCGAGAGCAAGAACCAGAGCGCGCAGCTCGGGCAATTGGGCGGTACAGTCCCCTAGCGCCTGTGTATGCACTATATTAGACTTGAATTCTCCATTCACCATAGTATCAGCCACAATTGCGCAAGCCGCTGAATAAGCATGTTTAGAACCAGTGGCCGGTTGCGCCGAACCATCGGTGTAGGTGATACATGTGTACTCCTCTAAGGGAAGCAAAGACAGAGGAGGTGGATGAACGTGTTCATACTGCAAGAACTCCTGTGTCTGAAGAGAGGGGTCAAAGATAAACGTGACATCCGGAGACGTCAAAGAAGTAGCCCATTTTATCCAACGGGGATGTAATGCTTTAGAGTTAGGCACACTCGCCTTAGTTACTGCTTCCAAAGCAGGGAAAGGTGTAACCACCAAAATGCGTTTCCCCTGTGCCAGTGCACGTTCCTTCAGGACCGCCATCTGCACAGCTGTCAAAACCTTTTCAACAGGGGAAAACCGCATTTCGGCTGAAGTGTACAAATGTGATTTGTATGCAATAGGTACTGTGTCGCTTTCATTGTACTTCAAGTAAGTGAAACCCACTGCGCCTGGCACGACTCGTATCACCAGGTTTGTGTGGTTATCACATGTCAACAAGTACTTAGATTCAAGCAAATCAGATTGCAAAGAATGCAAAATAGCAGAATGTCCCGGGAGCCAGCTGGCTTTTGAAAAGGTAGGTTGTATCAAAGCATAAAGAGGCTTGATACGCTGGGCATACTCGGGAATGTAAGACCTCCCGAAATTTAAAAATCCCAGCAAAGACTGAAGTTTTTTCAGGGTAGTTGGAGATTGCAAGCGTGCACATTTCTCCAGAAAGTGGGGTGCCAAGCCCCGACCTTAATTTTTGAGCTCATAGCCCCAAAAAGCACTGCATAGCAAGCGATGTGCGATTTAGCAAAATTAAATCTGTATCCGTAGTCCGCAAACTCAAGGATGATGCGGTCAACACGGCATAGATGCGGCCATAATTCGTCATCTGTGAGATAAATATCATCAAATTACAAGTATGCATCTGGGTCTATGCTGTCTAACAAAGAGACAACACGCGCGGCGAAAACCCCGGAGCTATTCTTATACCCCATAGGTAAACGCCAACATTTTTTCTGTTTCCCACCGGCCATGAATGCGGTCCATTGACTACATTCAGGGGACAGGTTATGACTGTAAAAGCCATTGGAAATGTCAAGAGTCGTTTTATATTTTTTATGAACTATACTGTCCACAAGAGCAGAGCTATGTGTATTCTGTACCGCAAAAGTACAACAATGAGAGTTCAAATGCCGGTAATCTAAAACTATGCGATAAGACCCATCGGGTTTGGACACAGTAAAAAGAGGATTATTCATCGGTGACACACATGTCTCAATCACTCCTTGATACTCCAACTCAGTTAGAACATCAGAAACGGTCCTTTGCCTTCCCGCCGGATGGGATATTGGGGTTGAGGTTGAGGCATAGACCGCAATGGAATCTCATGTGGCGGAGAATCTTCATCCCAGCCCACTTGATTACGGTACACTGCCGGCGCCAGGGCCAAAGCCCACTCAGCTGCAAAAACCTCTGCATGCTCCTTGGGGACGTAACGCGAAAAATTTGGAAGTATCACGTCCTCCCCCTTGATGCGGCCAGTACAAAAGTTGGGGACCAATCTGCCTCTGCTAACAAAATGTCATAGGAAGCGGTCAGATTCTCCCCAAAAATCCCTGTGATTACATGCTCAATGTCACCTTCAATTCGAAAAACTATGTTATACAGCCTATCCGGGGGGCAACCCGGGTGTCAGCTGTCTCTACTGTAATGAAAGTTTCAGTTGCTGTCGCCTCCAGACAAGGACGCAGTGCCTCCTGCACTATGGTAACTTCCGCTGCGCTGTCGAGCAGAGTCACCGCCCAAGTCCAATCCAGCAGTCGGGTCCTCACCGTCTGAGGCATATCTCGCTGTCAAAGCAGCAACCTTTTTCTTTTGAAACGGGGCACGGAAGCGTGGTAGCTCCTCTTGTTTCCCTTGACGTCAAACTGATGAGGCTGATCACGTCCCTGTGGCGCAGGATGACTCTTGCCACGATCCTGGCGACCCCCACCACCGACTTGAGAGCCAGATGTGTCCTGTGAAGAACGAGGAGAGCGCTGATCAGGGACTTGAAATCTATCAGGAGTCTTAATTTTCGCGCGGTCGCGCAAGTCATAAGTACGCTCAGAAGTGTCAGGTGTCGGTGAACCAGCACACGAACCCTGCTTCTGTTGTTGCTGCCCCTGTTTTTTATTTTTCCAGTTCTTTTTAGGAAAGACTGGACGCCCGTCTTTATCAGACTGAGCTTTCTGTTGTGTTTGAGATTGTGTTTGCGTTTGATAAAAGGCTTAACTCCCAAACTATTGCGGCCTATTGTTTTATAAGCCTTTGCAATAATCTTCGGTAATTCGCGTTCTTTGTCTGCATCAGGCACAGCTTCCAAGCCGTTAGCGACTTGAAAACTTACTGCATCGCCCTTGACATTGGCAAGGATCAGATCAGCAACCACGTCGAACACCCCCACCAGTCTCATCCCCAGCTCTACAGCCACTTCAGCTCCATGTTCATCTTGAACACGTTTAATCACAGAGGGGAGTACAGTCATAGAGGGAGTGCCGAAACACTTTGAATATACGGCTGCAAACACCCTGTCCCAGGTGTTACAATCAGCCACCTTAGGAAGTAAGTCTTTAGGCAAACTTATCGTCAATATCCTGTGTTTCTCCACAGGATTTGTATTGGGAAAAACAGCTTCAAGCTGTCCAAATTTCTCAGCAAGCCAATAAGGCAAATCATCCTTATTTTGTGGGTGCTTGCCCATTACGGAATTAACCATGACAGGACTGATGGTTATACCAGCAGGTCCAGCAGGCTGCGCAGCAACGCTTGGCGGTCCCACCTGGTAGTTGCGCAACATGAACTGAATAAAAGATCTATGCACGCGTATTAAAGAAGTCTGTAACACGTGAAGTTCTGCCAGCGTAGCTGTTGTAAGCCCACGTGGGTGAGGGGTATACCCAGCCAAAACGGGCCATGTGGCCCCATCTATTGATAAAGGAACTAAACGTACCGGCATGAGTGGGTGAGGAAGGGCGCCATTAAACCAAATTTGGTGTTGCCAATCTGTGAGCGGAACCTCTAGAGTCCGATAGGGCTGATACGCATTAGGAACAGCCGTGGCAGTGTATTCATGAAACAGATTATCTGCTCCGTCTACCGCCGGAAAGGTGACCCAAGAGTAAAACACTTCGAAGCGGTATGCTGGATCCGCTTCTACTACAAAAATCAGCGCAACACCCGCATCAGGGATCCCATGTAGAGTCAAATGAGCCCTGAGCGGTGCGCGACTAGGTGGCGGGATGTTAACCGCCATCACGAAAAGCAAAGGAGAACAACTCAATAAGCGGCAGCGCAACAATGGGTTAAGAATAAAGAGAGAAACCTTGTATTTAAAACTTCAAGCTTGAAAGAACCTATAAAAACATCAATATAGGAGGTTACACTGTCACAGCTGTCTCCGGAGACAAAAGTGAGGGTATTGTGGACAAGCACAAGCACTAGTCAAGCGTCTCGCAGATAAGAACCAGACCAAACTTTGGCGGCGCCATGTTGCAAGGATTCTGCACATATACAGAACTATGCGCAGGAAAACAGGACCTCAGCGAATAGGGGTGTACCAACCTATCACATTAGTACCCAAAATCCCAAACCGACTAGCTATAGTGTCTCATTCGTTCTCCGACTAACAGCGAAGCTACCAATGATTAGACAACCCAGAACACGACACTCCCGACTCCCTCAGGAATCGCGGGAGCCAGACAACTCTTTCGCTCACTCACTCATACCTGTCCACAATGTGAGTAATCAGAGTCGCGGTATAGTTTAAAATGTTTATTTTAACTAACGCGCTCTATGGTACAGTACACGTGCCATTACTAGCAGCATAATTCATAAACACAATATAGTCAGCATTGTCACAATTCCATAGAATACAAACGGGGATTTCATTTTATAGAGACAGTGGAAAAGGGCTACAATACCTAACCACCCTCCCCGTGTTAAGAAATAGTTTATTATAAAAAAGAAGACCTCTGGGCTTTGTCAGCAGACCCCATACCTCAAGGCCTAGATGAAAGGTTTACATCTCAGGACAAGCACAGCTCTTCTCTCCGGAAAGGTGTCTCTCCAAGTGCCGCTGCACATGCTTCGCTTGCAATATTAAAACATACGATTCCCAGTAATGCAGCTGTGTGTCATGTTATGTCTAGGTGCGAGGGACTGATCAAAACAGAATAACAAGGGGCATTGTTGATCGACCTCGTACATCGTGTCCAGACTAAACCTCAGAGCATGTCAGAGAACGCGCAAAGCAGACAGTTCTCATGTGAAAAGGGCACAAACAGAGTCTTGCGAAATCTATGCATGCAGTGTCGTGCGCAAAAGCAGCCTCATGGCAGCGAAGCTCATGTTAACTTAGCAGATGTCAACAATGGACCCACAATCTATACTACACCCTCCCCTGGTAAGTCCATCGTATGTAGACATAGTATGAAAACAGAGTTCAAAAAGTACAAGCAGAGTTCAAGAAGTACGAGCAGAGTTCAAAAGCGTCTATGCGTTTAAAATTAAACAAAACGAACAACGCAGAAGGGAGAGAAAAAAATCTATTCGGGAGAAAAAGTAAGTGTATAGAAAGGCATCTGTAATCCAAAAATTACATAATAATACAACCTTGCCAGCATCGGACTTAAACAACTCGTCAACACACCGACCCACAGAGCAGGACACACCCTCGACCCCGTCTTCGCGGCAGGAAACAGCATCCAATTCAGCCACACAACGTAGCCGCCATGGACCGACCACCACTGCGTACACTTCGCCATCACCAAACCCAAGGCACCCAAACCAGCCCCACGCCCACCTCGAAGGAACTGGAGCAAGGCTACCAACGAGCAACTTAACTCCACCCTCACCCAAGACAACCACACCTGGGCACCCGACGCAAATGACGCAGACAACGCAGCCAGAGAACTCCACACCTGGATCTCCAACTGCGCAGACGAGCTTGCCCCGCTACGCAACCCCGACAGACAACGCCCAGGAAAGCCGCCTGGTTCACCACCGCTGTCCAAGAAGCCAGACGCACCTGCAGATGCCTGGAGAAGAATTGGAGAAACACCAAGACAACCGAAAACCACACCACCTACAAGGACGCCATGATGGACTACCACAACCAGATCAGAGCCACCAAGAGGAACTTCATCCACAACAAAATCTTGGCCAACTCCACTAACTCCAAGGAACTTTTCAGTGTCATTCAAGAATTCACCAACCCACGCAGCGAAGCCACAGACATCACCCCATCCCAAGACCTCTGCAACAAGCTTGGAACCTATTTCCACCTCAAGATCAAAAACCTCTACGACAACTTCATCGACCATCCACCAGGTGCCCCAGGCGGCCCCCCACCCCCAGAAACACCAGCCAGCCCACCATCTCCTACTGGACACCGATCATGGCCGAAGACACCGCCTCGACCCTGAAAAACATCCACTCGGGGGCCCCCACCGATCCCTGCCCCCATCACATCTACCACAGAGCCACGGCCGCCATCGCACCCAAACTACAACGCACCATCAACACCACCTTCAAAACAGGCACCTTCCCAGACGACTGGAAGCACGCAGAAGTCAGACCCCTGCTCAAGAAGCCCACAGCTGACCCCACCGACTTCAAGAACTATCGGCCCATCTCGCTCCGCCCTTTCGCAGCCAAAGTTGCAGAGAAAACAGTCAACAGGAAACTGACACGATTCATTGAAGAGAACGCCGTCCTCGACCCATCCCAATCCAGATTCCGAAGCAACCACAGCACAGAGACCGCCCTACTCACCGCCACAGACAACATCCGCACCCTCCTGGACCAAGGCCACTCTGCAGCCCTCATCCTACTTGACCTATCAGCGGCCTTCGACACCATCTCCCACCGCACACTAGTCACCAGACTACACAACGCAGGCATGCAAGGACCAGCCCTGGACTGGATCCGATCAACCCTCACCGGAAGAAGCCAAAGGATCAGACTCCCACCCTTCCTCTCTGACCCCACGAAAATCCCCTGCGGAGTCCCACAGGGTTCATCACTGAGCCCCACCCTCTTCAACATCTACATGGCCCCCTCGCAGCCATCGTCCGACAACACGGCCTCAACATCGTATCCGACGACACCCAGCTCATCCTCTCCCTCACCAAAGACCCCACCACTGCCAAACTCAACTTCCAGAAAGGAATGCAAGACATCGCAGTCTGGATGACCAACAGCTGCCTGAAGCTCAACGCCGAGAAGACAGAAGTCCTCGTCCTCTGTACCATCCCTTCTGCATGGGACAGCACCTGGTGGCCGACCGCCCTCGGAAGCCCACCTACCCCCTCAGACCAAGCCAAGAACCTCTGCATCATACTCAACTCATCACTCACCATGAACCGACAGGTCAACGCCGTCACCTCCAGCTGCTTCAACACCCGCCACATCCTCCGCAAGGCCTTCAAGTGGATCCCCCTGAGTCAAGGAAGACAGTCACCCACGCACTCATCACCAGCAGACTGGACTATGGAAACGCACTCTACGCCGGCATCAACAAGTCCCTGCTCCGCAAACTCCAGACAATACAGAACACCGCCGCCAGACTCGTCCTCGGCATCCCCCGACACGAACACATCAGCCAACACCTACGAAGTCTCCACTGGCTCCCCGTGGAGAAAAGAGTCACTTTCAAAATCCTCACTCACGCCTTACAAATGCCTACACAACAACGGACCCAAATACCTCAACGACAGAATCAACTTCCACGTACCCAAAAGAAACCTCCGATCTTCCAACCTCGCACTGGCTGAAACCCCGCGCATCCACAGAGCCACAGCAGGTGGAAGATCCTTCTATCACATTGCAGCCAAGACCTGGAACGAGCTACCAGCAGACATCAGATGCACCCCTCCCTGAACACCTTCAGGAAGAACCTCAAGACCTGGCTCTTCGGCTAAACAGATCTGCGGACTGCCCCCCTCAGCGCCTTGAGACCCTCACGGGTGAGTAGCGCGCTTACAATTCCCTGATTGATTGATTGAAGAATTGGTGAATTTAATCCATCAGAGTGTAGGAGCAAAAAATGCAACACCCTCCAGAAGTACATCATTGTCGTTTGTAGAAAAATGGTCCATCCAGTTTAGCAAATCGAATGAACAAGTGTGCTCCTCATACTCAGGTGCCTCCATTAGCATCTCCGGACAACCTGCGTGATATTCGATGTTACTTTGAAGTAGGAGATTCTGCGCAGCATCACAGATATGCCATTGAGCCAAGATTCCAAGTGCAGCTGCACGCGCCATAAGGCCTATCCCAGAACAGTCCTTCTCATGGGCCACTAAGGGACCCATCAGCTGGTCGAAATCCAGGTTTGGACATGACGTATTGGAGAGGCATAAATCCAACGCCCATGTAAACCGACATTGTAGACATGAAAAGACTGGTTGCACGCAAGTCAAGTAGGCAAAGCGGAAGGACAATCCATTAGACACACTGAGAGTTGCCAGTGGTAGTGTACTGAAGCATCCATGCATACGGTCACGGAGCAATTACAGCCGGCCCGGTCTGTGCAGCACTAAAAGAGGAGCAGCCATTGCGCAGCAGACACAGTAGAAGCAGGATTCCAGCAGCTAACGCCAGTATTAAAGGGAATCCACCAAAGACGCTGGAAAAAATAGAATGAATGAATGCAGGTATAACACCAAATATTGTCTGAAAAGAAGTCACAAGGCCAGAGCCGACAGCTTTAAAAAAATGTGCAAGGCCTCTTGTATCAGACGCATTAAATATGCGGTGTATTAGCTCCCCAAAATGCAGTGAGAGGTTACTGTTTAAAAGTGTTTGAATTCCGCTAGCAGCTATCCACCTGCAGGTTGAAGGTTTCTCGTGCGGAAGTAAGGGCGACTTCTTGTTGGGTTAAAAGCACCTTTAATCTGCTCAACTTGTTGAAATCTGCTTTCAAAGTTGGTATTGAAGGCCAAATTGAGCTATCGAGCTGCCCACGCGGGGAGGAAAAAGCACATTTTTACAACAAATTACGCGCTGTGAAACCGTTACTATCTATGGTATGCCAGCCAGCAAGCCGCAGCATTCTTGGTTATTTAGAATAAGATAACTACCGTTAGTAAGCAGAGTGAACGTGGAAATTATTGCGGGAACCGGATTACCTTTTAAAACACATGCAAGGTTCGGAGCTGACATATTACATGCTCCGTGTAACTTTATATTTTTGCAAACAAGGGAATGACCCACTGTAGAATCACAGTCCTCCCCTGTAAGGTATACTTCATTTTCTTCCCACAAACATCGGTAGGTAAAAGGCAAAGACCACAGTTCATGCAGAAAAGCGCTACCATGGGTTCAAAGCGGCCTAGCGGGTAATGTTTCATACAGGAGCTGAATTGGAACAGCGAGAAAGGCAAAGATATAACCCCATGAATTAGCCAAACAGCAGAGTCAGTTTCCGCTACAGAAAAGGGCAAAGGGTCTATTTTTTCTATGTGTAGAAGAGTGTAAATTGCATCTTTCATGGACTTGAACTGCTGTTTGTCAGGCAAATTAAATGGTAAAAACAAAGCAGTCGCATTTAAATAATCCCATGGTACTTTTCCCATTTTTAGAGTTTGCAAAGTCCATGCGAATTGCATTACAGAACGCAATTGATTTTGACCATATAACAGAGACACATCTTCCTGCACAATATCAATAACAGAAAAAACAATATTATCCAATGTGTAAATGCGGGAAGATAGTGTGTTAATACTATTATCGACAACAGCTAGAACGTTTTCTAAGTTCACTTGGTCAATTTCCCGCAGACATGACGCCGCTTCAATCTGTGAAAGTTTCCATATTTCATTGTAAGCTGCGTAAAAAATATCTTTGTTCTAGGAACCCTGGGTCCCAAGACAAAGTCGGCCAAATTAATGTTATTGGACAACAACGATAAATGTTGTTTAACGGACGATAATGTAGAGTGCTGCAACCACTGTTGACATAATTTTCCAACCGAATATGTTGTTACCGAATGTGTATCTGGAAATCTTGGGTCGGTCTGTCTTGCATATAACCTGAACTAGTGTTATGAAAATGGAGTTGGCAGGCATTCGAATTCGTCTGCCAAACTAGCCAACCTAAAGGATCCATTTCAGATACATTAAACGTGTTATTTTGAAACAAAGATAGTAAGGCATCAATGGTATAATTCATGTATATGCGCCAATTATTATACTCAGCTAAAGAGGGAATGGCAGGGGCGTTTAACTTTTTGCAATTGCCAAACCAAAGCAAGTTGTTTGGTAAACTGTTTAATTTAAAAACAAAATTTGTGTTGGGATGAGGCAAGCACGATGTAAGGCTTCGGTGCCTCGCACCTGCCAGGTCTTAGAACCCCAGATCGATTTCAAATCAATGGTGGCCTTCCAGTGATCATAACCTCTGACTGACAGATCATATCTGAAAGAATTTGAATAAATTAATTTCGTATGGGTCAACATTACTTTTGGAGTTGAAGGAACATTTATTTTAAAATAATAGGACTCAGGTGTTGACCTGTCAAAGTCTATAAAATATGTAAATGTATTTTTAAGTGTTCTCGAACTACCTTTTAATGGCGTCGGGCAATGTTCCCACTGTGTGTAATTGACAACAGGGCGTAATGTATTAGTCTTACGTAGGAAATGGTGCCCATAGTGTTGATAACAGAATAAATCGGCATAATTGGCAGAATTTAAATATAAATCTTCAGCATTAAAAGCAGCATAATACTTCAAATCGTAAAACAATGATTGTATTGCATGCACATCCCAGTCATCTGAGCGTATGTCCTGTGTTACCACTTCACCCATGGAGACACGAAAGACGTATGGAACGTTGATAATTTCCGTCGGGCCATGGACCTGAAAATCCACTTTATCCCAGATGATGCCATCCGCAACTGGGAATGCTGAATTGTTAACAAGAGATTGGTCACGCTTTATGATGTGGGAAGATGAGTGAGGGGCTAGAATACCATCAGCCAAGTTCACAGCAGAGAGTTCTGGTAAGTAGTGACCATTGAGGAGTAGGAAAAACACCGTCACAAAACCAATTGACATGAAGAGAAAAATCGTGATCAGTATTAACCAGATGTATGTCCAAGGAGGGACTAAATAAGTCTGTTTCAACCAGGAGACAAAAATAGACAATTTGGTAGGGCCAATTGAAGTGGTGGAGGACGAGTCAAAAGAAAAGTTGCCATGGTGTAAAGAGCTTTCGGGCAAGCCATGCAAAGACTCACTCGTGGGATAAGTATACTCAACTTCCTCGTTGCAGGAGGGAGCAGGAGGGACAGGTAAATGGTCAACAATAGGGTCCATCTCGATGACAGTGTCATGTGGTGAGTTGAAAGATGCGCCAACCCCAGGATTTCTCGAAATTGTGGGGCACGAAACAGCAGGCATCACACTATTCAGAAGCGGCCAGATGTTGTAGCTTGACATTGTCAATTGAGATGTATCTGTTGTCCTTGCGACCAGGAAGCGGTGGTAAAATGACTGTACGAGTACCCTTTAAGCCAAGCACTGGAAGCGGTGCACGATAAGAGGGACCAAATTCTTTTTGTTCTCCAACTTCTCTCGGACCAGATCACCAACTTTCGGAAGCCAGCCGGCCACCGGAATCAGCAGTGCAGCATCTGTTGCCGAAGGCAAATGTTCAGTAGCAAGACTGGCACGGGTCTCTTGTAGGTCCTGTAACGTAGTAGAATGATTATCTACGTCAAAGGTCACGGCTGCCACCGCAACGTCTACACCATCAAGGTCTGGCACAAACATTTTAATGCCAAAGAGCATCTCGTATGGGGTCCGCCCACCCAGAGGTCTTCTAGGGAGAATATTAAGTGCACATTGGACTCCACACAAATGGGCTAGCCAGTTCCTGCCAGTATCTAAGACTCTAGCTGTCAAAGATTGCTTTAAGTCACGGTTCATCCGTTCCACAATTGAGTTGCCCTCAGGCCTGTATGGAGACGAAAACTGCACCAGCACCCCCAAAGACTTCATCGTGTCCTTGTACGCCTTAGAGGCAAACGCTGGACCTTGGTCTGAATGAAAGATGCCACAGGCAAAGATCCCTACAAAGACACGCAAATCCCTGATGACATTTCGAGCGTCAGCACTGCGTTGTGGCCAAACCCAAAGGAATCTAGTGCACGAATCAACTGCAACCAAAATGTATTTATATGCAGTATCAGAAGTAAATGGACCGCAGTGATCAAGATATACACAAGCAAAGGGGCGATTTGCAATGCAAAGCTGTGTTTGTGGTGGACGTGTTATCGTAGAAGGCTTGATTTGTTGACAGATGTCACAAGAAAGTACATAATTACGGGTCTGTTTATATAAACCATGCCACCAATAACGTTGCTGCAAGATAGAGACAGTCACGGACACTCCAGCATGGGCCGAAACCATACCTTCGTGTGCGGTTTTGAGTAAAGTATGTCTGCTGTCCGCGTTGGGAATCAGCTGATCTCCAACGTCAGGTATTCTAGCAAAAGGAACTTGTTCAGGAGTTAACTGATAAGAATACTTTGAAGAGAAACCCTGTGGATAATTAGAGCCCTCCGCAGTTGCAGCAATTGCTGGCAAAATGTCATTATCAATCTTAGTCATGGACCTTGTAACGGCTGCTACGGAACACCTGGCTACTGCAGATTTGGCTGCTTCATCAGCCAAACAATTTCCAAGAGCGTGTGCTCCCACACGCTGATGGCCAAGAGTATGTATAACATGTGTGAGTGGCAGACATTGTTTAAGATCCGCCACTCGAACCCAAAGCATTTTTTGCTTAATTGTGCTGCCTTTTGAATCTCGATAATCATTTTGAGACCAAAAGAATAGGTTGTCATTGAAAGACTGAACACAGTAGTAGGAATCACACACAATGAGTGTAGAAACACTCGGATCTGCAAACTCGAGAGCAAGAACCAGAGCGCGCAGCTCGGGCAATTGGGCGGTACAGTCCCCTAGCGCCTGTGTATGCACTATATTAGACTTGAATTCTCCATTCACCATAGTATCAGCCACAATTGCGCAAGCCGCTGAATAAGCATGTTTAGAACCAGTGGCCGGTTGCGCCGAACCATCGGTGTAGGTGATACATGTGTACTCCTCTAAGGGAAGCAAAGACAGAGGAGGTGGATGAACGTGTTCATACTGCAAGAACTCCTGTGTCTGAAGAGAGGGGTCAAAGATAAACGTGACATCCGGAGACGTCAAAGAAGTAGCCCATTTTATCCAACGGGAATGTAATGCTTTAGAGTTAGGCACACTCGCCTTAGTTACTGCTTCCAAAGCAGGGAAAGGTGTAACCACCAAAATGCGTTTCCCTGTGCCAGTGCACGTTCCTTCAGGACCGCCATCTGCACAGCTGTCAAAACCTTTTCAACAGGGGAAAACCGCATTTCGGCTGAAGTGTACAAATGTGATTTGTATGCAATAGGTACTGTGTCGCTTTCATTGTACTTCAAGTAAGTGAAACCCACTGCGCCTGGCACGACTCGTATCACCAGGTTTGTGTGGTTATCACATGTCAACAAGTACTTAGATTCAAGCAAATCAGATTGCAAAGAATGCAAAATAGCAGAATGTCCCGGGAGCCAGCTGGCTTTTGAAAAGGTAGGTTGTATCAAAGCATAAAGAGGCTTGATACGCTGGGCATACTCGGGAATGTAAGACCTCCCGAAATTTAAAAATCCCAGCAAAGACTGAAGTTTTTTCAGGGTAGTTGGAGATTGCAAGCGTGCACATTTCTCCAGAAAGTGGGGTGCCAAGCCCCGACCTTAATTTTTGAGCTCATAGCCCCAAAAAAGCACTGCATAGCAAGCGATGTGCGATTTAGCAAAATTAAATCTGTATCCGTAGTCCGCAAACTCAAGGATGATGCGGTCAACACGGCATAGATGCGGCCATAATTCGTCATCTGTGAGATAAATATCATCAAATTACAAGTATGCATCTGGGTCTATGCTGTCTAACAAAGAGACAACACGCGCGGCGAAAACCCCGGAGCTATTCTTATACCCCATAGGTAAACGCCAACATTTTTTCTGTTTCCCACCGGCCATGAATGCGGTCCATTGACTACATTCAGGGGACAGGTTATGACTGTAAAAGCCATTGGAAATGTCAAGAGTCGTTTTATATTTTTTATGAACTATACTGTCCACAAGAGCAGAGCTATGTGTATTCTGTACCGCAAAAGTACAACAATGAGAGTTCAAATGCCGGTAATCTAAAACTATGCGATAAGACCCATCGGGTTTGGACACAGTAAAAAGAGGATTATTCATCGGTGACACACATGTCTCAATCACTCCTTGATACTCCAACTCAGTTAGAACATCAGAAACGGTCCTTTGCCTTCCCGCCGGATGGGATATTGGGGTTGAGGTTGAGGCATAGACCGCAATGGAATCTCATGTGGCGGAGAATCTTCATCCCAGCCCACTTGATTACGGTACACTGCCGGCGCCAGGGCCAAAGCCCACTCAGCTGCAAAAACCTCTGCATGCTCCTTGGGGACGTAACGCGAAAAATTTGGAAGTATCACGTCCTCCCCCTTGATGCGGCCAGTACAAAAGTTGGGGACCAATCTGCCTCTGCTAACAAAATGTCATAGGAAGCGGTCAGATTCTCCCCAAAAATCCCTGTGATTACATGCTCAATGTCACCTTCAATTCGAAAAACTATGTTATACAGCCTATCCGGGGGGGGCAACCCGGGTGTCAGCTGTCTCTACTGTAATGAAAGTTTCAGTTGCTGTCGCCTCCAGACAAGGACGCAGTGCCTCCTGCACTATGGTAACTTCCGCTGCGCTGTCGAGCAGAGTCACCGCCCAAGTCCAATCCAGCAGTCGGGTCCTCACCGTCTGAGGCATATCTCGCTGTCAAAGCAGCAACCTTTTTCTTTTGAAACGGGGCACGGAAGCGTGGTAGCTCCTCTTGTTTCCCCTTGACGTCAAACTGATGAGGCTGATCACGTCCCTGTGGCGCAGGATGACTCTTGCCACGATCCTGGCGACCCCCACCACCGACTTGAGAGCCAGATGTGTCCTGTGAAGAACGAGGAGAGCGCTGATCAGGGACTTGAAATCTATCAGGAGTCTTAATTTTCGCGCGGTCGCGCAAGTCATAAGTACGCTCAGAAGTGTCAGGTGTCGGTGAACCAGCACACGAACCCTGCTTCTGTTGTTGCTGCCCCTGTTTTTTATTTTTCCAGTTCTTTTTAGGAAAGACTGGACGCCCGTCTTTATCAGACTGAGCTTTCTGTTGTGTTTGAGATTGTGTTTGCGTTTGATAAAAAGGCTTAACTCCCAAACTATTGCGGCCTATTGTTTTATAAGCCTTTGCAATAATCTTCGGTAATTCGCGTTCTTTGTCTGCATCAGGCACAGCTTCCAAGCCGTTAGCGACTTGAAAACTTACTGCATCGCCCTTGACATTGGCAAGGATCAGATCAGCAACCACGTCGAACACCCCCACCAGTCTCATCCCCAGCTCTACAGCCACTTCAGCTCCATGTTCATCTTGAACACGTTTAATCACAGAGGGGAGTACAGTCATAGAGGGAGTGCCGAAACACTTTGAATATACGGCTGCAAACACCCTGTCCCAGGTGTTACAATCAGCCACCTTAGGAAGTAAGTCTTTAGGCAAACTTATCGTCAATATCCTGTGTTTCTCCACAGGATTTGTATTGGGAAAAACAGCTTCAAGCTGTCCAAATTTCTCAGCAAGCCAATAAGGCAAATCATCCTTATTTTGTGGGTGCTTGCCCATTACGGAATTAACCATGACAGGACTGATGGTTATACCAGCAGGTCCAGCAGGCTGCGCAGCAACGCTTGGCGGTCCCACCTGGTAGTTGCGCAACATGAACTGAATAAAAGATCTATGCACGCGTATTAAAGAAGTCTGTAACACGTGAAGTTCTGCCAGCGTAGCTGTTGTAAGCCCACGTGGGTGAGGGGTATACCCAGCCAAAACGGGCCATGTGGCCCCATCTATTGATAAAGGAACTAAACGTACCGGCATGAGTGGGTGAGGAAGGGCGCCATTAAACCAAATTTGGTGTTGCCAATCTGTGAGCGGAACCTCTAGAGTCCGATAGGGCTGATACGCATTAGGAACAGCCGTGGCAGTGTATTCATGAAACAGATTATCTGCTCCGTCTACCGCCGGAAAGGTGACCCAAGAGTAAAACACTTCGAAGCGGTATGCTGGATCCGCTTCTACTACAAAAATCAGCGCAACACCCGCATCAGGGATCCCATGTAGAGTCAAATGAGCCCTGAGCGGTGCGCGACTAGGTGGCGGGATGTTAACCGCCATCACGAAAAGCAAAGGAGAACAACTCAATAAGCGGCAGCGCAACAATGGGTTAAGAATAAAGAGAGAAACCTTGTATTTAAAACTTCAAGCTTGAAAGAACCTATAAAAACATCAATATAGGAGGTTACACTGTCACAGCTGTCTCCGGAGACAAAAGTGAGGGTATTGTGGACAAGCACAAGCACTAGTCAAGCGTCTCGCAGATAAGAACCAGACCAAACTTTGGCGGCGCCATGTTGCAAGGATTCTGCACATATACAGAACTATGCGCAGGAAAACAGGACCTCAGCGAATAGGGGTGTACCAACCTATCACATTAGTACCCAAAATCCCAAACCGACTAGCTATAGTGTCTCATTCGTTCTCCGACTAACAGCGAAGCTACCAATGATTAGACAACCCAGAACACGACACTCCCGACTCCCTCAGGAATCGCGGGAGCCAGACAACTCTTTCGCTCACTCACTCATACCTGTCCACAATGTGAGTAATCAGAGTCGCGGTATAGTTTAAAATGTTTATTTTAACTAACGCGCTCTATGGTACAGTACACGTGCCATTACTAGCAGCATAATTCATAAACACAATATAGTCAGCATTGTCACAATTCCATAGAATACAAACGGGGATTTCATTTTATAGAGACAGTGGAAAAGGGCTACAATACCTAACCACCCTCCCCGTGTTAAGAAATAGTTTATTATAAAAAAGAAGACCTCTGGGCTTTGTCAGCAGACCCCATACCTCAAGGCCTAGATGAAAGGTTTACATCTCAGGACAAGCACAGCTCTTCTCTCCGGAAAGGTGTCTCTCCAAGTGCCGCTGCACATGCTTCGCTTGCAATATTAAAACATACGATTCCCAGTAATGCAGCTGTGTGTCATGTTATGTCTAGGTGCGAGGGACTGATCAAAACAGAATAACAAGGGGCATTGTTGATCGACCTCGTACATCGTGTCCAGACTAAACCTCAGAGCATGTCAGAGAACGCGCAAAGCAGACAGTTCTCATGTGAAAAGGGCACAAACAGAGTCTTGCGAAATCTATGCATGCAGTGTCGTGCGCAAAAGCAGCCTCATGGCAGCGAAGCTCATGTTAACTTAGCAGATGTCAACAATGGACCCACAATCTATACTACACCCTCCCCCTGGTAAGTCCATCGTATGTAGACATAGTATGAAAACAGAGTTCAAAAAGTACAAGCAGAGTTCAAGAAGTACGAGCAGAGTTCAAAAGCGTCTATGCGTTTAAAATTAAACAAAACGAACAACGCAGAAGGGAGAGAAAAAAAATCTATTCGGGAGAAAAAGTAAGTGTATAGAAAGGCATCTGTAATCCAAAAATTACATAATAATACAACCTTGCCAGCATCGGACTTAAACAACTCGTCAACACACCGACCCACAGAGCAGGACACACCTCGACCCCGTCTTCGCGGCAGGAAACAGCATCCAATTCAGCCACACAACGTAGCCGCCATGGACCGACCACCACTGCGTACACTTCGCCATCACCAAACCCAAGGCACCCAAACCAGCCCCACGCCCACCTCGAAGGAACTGGAGCAAGGCTACCAACGAGCAACTTAACTCCACCCTCACCCAAGACAACCACACCTGGGCACCCGACGCAAATGACGCAGACAACGCAGCCAGAGAACTCCACACCTGGATCTCCAACTGCGCAGACGAGCTTGCCCCGCTACGCAACCCCGACAGACAACGCCCCAGGAAAGCCGCCTGGTTCACCACCGCTGTCCAAGAAGCCAGACGCACCTGCAGATGCCTGGAGAAGAATTGGAGAAACACCAAGACAACCGAAAACCACACCACCTACAAGGACGCCATGATGGACTACCACAACCAGATCAGAGCCACCAAGAGGAACTTCATCCACAACAAAATCTTGGCCAACTCCACTAACTCCAAGGAACTTTTCAGTGTCATTCAAGAATTCACCAACCCACGCAGCGAAGCCACAGACATCACCCCATCCCAAGACCTCTGCAACAAGCTTGGAACCTATTTCCACCTCAAGATCAAAAACCTCTACGACAACTTCATCGACCATCCACCAGGTGCCCCAGGCGGCCCCCCACCCCCAGAAACACCAGCCAGCCCACCATCTCCTACTGGACACCGATCATGGCCGAAGACACCGCCTCGACCCTGAAAAACATCCACTCGGGGGCCCCCACCGATCCCTGCCCCCATCACATCTACCACAGAGCCACGGCCGCCATCGCACCCAAACTACAACGCACCATCAACACCACCTTCAAAACAGGCACCTTCCCAGACGACTGGAAGCACGCAGAAGTCAGACCCCTGCTCAAGAAGCCCACAGCTGACCCCACCGACTTCAAGAACTATCGGCCCATCTCGCTCCGCCCTTTCGCAGCCAAAGTTGCAGAGAAAACAGTCAACAGGAAACTGACACGATTCATTGAAGAGAACGCCGTCCTCGACCCATCCCAATCCAGATTCCGAAGCAACCACAGCACAGAGACCGCCCTACTCACCGCCACAGACAACATCCGCACCCTCCTGGACCAAGGCCACTCTGCAGCCCTCATCCTACTTGACCTATCAGCGGCCTTCGACACCATCTCCCACCGCACACTAGTCACCAGACTACACAACGCAGGCATGCAAGGACCAGCCCTGGACTGGATCCGATCAACCCTCACCGGAAGAAGCCAAAGGATCAGACTCCCACCCTTCCTCTCTGACCCCACGAAAATCCCCTGCGGAGTCCCACAGGGTTCATCACTGAGCCCCACCCTCTTCAACATCTACATGGCCCCCCTCGCAGCCATCGTCCGACAACACGGCCTCAACATCGTATCCGACGACACCCAGCTCATCCTCTCCCTCACCAAAGACCCCACCACTGCCAAACTCAACTTCCAGAAAGGAATGCAAGACATCGCAGTCTGGATGACCAACAGCTGCCTGAAGCTCAACGCCGAGAAGACAGAAGTCCTCGTCCTCTGTACCATCCCTTCTGCATGGGACAGCACCTGGTGGCCGACCGCCCTCGGAAGCCCACCTACCCCCTCAGACCAAGCCAAGAACCTCTGCATCATACTCAACTCATCACTCACCATGAACCGACAGGTCAACGCCGTCACCTCCAGCTGCTTCAACACCCGCCACATCCTCCGCAAGGCCTTCAAGTGGATCCCCCTGAGTCAAGGAAGACAGTCACCCACGCACTCATCACCAGCAGACTGGACTATGGAAACGCACTCTACGCCGGCATCAACAAGTCCCTGCTCCGCAAACTCCAGACAATACAGAACACCGCCGCCAGACTCGTCCTCGGCATCCCCCGACACGAACACATCAGCCAACACCTACGAAGTCTCCACTGGCTCCCCGTGGAGAAAAGAGTCACTTTCAAAATCCTCACTCACGCCTTACAAATGCCTACACAACAACGGACCCAAATACCTCAACGACAGAATCAACTTCCACGTACCCAAAAGAAACCTCCGATCTTCCAACCTCGCACTGGCTGAAACCCCGCGCATCCACAGAGCCACAGCAGGTGGAAGATCCTTCTATCACATTGCAGCCAAGACCTGGAACGAGCTACCAGCAGACATCAGATGCACCCCCTCCCTGAACACCTTCAGGAAGAACCTCAAGACCTGGCTCTTCGGCTAAACAGATCTGCGGACTGCCCCCCCTCAGCGCCTTGAGACCCTCACGGGTGAGTAGCGCGCTTACAATTCCCTGATTGATTGATTGAAGAATTGGTGAATTTAATCCATCAGAGTGTAGGAGCAAAAAAATGCAACACCCTCCAGAAGTACATCATTGTCGTTTGTAGAAAAATGGTCCATCCAGTTTAGCAAATCGAATGAACAAGTGTGCTCCTCATACTCAGGTGCCTCCATTAGCATCTCCGGACAACCTGCGTGATATTCGATGTTACTTTGAAGTAGGAGATTCTGCGCAGCATCACAGATATGCCATTGAGCCAAGATTCCAAGTGCAGCTGCACGCGCCATAAGGCCTATCCCAGAACAGTCCTTCTCATGGGCCACTAAGGGACCCATCAGCTGGTCGAAATCCAGGTTTGGACATGACGTATTGGAGAGGCATAAATCCAACGCCCATGTAAACCGACATTGTAGACATGAAAAGACTGGTTGCACGCAAGTGAAGTAGGCAAAGCGGAAGGACAACCCATTAGACACACTGAGAGTTGCCAATGGTAGTGTACTGAAGCATCCATGCATACGGTCACGGAGCAATTACAGCCGGCCCGGTCTGTGCAGCACTAAAAGAGGAGCAGCCATTGCGCAGCAGACACAGTAGAAGCAGGATTCCAGCAGCTAACGCCAGTATTAAAGGGAATCCACCAAAGACGCTGGAAAAAATAGAATGAATGAATGCAGGTATAACACCAAATATTGTCTGAAAAGAAGTCACAAGGCCAGAGCCGACAGCTTTAAAAAAATGTGCAAGGCCTCTTGTATCAGACGCATTAAATATGCGGTGTATTAGCTCCCCAAAATGCAGTGAGAGGTTACTGTTTAAAAGTGTTTGAATTCCGCTAGCAGCTATCCACCTGCAGGTTGAAGGTTTCTCGTGCGGAAGTAAGGGCGACTTCTTGTTGGGTTAAAAGCACCTTTAATCTGCTCAACTTGTTGAAATCTGCTTTCAAAGTTGGTATTGAAGACCAAATTGAGCTATCGAGCTGCCCACGCGGGGAGGAAAAAGCAAATTTTTACAACAAATTACGCGCTGTGAAACCGTTACTATCTATGGTATGCCAGCCAGCAAGCCGCAGCATTCTTGGTTATTTAGAATAAGATAACTACCGTTAGTAAGCAGAGTGAACGTGGAAATTATTGCGGGAACCGGATTACCTTTTAAAACACATGCAAGGTTCGGAGCTGACATATTACATGCTCCGTGTAACTTTATATTTTTGCAAACAAGGGAATGACCCACTGTAGAATCACAGTCCTCCCCTGTAAGGTATACTTCATTTTCTTCCCACAAACATCGGTAGGTAAAAGGCAAAGACCACAGTTCATGCAGAAAAGCGCTACCATGGGTTCAAAGCGGCCTAGCGGGTAATGTTTCATACAGGAGCTGAATTGGAACAGCGAGAAAGGCAAAGATATAACCCCATGAATTAGCCAAACAGCAGAGTCAGTTTCTGCTACAGAAAAGGGCAAAGGGTCTATTTTTTCTATGTGTAGAAGAGTGTAAATTGCATCTTTCATGGACATGAACTGCTGTTTGTCAGGCAAATTAAATGGTAAAAACAAAGCAGTCGCATTTAAATAATCCCATGGTACTTTTCCCATTTTTAGAGTTTGCAAAGTCCATGCGAATTGCATTACAGAACGCAATTGATTTTGACCATATAACAGAGACACATCTTCCTGCACAATATCAATAACAGAAAAAACAATATTATCCAATGTGTAAATGCGGGAAGATAGTGTGTTAATACTATTATCGACAACAGCTAGAACGTTTTCTAAGTTCACTTGGTCAATTTCCCGCAGACATGACGCCGCTTCAATCTGTGAAAGTTTCCATATTTCATTGTAAGCTGCGTAAAAAATATCTTTGTTCTAGGAACCCTGGGTCCCAAGACAAAGTCGGCCAAATTAATGTTATTGGACAACAACGATAAATGTTGTTTAACGGACGATAATGTAGAGTGCTGCAACCACTGTTGACATAATTTTCCAACCGAATATGTTGTTAGCGAATGTGTATCTGGAAATCTTGGGTCGATCTGTCTTGCATATAACCTGAACTAGTGTTATGAAAATGGAGTTGGCAGGCATTCGAATTCGTCTGCCAAACTAGCCAACCTAAAGGATCCATTTCAGATACATTAAACGTGTTATTTTGAAACAAAGATAGTAAGGCATCAATGGTATAATTCATGTATATGCGCCAATTATTATACTCAGCTAAAGAGGGAATGGCAGGGGCGTTTAACTTTTTTGCAATTGCCAAACCAAAGCAAGTTGTTTGGTAAACTGTTTCATTTAAAAACAAAATTTGTGTTGGTATGAGGCAAGCACGATGTAAGGCTTCGGTGCCTCGCACCTGCCAGGTCTTAGAACCCCAGATCGATTTCAAATCAATGGTGGCCTTCCAGTGATCATAACCCCTGACTGACAGATCATATCTGAAAGAATTTGAATAAATTAATTTCGTATGGGTCAACATTACTTTTGGAGTTGAAGGAACATTTATTTTAAAATAATAGGACTCAGGTGTTGACCTGTCAAAGTCTATAAAATATGTAAATGTATTTCTAAGTGTTCTCGAACTACCTTTTAATGGTGTCGGGCAATGTTCCCACTGTGTGTAATTGACAACAGGGCGTAATGTATTAGTCTTACGTAGGAAATGGTGCCCGTAGTGTTGATAACAGAATAAATCGGCATAATTGGCAGAATTTAAATATAAATCTTCAGCATTAAAAGCAGCATAATACTTCAAATCGTAAAACAATGATTGTATTGCATGCACATCCCAGTCATCTGAGCGTATGTCCTGTGTTACCACTTCACCCATGGAGACACGAAAGACGTATGGAACGTTGATAATTTCCGTCGGGCCATGGACCTGAAAATCCACTTTATCCCAGATGATGCCATCCGCAACTGGGAATGCTGAATTGTTAACAAGAGATTGGTCACGCTTTATGATGTGGGAAGATGAGTGAGGGGCTAGAATACCATCAGCCAAGTTCACAGCAGAGAGTTCTGGTAAGTAGTGACCATTGATGAGTAGGAAAAACACCGTCACAAAACCAATTGACATGAAGAGAAAAATCGTGATCAGTATTAACCAGATGTATGTCCAAGGAGGGACTAAATAAGTCTGTTTCAACCAGGAGACAAAAATAGACAATTTGGTAGGGCCAATTGAAGTGGTGGAGGACGAGTCAAAAGAAAAGTTGCCATGGTGTAAAGAGCTTTCGGGCAAGCCATGCAAAGACTCACTCGTGGGATAAGTATACTCAACTTCCTCATTGCAGGAGGGAGCAGGAGGGACAGGTAAATGGTCAACAATAGGGTCCATCTCGATGACAGTGTCATGTGGTGAGTTGAAAGATGCGCCAACCCCAGGATTTCTCGAAATTGTGGGGCACGAAACAGCAGGCATCACACTATTCAGAAGCGGCCAGATGTTGTAGCTTGACATTGTCAATTGAGATGTATCTGTTGTCCTTGCGACCAGGAAGCGGTGGTAAAATGACTGTACGAGTACCCTTTAAGCCAAGCACTGGAAGCGGTGCACGATAAGAGGGACCAAATTCTTTTTTGTTCTCCAACTTCTCTCGGACCAGATCACCAACTTTCGGAAGCCAGCCGGCCACCGGAATCAGCAGTGCAGCATCTGTTGCTGAAGGCAAATGTTCAGTAGCAAGACTGGCACGAGTCTCTTGTAGGTCCTGTAACGTAGTAGAATGATTATCTACGTCAAAGGTCACGGCTGCCGCCGCAACGTCTACACCATCAAGGTCTGGCACAAACATTTTAATGCCAAAGAGCATCTTGTATGGGGTCCGCCCACCCAGAGGTCTTCTAGGGAGAATATTAAGTGCACATTGGACTCCACACAAATGGGCTAGCCAGTTCCTGCCAGTATCTAAGACTCTAGCTGTCAAAGATTGCTTTAAGTCACGGTTCATCCGTTCCACAATTGAGTTGCCCTCAGGCCTGTATGGAGACGAAAACTGCACCAGCACCCCCAAAGACTTCATTGCGTCCTTGTACGCCTTAGAGGCAAACGCTGGACCTTGGTCTGAATGAAAGATGCCACAGGCAAAGATCCCTACAAAGACACGCAAATCCCTGATGACATTTCGAGCGTCAGCACTGCATTGTGGCCAAACCCAAAGGAATCTAGTGCACGAATCAACTGCAACCAAAATTTATTTATATGCAGTATCAGAAGTAAATGGACCGCAGTGATCAAGATATACACAAGCAAAGGGGCGATTTGCAATGCAAAGCTGTGTTTGTGGTGGACGTGTTATCGTAGAAGGCTTGATTTGTTGACAGATGTCACAAGAAAGTACATAATTACGGGTCTGTTTATATAAACCATGCCACCAATAACGTTGCTGCAAGATAGAGACAGTCACGGACACTCCAGCATGGGCCGAAACCATACCTTTGTGTGCAGTTTTGAGTAAAGTATGTCTGCTGTCCGCGTTGGGAATCAGCTGATCTCCAACGTCAGGTATTCTAGCAAAAGGAACTTGTTCAGGTGTTAACTGATAAGAATACTTTGAAGAGAAACCCTGTGGATAATTAGAGCCCTCCGCAGTTGCAGCAATTGCTGGCAAAATGTCATTATCAATCTTAGTCATGGACCTTGTAACGGCTGCTACGGAACACGTGGCTACTGCAGATTTGGCTGCTTCATCAGCCAAACAATTTCCAAGAGCGTGTGCTCCCACACGCTGATGGCCAAGAGTATGTATAACATGTGTGAGTGGCAGACATTGTTTAAGATCCGCCACTCGAACCCAAAGCATTTTTTGCTTAATTGTGCTGCCTTTTGAATCTCGATAATCATTTTGAGACCAAAAGAATAGGTTGTCATTGAAAGACTGAACACAGTAGTAGGAATCACACACAATGAGTGTAGAAACACTCGGATCTGCAAACTCGAGAGCAAGAACCAGAGCGCGCAGCTCGGGCAATTGGGCGGTACAGTCCCCTAGCGCCTGTGTATGCACTATATTAGACTTGAATTCTCCATTCACCATAGTATCAGCCACAATTGCGCAAGCCACTGAATAAGCATGTTTAGAACCAGTGGCCGGTTGCCCCGAACCATCGGTGTAGGTGATACATGTGTACTCCTCTAAGGGAAGCAAAGACAGAGGAGGTGGATGAACGTGTTCATACTGCAAGAACTCCTGTGTCTGAAGAGAGGGGTCAAAGATAAACGTGACATCCGGAGACGTCAAAGAAGTAGCCCATTTTATCCAACGGGGATGTAATGCTTTAGAGTTAGGCACACTCGCCTTAGTTACTGCTTCCAAAGCAGGGAAAGGTGTAACCACCAAAATGCGTTTCCCTGTGCCAGTGCACGTTCCTTCAGGACCGCCATCTGCACAGCTGTCAAAACCTTTTCAACAGGGGAAAACCGCATTTCGGCTGAAGTGTACAAATGTGATTTGTATGCAATAGGTACTGTGTCGCTTTCATTGTACTTCAAGTAAGTGAAACCCACTGCGCCTGGCACGACTCGTATCACCAGGTTTGTGTGGTTATCACATGTCAACAAGTACTTAGATTCAAGCAAATCAGATTGCAAAGAATGCAAAATAGCAGAGTGTCCCGGGAGCCAGCTGGCTTTTGAAAAGGTAGGTTGTATCAAAGCATAAAGAGGCTTGATACGCTGGGCATACTCGGGAATGTAAGACCTCCCGAAATTTAAAAATCCCATCAAAGACTGAAGTTTTTCAGGGTAGTTGGAGATTGCAAGCGTGCACATTTCTCCAGAAAGTGGGGTGCCAAGCCCCGACCTTAATTTTTGAGCTCATAGCCCCAAAAAAGCACTGCATAGCAAGCGATGTGCGATTTAGCAAAATTAAATCTGTATCCGTTGTCCGCAAACTCAAGGATGATGCGGTCAACACGGCATAGATGCGGCCATAATTCGTCATCTGTGAGATAAATATCATCAACTTACAAGTATGCATCTGGGTCTATGCTGTCTAACAAAGAGACAACACGCGCGGCGAAAACCCCGGAGCTATTCTTATACCCCATAGGTAAACGCCAACATTTTTTCTGTTTCCCACCGGCCGTGAATGCGGTCCATTGACTACATTCAGGGGACTGGTTATGACTGTAAAAGCCATTGGAAATGTCAAGAGTCATTTTATATTTTTTATGAACTATACTGTCCACAAGAGCAGATCTATGTGTATTCTGTACCGCAAAAGTACAACAATGAGAGTTCAAATGCCGGTAATCTAAAACTATGCGATAAGACCCATCGGGTTTGGACACAGTAAAAAGAGAATTATTCATCGGTGACACACATGTCTCAATCACTCCTTGATACTCCAACTCAGTTAGAACATCAGAAACGGTCCTTTGCCTTCCCGCCGGATGGGATATTGGGGTTGAGGTTGAGGCATAGACCGCAATGGAATCTCATGTGGCGGAGAATCTTCATCCCAGCCCACTTGATTACGGTACACTGCCGGCACCAGGGCCAAAGCCCACTCAGCTGCAAAAACCTCTGCATGCTCCTTGGGGACGTAACGCGAAAAATTTGGAAGTATCACGTCCTCCCCCTTGATGCGGCCAGTACAAAAGTTGGGGACCAATCTGCCTCTGCTAACAAAATGTCATAGGAAGCGGTCAGATTCTCCCCAAAAATCCCTGTGATTACATGCTCAATGTCACCTTCAATTAGAAAAACTATGTTATACAGCCTATCCGGGGGGGGGCAACCCGGGTGTCAGCTGTCTCTACTGTAATGAAAGTTTCAGTTGCTGTCGCCTCCAGACAAGGACGCAGTGCCTCCTGCACTATGGTAACTTCCGCTGCGCTGTCGAGCAGAGTCACCGCCCAAGTCCAATCCAGCAGTCGGGTCCTCACCGTCTGAGGCATATCTCGCTGTCAAAGCAGCAACCTTTTTCTTTTGAAACGGGGCACGGAAGCGTGGTAGCTCCTCTTGTTTCCCCTTGACGTCAAACTGATGAGGCTGATCACGTCCCTGTGGCGCAGGATGACTCTTGCCACGATCCTGGCGACCCCCACCACCGACTTGAGAGCCAGATGTGTCCTGTGAAGAACGAGGAGAGCGCTGATCAAGGACTTGAAATCTATCAGGAGTCTTAATTTTCGCGCGGTCGCGCAAGTCATAAGTACACTCAGAAGTGTCAGGTGTCGGTGAACCAGCACACGAACCCTGCTTCTGTTGTTGCTGCCCCTGTTTTTTATTTTTCCAGTTCTTTTTAGGAAAGACTGGACGCCCGTCTTTATCAGACTGAGCTTTCTGTTGTGTTTGAGATTGTGTTTGCGTTTGATAAAAAGGCTTAACTCCCAAACTATTGCGGCCTATTGTTTTATAAGCCTTTGCAATAATCTTCGGTAATTCGCGTGGTTTGTCTGCATCAGGCACAGCCTCCAAGCCGTTAGCGACTTGAAAACTTACTGCATCGCCCTTGACATTGGCAAGGATCAGATCAGCAACCACGTCGAACACCCCCACCAGTCTCATCCCCAGCTCTACAGCCACTTCAGCTCCATGTTCATCTTGAACACGTTTAATCACAGAGGGGAGTACAGTCATAGAGGGAGTGCCGAAACACTTTGAATATACGGCTGCAAACACCCTGTCCCAGTTGTTACAATCAGCCACCTTAGGAAGTAAGTCTTTAGGCAAACTTATCGTCAATATCCTGTGTTTCTCCACAGGATTTGTATTGGGAAAAACAGCTTCAAGCTGTCCAAATTTCTCAGCAAGCCAATAAGGCAAATCATCCTTATTTTGTGGGTGCTTGCCCATTACGGAATTAACCATGACAGGACTGATGGTTATACCAGCAGGTCCAGCAGGCTGCGCAGCAACGCTTGGCGGTCCCACCTGGTAGTTGCGCAACATGAACTGAATAAAAGATCTATGCACGCGTATTAAAGAAGTCTGTAACACGTGAAGTTCTGCCAGCGTAGCTGTTGTAAGCCCACGTGGGTGAGGGGTATACCCAGCCAAAACGGGCAATGTGGCCCCATCTATTGATAAAGGAACTAAAGGTACCAGCATGAGTGGGTGAGGAAGGGCGCCATTAAACCAAATTTGGTGTTGCCAATCTGTGAGCGGAACCTCTAGAGTCCGATAGGGCTGATACGCATTAGGAACAGCCGTGGCAGTGTATTCATGAAACAGATTATCTGCTCAGTCTACCGCCGGAAAGGTGACCCAAGAGTAAAACACTTCGAAGCGGTATGCTGGATCTGCTTCTACTACAAAAATCAGCGCAACACCCGCATCAGGGATCCCATGTAGAGTCAAATGAGCCCTGAGCGGTGCGCGACTAGGTGGCGGGATGTTAACCGCCATCACGAAAAGCAAAGGAGAACAACTCAATAAGCGGCAGCGCAACAATGGGTTAAGAATAAAGAGAGAAACCTTGTATTTAAAACTTCAAGCTTGAAAGAACCTATAAAAACATCAATATAGGAGGTTACACTGTCACAGCTGTCTCCGGAGACAAAAGTGAGGGTATTGTGGACAAGCACAAGCACTACTCAAGCGTCTCGCAGATAAGAACCAGACCAAACTTTGGCGGCGCCATGTTGCAAGGATTCTGCACATATACAGAACTATGCGCAGGAAAACAGGACCTCAGCGAATAGGGGTGTACCAACCTATCACATTAGTACCCAAAATCCCAAACCGACTAGCTATAGTGTCTCATTCGTTCTCCGACTAACAGCGAAGCTACCAATGATTAGACAACCCAGAACACGACACTCCCGACTCCCTCAGGAATCGCGGGAGCCAGACAACTCTTTCGCTCACTCTCTCATACCTGTCCACAATGTGAGTAATCAGAGTCGAGGTATAGTTTAAAATGTTTATTTTAACTAACGCGCTCTATGGTACAGTACACGTGCCATTACTAGCAGCATAATTCATAAACACAATATAGTCAGCATTGTCACAATTCCATAGAATACAAACGGGGATTTCATTTTATAGAGACAGTGGAAAAGGGCTACAATACCTAACCACCCTCCCCGTGGTAAGAAATAGTTTATTATAAAAAAGAAGACCTCTGGGCTTTGTCAGCAGACCCCATACCTCAAGGCCTAGATGAAAGGTTTACATCTCAGGACAAGCACAGCTCTTCTCTCCGGAAAGGTGTCTCTCCAAGTGCCGCTGCACATGCTTCGCTTGCAATATTAAAACATACGATTCCCAGTAATGCAGCTGTGTGTCATGTTATGTCTAGGTGCGAGGGACTGATCAAAACAGAATAACAAGGGGCATTGTTGATCGACCTCGTACATCGTGTCCAGACTAAACCTCAGAGCATGTCAGAGAACGCGCAAAGCAGACAGTTCTCATGTGAAAAGGGCACAAACAGAGTCTTGCGAAATCTATGCATGCAGTGTCGTGCGCAAAAGCAGCCTCATGGCAGCGAAGCTCATGCTAACTTAGCAGATGTCAACAATGGACCCACAATCTATACTACACCCTCCCCTGGTAAGTCCATCGTATGTAGACATAGTATGAAAACAGAGTTCAAAAAGTACAAGCAGAGTTCAAGAAGTACGAGCAGAGTTCAAAAGCGTCTATGCGTTTAAAATTAAACAAAACGAACAACGCAGAAGGGAGAGAAAAAAAAATCTATTCGGGAGAAAAAAGTAAGTGTATAGAAAGGCATCTGTAATCCAAGAATTACATAATAATACAACCTTGCCAGCATCGGACTTAAACAACTCGTCAACACACCGACCCACAGAGCAGGACACACCCTCGACCCCGTCTTCGCGGCAGGAAACAGCATCCAATTCAGCCACACAACGTAGCCGCCATGGACCGACCACCACTGCGTACACTTCGCCATCACCAAACCCAAGGCACCCAAACCAGCCCCACGCCCACCTCGAAGGAACTGGAGCAAGGCTACCAACGAGCAACTTAACTCCACCCTCACCCAAGACAACCACACCTGGGCACCCGACGCAAATGACGCAGACAACGCAGCCAGAGAACTCCACACCTGGATCTCCAACTGCGCAGACGAGCTCGCCCCGCTACGCAACCCCGACAGACAACGCCCCAGGAAAGCCGCCTGGTTCACCACCGCTGTCCAAGAAGCCAGACGCACCTGCAGATGCCTGGAGAAGAATTGGAGAAACACCAAGACAACCGAAAACCACACCACCTACAAGGACGCCATGATGGACTACCACAACCAGATCAGAGCCACCAAGAGGAACTTCATCCACAACAAAATCCTGGCCAACTCCACTAACTCCAAGGAACTTTTCAGTGTCATTCAAGAATTCACCAACCCACGCAGCGAAGCCACAGACATCACCCCATCCCAAGACCTCTGCAACAAGCTTGGAACCTATTTCCACCTCAAGATCAAAAACCTCTACGACAACTTCATCGACCATCCACCAGGTGCCCCAGGCGGCCCCCCAGAAACACCAGCCAGCCCACCATCTCCTACTGGACACCGATCATGGCCGAAGACACCGCCTCGACCCTGAAAAACATCCACTCGGGGGCCCCCACTGATCCCTGCCCCCATCACATCTACCACAGAGCCACGGCCGCCATCGCACCCAAACTACAACGCACCATCAACACCACCTTCAAAACAGGCACCTTCCCAGACGACTGGAAGCACGCAGAAGTCAGACCCCTGCTCAAGAAGCCCACAGCTGACCCCACTGACTTCAAGAACTATCGGCCCATCTCGCTCCGCCCTTTCGCAGCCAAAGTTGCAGAGAAAACAGTCAACAGGAAACTGACACGATTCATTGAAGAGAACGCCATCCTCGACCCATCCCAATCCAGATTCCGAAGCAACCACAGCACAGAGACCGCCCTACTCACCGCCACAGACAACATCCGCACCCTCCTGGACCAAGGCCACTCTGCAGCCCTCATCCTACTTGACCTATCAGCGGCCTTCGACACCATCTCCCACCGCACACTAGTCACCAGACTACACAACGCAGGCATGCAAGGACCAGCCCTGGACTGGATCCGATCAACCCTCACCGGAAGAAGCCAAAGGATCAGACTCCCACCCTTCTTCTCTGACCCCACGAAAATCCCCTGCGGAGTCCCACAGGGTTCATCACTGAGCCCCACCCTCTTCAACATCTACATGGCACCCCTCGCAGCCATCGTCCGACAACACGGCCTCAACATCGTATCCGACGACACCCAGCTCATCCTCTCCCTCACCAAAGACCCCACCACTGCCAAACTCAACTTCCAGAAAGGAATGCAAGACATCGCAGTCTGGATGACCAACAGCTGCCTGAAGCTCAACGCCGAGAAGACAGAAGTCCTCGTCCTCTGTACCATCCCTTCTGCATGGGACAGCACCTGGTGGCCGACCGCCCTCGGAAGCCCACCTACCCCCTCAGACCAAGCCAAGAACCTCTGCATCATACTCGACTCATCACTCACCATGAACCGACAGGTCAACGCCGTCACCTCCAGCTGCTTCAACACCCGCCACATCCTCCGCAAGGCCTTCAAGTGGATCCCCCCTGAGTCAAGGAAGACAGTCACCCACGCACTCATCACCAGCAGACTGGACTATGGAAACGCACTCTACGCCGGCATCAACAAGTCCCTGCTCCGCAAACTCCAGACAATACAGAACACCGCCGCCAGACTCGTCCTCGGCATCCCCCGACACGAACACATCAGCCAACACCTACGAAGTCTCCACAGGCTCCCCGTGGAGAAAAGAGTCACTTTCAAAATCCTCACTCACGCCTACAAATGCCTACACAACAACGGACCCAAATACCTCAACGACAGAATCAACTTCCACGTACCCAAAAGAAACCTCCGATCTTCCAACCTCGCACTGGCTGAAACCCCGCGCATCCACAGAGCCACAGCAGGTGGAAGATCCTTCTCTCACATTGCAGCCAAGACCTGGAACGAGCTACCAGCAGACATCAGATGCACCCCTCCCTGAACACCTTCAGGAAGAACCTCAAGACCTGGCTCTTCGGCTAAACAGATCTGCGGACTGCCCCCCTCAGCGCCTTGAGACCCTCACGGGTGAGTAGCGCGCTTACAATTCCCTGATTGATTGATTGAAGAATTGGTGAATTTAATCCATCAGAGTGTAGGAGCAAAAAAATGCAACACCCTCCAGAAGTACATCATTGTCGTTTGTAGAAAAATGGTCCATCCAGTTTAGCAAATCGAATGAACAAGTGTGCTCCTCATACTCAGGTGCCTCCATTAGCATCTCCGGACAACCTGCGTGATATTCGATGTTACTTTGAAGTAGGAGATTCTGCGCAGCATCACAGATATGCCATTGAGCCAAGATTCCAAGTGCAGCTGCACGCGCCATAAGGCCTATCCCAGAACAGTCCTTCTCATGGGCCACTAAGGGACCCATCAGCTGGTCGAAATCCAGGTTTGGACATGACGTATTGGAGAGGCATAAATCCAACGCCCATGTAAACCGACATTGTAGACATGAAAAGACTGGTTGCACGCAAGTGAAGTAGGCAAAGCGGAAGGACAACCCATTAGACACACTGAGAGTTGCCAGTGGTAGTGTACTGAAGCATCCATGCATACGGTCACGGAGCAATTACAGCCGGCCCGGTCTGTGCAGCACTAAAAGAGGAGCAGCCATTGCGCAGCAGACACAGTAGAAGCAGGATTCCAGCAGCTAACGCCAGTATTAAAGGGAATCCACCAAAGACGCTGAAAAAATAGAATGAATGAATGCAGGTATAACACCAAATATTGTCTGAAAAGAAGTCACAAGGCCAGAGCCGACAGCTTTAAAAAAATTTGCAAGGCCTCTTGTATCAGACGCATTAAATATGCGGTGTATTAGCTCCCCAAAATGCAGTGAGAGGTTACTGTTTAAAAGTGTTTGAATTCCGCTAGCAGCTATCCACCTGCAGGTTGAAGGTTTCTCGTGCGGAAGTAAGGGCGACTTCTTGTTGGGTTAAAAGCACCTTTAATCTGCTCAACTTGTTGAAATCTGCTTTCAAAGTTGGTATTGAAGGCCAAATTGAGCTATCAAGCTGCCCACGCGGGGGAGGAAAAAGCACATTTTTACAACAAATTACGCGCTGTGAAACCGTTACTATGTATGGTATGCCAGCCAGCAAGCCGCAGCATTCTTGGTTATTTAGAATAAGATAACTACCGTTAGTAAGCAGAGTGAACGTGGAAATTATTGCGGGAACCGGATTACCTTTTAAAACACATGCAAGGTTCGGAGCTGACATATTACATGCTCCGTGTAACTTTATATTTTTGCAAACAAGGGAATGACCCACTGTAGAATCACAGTCCTCCCCTGTAAGGTATACTTCATTTTCTTCCCACAAACATTGGTAGGTAAAAGGCAAAGACCACAGTTCATGCAGAAAAGCGCTACCATGGGTTCAAAGCGGCCTAGTGGGTAATGTTTCATACAGGAGCTGAATTGGAACAGCGAGAAAGGCAAAGATATAACCCCATGAATTAGCCAAACAGCAGAGTCAGTTTCCGCTACAGAAAAGGGCAAAGGGTCTATTTTTTCTATGTGTAGAAGAGTGTAAATTGCATCTTTCATGGACATGAACTGCTGTTTGTCAGGCAAATTAAATGGTAAAAACAAAGCAGTCGCATTTAAATAATCCCATGGTACTTTTCCCATTTTTAGAGTTTGCAAAGTCCATGCGAATTGCATTACAGAACGCAATTGATTTTGACCATATAACAGAGACACATCTTCCTGCACAATATCAATAACAGAAAAAACAATATTATCCAATGTGTAAATGCGGGAAGATAGTGTGTTAATACTATTATCGACAACAGCTAGAACGTTTTCTAAGTTCACTTGGTCAATTTCCCGCAGACATGACGCCGCTTCAATCTGTGAAAGTTTCCATATTTCATTGTAAGCTGCGTAAAAAATATCTTTGTTCTAGGAACCCTGGGTCCCAAGACAAAGTCGGCCAAATTAATGTTATTGGACAACAACGATAAATGTTGTTTAACGGACGATAATGTAGAGTGCTGCAACCACTGTTGACATAATTTTCCAACCGAATATGTTGTTACCGAATGTGTATCTGGAAATCTTGGGTCGGTCTGTCTTGCATATAACCTGAACTAGTGTTATGAAAATGGAGTTGGCAGGCATTAGAATTCGTCTGCCAAACTAGCCAACCTAAAGGATCCATTTCAGATACATTAAACGTGTTATTTTGAAACAAAGATAGTAAGGCATCAATGGTATAATTCATGTATATGCGCCAATTATTATACTCAGCTAAAGAGGGAATGGCAGGGGCGTTTAACTTTTTTGCAATTGCCAAACCAAAGCAAGTTGTTTGGTAAACTGTTTAATTTAAAAACAAAATTTGTGTTGGGATGAGGCAAGCACGATGTAAGGCTTCGGTGCCTCGCACCTGCCAGGTCTTAAAACCCCAGATCGATTTCAAATCAATGGTGGCCTTCCAGTGATCATAACCCCTGACTGACAGATCATATCTGAAAGAATTTGAATAAATTAATTTCGTATGGGTCAACATTACTTTTGGAGTTGAAGGAACATTTATTTTAAAATAATAGGACTCAGGTGTTGACCTGTCAAAGTCTATAAAATATGTAAATGTATTTCTAAGTGATCTCGAACTACCTTTTAATGGTGTCGGGCAATGTTCCCACTGTGTGTAATTGACAACAGGGCGTAATGCATTAGTCTTACGTAGGAAATGGTGCCTGTAGTGTTGATAACAGAATAAATCGGCATAATTGGCAGAATTTAAATATAAATCTTCAGCATTAAAAGCAGCATAATACTTCAAATCGTAAAACAATGATTGTATTGCATGCACATCCCAGTCATCTGAGCGTATGTCCTGTGTTACCACTTCACCCATGGAGACACGAAAGACGTATGGAACGTTGATAATTTCCGTCGGGCCATGGACCTGAAAATCCACTTTATCCCAGATGATGCCATCCGCAACTGGGAATGCTGAATTGTTAACAAGAGATTGGTCACGCTTTATGATGTGGGAAGATGAGTGAGGGGCTAGAATACCATCAGCCAAGTTCACAGCAGAGAGTTCTGGTAAGTAGTGACCATTGATGAGTAGGAAAAACACCATCACAAAACCAATTGACATGAAGAGAAAAATCGTGATCAGTATTAACCAGATGTATGTCCAAGGAGGGACTAAATAAGTCTGTTTCAACCAGGAGACAAAAATAGACAATTTGGTAGGGCCAATTGAAGTGGTGGAGGACGAGTCAAAAGAAAAGTTGCCATGGTGTAAAGAGCTTTCGGGCAAGCCATGCAAAGACTCACTCGTGGGATAAGTATACTCAACTTCCTCGTTGCAGGAGGGAGCAGGAGGGACAGGTAAATGGTCAACAATAGGGTCCATCTCGATGACAGTGTCATGTGGTGAGTTGAAAGATGCGCCAACCCCAGGATTTCTCGAAATTGTGGGGCACGAAACAGCAGGCATCACACTATTCAGAAGCGGCCAGATGTTGTAGCTTGACATTGTCAATTGAGATGTATCTGTTGTCCTTGCGACCAGGAAGCGGTGGTAAAATGACTGTACGAGTACCCTTTAAGCCAAGCACTGGAACCGGTGCACGATAAGAGGGACCAAATTCTTTTTTATTCTCCAACTTCTCTCGGACCAGATCACCAACTTTCGGAAGCCAGCCGGCCACCGGAATCAGCAGTGCAGCATCTGTTTCCGAAGGCAAATGTTCAGTAGCAAGACTGGCACGGGTCTCTTGTAGGTCCTGTAACGTAGTAGAATGATTATCTACGTCAAAGGTCACGGCTGCCGCCGCAACGTCTACACCATCAAGGTCTGGCACAAACATTTTAATGCCAAAGAGCATCTCGTATGGGGTCCGCCCACCCAGAGGTCTTCTAGGGAGAATATTAAGTGCACATTGGACTCCACACAAATGGGCTAGCCAGTTCCTGCCAGTATCTAAGACTCTAGCTGTCAAAGATTGCTTTAAGTCACGGTTCATCCGTTCCACAATTGAGTTGCCCTCAGGCCTGTATGGAGACGAAAACTGCACCAGCACCCCCAAAGACTTCATTGCGTCCTTGTACGCCTTAGAGGCAAACGCTGGACCTTGGTCTGAATGAAAGATGCCACAGGCAAAGATCCCTACAAAGACACGCAAATCCCTGATGACATTTCGAGCGTCAGCACTGCGTTGTGGCCAAACCCAAAGGAATCTAGTGCACGAATCAACTGCAACCAAAATGTATTTATATGCAGTATCAGAAGTAAATGGACCGCAGTGATCAAGATATACACAAGCAAAGGGGCGATTTGCAATGCAAAGCTGTGTTTGTGGTGGACGTGTTATCGTAGAAGGCTTGATTTGTTGACAGATGTCACAAGAAAGTACATAATTACGGGTCTGTTTATATAAACCATGCCACCAATAACGTTGCTGCAAGATAGAGACAGTCACGGACACTCCAGCATGGGCCGAAACCATACCTTCGTGTGGGGTTTTGAGTAAAGTATGTCTGCTGTCCGCGTTGGGAATCAGCTGATCTCCAACGTCAGGTATTCTAGCAAAAGGAACTTGTTCAGGAGTTAACTGATAAGAATACTTTGAAGAGAAACCCTGTGGATAATTAGAGCCCTCCGCAGTTGCAGCAATTGCTGGCAAAATGTCATTATCAATCTTAGTCATGGACCTTGTAACGGCTGCTACGGAACACGTGGCTACTGCAGATTTGGCTGCTTCATCAGCCAAACAATTTCCAAGAGCGTGTGCTCCCACACGCTGATGGCCAAGAGTATGTATAACATGTGTGAGTGGCAGACATTGTTTAAGATCCGCCACTCGAACCCAAAGCATTTTTTGCTTAATTGTGCTGCCTTTTGAATCTCGATAATCATTTTGAGACCAAAAGAATAGGTTGTCATTGAAAGACTGAACACAGTAGTAGGAATCACACACAATGAGTGTAGAAACACTCGGATCTGCAAACTCGAGAGCAAGAACCAGAGCGCGCAGCTCGGGCAATTGGGCGGTACAGTCCCCTAGCGCCTGTGTATGCACTATATTAGACTTGAATTCTCCATTCACCATAGTATCAGCCACAATTGCGCAAGCCGCTGAATAAGCATGTTTAGAACCAGTGGCCGGTTGCGCCGAACCATCGGTGTAGGTGATACATGTGTACTCCTCTAAGGGAAGCAAAGACAGAGGAGGTGGATGAACGTGTTCATACTGCAAGAACTCCTGTGTCTGAAGAGAGGGGTCAAAGATAAACGTGACATCCGGAGACGTCAAAGAAGTAGCCCATTTTATCCAACGGGGATGTAATGCTTTAGAGTTAGGCACACTCGCCTTAGTTACTGCTTCCAAAGCAGGCAAAGGTGTAACCACCAAAATGCGTTTCCCCTGTGTCAATGCACGTTCCTTCAGGACCGCCATCTGCACAGCTGTCAAAACCTTTTCAACAGGGGAAAACCGCATTTCGGCTGAAGTGTACAAATGTGATTTGTATGCAATAGGTACTGTGTCGCTTTCATTGTACTTCAAGTAAGTGAAACCCACTGCGCCTGGCACGACTCGTATCACCAGGTTTGTGTGGTTATCACATGTCAACAAGTACTTAGATTCAAGCAAATCAGATTGCAAAGAATGCAAAATAGCAGAATGTCCCGGGAGCCAGCTGGCTTTTGAAAAGGTAGGTTGTATCAAAGCATAAAGAGGCTTGATACGCTGGGCATACTCGGGAATGTAAGACCTCCCGAAATTTAAAAATCCCAGCAAAGACTGAAGTTTTTTCAGGGTAGTTGGAGATTGCAAGCGTGCACATTTCTCCAGAAAGTGGGGTGCCAAGCCCCGACCTTAATTTTTGAGCTCATAGCCCCAAAAAGCACGGCATAGCAAGCGATGTGCGATTTAGCAAAATTAAATCTGTATCCGTAGTCCGCAAACTCAAGGATGATGCGGTCAACACGGCATAGATGCGGCCATAATTCGTCATCTGTGAGATAAATATCATCAACTTACAAGTATGCATCTGGGTCTATGCTGTCTAACAAAGAGACAACACGCGCGGCGAAAACCCCGGTGCTATTCTTATACCCCATAGGTAAACGCCAACATTTTTTCTGTTTCCCACCGGCCGTGAATGCGGTCCATTGACTACATTCAGGGGACAGGTTATGACTGTAAAAGCCATTGGAAATGTCAAGAGTCGTTTTATATTTTTTATGAACTATACTGTCCACAAGAGCAGAGCTATGTGTATTCTGTACCGCAAAAGTACAACAATGAGAGTTCAAATGCCGGTAATCTAAAACTATGCGATAAGACCCATCAGGTTTGGACACAGTAAAAGAGGATTATTCATCGGTGACACACATGTCTCAATCACTCCTTGATACTCCAACTCAGTTAGAACATCAGAAACGGTCCTTTGCCTTCCCGCCGGATGGGATATTGGGGTTGAGGTTGAGGCATAGACCGCAATGGAATCTCATGTGGTGGAGAATCTTCATCCCAGCCCACTTGATTACGGTACACTGCCGGCGCCAGGGCCAAAGCCCACTCAGCTGCAAAAACCTCTGCATGCTCCTTGGGGACGTAACGCGAAAAATTTGGAAGTATCACGTCCTCCCCCCTTGATGCGGCCAGTACAAAAGTTGGGGACCAATCTGCCTCTGCTAACAAAATGTCATAGGAAGCGGTCAGATTCTCCCCAAAAATCCCTGTGATTACATGCTCAATGTCACCTTCAATTCGAAAAACTATGTTATACAGCCTATCCGGGGGGCAACCCGGGTGTCAGCTGTCTCTACTGTAATGAAAGTTTCAGTTGCTGTCGCCTCCAGACAAGGACGCAGTGCCTCCTGCACTATGGTAACTTCCGCTGCGCTGTCGAGCAGAGTCACCGCCCAAGTCCAATCCAGCAGTCGGGTCCTCACCGTCTGAGGCATATCTCGCTGTCAAAGCAGCAACCTTTTTCTTTTGAAACGGGGCACGGAAGCGTGGTAGCTCCTCTTGTTTCCCTTGACGTCAAACTGATGAGGCTGATCACGTCCCTGTGGCGCAGGATGACTCTTGCCACGATCCTGGCGACGCCCACCACCGACTTGAGAGCCAGATGTGTCCTGTGAAGAACGAGGAGAGCGCTGATCAGGGACTTGAAATCTATCAGGAGTCTTAATTTTCGCGCGGTCGCGCAAGTCATAAGTACGCTCAGAAGTGTCAGGTGTCGGTGAACCAGCACACGAACCCTGCTTCTGTTGTTGCTGCCCCTGTTTTTTATTTTTCCAGTTCTTTTTAGGAAAGACTGGACGCCCGTCTTTATCAGACTGAGCTTTCTGTTGTGTTTGAGATTGTGTTTGCGTTTGAGAAAAAGGCTTAACTCCCAAACTATTGCGGCCTATTGTTTTATAAGCCTTTGCAATAATCTTCGGTAATTCGCGTGGTTTGTCTGCATCAGGCACAGCCTCCAAGCCGTTAGCGACTCGAAAACTTACTGCATCGCCCTTGACATTGGCAAGGATCAGCCAATGCGAAAGATTTGAAGTCATTTCTTCATCTTAAACCCATTCATTTTTCTAAGGTATCATGTATATTCCTCCCAGTAGCTCCATCTAGTTTAACTGTGAGGTTTACGGGCATGAGGACTTGCATTGCAATTTTGCATATTCCTTATTTATTTCTTTCGTTTTCTTTAGTATTTATCAACGAGGTGGTCTCCTTGCAGGAAGAACCACCTGACCATCCCTTATATCCAAGTTCCGATAGTATCTCATTGGATGTAAGTGCAGGGTTATTATTTTTACTTCCCTTCTGAACTATTCAATTATTATCTTAATTGCACTTCTAGAGATTCTGAGCACGGGGTATCTTTCAAACTCTTGCTATTGCTTACTTTCTTACTTTTCATTCTTATCTATTTGATATTTTATCTTAACTTACATGTCATCTTTGGGCTTCTTTATATTTGGGACTTGATTAATTTCTTAGGCTTTCTATTATGGACACTTGTTTCTTATTCTACACACTGTTTTTGCATGTTGACACAAGTGAAAACACTGGAATGACTGATCATCTTATTAAGCTATATTGCACCACTATTAGGTTCTGGTTAGAGCATTTTGTTTTAGGGGAGACAGTATGTGTTATTACATTCATTTATTTATGTCTTTGTTTATTGTAGCCAACATTGGAGCATCATGTTCAAGAAGAGATAGTGACTGTTTATCATTCAGTCTCATTTGCTTATATTTCTACTCCCCACTCCACCTTATCGCTCTGTTCTTTGACTTTTCAAATTCTCCAGTGCCCTGATGAAGGTGAAGGCTTTTCTTAGCCACACACCGAAACGCGCGTCGGCACCGTGTAAGATCGAAACCATATAGTGGTATCATTGAATATTATTCTGTCAATTTATTACCACTATTCTACTTTCTCTTTTTGGTTTCTGAGGATCATTTGATTTTTAATATGTGGGAATGTTGAATGAATGTAGGTTGATTGCTGAGAGTCTATTTGTTGAGTTGATGATGTTTTTATGAGTTTTATGTGGACAGTGTGGTGGGTGAGTCTTTATGTAACTTTTTTGAGTATTTCCATGTTATGCATTTTTGTTATATTTTCTCCCTATGGATGTTCCTTTATTGTATATGTATCTGTGGTGATTTGACACCTATAATTAGTGATTTAAAAACTATGTTTATTTAATAAAATAGAGAAAAAAGTCTTTATTGTAAAAAGTCTTTATTGTATTCAGTATTGTATTGTTTGACAGGTGATTCATATACCTGTCACTCTATGAATGTAGTTCTTCTTCCCTGGTCACTCTACCTTGCCTTATATCTGCAAGAGACATTGATACGTCCTATTATATTGATTGGCAGGTGACATTTCCTTCCCCCTTGGGTTGTGTGCTTTTTTGCTTGATTGGCAAGGATCAGATCAGCAACCACGTAGAACACCCCCACCAGTCTCATCCCCAGCTCTACAGCCACTTCAGCTCCATGTTCATCTTGAACACGTTTAATCACAGAGGGAGTACAGTCATAGAGGGAGTGCCGAAACACTTTGAATATACGGCTGCAAACACCCTGTCCCAGGTGTTACAATCAGCCACCTTAGGAAGTAAGTCTTTAGGCAAACTTATCGTCAATATCCTGTGTTTCTCCACAGGATTTGTATTGGGAAAAACAGCTTCAAGCTGTCCAAATTTCTCAGCAAGCCAATAAGGCAAATCATCCTTATTTTGTGGGTGCTTGCCCATTACGGAATTAACCATGACAGGACTGATGGTTATACCAGCAGGTCCAGCAGGCTGCGCAGCAACGCTTGGCGGTCCCACCTGGTAGTTGCGCAACATGAACTGAATAAAAGATCTATGCACGCGTATTAAAGAAGTCTGTAACACGTGAAGTTCTGCCAGCGTATCTGTTGTAAGCCCACGTTGGTGAGGGTCATACCCAGCCAAAACGGGCCATGTGGCCCCATCTATTGATAAGGAACTAAACGTACCGGCATGAGTGGGTGAGGAAGGGCGCCATTAAACCAAATTTGGTGTTGCCAATCTGTGAGCGGAACCTCTAGAGTCCGATAGGGCTGATACGCATTAGGAACAGCCGTGGCAGTGTATTCATGAAACAGATTATCTGCTCCGTCTATCGCCGGAAAGGTGACCCAAGAGTAAAACACTTCGAAGCGGTATGCTGGATCCGCTTCTACTACAAAAATCAGCGCAACACCCGCATCAGGGATCCCATGTAGAGTCAAATGAGCCCTGAGCGGTGCGCGACTAGGTGGCGGGATGTTAACCGCCATCACGAAAAGCAAAGGAGAACAACTCAATAAGTGGCAGCGCAACAATGGGTTAAGAATAAAGAGACAAACCTTGTATTTAAAACTTCAAGCTTGAAAGAACCTATAAAAAACATCAATATAGGAGGTTACACTGTCACAGCTGTCTCCGGAGACAAAAGTGAGGGTATTGTGGACAAGCACAAGCACTACTCAAGCGTCTCGCAGATAAGAACCAGACCAAACTTTGGCGGTGCCATGTTGCAAGGATTCTGCACATATACAGAACTATGCGCAGGAAAACAGGACCTCAGCGAATAGGGGTGTACCAACCTATCACATTAGTACCCAAAATCCCAAACCGACTAGCTATAGTGTCTCATTCGTTCTCCGACTAACAGCGAAGCTACCAGAACACGACACTCCCGACTCCCTCAGGAATCGCGGGAGCCAGACAACTCTTTCGCTCACTCACTCATACCTGTCCACAATGTGAGTAATCAGAGTCGCGGTATAGTTTAAAATGTTTATTTTAACTAACGCGCTCTATGGTACAGTACACGTGCCATTACTAGCAGCATAATTCATAAACACAATATAGTCAGCATTGTCACAATTCCATAGAATACAAACGGGGATTTCATTTTATAGAGACAGTGGAAAAGGGCTACAATACCTAACCACCCTCCCCTTGGTAAGAAATAGTTTATTATAAAAAAGAAGACCTCTGGGCTTTGTCAGCAGACCCCATACCTCAAGGCCTAGATGAAAGGTTTACATCTCAGGACAAGCACAGCTCTTCTCTCCGGAAAGGTGTCTCTCCAAGTGCCGCTGCACATGCTTCGCTTGCAATATTAAAACATACGATTTCCAGTAGTGCAGCTGTGTGTCATGTTATGTCTAGGTGCGAGGGACTGACCATAACAGAATAACAAGGGGCATTGTTGATCGACCTTGTACATCGTGTCCAGACTAAACCTCAGAGCACAGCAGAGAACGCGCAAAGCAGACAGTTCTCATGTGAAAAGGGCACAGAGTCTTGCGAAATTTATGCATGCAGTGTCGTGCGCAAAAGCAGCCTCATGGCAGCGAAGCTCATGCTAACTTAGCAGATGTCAACAATGGACCCACAATCTATACTACATAACCATACTACAAAAACAACAGGACAGAGCATGCCCACGGCACCCACCAAAACTCTTAAGCTTAGATTTTGACTGAGCCAGACAGAGCACACATATACAGCAACATAGCATTTTCCAAATTAAGTAACTAAATCAATGCACCGCTGTCAGTCATACCACTCCACTACACTGACTCTACTCCACCACTACAGTCACAGACATGTAGGTCTGCTGTGGTTGTTGTTGATTGACTTGTTTACCTTTATGCCACTTCATGAAATGCCCTGAGTTATTCCATCAATCATCTCCGATCCTACTGACTGACTGCGAGGAGCATAGAGTATGTGGTCATCATCGTCATCATGGTGTCCAACTCAGTCTGTAGTGTTGTACCGAGTGAGTCCAGATTCCATATTCAAAAATGCAATGGATCGCCCTGCAGTAGAAGACGTACAATTTGTTATTAAACAACAAGAAGGGAAACATTGATTTGAGTCACTTTGTTTTAGTGTGTAGATTAAATACTAGTACACTTCATGCACAACAACAACACAAACACACCAATAACTCAGAGTCAGCGTCCAATCCATGCCATCAGATTCATCATTACCTGTTCTCATCTTAAGGGGCAGTCCCTCTCGGCTCGGAAAGGAGGATAGCTATAGTCATGTTCTTTTAGAGGGACTCGACGAGGCAGGCACACATTTCTTGTACTATTCTCCATCCAATGTCTGGCTTGAGGGAAATGGATTTAGGGCGAGTCAGGATGGATGGAGCAGGACTCGGAGGAGTGGACTTCTTTAATAAATGCACACAGTTGCAACTCCAATACAGCAATAAAAAGACAAGACGGTGGTGATGGATTCGTTGTGATTCGAACCAGAAAAACAGAGACACACTCAAATAATAAAAGTAAATAAGGAAGAAAGAAAGTAACAAGTTGAAAGCCTAGTTGTCAGGGAAGTAGAGCTCGTCCTCAAACTCTGGTGGTTCACCCAGAAGTTGGTAATCTACCACACTACTTTCGTCACCTAAGTCACTGTCCTCCTATTCCTGTTGTGCTTCAGGTATGGTGTAATCCGGTGGTATAAAGTGCTGATTCATTTTGATAATGGTTAACCTCTCCACGTTTTGTGGTGAGAGACTGGTCCTTTTCACTGTTACAATGGCACCAGCAGCACTGAAAACACGCTCAGAAGAGACACTTGCGATAGGGCAAGCAAGATAGTTTATCGCCAGCCTGATGAGCACTGGCCAATGGCGACTTTTCCCATACCAATACAGCAATGGGTTTTGATCAATGTAGACCTCTGTTGGGTCATCCAGATAGGCCTGGACCATCCGCTCAATGCTCAGGGGTGCTCCGCTTTGCCTCTTTTGCCTTTACATTTGCAATCAGCACTGGACCTAACAAGCCCTTGCTGTAGATACCATTCTTGTGCCGATTTTACTGGGGCTGGTGATGATCCTGTTCTTGCTGTTGTTGATGTTGGTGGTTTTGACTGCTGTGAGCCAAACAGACTGCCCTCAGGCTCTGAATTTGAACTTGACGCAGGCTGCCCTGCAGTACTTGTTGTGGGCTGGAGTAGCGGGCCTCTAATTTCCAGCCGGTCTTTTTCAAAGTCACTGGCTGCCACAGCTATCCAAGTTTTGTAATTGGCAACATCCACTTGTGAAAAAAGAATTAATGTGTTAGTGTTCAGTACTGATTTGTACCGTGGATCCAGAATTGTGGCAGAAATGTAATGGTTGGATGGCACAATCTTAGTTTGCACCCTTGTATTTTCAGCTAAGCGAAGGGATAAGCTCTCCACCAACTCATATGCTTATTTTTTTTCCTCCACACCTGCGTACATTGCATACACCCCCTTCAGCTGTTCCTGTAGCATGTGCAACAATGGGATAGCTTGGCCCATAGTACTGTCCTCCTTGCTGACTTCACGTGTGAAGAGCTCGAAAGGAAGTAGCATCTCTGTCAGGAATTTAACTAGGCCCCATTGGTCCATGTCAATGGCCATGCCTTTCACTGTAGCATCCCCTAGTCTTCGCATGACATATTCATTGATTGGTCTGTACTGCTCAAACAGACGTTCAAGCATGTAATAAGTTGAGTTCCAACGTGTTGGCACCTCCTGGATGAGTGCTTTAACTGGCACTCTATACCCACGTTGAATGATCCTCAGCTGCTTCCGGACTTTAAAAGAATGGCTGAAATGTGTGCATATTCTTCTGCAGGTGGTCAGTAAGTTGCTGACTCAGTATTCTTTTTTCAGAAAGTCTTGGACAATGATGTTAATGCAGTGCGCCAAACACAGGACCCTGAAATAGCCACCATTGTCCATGGCCTTAACTATATTACTGCCATTGTCCGTGGCAACAAAACCAATGTTAAGCCATCTTGGGTGCAGCCATTCAAAGACCTTGCTGTTAAACTCTTCCAAAATGTTTGCAGCAGTATGAGATTTCTCCATGGCGAACATGGCTACAGTTGCATGTTTCCGAGTGGCATTAAAAATCTCAGCAGTGTCAACACCTGCAGATATCTTTTCTCTAACCCCCACAAAAGAGATCCAGTGTGCAGTGATGCACATGTAATCAGTGGCTTGGCAACTGGTCCACATGTCTGTTGTCATGTGGCACTCTGCCGCAAAGCTAGTCCAAGCAATTCCAGCACGTCGTGATGTAGTGCTGGAACAGCAACTCTGGCAAAATAGGACCAGCTGGGAACCTTCCATTTTGGGCAGATAGCTGTCACAAATTCAAGAAAACCCACCCCTTCCACAAAAGAAAAAGGGAGAAGGTCCAACGCTAACATTTTAGCCAGCTTCGCATTGTACAAACGTGCCGTTGGGTGGTTGCGTTCGTACTGCCCCTCTGACCTAAACATGCTAAGAATGGTAGGCTGGATTTTTTTCCTTTCTGGTGCCACTGATGCAGGTGACTTCTTGACGCCAGATGTTGTTAGGTTCAACGCCGCACTTTTTTTCGTTGCAGTACTCTGTTGCCTTGGTGTCTCACTCTCAGCCTGACTCTTACTCTTGTGCCACTGAGATGTTGCTGAGGATGTGGGCGGTACCACTGCACTGCTGGGGACAGGGCTACTTTGTGTTCCAGAGAAAATGTCTCCCTCTTGTTCTCCTTCCACCGCGATAGTATCTTCTACTTCTTCATCACCACCAACAGCAATGGGTGCAGTTTTACTTTTTTGGCCTTTAAGGTGTTCCTCCCACTGGATCAAGTGGTGTGTTTTCAGATGGGTTGTTTGGCCTCCGATACCATAGTTTGTACCAAGCTTACCCCGACTAACACCTTGTTTACAAATGGAGCATATAGCAACGTTCTCCTCCTTACTGCTAACCAAAAAGACGTCCCAAACTGGGGAGGTGAACTTTCTGGAGCTGCTTGAGGTGCCACTTGCAATGCCGGATGAACTGGAGGGTGGGCGTGGAATTTGACTCTGTGCTCTACCACTACCTACTTCTACTGAGGTGGTTGTGCTGGATGTAGGTCACTGCCGGGCCTTTGCAAATGCAAATATGGAAGCTGGAGGTGGTGTTGGTGTTACCTGTGTTTTTGGTATCCGTACCACATCCCTCACAGCAATTTGGGATGGGGTAATGTCGGTCTCCACTGGGGCGGGACTGATGTCCATGATGATGACTGGCTCGTCATCATCCTCCTCTGAGTCTTCTACATCTACCTCCATAACTCTGAGGCTTTCTGGAACCTTCCTTTTCCCAGGCCTTGTCTCGTGGCATCTCTCACTCTCAGAGTGCGGTGGTGGTTTCCAAGTGGCATTTAGATCATCAGAAGGGGGGCTTGCAGAAGAACTCTATGGACTAATCCCCCTTTTCCTTGATGGGGATCTGGAAGACAATGGATCTTCTGAAAGAGTGGCTTGCTCTTCTTCCTCTGCAGGAAGCTCGATTTCCTGAACTGCCCCTACTTCAAGAGGAACAACTACTATTGCGGGCGGTGGTTGCGGCTGTTGTTGTCCACTTATCTGAGTTTCCTGCGTTAATTGGGTACTATTTTGCAATAACGATAAGTCAATTTCAACATCGCTGCTCGTTGGCGTTGTCGTGATGAGACTGGCTGCCTCTGCGACAGACATGGGCTTGGGCCTAGGTTGGTGAGGTGGGTCCACTGATGCGGGGGTGCTGCGCCCAGCTTCATCCCCAGACACCGCTGCTGCAGGCGCAATTTTTGGTTTCCCAAAAAAGATCTTGGTCGGCACACCAGAAGTGGTGGTAAGTGGCACTTCCTTCTTCTTCTCACTGGCAACTTTCTTGGTACTGGAGGACCTGGTACCTTTCTTTGGGGCCATCTTCTTCAGATGTCAGCAGTATGCAGTGGCACAAGTTGAAGAGATAATTGTGGTCACACGTCACGTGACGTCGTGCGCAGCAGGACTTCTGTCTGGCAGTACAATGGATAATGACGCCTCCTTCTCTTTTGTGCACCTAAATGCAAAGAAGCAAGAAGAACATCAGTGAAACGTGGAATTTATTGTTGTGGTTCAATTTACTACTGTACAAACAAACAAATATAATATATAACTTAGTGTGTGGTCACACTTGTTAGTGTTATTATTAATATTAATAAATTGTATTAGCTCAGTTATTAAAAAAACATAACAACATTGTAGCCATTTGTGAGACTTTGACAACAAGGGCTTTCATGGTGCACTTTGTACACTCAGGAAGGATAGGAAAGAAGAAGAACAAAAACAAAAATACAAATGGAATGGAACCTGTTTGGCATTGTGATTTGTGAATGTGATTGTGCATCACGTGGGATGCAGCATCATTCAGGAAGCTGCAGCTGGCAATGGGGATGGAAGCAGTAAGCCAAGAGGAACAAAGGAAAGACATGCAGGCCTATTGCAAAAGCAGCACACTAACTAACTACCACCACAAAATGGCCACCAGCCACATGGTAACTCACACAACAACAAGCAGGAGGCCTGTAAAACAATGAACTCAAGCAGGCCTATATTGCCAGACAAAGGAGGCATGCTAAACAACACAGCTTTAATGCAACAATGCAAAAACAAAAAACCACAGGGCTAAAAAAGGTTTGCAAGATACACAACAACCACACCACACACATCCAACAAAGTCATTTATTTAACACACACGAAAAAAGTGAAATACCCCCAAAAAAGCACATTTTGAAATTCAATCCAATGCCATTAATGCCCTAAATGATGTTTAAATTCAACAGACATCACATAAACAGTTGTTTCATGCACACATGAGTAGCTCTGGGCCTACTGGCTGAAAAAGGCCAATTGGCAGACTACTGGGCTAGTGAATTAAATAAATGTTGCAAATTGATTGCAAAAATTGGAGAAAATGTAGTGAACTTTGCAACATGTTTCCTTTATAAAAGAAAACTAGAAGAAAAATAACATACAAAGAAACAACTAGGCCCCTACAACAGACCACCCACCACAATACATTGAAAAAAAACCAATGAAAAGTACAAAATGCAATGCCCCAATCAAATTTTCAAACTTATTTGTGAAATCTCAAATCCAAAAGTCCTCAAATCCAATGATATATGATGCAGCAGACAAAAAAAGGGATCCTTCCAGCTCCAAATCCAAATGAAAAGTGAGCAGGAGATGGACAAAGCACTGGGAGGAGCCTGCTGGACAGGAACAGGAAGTTGGAGACACTGGGGCACTTCCTTCCTCTTTAAAAAATAAGTAAAAAAAGAAAAAGGACTCCTTGCAGAAAAAAGTACAGCCAAATGTCAATCTGAGGAGTTTTTTTCATCCAAATCATCATTTCGAGAAGGTTTTATGCTGCTCGAGAGATATTTTTCTCCAGCTTGCAAATTCTGCGTGTTCGGCATCGCGATTGTCACAAAACTTCCACCGGCAGTCCGATGGCGTGTCCAAATGAAGTGTTCGCGATTGCAGACTCTCGCGGGACCGTGCAGCCGGCTACCAAATCTCGTGGCACAAACAAAAATAAACCTCCGCTCCGTTGCGGAGCGCGGAGTTTTCGGTAACGGAACGCGGAGTTACCAAAAATCTGCAAACTCCGCGAGCGGAGCAGATTTTTCCACCCAGGGTTACTTCCCTTAGGAAATCCTCAATGTCTGAGTCAGTGCTCCTATGCCTTGAAGCATATAGCGTCTTATAAAATTGAGCAAATGTCTCTGCTATGGTGCTGTCTGTGCCGGCTAATTCCTCTTTTTCAGTCCGCACCTCTGCAGCCCATCTCGCCCCCTCATACCGCCTGCCTAACCATACTACGAGGTGGCCTGCCTTGTCTCCTGTGTCATATAACCGCAGCTCTGTTGTGAGATTTTGATTGCCTGCTGCATTTTGCATAAGATTAGGGTAGTGTTCCTGGGCTGCCCCTAGTTGCATGTACGTCTTGGGGTCCTCCCTTTGTCCTCACTCCTCCCCTAACCGGAGAGCTGCTTCTCTAGCTCTTCTATCTGTTTTTCCCTTTGCTTCTACTTGAGGGCTAGCATGGTTTGGGCCCTGTGGCTAAATACCATTTTGTATGCCTCCCAAAGTGTTATTTGAGAGGCCACTGTCCCCTCATTGTCTTGGAAATATACTTTGGACTCATCCCACAGGCTTGGACCATCTCCCAGTCTTGCAGAGGTTAAGCATTCAGTCTTCATACCCTAGGCTCAAAGTAGTTGCATGTACCCAGTGCAGAATGATCGGAGATGCCTCCCACCAGAAAGGTTGCCTCCAGTACCCAGAGAACTTGCTGTGCCGGGAGAAACATGTAGTCTAATCTCAGGAGCAAACCATGTAGCCTCGAGAGGAACGAATGCTGTCTCTCCAAGGGATGTTCAGCCCTCCACACATCAACTACACTCAAGGTTCTCGCAAATGGTTTCAGATCTGTTAGCCCTCCATGCGGCTGGGCCCACTCCCTGTCTTTGTCCATGGTCTGGCACATAACCTTGTTAACATCTCCTCCTAGAATATGCAGGTTTCCCTCAGGTTAATTTGGAGTGGCCCCACCGTATCAAGTACTTCCCTCTGTAATCTGGGTGGCGCGTAGACGTTAACCATGGACAATCTGTTTATTTCACGATCCCATGACAGCAAAGTTTCGGCCATCTGGGTCCACCCATCTATTTTCCACTTGAAATGGTGGGCACTTTTTTAGCAGAATTGCCACTTCTCTGCCCCCGTGTGTCCTGCTTGTGCCAACAGGATATATTTGCCTTTCTGGAGACACAAACAGTTACTTTCAAGGAGGTGTGTCTCCTGTAAGAAGACTACATCAGGGGAGTGCCATCGGAGATAATGTGCAACCATTCCCCTTTTTAATCTTGCACCCCAACCTGTTTACAATCTACAACATTATCTTTATTTTGTCTCCCATGTGTATACAATAATAGGGAATGTGAGGCTTGTGGTGTGGGGTGCATCTCAAGTTCTTCCGAACCTTTCTGGCATGTTTCTTGTTTCGTCCTAACTCTGCATGTAGTGCCCAACTGTAGGAAGCTGGCTCTGTATATACTATACCAAAGTAAGGTACAGTAATACTTTTCAAATGTGTGTGCACAGAGTCCAGTGTGTACAGAGTCCAGTGGATCCCCAGAGGCTTACAGAGGCTTAAGTAGATAATACTAAAAGCTCTATTTGCGGTAGTATGGTCGACCAGTTAGGCTTATCAGAGGGCTCTGTTAAGCTTTTATTGTACACATTCAGGTAAGAAATGATAGCACACACTCAAAGACTGAATCCAGACCAATTGTTTGTATAAAACAATTGTTACTTTGCTATTTTATTTCTAGACCCAGGAGAAACTCAGTTGCAGGTAATTAACAGTTTCAAAAGCAGTAATACTTTTCAAATGCAGTAGGGTTGTTTTGCAAGGTCAGTAAAATACTTTACAGTAGGATACAAATACTTTGCAGTGTTGGGAAAGCTTTGTAATACTTTGAGAAATCAACACTTAGTGTAATGTCAGCAAAATGCCATACAAGCCTATGGAAGGAAAAGAGGTTAGCAGTTTTAACAGGTATGTACTGGAAATACTTTTCCTAGGGCGATTCAATTTTGAAAGGCTGCAGAAGACTTTGGCAATAAGTGAAAACACTTTTTACAAGGCAATTTGGTTTCTAAGACAATGTTAACCAAGGGTTCGCAATGGCACACCTTACATTTCCAAAGAAGAAATTTGGCACAGTAGGAAAACATACTGTGCACAGCATTCGGGGATTCACCTTCAAGGAGCAGACATGTAGGGGGCTCAGGTCAAAGGTTCCAAGGAGCGTCTCGTGGGAAACTGCTGAGTTTTGCGGGAGCACTGGACCAGGGAACAATGTAGCTGGTGAGCCACTAGAAGGGGGGCCACTCGGATGAAGGCAGTAGAAAAGGGCTTCCAAGGAAGTCAGAAGAAGGAGAAGGTTGCAAGGGTCTTGGGACCTTGGAGCCACAGCAGATTTTTGGAGATCCCAGTCGGACGTGCAGGGGGCAGTACAAACAGGACAGCTTGGCACAGTGCACAATAGCGTGCCTTGTGTTCAGGGCCGGCTCGGTTCTCATCAGGTTTCTGGGTCTTCTGGGCCACTTAGGAAGTTGGTCTCCAGAAGCTGAACATTCCTTGAGGTGTGCAGGGATACTGGCAAGTGGGAGCACTAGGCCTTGTTTTACCTAGTTTTTGAGTGCAGTGGCCCGGTACCACGGGTATTAGTACCAGGTGGGCTAGGAGTGTCCTCGGACCACCACATTTTTCTTGTGGTGGTTGATCTGACCCCCTTGAGGGTAGGCACCAAGGCTCAGCCCTCGGACAGGCCGGGCAGAGCACAAACATCGTACTAGAATTTAGGGGTTTTTGCAGCTGCAGGGGGACAGTACCGCTGTCCCTAGGGAGATATTTGGGTATGTTCAAAGGCTGGCAGAACTCTGGGGTTTGTAGAGGCCACATAGCTGCAAGAGTGGCTGATGGGGGTGATTCTCGAGTTCCAGAGTGGTAGGCAGGGGTTTGGCACCAAAATTCCTCTTAGGATCTTCTGTTCTCGCAGCAGCTACTCCTCTTCTTTGATGGTTTGTCCATGGAATCTGTCTTCCAGGTTGAGGGAGGCCCCTAAATACTACCTTTAGGGCCGTTTTAAGGGAGTAGGGCAAAGACCAATTGGCCCCTTACCTTGGGGTGGCCACACCCTCTAAATGCCAGCCTCCAGTAGGATGGGCCATTTCCATAAACCCTATTGGCTATCTTTCCCCATACTCAAGATGGAAAGTGAATGTTGGGCTTTACCTCACTTCCCTCACCAGAGGGCTGGGGGATGGCAGAGGAGGGCACACCTCCTGACTATTGTGGGTTTCCTGCCTTTCTTCCCACGAAAAGGGGCTGGGATAGAAAGGGGGCTTTCTCCTGCTACAGGAGAGGCTGGAGGAGGTGACCAAAGGGCACTGAGCCCTTTGAAGCTCACCATCTCGGATCTCGGGAGAGGAGTTGGCCTAACGGCTAGGGCGGTCGACCTCGAATCTGGGGAACTGGGTTCGAGTCTCGGCAATGACGCTGAAAATCCTGTGATTCTGGGCAAATCACTTAATCTCCCTGTGCCTAACAAAAATGAATGTGTCCTCATGTAATGCAACTGGTGCTATGTAAAGCGCTCTGATACCCGATTCGGGTCAAGTTCGCACTATATAAAACTCTGTAAAATACTTTTTTTTTTAAATACCCATCCTGGCTGGGAGGGGGTGTGAAGCCCTCCGCCCAGCACAGGTTTTGCTCTGGGCGTTGAGAGTGCTGGCTCTCACCCCAGGTGTCCAGAACAGTGTCTGAGGGCAGCAGGCTGTCTCAGACCAGTCAAGAACCACACTAGAGCTGTTGGTTTTTCAGGGGACCCCCTAAAAGGGGACCCCTGAGTGCATTCTTTAATAAATCTAACCCTGGCATCAGGGTGGGTTTATTATTAGGAGTAGTTTGATATTAAACACTCCTAGGTTCAGTGAAGCCATTATGGTGCTGTGAACCTCGAGTTTGTGGAGTTTACAGCCCATGACTCTATATGGCTTCACTGTCACTTACAATATTAAGAATAGACTTAATATTGCAGGGTCATATCTGCTCATGCATATATATCCTCACCATTGATATATTGCACCCTGCCTTAGGGCTGAGAGGCCTTCCAGAGGGGTGACTTACATATTCCTTGGCGGTGCGACTTTGGCATGGCAAACAGGGCTGTGTGGCATGTCGACTTTTCGTTTTCCTCTGCACCAAAACATGCAGGCTGCAGTGGCAGTTTGCATGGCCTTGGTGAGGGGTTCCCAGGGTGGCACAACTAGTGCTGCAGCCCTTGGGTATCCTCTCCAGTACCAATGCCCTAGGTACCAGGGGTACCATTTACAAGGGACTTACAGTAGTGACTGAAATTGGTCCAAATTGTGGATTAGTTTTGGGGAAGAACACACTAGGAACCTGGTTAGCAGGAACCCAGTGTGCACTCAATCAAAGTTGCACCAAATACCAGGCAAAAAGTGGGGGGGTACTGCAACAGAACCCCATTTTCCTACACCAACAACATGTTGTAAAACCTCATCTCCTTGTGTCCCTCCCCTCCAACTGTCCCTGTATGTGAGCTCAAAACTACCCACTTCCCCAACTGCAAAAAGGTCTGTCATCCCACCCTCCCTCCCTTCATATGTATACCCTCAAACTCTGATACTAACCCCCAACTCCCTCCCTGAGCTTACTTACTGGTAACTCAACCCCTTGTTTGGCACCCATCATAGCCTTACTTGACTGTGGTTGGACAGTCAGTAGAGTCTGATCTTGATATGGGGAGATCCTTCTTCTAATCATCTGAATCTTCTCCGTTTAAGTCTATGTCCGAAATCCTCTCCTCTGTAAGTTTTTTCTTCAGTCCATCAGCTGACCTTCCTCGTCTTCTCCGTGACTTGGTTCGGCAGATCCTGCAAGAGTACCTATGCTGCTCCTTCTCTTCCCTGTCCCCGGCCACCGTGGTTGTAGTGCTATGTGGGGGGTGGTCCTCATGTGGTTCTCGGGGGTCGTTGCTTGATCCACTCCTGTTCCCTATCTGCGTGGTCAAAAAGAGTGTTTTCCACGTGAATACGATTCAGAGCTTGGCCAGGTAAAGCAATCTATACTGAATGCCCAAAGTTCTGTTTCTGTTTCACTTGCTCAAACAACCTCCTCTGTTTTTGTACCAGTCTAGTGTAGTCTGGGAAGATTAGGATTCATTGGCAATCATGCATTAAATTCCTCAGCTGGCGGGCCACCTACATACCCAGGACTCTGTCCCTGTAGTTCAACAGACGATCTATCACTTTTCAGGGCGGTGCTCCTGGAGGAGGCTTCTTTGCCAAAGCATGGTGCACCTTCACTATAGGGAAACAGGACAATATTTGAGCCTCTGATGGGAAGGTTCAGAGTCAGTCCTCCAGGAAGTGCTCTGGCCAGTCTCCCTCTACCCCCTCGGGGAATCACACAAACCACAAGTTGATCCTTCTGGACCCTCCCTCAGCATCCTCTGTTCTGTTTGCCAGCTCCGAAACTGTACCCCACAGTTGCTGAACTATTGGATGGAGGTTTTTGACTGCCCCCTTGAGTGCCCCAATGCTGGTCTCCGCTTCCGTTACATAGCCTACTGTTTTTCGCAGGTCCTGGCAGAGCAGGGCCATGTCCGCTCCCACCATCCCTATTTTGGTTTCCAAGTTTTGCAGGAATTCTCAATGGCTTGTAAATTGATGGAAGTTTTGGACTGTTGAGCTGCCGCCGCCCCCTCCTCTCAATTTCCTGTAGGCGCAGAAGGTGGCAATGACTTCGCAAATTTATCCAGTTTACCCTGGCAGGGGAGCACCTTGTCCTTTGCCATCGTCCCCTCATCTCCATGGTTGTCAGGAACCAATGGGTCTTTTTCAGCCTGCCACACCTCCCCCTTCGACCTGAAAGGAGTGGCATGCATGAGCAGCTGTTGCTATCTGTTATAGGCAAAGTCTGGATCCCGGCCTGACTTAACCTCCATCTCTCTCTCCCCTGCTTCAATGCCTCGTAGGTGGCCAACGGAGGGTCGAGCAAATGACAGTTGGGCACAGGGCTGTACAAGTATGTTCCGGCATGGGATGCCCTTGGTCCTCTCTTTCTCTGTGGTGATCCCTTCTGCCTCTCTATGGCATGGTCTCTCAGGCAGCCCCGGATCTCCTGTCTCTCTTCAGGCATAGGAACTCACTTCTCTCACAGCCCTCTGGGCTGCCCCCCCTGCTGAGGGCTCTCTCCCCTCTGCCATTCCTGGCAATTCAGGGATCGGCCCTCTCTGCACTCCGAGCCCCCATCCGGCACCATGGTAGACACCACTTCCGGAGGGAGTGGTGGCGCTTCACAATTCTCTCTGGTAGTCATATATTCCAGGCCCGGCTCCCTCCACTAACCACAGGCCTGTTGCGGGAACTGCAGTGCCCGCCTCTTACTTGCTTCAGGAGACTCCTCCTCTTGCTCGGCCAGCCGCCTGTCGCCGTTCCTCCTCGCTCTTCTCCAGCTGCCTCTCTCTCGGTGAGTTGCGCAGACTCACTTCCTTGGGACAAGCTTAGGCCCCAGGTCTCTCCGGTTATCTCACCTGGGCTGGGCCCACATTGCTGGGCAGGCCACATCTGCGGTCCTCTCTGTGCATGGCGAACGCTCAGGTCGACTACCAGGCCCAGTCCCTATCTCCCACCACAGGGTGAAAATGTGCTGCTATTTCAGTCTCTTGGACATCCAGCCCACCCCGGATTGTGGTGGATTAACGGGTGCCGGCACAGGAACCCTAAGATTGGCATCCGTCATCTTGCATGTCATAACCTGTTGGATCTGGGGGTCTCTAGTTGGCTGAGGTAGGTACCTTAGGCCAAATAGGGACCCTTGCTTCTAAGTCAGGGCAAGGGAGTTACACGCTGAAGATAACCCCTGCTCACCCCCTTGGTAGCTTGGCACGAGCAGTCAGGCTTATCCCAGAGGCACTGTGTAAAGCGTCTGCGCAACACACCATCACAGCAGCGACACACTGGGCACACCACAAAAGAATCTCCACACAAGGTTATATATAAAAATAGCCTTTGTATTATCCAAAACACATTAGAGTAGTAATCACACAATATACACTGTGCCCACTGGCACTAGGCAATATTCACAGGGGATTATATACAGGACCAGGCCAATCGGGCCACGGTCAGAACCATCAGAAGGCAGGTAGTAAATATAAAACAACCAGTAACTACTGGCTCAGACACATTGCATCAATCACATTAGGCATAAGCAGTAAGCATAAACACATTATGCATCATCCTAAAACACATAAGCATAAACACATTATGCAGTAACTCAGCAGCGCACCCTAGAAACACTGCCACATGGTGCATACATCACCTTAGGGCCTTGCGCCCTTCCACCATCCAAAGTAGCCCCAGGCCAACTGGCATTGCACTAGGGCACAAGCGCCCTTTTGTCCAGAATGTCAGGGCCACACGGTGCGCAATGTGCTGGGACAGGGGTGCAACTCACCCCTTCCTTAATAGAAGAAATGGCCCCCAAAGGTTGCAGCTGCCCGCGACTGCGGTGCAGCTGAAGATCAACACGCACTGGCACTGCAATGCGCCGATCGGGGCCCCCGCCGGGGCTACTAAACTCCAAGTTGCCCAATGTTGCAGCTGCCCGCCACTGCGGTGCAGCTGTGTAGCAAGGGAGCACTGGCACTCACCGTGCCTCGGGAGAGCCCCACTTTGGGACTCTCAACTTAAAATGGCCCCAGGGTTGCAGGGAAAGCACCGACAACGTGCCTCGAGAAGGGCCCCACTCACCGGGCTCTTTCCTTGCCTCCCCCGGAACGCAGGCAGACCCCACTCACAAGAACTCTTGGCTCCGCCCGGTCCCCCTTCTGGGACACGGGACTTCTCTGGGGAGCCTGCGAGGCTCCGGACGGTCCCGGCTTCACGCGGGGCTCTCCACATCAACACGGGAGCCCCACCTCCACTCCGGCAGCCTTCTCCTGTGTCCCGCTCGGCCACGCTACCACCGCTCGCTTCTCTGCATATGCGGGCCTCCCACCAGCTCACGGGAGCCCCGCTCGGGTCAGCCCCGACTTCCGGGTTCCAGCCCCGGTCCACTGATGGCAGGCCCCATCCACAGTCAGCCGCAGGCGCCGGTCTTCCGGTTTCGGTGCTCTCGGCGGCGGCTTCACTCAGGGGCAGAGTGCGGGGTAGGCTCCCGCCTGGAAATGATGCCAATGCGGGGTGGGCACCCGCCAGAAAGGCACAAATGCGGGGTAGGCTCCCGCTTGATCAGCAGCGCAGGGGGAATCCTTACGCTCGGGATTCCCTCGGCAGGCACTTCAGCAGCGCGCTGCCAGGCACCAGCTCCTCTCCTTCTTTGGCGATTAAAATATAGCGCTCCTCAGAATAAAAGTAAAGCGCTCACAAGGCGCTAGAGTCCAAAGTCCAGGGGGCAAAGCTGGGTCCAGGCAGGCCAGCACACAGGGCCCTCCAGCAGGGAGGCAGTCCCTCGTGGCGGTCTCCTCCTGGGGCCAGCAGCAGCAATTCTCCCCAGCCAGACGAACCACAGGACAAACACATGGGGCTCTAATACTTATACCCCTCCAAGCCTTTGAAGTCTTTGTGCTCAGGGGGCACTGACCCCTGTCTAAATCAGTTCTGGGAGTCTCCCTGCCAGTGGCACCTTCTTCCTTTGATAGTGGGAGTCTGGCTCCTCAATCACTCAGCAGGAGTTGGAGCCATTGTTTTATGGTGGCAGCCCAGGCCTCTTAACCTCCAGGGGCTACTCCTCCCCTCTACACTCCAGATGCAGGTCAGCCTGTCGCTGTCTCACCTCCTCCCCTGGGTCAAGACATTCCCCAGATCCTATCGCTTTCAAATCCAGACAGTCAATCCACAACCAGGCAGAGACACACAGAAATGTTAGAGCACAAAAACCCAGCCACTTCTAAAGAGTGGTTTCTAAACACGCAATTCAAAAACCACCTTCACAAAAAGATGTGTTATTAAATTGTGAGTTCAGGCACACTAAACTTCACCTCTCCATCTTAAGCCTTTGGGAAGTTAGGCTGGAAACATTACACAGCCTTCCCCATTCTGTCCTATGGGCAAGATGGCCATTCAACAGTGAAAAACGAAATGTAGAGTATTTCACTGTCAGGACATGGTACACACCTTAGTACATGTCCTACCTTTCACATACACTGCACCCTGCCCAGGGGGCTACCTTGGGCCTACCATAGGGGTGTCTGATGTGCATAAAAAGGGAAGGGTAAGGCCTGGCAAGTGGGTGAACTTGTCAGGACAACGTGGCAGTTTAACAAACTGCGCGCAGGCACTGCAGTGGCAGGCCTGAGTTCTCTCTTTAGGGCTACTTGTGTGGGTGGCACAATTAGTGCTGCAGGCCCACTAGTAGCATTTGCATTACTAGCCCTGGCACACATAGTGCACTTTACTAGGGACTTTACTAGTAAGGCAAACATACCAATCATGGACAACCAATTACCATTACACTTTACACAGGGAGCACTTGCACTTTGACACTGATCAGCAGTGGCAAAGTGCCCAAAGCATCTAAGTTGGCAACACCATGTCAGAAAAAAGGTCTAGGGGGAAAGCAAAAAGTTTAGGGAACTTCAGCCAAAAAGGGCCAAGTCCAACACAACCACACCCCAGTAAATAATTATAATTACGATAGTAAATAATGATTTTATAATTGCTAATTAATCTTGTATTTGATTATTAATTATGTCATTTTTTAATACACACATATATTTGTAATGTTAATAATATTTATATTAGGAGTTTAATCATTTTTCTAAATTAATAGGGTTATTTAAATATGTAATGTGTTTGAAGTGAAGTACTTTCCCCACTGTTCCTTAGATTGGAGTAGGAATAGTAAATTTAACCCCTCCAAAGTCCAACCCTTTCCCTGATGTTGCACAGACTGGAGTGGGAATAATAAATCTTACCCCTCCGACGTCCAATGCTTTCCCTACTGTTGCACATACTGCAGTGGGAATAATAAATGTTATCCCTCCAAAATCCAACACTTTCCGTACTAGTCTGCTGTTTGTGTGAATGGTAAGCGTAACCCCCCTGAAGCCCAACACTTTCCCCACTATTGCACTGTTTGGCTTAGGAATAGTAAATGTAACCCCTCCGAAGTCTAACGCTTTACCTACTGTTGTGCTGTTTGGAGTGGGGATAGTAAATTCAACCCCTCCAAAGTCCAACATTTTCCCTCCTGTTACGCTGTTACGCTGACCGAAGTGGGAATAGTAAATGTAACCCCTCCAAAATCTAACTCCTTCCCTACTGTTGCTTAGACTGGAGTGGGAGTAGTAAATGTAACCCCTTCAAAGCCCAACGCTTTCCCTGCTGTTGCATAGACTGGAGTGGTAACCTGTCCGAAGTCCGACACTTTTCCTACTGTTGCGCTGTTTGGAGTGGGAATAGTAAATCTATCCCCTCCTAAGTCCAACACTTTCCCCACTCTTTTGCTGTTTGTATTGGGAATAATAAATGTAACCCCTCCGAAGTCCAACACTTTCCCTACTCTTACTTAATCTGGAGTGTGAATCAGGGGCGGCTGGTATTAAGGGGCGTAGGGGGCGTTGCCCCACCTACCAGCATCGGGGAAAACTAAAGGGAGAGAATGAACACCAATGGAGCAGTTTAAAGAAGTGCTCACTGCTTGGTGCTCCCCCGTGAAACTTGAAAGAGAGTTAAACTATGTAATATATATATTTTTTTTTACTTAATTTGTCTCGAAGTGGAAGAGTCTTCCTGCGCAATGTGCGCATGTGCAAAGCTGGGCGAGAACTATTCCTCGCCCTCGAGGCACAAGCGAGGAGCGAGGAGGCGGGTGACATCAGCCTTGTGGGAGTGGCTGCATAAAGCGGCAATGCATGGGTTTCAAATGGGGCGCTAATGAATTGGCCCAGGGCGCGGTCAGTGGAGCGCCATTCAGGGTAATGGGAAGGGGCAGGGCTGGCTCACAGTGCACTGAGTGCAGGGGGTGGTGACAATTGCAGCACTCCTTTCGCCTCTGTAAATTAGGCTTCCTAATTGGGTATGGCCGAGGCGACCGGGAGTGGCTATGCATTTAGTTTCAGTTTGGCAGGCAGCTCCTATTTCCGGAAGGGGACACAGTTGCTGGAAAAAGAAAGGCGCCTGCAGCCGTGGTTTCAAACGACACGCGTGCAGGTAAGCCTTTTCCCTTTTTTGAACCCCAGGACTCGGCAGACCACGATAGGATGGTTTGTTTTAAACGGGCGGGAAGTGGACTTGTTCAATGGCTCTATCCCAGGCAAAGGCTTTGATTTGCTTGTTGTGTGGGGGGTATAGTGCGGGGGGAGGGTCTGAAGAGCTCCTGTCATCATACCCTGCAGGTTTACCGACATTTGATTTCACAAAGAAGCCGGCACTGGAAAAACAGCATTTGTAGGTTGAGCTGTCAGTCACCCTAGGTACGCGCGCGGGCATCTGGCGTTGCGGGGGGTTCATTCTCCGGATCCAGGTGCAGTCTCGCGGGAACGACGCTTCGCCGCAGGGGACGCCTCTGCCTGTTATGGTCCCTTTAGTTATGTAATGTGAAATGTTTGGTGGCGCGTAAACTGTGAACTTGCGGTCTTCTTTTGAAAAAGTATAGGAGGAATTTCGTGACCAAAAAGCAAACAGTTCATTTTATATGAAGGCACAGTAGGGTAAAATGGAAGCTTAGGTTTCCGAATCGAACTTAAGATCAACTGTTGGGCTATGTGTACAGCTGGGTGTAACAAATCTGTGTTGTCATTTTTGATCTCTGATCCACTTTCATCGCCCAACAGCGGATTTACTCTTCCAACCTTGCACTCTGCCCTCTGACCTGCAACATGCGCCACTCGGCGAAGCTGTTCTACCCGAGATCCTCTCAGTGGTGGCTCCTTCATAGGGGCATGGGGTTGTCAAAAACTTCTCGGGGGGACAATCCCCCCGAACCCCTTGTAGGTGGTTTAGGCTCGCTTGCTACGCAGTGAAGTACAACAATTGTCTTACGTCTCACCACTTTCAAATGTCACCAGCCGCCCCTGGTGTGAATAGTATATCTAATATTTCCGGACTATACATTTTCCTATTATTGGTTACATATATTTGTTTATTTTTCTTTGTTTATTTTTTTAATTTTATACTATTTTTTATATTTTATTTTTTAAACAATTATATATTTTTTGTAATTGTGTTTTTTCATTTGTAGTTTTTCATTGTTTGTTATTGATTTTGTAATTTAATTAATATTTTTAATTTTTTTAAGTTTTCTTAAATATATACTTAGATAGATAGATAGATAGATAGATAGATATGTCTGTCAAATATTTACCAGAGTCATTTGTTATTCCATGCATGTCTAAATGGTGAGGGTGTAACCAGGTTTTTACAGAGCTCGCACATCCTTCTTTCTACATGTTCTGCTGTGTGGGAAGCCACAGCACATTCTGCCGCTGGTATAAGATTATCATGTGGACGTCAGTCAGGAGTGAATCTAACTAGCAATCAGTGTGAAGAGGAACAGAGCACTTGTGGTTTAAGGGTTTACTCCAGTTCCGGATTTAAAGATGTTTATTTTCAAGCCCTGCAGAGTATTTTCCTACAGGTAGCAGAACACATTCTGTAACTGTGGTGAGCTGCCAGGAGGCACAATAATAGGTGCCAAAATCCTCCTTCGACACCTGATTTATTGTCAGCGTAGAACTGTCTTCTTGTTTCTCGGCATTAAACTTTTCTTTGTCGAAGCCTTTATCATACAAAGGACCTTTCACTGAGACGTACAATATTCTGTGCAAGGGTGTGTTCTCTGTTTTTCGATACCAATGCACAAAGTCCATCCTTCCCACGTTCATTATGTCGCATTCAATTCGCGCAGTTTTTCTGCCGGATCCTATCCTGGTCAAGGAGATCTGAGGCTGGTGTAGAGTAACCTCTGAACACCCATCTGTGGAATGAAAACAAAGATTAAATGGGTCGTAAAGCTTTTTGTTGTACTATAAAAGTTTTGTAGAAACAAACTTACACTTCCAAAGCAACGCCAAGGCTACACAACATAGAGGCAACATTGTACTGAAACTTAAGAACTGGAGCACTCTCTGTGGACCAGAAGAAGGTGTGATCGAATTGCTCATAAAAAGGTAAAGTGGGGATGAAACGGAAGTGACGCTATATTCTCAGAACCAACCTTACCCTAGCAATTGCCATAGCTGTTTCACATAATGTAGACTGTCATTTAAAGGCACTGCAGCTTTATTGACGTTGGTTACCAAAGGTCAGTTGAGAAAAGTATTACAGAGCCTGAAGGAGGGTCAATTTATGCACCCTCTGGTTCAGCTACCACAGTGGTCTACAGAGTGAATTCCTCTTCCAGGCACATAAAACTCGGACTTCAAGGTAAGGAGACAGAGCTTTCTCCATTGCTTCAGTTAAAAATGGAATTCACTACCAGTACATCTGAGTAAACTTCCCATCCTACATTTAGAAAGGTTCGAAAAAATATCCTGGGCAAAATTTTAACTACACAGGTGTAATTCACGTAATTTTCAGCTACACTTGCTATGTAAAATTTCTGAAATTATGCCATTACTCTATGTCGTGTTGTCCGTTGCGGCCGCCACATCATGAAGGTGGGTGGGCAGGGGAAGAACGGGCGGTTGGGGTGAGGAAAAAAATAATACTTTAAAAAAACGTAAGTTTTCCCCCGCAGCCTCCGACGCCGACGGCCGCCTCCCGCCTCAGAGCTCTCCCAGCAGTCTCTGGGAATGCAGAGGCTGCTCATCCAATCCAGATGCTGCTCTGCTGGGAGAGCAGCATCTGGATTGGTTTGAGCAGCCTTCTCTGCCGCTCAGGCACTGACTGTGAGTCTGAGGCATTTCTCCAACCCAGCTGTGAACACAGCCGCAGGGTTGGAGAAATAAAAGTGCGCATGTATGTTTGGCTGGCCTAGGACGGCCGGCAAACATACATGCGCACTTCTAAGTGGCACCACCTGCCTGTAATGGCCCGGCCCCATCCTCCATGCATGTCAAATCCAGTCAAAGAAAAATAAAATTATATTGTTTCATTATCATTTTATTTTTCTTTGACTGGCTCTGATGACTGGGGCAATGCTCCTCCGCCATTAAGGAGGAGCTGCCCCTGCGTGTTGTTATACCGCTGTGCAAGGCAAAATTATAGCACAGTAGCGCAGGAACAATGCAAACAAAGAGAATGTGAGTGGCTGTTTTTCACTGCAATTGTGTTTTTCATACTTTTTTTTGCACGAAAGGCGTCCTCACAATGAAAATTAACACAAAGATGCATTTTGCGTCAAAGTGTAGCATTTAACGATGGATTTACATTTTGTATAATTATGCATGATTTAGCATAATTTTCCTGAAACTTCTGCTAAAAACCTTTCTTTTCAACCAGAAATTCTCCTCTCAATAAAATTCCTGGTATAGCTTCAACAAAACTAAATTAGGGGAGCGTCATACTTTAAAAATATCGTTGCTATTGCTATTAAAATATGCATTGTTTAGTTTAAATGATGGAAGCCTCAGACCAATGAGCTCGAACATGTGGGCAAGAAACAGGAAGTATGCTTACAAAAATAAACAACCATTGACAAAATCAATAGCTCTGGCCTTGCCAAGCGGAAGTGATGGTTACATTATTTTTGTTGTTGCAAGCATATGCCACATGAAGAAAAAAGACAATGTGTTGCTGCCTTAACCTGGTGGCTATATGTTTACAATAAAAATGTTACATTTAATAATATATTGACCTTTGCATATAATTTTAATAGAAAAGTGTGAGTTTTTCCTTCCCAGCACATAGAGCATAAATGGAAATCCATTTTAGTTTCAATGCACATTACAGTAATATATGATTATTATTGGTACAAAAAAAGTGTATCATTGACTTTGAATTACTATAACTTGAAGACATAAGTTAAACACACAAGAAAAACTACCAAAATAAAAAGGATAATGAATGGAGCAAAAATACACTGGCCCAGTAAAGTATTGGCAAACAAGCCCTGGCACTGAATGCCAGTGTTTTTTAGGCTGATGTTTGCATACAATGAGGGAAAATACTGTCACGCAGCACAAGTGAAGCAGATGCTGAAATGGAATCACCCATTGCTACATGCTGTGTGCTATGATGGTTGGAGGCAATATGTGAATGACAACTGAACAGACTAATGGATGAAGAGAGCTGACCCAAAGCATATATATATATATATATATATATATATATATATATATTCACTGAAAAAACCATAGGTTTTAGGGACAGTTATAGTTAGTTGGACATTGCACTCGTACAAAACCCGTGAAATTCCCCCGTTATAGTTAGTTCAGCTAACTATAACTCGCGCCCCGCAATGCACTGCTGATGACGTCACATATTACATCACTCATGACATGGTCAGTGACATCACTGATGACATCACTGATGACATCTCAAATGACATCACTGATGACATCATCCAGTGACTGTGTGTTTCTGAAAAGTTTAAGTATTTTTAATAAATATAGGGAAAGGCGTATTGAAGAATGAGTGGGTGTATAAGTGTCTGAATGGATGATTTAGTAGGTGCGTGACTGACTCTATAAGTGAGTGATTTAACATATCTTACTGAATGCATGGGTTAGTGACTAAACTGGGTGAATGTCTGTATCCGTCTGTCTGTTGCTGTGTAAGTGGCTGCATGTGTTTGTGAATAGCTACATGAGTGTCTATATGAGTTATTGAATGGTTGTCTGAGTATCTGTATGGGTGCCTGAGTGTTTGTGTGGGAGGGGTGTGTGCGACTCTGTGCATAGATGTGTGAGTGGGTAATTCACTGGGTGGATGGTTTCAAGAGTGCATCTGTGATAGACTGTATGGGTGGGTAAGTGTGTGTAAGAGTGTGTTAGTGAGTGAATGTATGTCCCAGTGGTACATGGGTGAGTAACTACATATGTAAAAGGCAGTATATATGTGTGTTGGAGTATATAAATAGCTATAAGCGAGAGTGAGTGATTGTGATAGTGGCTGTATGGATGAGTGTGTGCTTGTATCAGTGATTGTATAGGAGCGTAACAATGTGCTAGTATTTGTATGATTAAGTGAGCTGGTGTGTGTATAACTGTATAGGTGAGTAAATGGCAGTGTGTTTAATTATTTGCATGACTGACTAGGAGTGTGAGTACCTCTATGGATGAGTGGCGGTGTTTGAGTGTCTATATAGGAGTAAGAGTGCATATGATAGTCCTGTACTGAGTGACCATAAGTATGAGTGACTGTACGGGTGAGTGAGTGGATGTGTGTGTGTAGACCTAAGAAACAGTGAGTGGGTATGTAGTTATTGGTGTTGGAGTGTCTATGGTTTTGCGAATGGCAGTCTGTAATTTAGATTGGGTGTATCAAAGGTTATATTAGGGTGTGAGGAGCTGCATCAGATTATCACGTGGATGATGTCATCAGTGATGTCATTTGAGATGTCATCAGTGATGTCATCAGTGATGTCACTGACCATGTCATGAGTGATGTAATATGTGACGTCATCAGCAGTGCATTGCGGGGCGCGAGTTATAGTTAGCTGAACTAACTATAACGGGGAATTTCACGGGTTTTGTACGAGTGCAATGTCCAACTAACTATAACTGTCCCTAAAACCTATGGTTTTTTCAGTGAATTTCAAAGGTTTTTTAAATGCTAATTTCTAACTATAACATATCTGAAACCTATGGTTTTTTCAGTGAATTTCAAAGGTTTTTTAAATGCTAATTCCTAACTATAACATGTCTGAAACCTACGGTTTTTTCAGTGAATTTCAAAGGTTTTGTAAATGACAATTTTTAAATGTATTAATTGTTATATTAATTTTTTTCATACTGATTTATTACATTTTTAGAATTTTTTTTTTACATATTTTATTTTTTAAATTACATTGTAATTACATTATACATTACATTACAAAAAATACTTTCTCAGAATGAATTACTTTAGTTTAAATACTTTGCACATAGGCAATAGACTTTTAAGTACAGTAGTTACAGTTGTTGCAATGGGCAACACATTTTCAAACACAATGCAACATTCAGCTCAATGTGAATTTCTAGTTAAATGCAATTAGTTACTTTATGGATTACTTTTCTAACCACAGGACTGGATCCTAGATTCAGTCCTGGGACATCTCCTGTAAACAGTTGAGTAAAAGCGTTTTGGTTACAGTCGTGATTTTTAAGGAATATTATTGTACTTTAAAAGTTGACACTTAGAAACTTTTTCTCATAGAATGACCAATGTTATCCTATGGAAGGAAATTCACTTAGGAGGTAAAAACTGTTATCGTTACTTTTTGTTACTCAGTGTTGGATCCTGGATCCAACACTGGTGCATCTCCTGTAAACAGTTGAAAGAATGCGTTTAAGTCATACAGGCGATTTTTAAGGAATATTTGTAGTTTGTGAAAATCGACACTTTGAAACTTTTCTGCTGAAAACCAGACAAAGGATTCCTATGGAAGAAAATATAAGTTACTGGTAAGTACGGTTAAAATTACTTTTCAGGGTCAGTGCTGGGCTAAAAGATGCAGCACTGGGTTCTCTCCTGATAACAGGTGAGTAAATTGGAATTCGTACTTTGGTTGATTTTAGAGGAATATTATAAAGTTCCAAAACTCCACACTTAGAAGAATTTCCAAGTGAAACCAGTCAATGTTAGCCTATGAAGGAAATTCAAGTTACCGGTAAGTACGGTTAAAATTAATTTTGAGGATCAGTACTGGGCTGAAAGATGCAGCACTGAGGTCTCTCCTGATAACAGGTGAGTAAATCAGAATTCGGATTTCGGCTGATTTTAGAGGAATATTTGTATGTTTCAAAAATCAACACTTAGAAGAATTTCCAAGTGAAACCAGTCAATGTTAGCCTATGAAGGAAATTCAAGTTACCGGTAAGTACGGTTAAAATTACTTTTCAGGATCAGTACTGGGCTGAAAGATGCAGCACTGAGGTCTCTCCTGATAACAGGTGAGTAAATCGGAATTCGTATTTCGGCTGATTTTAGAGGAATATTTTAAAGTTCCAAAACTCCACACTTAGAAGAATTTCCAAGTGAAACCAGTCAATGTTAGCCTATGAAGGAAATTCAAGTTACCGGTAAGTACGGTTAAAATTACTTTTCAGGATCAGTACTGGGCTGAAAGATGCAGCACTGAGGTCTCTCCTGATAATAGGTGAGTAAATCGGAATTCGTATTTCGGCTGATTTTAGAGGAATATTTTAAAGTTCCAAAACTCCACACTTAGAAGAATTTCCAAGTGAAACCAGTCAATGTTAGCCTATGAAGGAAATTCAAGTTACCGGTAAGTACGGTTAAAATTACTTTTCAGGACCAGTACTGGGCTGAAAGATGCATCACTGAGGTCTCTCCTGATAACAGGTGAGTAAATCGGAATTCGTATTTCGGCTGATTTTACAGGAATATTTTAAAGTTCCAAAACTCCACACTTAGAAGAATTTCCAATTGAAACCAGTCAATGTTAGCCTATGGAAGGAAATTCAAGTTACTGGTAAGTACGGTTAAAATTACTTTTCAGGACCAGTACTGGGCTGAAAGATACAGCACTGAGGTCTCTCCTTATAACAGGTGAGTAAATCGGAATTCGTATTTCGGCTGATTTTAGAGGAATATTTGCACAATGGTGAAGGGAGGGGCGGGGCCTGAGGTGACATCTGTGCAAACGCGCCCCGTGGCGCGTTTTAAGTTGGGGGATTAAGTCCCCTTGAATCCTGAGGGTCCCTAGGGGCCAACTAGCCCACCAGGAACCTCCAATATGCGCCAGGGGCTGCGTTGCAGAGACGTGTAGAGAGGCCACACCCCTTTTACACCTCTCTGCAACGCAGCTCTGTGGCGCTTTCTGGATGTACCTGTTGGGCTAGTTGGCCCCCAGGGACCCTCAGGATTGAAGGGGATTTAATTCCCCATCTTAAAACGCGCCACGGGGCCTGTTTGCACACATGTCACCTGAAGCCCCGCCCCTCCCTTCACCACTGTGCAAACGCGCCCCGTGGCGCGTTTTAAGTTGGGGGATTAAGTCCCCTTGAATCCTGAGGGTCTCCGGAGTCCAACTAGCCCACCACATACCTCCAAAAGCGCCACAGAGCTGCGTTGCAGAGAGGTGTAAAAGGGGTGTGGCCTCTCTACACGTCTCTGCAAGGCAGCCCCTGGCGCATACTGGAGGTTCCTGGTGGGCTAGTTGGCCCCCAGGGACCCCCAGTATTCAAGGGGAATTTGTTCCCCCTCTGCAAACGCGCCAGGGGCGCGTTTGCAGAGTGGTGAAGGAAGGGGCGGGGCCTGCGGGCCCGATCGTTTTTTTTTTTTTGTCCCTGAAGGGGGGCTGTGTAGCCCCCTTCCTTTTTTCTCTTTTTGGGCCCTGGGGACCCCATCCCCCAGGGACTTACCCCTTCTTTAAATTACAAAAAAAAAAAAAAAAACGGGAAGGGTGCCGCGTGGCCCCCCTTCCCTGGGCCTGTATTGGCCCCGGGGACCCCATCCCCCGGGGCATGGCCTCTATATTTATTATTTTGAGGGGGGCAGCGTGGCCCCCATCCTCTGGCCATTTTAAGGCCCCGGGGACCCAATCCCCCGGGGCCGGCCTTTCCATTTTTTTTTTAACTTTTTTTTCCCTCTTTTTTGGAGAGGGGGGCCGCGTGGCCCCCCTCCCGGGCCACTACTTGCCCCGGGGACCCCATCCCCCGGGGCTGGCCCTCTCCGTTGGGGACTGTGGGGGGGTCCCCAATCCCCCCACAGTCCCGCCGGCTCCCCACGTCCCTTGGGAGCCGGCATTGCTGTTCCACATGGGGAGCAGCTGACATGCTGCTCCCCATGTGGAAAAGCAATCGCTTTGGATATTGGAAGAGAGAGCAGGTTTCCCTGCTCTCTCTTCCAATATCCAAAGCAGTTTGCTATGGCAGGACGGGAGCCGCGAGGCTCCCGTCCTGCCATAGCAAACTACAGTGTCCCGGGGGTAGGCACCCCGGGACACTGCAGGAGCCGGCCCTGGGGGTGGTGGTCCCCAGGGCCATCAAGGGCTCCAGGAGGGGGCCGCGCGGCCCCCTCCCATTCAGTACACAGCCCCGGGGAGGTGGTGGTCCCCGGGGCTCTGAGGGTCCGTAACGGACCCCCATATTAAAATGTTTAGTGCCCCGGGAGGTGGCGGTCCCGGGGCGTGTGGGGGCTGGAGCCCCCCCCACACTGGTTTTATTTTTAATTATAAAAAAGCCCCGGGGAGGTGGTGGTCCCCGGGGCTGTGGGAGGGCTCAGAGCCCTCCCGCACCATTTTTCAAAAAAAGCCCCGGGGGGTGGCGGTCCCCGGGGCTTGGGAGTCCCTTTGAGGCCCCCCACTCATTAAATTATCCCCCCCCCACCATGCCCCCGGGACTTGGGCCACCCGGGGGCCAATTAACATCGAAGCGCGGAGACCGCGCTTCGATTTTTTCGGCAGGATTCGCGCACCCTGAGCGCATCCTGCCGATTTTTAAAAAAATGTTTTTGTTTTTTGCCCAGGGGGTCCTTGTGGGACCCCCTGAGCAAACCTAGGGGTCAGGGTGTTTCTACCCTGCCCCCTTTGTGCGCTTTGCGCACTTGTTTCTGTCCCTCGGTTCTACCGAGGGACAAAATGGCTGCCAACATTTCCTGAATCGGAATGTTGACAGCCAGCTGACAGCCAATTAACATGCAGCTCGTGATCGGGATGGTGCGCGCAGGGTGCGCTGAGGGTACGCGGACCCTACTCGGCCATAGATATCACTAACTTTTTACTTTTCATTTTCTCAGCAACTACTGAACGGATTTACACCATTTAACAAAAAGGGTTCTTTCTGAACCAAGAACTACCTCTTTGCCAAATTTGGTGTAATTCCGTTCAGCAGTTCGGGCTGTAGCCGTGTCTAAAGTTTCCTATGGAAAAGTGCATGGGGAAAACGCGTTTTGGGACCCCCTTTTTCTCGGCCCCTGCTTGACGAATCCCCCGAGACTTTCAGGGTAGGAGCGGACCGGAGCAAGCCACAAAGTTTGAAAATTTCGCGAAGATACGTCAACCGGCAAGAGAGTTATTTCAAATAGAATGTCGCGGATTTCCTATGGATAATAGGTTGTAACTATAACTATCTACTGGCGACCGCCAGTAGATAATATATATATATATATATATATATATATATATATATATATATATATATATATATATATATATATCAAAGCTCCGGTTCCCAAAAGAAACACACCGCACTCACGGGGCACAAGTTAAAGATGCTTGATTCACAAGGACAAGTTTCGGCGTTCTGCCTTCATCTGCTTGTGTTTGAAAAGCGGCACAACCTATCATGATGGTTTTTAACAGGTGAGTCCCATTGGATATGGCACACAAACACGGAAAGAGGACTCGGACCCAGCATTTTTCTCCCCTGATGTATTCTGGGATTCGAAGTCCGTAAAAGAAAAATATTTCTCCTTTTGGCGGCACAATTGCCGTCCTCTTTTAGTGCCCTGTCGATCATACCAGCCATACCACCTTTGCGCCGTGGAATGCATCTTCTCCAAGGACCCCTCGCCTTGCCACAGGGTCTCACTGCACTCAGCGCGGGAGCAGGTCAGATGGCCCTATCTTCCACTGCATGATTCCTGTCGACGAAAGTCGGCGTCGGTGCCCTGATTCCCTGATGGCGGTGCAATTGCCAATTAAATTCCAGCTCCAAAGTCCACCTCGGCAATGTATGCACTCTTGCAGACGGGTGCGATTAATATGGAGGTGGGTCCATACAAATATCAAAGCTCCGGTTCCCAAAAGAAACACACCGCACTCACGGGGCCCAAGTTAAAGATGCTTTATTCACAAGGACACGTTTCGGCGTTCTGCCTTCATCTGCTTGTGTTTGAAAAGCGGCACAACCTATCATGATGGTTTTTAACAGGTGAGTCCCATTGGATATGGCACACAAACACGGAAAGAGGACTCGGACCCAGCATTTTTCTCCCCTGATGTATTCTGGGATTCGAAGTCCGTAAAAGAAAAATATTTCTCCTTTTGGCGGCACAATTGCCGTCCTCTTTTAGTGCCCTGTCGATCATACCAGCCATACCACCTTTGCGCCGTGGAATGCATCTTCTCCAAGGACCCCTCGCCTTGCCACAGGGTCTCACTGCACTCGGCGCGGGAGCAGGTCAGATGGCCCTAGCTTCCACAGGCATGATTCCTGTCGACGAAAGTCGGCGTCGGTGCCCTGATTCCCTGATGGCGGTGCAATTGCCAATTAAATTCCAGCTCCAAAGTCCACCTCGGCAATGTATGCACTCTTGCAGACGGGTGCGATTAATATGGAGGTGGGTCCATACAAATATCAAAGCTCCGGTTCCCAAAAGAAACACACCGCACTCACGGGGCCCAAGTTAAAGATGCTTTATTCACAAGGACGCGTTTCGGCGTTCTGCCTTCATCTGCTTGTGTTTGAAAAGCGGCACAACCTATCATGATGGTTTTTAACAGGTGAGTCCCATTGGATATGGCACACAAACACGGAAAGAGGACTCGGACCCAGCATTTTTCTCCCCTGATGTATTCTGGGATTCGAAGTCCGTAAAAGAAAAATATTTCTCCTTTTGGCGGCACAATTGCCGTCCTCTTTTAGTGCCCTGTCGATCATACCAGCCATACCACCTTTGCGCCGTGGAATGCATCTTCTCCAAGGACCCCTCGCCTTGCCACAGGGTCTCACTGCACTCAGCGCGGGAGCAGGTCAGATGGCCCTAGCTTCCAGAGGCATGATTCCTGTCTACGAAAGTCGGCGTCGGTGCCCTGATTCCCTGATGGCGGTGCAATTGCCAATTAAATTCCAGCTCCAAAGTCCACCTCGGCAATGTATGCACTCTTGCAGATGGGTGCGATTAATATGGAGGTGGGTCCATACAAATATCAAAGCTCCGGTTCCCAAAAGAAACACACCGCACTCACAGGGCCCAAGTTAAAGATGCTTTATTCACAAGGACGCGTTTCGGCGTTCTGCCTTCATCTGCTTGTGTTTGAAAAGCGGCACAACCTATCATGATGGTTTTTAACAGGTGAGTCCCATTGGATATGGCACACAAACACGGAAAGAGGACTTGGACCCAGCATTTTTCTCCCCTGATGTATTCTGGGATTCGAAGTCCGTAAAAGAAAAATATTTAAATTCCAGCTCCAAAGTCCACCTCGGCAATGTATGCACTCTTGCAGACGGGTGCACCGCCATCAGGGAATCAGGGCACCGACGCCGACTGTGGCAAGGCGAGGGGTCCTTGGAGAAGATGCATTCCACGGCGCAAAGGTGGTATGGCTGGTATGATCGACAGGGCACTAAAAGAGGACGGCAATTGTGCCGCCAAAAGGAGAAATATTTTTCTTTTACGGACTTCGAATCCCAGAATACATCAGGGGAGAAAAATGCTGGGTCCGAGTCCTCTTTCCGTGTTTGTGTGCCATATCCAATGGGACTCACCTGTTAAAAACCATCATGATAGGTTGTGCCGCTTTTCAAACACAAGCAGATGAAGGCAGAACGCCGAAACGCGTCCTTGTGAATAAAGCATCTTTAACTTGGGCCCCGTGAGTGCGGTGTGTTTCTTTTGGGAACCGGAGCTTTGATATTTGTATGGACCCACCTCCATATTAATCGCACCCGTCTGCAAGAGTGCATACATTGCCGAGGTGGACTTTGGAGCTGGAATTTAATTGGCAATTGCACCGCCATCAGGGAATCAGGGCACCGACGCCGACTTTCGTCGACAGGAATCATGCCTGTGGAAGCTAGGGCCATCTGACCTGCTCCCGCGCTGAGTGCAGTGAGACCCTGTGGCAAGGCGAGGGGTCCTTGGAGAAGATGCATTCCACGGCGCAAAGGTGGTATGGCTGGTATGATCGACAGGGCACTAAAAGAGGACGGCAATTGTGCCGCCAAAAGGAGAAATATTTTTCTTTTACGGACTTCGAATCCCAGAATACATCAGGGGAGAAAATGCTGGGTCCGAGTCCTCTTTCCGTGTTTGTGTGCCATATCCAATGGGACTCACCTGTTAAAAACCATCATAATAGGTTGTGCCGCTTTTCAAACACAAGCAGATGAAGGCAGAACGCCGAAACGCGTCCTTGTGAATAAAGCATCTTTAACTTGGGCCCCGTGAGTGCGGTGTGTTTCTTTGGGAACCGGAGCTTTGATATTTGTATGGACCCACCTCCATATTAATCGCACCCGTCTGCAAGAGTGCATACATTGCCGAGGTGGACTTTGGAGCTGGAATTTAATTGGCAATTGCACCGCCATCAGGGAATCAGGGCACCGACGCCGACTTTCGTCGACAGGAATCATGCCTGTGGAAGCTAGGGCCATCTGACCTGCTCCCGCTCTGAGTGCAGTGAGACCCTGTGGCAAGGCGAGGGGTCCTTGGAGAAGATGCATTCCACGGCGCAAAGGTGGTATGGCTGGTATGATCGACAGGGCACTAAAAGAGGACGGCAATTGTGCCGCCAAAAGGAGAAATATTTTTCTTTACGGACTTCGAATCCCAGAATACATCAGGGGAGAAAAATGCTGGGTCCGAGTCCTCTTTCCGTGTTTGTGTGCCATATCCAATGGGACTCACCTGTTAAAAACCATCATGATAGGTTGTGCCGCTTTTCAAACACAAGCAGATGAAGGCAGAACGCCGAAACGCGTCCTTGTGAATAAAGCATCTTTAACTTGGGCCCCGTGAGTGCGGTGTGTTTCTTTTGGGAACCGGAGCTTTGATAATTGTTTGGACCCACCTCCATATTAATCGCACCCGTCTGCAAGAGTGCATACATTGCCGAGGTGGACTTTGGAGCTGGAATATATATATATATATATATATATATATATATATATATATATATATATATCCACAAAAAAGGTGCCCCAGTAAGAACGGCCAACAAAGAAGGTTACCCTCTGATGCTGCGGAGGACAGTGCAGGCAGTTTCACACTTCCATCTCCTTTCGCGGCTCAACGCGTTTCGAACTGCCGTTCTTGTTCACGAGCCATAGGACAAAGAGACAAAAACTGCTGTTTGGAGCACGTTTGGATTTATTATAGGCCTGCCCCAGTGGGCGTGTACCATGCCAGATTAGGCGCAATGCAAGATGGTCTATGTAGTGTTCCAAAATAACATTCCAAGTGGATGCTGCTGTTGGCCCCAGATAATGTCAATAAAAACCCCAGTGGGCTGACGAAAGTAAAAAACATGAGATGCACTGTCTTAATGCATCCTGCAGCTTGAGCCTTACAGTTCTGATCCGGCACCCAGGTTTCCAGGCACCGCAGATCTGCCTCCGGCGGCGGACCATTCTTGCGACCGGGCAGACCGGTGTTATATCCACAAAAAAGGTGCCCCAGTAAGAACGGCCAACAAAGAAGGTTTCCCTCTGATGCTGCGGAGGACAGTGCAGGCAGTTTCACACTTCCATCTCCTTTCGCGGCTCAACGCGTTTCGAACTGCCGTTCTTGTTCATGAGTAGGGCTCCCGGTTTTATGGTATTTATTTTTTTAACATTTCCGTCTGTATTTATCCATATTTATTTTTGGGTGATTTTTTCAGTATTTATCCATATTTATTTTGTCGCGAGCAAAAAAAAGACGCTGTAGCTAGTATTTATTCACATTTATTTAAAAAGGCAATGCGCGCTTGGTTGTTTTAGGTTCAGATAGATTTATGCAGATGGGCAAATGGGTTACTGCTTTTAACAAGGAGATCCTTTTGTTACTTGCTTTTAATAAATTGCAAACCTTCTAATATAAGACAGTGAGCTATGAAGGGCCTTGTAAGCCTCGCTGTCTTATGTAACGCATCCTATGCATTTATTTACACATGATTTATTGTATTGTAATTGCATTTATATAGGGCTTACTACCCTTGACGAGGCATTGAAGCGCTTTTTTATCCAGTAGCACGCTACTCCGGAACTAACTCAAAAAATCAGGGATTGTGAATAACATGACTTTCCGTGGTGGTCACATATTCGTCAGGAAAACAATATTATTTGAGTAGAGGTGAAAGAATTATGTTTTAAACTGGATAAAATCCTTATTTGCCATTGGTACGCATGCATATTGTCTTGTCACTGACCTAGCAGTACTAAAAGAAATGCCTCCCCAGACTGAAAATGCTGCGGTACTCTGCAGTAAATACAGTGCTGTGCAGAGCTCCCTGTGAAACTCGCACTGGTCCTGCAAGCACCCACCACAGTCTTAAACCTTAACAACGTTGCCAAATTATGAAAATGTCCCACATAACAATGTGAAACCTTGGCAGCTATGTGTGCGCATTAACATAAACAAAAAACTGTCCACAAAGAAAAAAACACGGGAAAGAAACAAGGGGGCAACCTCAACTCTCCCTCTCCCCCTCCCCTCCTTATGTTGTAAAATTTGTAAGGCACGGCATACACACTCTATTGACACCCTCCAACACTTACTACAGATGCCATTAGACCGATATTGTGCACACTCAAAGGCCAGGAAAAAGCAGCTGCACTACAGGTCCAGCAAGCAGCTGGCTCTGAAGATCATTTCACACCAAAGTTTAAAGTGTGCGCATGCATATCTCTTGAATCTAGGGGCTGAACAAAGTCAAAAGCATGCCTCTCAAGTATCTGTGAAGTGATTAGCTTTGCGCATTTGTTTTCCCTTCATTTCTTTTAGGTGTGCATCCCGCCGCACCTCTGCTCCCGCCAGGATAGCTCCAAGCCAGGATACTTAAATAAATAAAAGGAGGCTTAATGGCCCCTTAACATCGACCTTGACTCAGCTGAAATCCGATAAGCCCTCTCCCTGGCTGCGCTCGGTCAGACTTGTCTTTGAGACCGATTTATTGGCATTTTTCCGTTTTTACATATAAATGCAGACCAAGGAAAAATATTTTTCCGTCTGTATTTATATGTAAAAATCCGTTTAAACGGAAAACCGGGAGCCTTATTCATGAGCCATAGGACAAAGAGACAACAGCTGCTGTTCGGAGCACGTTTGGATTTATTATAGGCCTGCCCCAGTGGGCGTGTACCATGTCAGATTAGGCGCAATGCAAGATGGTCTATGTAGTGTTCCAAAATAACATTCCAAGTGGATGCTGCTGTTGGCACCAGATAATGTCAATAAAAAACCCCAGTGGGCTGACGAAAGTAAAAAACATGAGATGCACTGTCTTAATGCATCCTGCAGCTTGAGCCTTACAGTTCTGAGCCAGCACCCAGGTTTCCAGGCACCGCAGATCCGCCTCCGGCGGCGGGCCGTTCTTGCGACCGGGCAGGCCGCTATTATATCCACAAAAAAGGTGCCCCAGTAAGAACGGCCAACAAAGAAGGTTACCCTCTGATGCTGCGGAGGACAGTGCAGGCAGTTTCACACTTCCATCTCCTTTCGCGGCTCAACGCGTTTTGAACTGCCGTTCTTGTTCGCGAGCCATAGGACAAAGAGACAACAGCTGCTGTTCTGAGCACGTTTGGATTTATTATAGGCCTGCCCCAGTGGGCGTGTACCATGCCAGATTAGGCGCAATGCAAGATGGTCTATGTAGTGTTCCAAAATAACATTCCAAGTGGATGCTGCTGTTGGCCCCAGATAATGTCAATAAAAAACCCCAGTGGGCTGACGAAAGTAAAAAACATGAGATGCACTGTCTTAATGCATCCTGCAGCTTGAGCCTTACAGTTCTGAGCCGGGCACCCAGGTTTCCAGGCACTGCAGATCCGCCTCCGGCGGCGGGCGGTTCTTGCGACCGGGCAGGCCGCTATTATATCCACAAAAAAGGTGCCCCAGTAAGAACGGCCAACAAAGAAGGTTACCCTCTGATGCTGCGGAGGACAGTGCAGGCAGTTTCACACTTCCATCTCCTTTCGCGGCTCAACGCATTTCGAACTGCCATTCTTGTTCACGAGCCATAGGACAAAGAGACAACAACTGCTGTTCGGAGCACGTTTGGATTTATTATAGGCCTGCCCCAGTGGGCGTGTACCATGCCAGATAAGCCGCAATGCAAGATGGTCTATGTAGTGTTCCAAAATAACATTCCAAGTGGATGCTGCTGTTGGCCTCAGATGATGTCAATAAAAAACCCCAGTGGGCTGACGAAAGTAAAAAACATGAGATGCACTGTCTTAATGCATCCTGCAGCTTGAGCCTTACAGTTCTGAGCCGGCACCCAGGTTTCCAGGCACGGCAGATCCGCCTCCGGTGGCGGGCCGTTCTTGCGACAAGGCAGGCCGCTATTATATCCACAAAAAAGTTGCCCCAGTAAGAACGGCCAACAAAGAAGGTTACCCTCTGATGCTGCGGAGGACAGTGCAGGCAGTTTCACACTTCCATCCCCTTTCGCGGCTCAACGCGTTTCGAACTGCCGTTCTTGTTTACGAGCCATAGGACAAAGAGACAACAGCTGCTGTTTGGAGCACGTTTGGATTTATTATAGGCCTGCCCCAGTGGGCGTGTACCATGCCAGATTAGGCGCAATGCAAGATGGTCTATGTAGTGTTCCAAAATAACATTCCAAGTGGATGCTGATGTTGGCCCCAGATAATGTCAATAAAACACCCCAGTGGGCTGACGAAAGTAAAAAACATTAGATGCACTGTCTTAATGCATCCTGCAGCTTGAGCCTTACAGTTCTGAGCCGGCACCCAGGTTTCCAGGCACCGCAGATCCGCCTCCGGCGGCGGGCCGTTCTTGCGACCGGGCAGGCCGCTATTATAGCCACAAAAAAGGGGCCCCACTAAGAACGGCCTTCAAAGAAGGTTACACTCTGATGCTGCGGAGGACAGTGCAGGCAGTTTCACACTTCCATCTCCTTTCGCGGCTCAACACGTTTCGAACTGCCGTTCTTGTTCACGAGCCATAGGACAAAGAGACAACAGCTGCTGTTCGGAGCACGTTTGGATTTATTATAGGCCTGCCCCAGTGGGCGTGTACCATGCCAGGTGTGAAACTGCCTGCACTGTCCTCCGCAGCATCAGAGGGTAACCTTCTTTGTTGGCCGTTCTTACTGGGGCACCTTTTTTGTGGATATAATAGCAGCCTGCCCGGTCGCAAGAACGGCCCGCCGCCGGAGGCGGATCTGCGGTGCCTGGAAACCTGGGTGCCGGCTCAGAACTGTAAGGCTCAAGCTGCAGGATGCATTAAGACAATGCATCTCATGCTTTTTTACTTTCGTCAGCCCACTGGGGTTTTTTATTGACATTATCTGGGGCCAACAGCAGCATCCTCTTGGAATGTTATTTTGGAACACTACATAGACCATCTTGCACTGCGCCTAATCTGGCATGGTACACGGCCACTGGGGCAGGACTATAATAAATTCCGACCCCAGGAAGGCCCATAATATCGGCAATCATCAGTGTGGGGGAAACTGTTTCACAATATGTTGATTATTTCCTTCAAGACTTTGTAAAACAATTGCCAAGTTATGTGAAAGATACTGGTGATTTTTTAAGGAAGGTCCAGGGAATCACATGGTCAGAGGATTTAATGTTCATTACTTTGGACATTGAATCCTTATATACAAGTATTGAACATTCTACGGGACTGAAAGCAATTAAGTATTTTTTAGATTCAAGATCAATTGAATTTTACCAACATAATAAGATGCTTTTAAGTCTAATATCATGGTGTTTAAATAACAACTTTTTTCTATTTGGCAATGACATTTTTTTTACAGAAAATAGGAGTGGCTATGGGGGCTTGCTTCTCCCCCAGCTATGCATGTTTACATGTTGGCTGGTGGGAGGAGCAAGTCTCAAAAACATGTTTGCCGCCATTTTTAACCAACATGTTTTGTACTGGTTAAGATCCATTGATGATGTTTTTATTGTGTGGCGGGGCAATGAATTGAGTGCATGCAATTTTATTGAGCAGATTAATAACAATACTGTCAATCTTAAGTTTACTTCAAATATGAGCAGAAACTGCATTGAGTTCTTGGACGTGAAGGTTTACCAGAAGCAAGGGGAAATTTTCACTACTTTATTTAGGAAGGAGACGGCTGGCAATCTGACCCTTCATGCCGATAGTGCGCACCCCAAGCATTTCATTCATAACATTCCATATGGTGAATTTTTACGTCTTAAAAGGATTTGCAGTAATAAAGATGACTTGGATAGATGCACTGAGGAGGCCTTCCAGGAGATTTAGACAGAGGGGCTACAGTGAGAATATCTTGAGAGGAGCCTTAGAAAAAACTAAGGACCGAACTAGAGAATCACTACTGAATGACACTGTGGCAACATCCGAAGATGATAGTGATATCCCTCGCTTAGTCACTACTTTCAGCAAACAAGAAAGAAAGATTAGGGCCATCATAAAACGCAACTGGCCGATAGTTTTGACTGATGGAGTATTGTCACCCCGGTTGACACCTCAACCTACTGTGACTTATAGAAAAGGTGTTTCTATGCGCACACAAATTGGAAAGTCCTGTCCTGAGTTAGCAGGGGCAAAGACATGGTTACAACCCAAACCAGGTTTTACCAAGTGTTCTACTTGTAGAGCATGTAAGTTCGGGAAAAATACCACTCATTATCTGTCACCTTTTAGCCCAGACAAAATTGCTATTCGGGGATTCTATACATGCAGGACGGATTATGCGGTGTATATTCTGACATGCACCTGCGGCTTGAGATATGTTGGTAGTACAAAGTTGCAGGTGCATGTCAGAATATTACAGCACTTGCGGGCCATCGTGAATAATGATTCATCTTATCCGGTGGCTCGCCATTTCAAACAAATGCATAACAATGATTTAAAGTGTTTGAGTTATTTTGTGGTGGCAGCCATCCCAAAAACACGAAGAGGGGGTGATCGAGAAAAAGCTCTCAGGCAAATGGAATCAAAACTGATTTTGGAGCTAGACAGCAGATTTCCGTATGGTTTGAATAATACTGAAGACCTGCATAACTTCTTATAGGTATCAATTGGGACCAATTGGTTATGTGCCTGATTAAGATGGCTGTTTTCAGTGTGTGTAACAGTGTTTGGTTAACAAAGTTTTGTGTTAGAAGAGATAAAAATTCTGTATCCGTTTATAAGATTAAGATTGTAATAATGATACTGTTGATGGCAGCTGCTGAACCTTATGTCTGGATTTGGTACGGTCGGAATTGGAATTTTCGATTCCGATTGAACCAATTTGGTCAAGGCCCGAATGACATTTATTTTAGTGTTCTAAATTTTTTTTTATATGCGTGATATATTTTGCACTTGCACTTTAGTATTTGCTATTTGCACATTAGTCAATAGGTTGGCACACTTAGCATTTTTAAATATATAAAATGAAGGGCACCAGTGGGATTTATCCCATTTCCAATCTATGAAATATGATATTTGGGAAGTTGCTTGTTTCGTATTGTCAGCATTTATGTGGATATATAACTGTGGGATATTAGTGGGATTTATCCCATTTTTAGTTAAATAATATATTATAGAAGATATTCCCTAATATTAATATAGTATTTTATGTAAATGTCAAAAATAGGTAGTGCAATTACATGCTTGACCAAGGTGTATCAGTGATGTTATAATTATGACAATTGCTAAAAATTCATTTTTAAAGATATTTAATGAATTTTAATGAATTTTATTCTTTTATAGCTGGATCACTGGTACCTACGAACATTATGTCATGAGTATGGCTAAATTTGTTTTTGCTCAAAAGAAAAGAAAGAGAGAAAAAAACGGATGTTGTGCCCTATTGAGAATGGTGATAGTATTTTCACTATGTCTATTATGTGTGTTTAGTCACGTGGTTTTGCACTTTAAAAAGAAGGCGTTCTAACCTCACGAGTATGTGATCAAGGGCAAGTGTTGCCCGAAACGCGTAATCCGAGGAAATAATAAATATTTAATTTGCCTGAATATCCAGTGGTTCGTGGTTCCTTTTCGGCGGAAGCAAGCAAGTGTGTGGAGTCGAGAGAGGACCGTCTGGTGGTTTTATATATATATATATATATATAGTTATAGTTAGTGTTAGAAATGGAATCAGATGCAACTGGTTCAGGGGGAATTGGAGCACTTTGTTTACAAGGCTCCTCTTCCCCTTTGTCAGGTGGGGGCTCGGTGATCAGACACACCACAGGGGGCGGAGACAGCATTGTATAGGCTAGGCACAATCCTATTCAGGGTCAGGGGACTACTCCTCCCACTACTCCAAATGCAGATGTCCTATTCAGCCTAGCGCTGACTCACCCTGCCCCTCCTGGAGCCACACACACCTCACCAGCCCCTGTCACTCAACAGCCAGACATGCAATCCACATCAGGCAGGCAGACACATAGCACACAGAAATGCCAACTTCTAAAAGTGGCATTTCTAAAATAGTCATAATAAATCTGCGCACACCATTGCGCAGCATTTATTATCACTATTCCAAATATACCAAACTTGACCACGCTGCGCCTCTCATATCAGGAATTACCACTGAAACTCTTATCAGGGAATCCCCAATGCATTCCTATGTGAGGGCAGCCCGACAGTAGTGAGAAACCAAAATGGCTGTTTGTCACTACCAGGACATGTCACACACTTAAGGTACATGTCCTATCTTTTACCTACAATGCACCCTGCCCATAGGGCTAGCTAGGGCCTACCTTAGGGGTGACTGACATGTAGTAAAAGGGGGGGTCACGGACATGGCACACACTTTAGGTGCCACGTCACAGCGGCAGTGACACTGCGCGCACAGGCCCTGCAATGGCAGAGGCCTAGGATAGGTTTGAAAGGCTACTTTGGCGGGTGGCGCAATTAGTGCTGCAAGCCCACCAGTAGCATTTAATTTACCAGCCCTGGGTATATGAGATACCACTTTACAAGGGACTGACAGGTAAATTAAATAGGCCAAAGAGGTGTAGACCAATCTTACCATATTTAACACAGAGAGCACACGCACTTTACACTGGACAGCAGTGCTAAAGTGCCCAGAGGCATAAAACCACCAACACCATGTCAGAAAAAAGGCTAGGAGAAAGGCAAAAAGTTTAGGGATGACCCTGCAAAAAGGGCCAAGTCCAACAGTTAGTAGTTAAAGTTAGGACCCAGGGCCTGATTACGATGGTGGGGAGACCGCCACCGACAGGCTGTCTCTCCACACTCGTAACCAAGTTTACTGGTGTGTGGCGGTCGGAATGACCAACCGCCATGGGTTCGACAGTCAGAATGATTCCGATTGCCTGGTAGACCGCTCTTCTTCCCCCGAATGGCAGCGGTGCAGCACCGCCGTGGAGATAATAATAAATGGTCGTTCTGCGGTGGTCAACCCGATGTGAAACGGCTGGCGGAAACGGATTTGGGGGCCTGTAGCATGCCCCTCTTACCCCATGGGGCTGGTATATAGGCACTGGGGGGCACCTATGGTGCCCCCTACATATCCCTGCACCATGTGGCTAGCACGGCATGGTGCCTGCCACGTAGTGCAGGGATCTGTAAGGTGTCCCTATTTTGCATTGCAGCGGATGCTGCAGCCAGCAAAACAAAACATAACAAAACATAGGGCATTTTGACTGCCATGGTGCCGGTCGCATTGCAATGCCTCTTACAGGACTGCTGACAGCATGTCGGGCGGTCCCGTTTCCGATACGGTCCACCCGCCATCATAATCAGCCCCCTAGTATCCATAGGAAAAGCATTTTTGACTTGGCTATAACTGTGGTGTAATTTGACCAATCTTCATGAAATTTTCCCAAAAAGTATCAAGGTAGGTTCTATGTGTTTGGGGGTGGTCCGTGCAGTGGGGACCGAGAAATTGGGGCATGAAATAAGGGTGCATTTGTAATGTTAATTCCCATAGGAACCTTTTGCCTGAGCTACAGCCCGAACCTCTGAACGGGCTTACACCAAATTTGGCAGGGAGTGGGATGTTGGTTCAAGGATGTGCCTTTTGCTTATTTGGTGTAAATCCTTTAAGTAGTTGTTGAACAATGTAAGTTTAAAATTATAGTGATATCTCTGATGGCAAAGTCTTCGCAAATAAAGACGAGCTTGTGCGTGAAAATGCACTGCTATGATTGGCTGCCAACACTTCAACCAGGAAGTGTTGGCAGTCATCTTGGGACTCGGCTTCACCAAGTCCCCCCCAAAAAATGAAAATAAAGAGAAGGGGGCAGGGCAGGAATACCCTGACCCCAAGCCAGGGTCTTGGGGTCACTCTGGGACCCCACCACGGCAGGCCCACTTGACCCCCCCGCAGCCCACGGGACCACCACCTCCCTGGGGCAATTGCATCTTATGTGGGGGCCCTCGCAGACCGCCCTGCCCCGGGAACTGCCACCTTCCCGGGGCTAATTGAAACAATATGGGGGGCCTCATGGCCCCCCACCCTGGGGACTGCCACCTCCCCGGGGCTAATTTCAATAGTATGGGGGGGTCTCATGGGCCCCCCTGCCCAGGGGACTGCCACCTCCCTGGGTCTAAAATAAATAATGATGCCTGGGGGGCCACTGGCCCGCTATTGCGGCCCCAGGGAACGCCACCTCACCAGGGCACCAATACACTAATGAAGAAGGGCCGTTGCCGACCCCCGGCCCTGGGGACCACCACCTCCCCAGGGATATCTATATACAAGATGGGAGGGGGGCTGTGGGGCCCCGCTCCTGGAGCCCTACATGGCCCTGGGGAACGTCACCCCCCAGGGCCGGCTCCAGCAATGTCCCGGGGTGCCCACCCTGGGACATAGCAGTTTGCTATGGGATGGTGGGAGCACTGCTCCCACCATCCCATAGCAAACAGTGTGCTCCACTTTGAGCATATGAGTGGCTGTATGGGTGAGTGAATGGTTGTGTGAGTGGCTCTATGAGTGAGTGAGTGGGTGTGTGAGTGACTCTATGAAGGAGTGAGTGGATGTGTGAGTACAGGTATAGGTCTGTGAATGAGTATGTCAGTTGTACGGGTGTGTGAGTGGGCGTACAAGAGGTTGTATGGGGGTGTGAGTAGGTGTGTGAGTGGTTCTGTGGATGATATCATCAGTGATGTCATTTCAGATGTAATCACTAATGTCATCAGTAATGTCACTGACCATGTCTTGAGTGATGTAATATTTGAGGTCATAAGCAGTGCATTGCAGGGGCTTAAGTTATAGTTAGCTCAGGTAACTATAACTGCTGAATTTCACTGGTTTTGTATGAGTGAAATCTGACACAAACTATTACGTCCCTGTAACCTTTGGTTTTTTCGGTATATATATAAATATATATATATATATTACCTACTGGCGGTCGCCAGTAGGTAGTTATAGTTAGGACCTAGTTTCCATAGGAAAAGCGTTTTTTGTTTTCCCAATAACTTTGGCGTTGTTTGACGAATCTTCGCGAAATTTTCAAAACTAGTGGGGCGCTCCGGTCAGCTCCTGTCTTGAAAGTTTCGGGGTGATTCGTCAAGCAGGGGCTGAAAAAAAGGGGGTCCCAAAACACGTTTTCCCCATGTTAATTTCCATAGGAAACTTTAGACAAATCTACAGCCCTAACTGCTGAACGGAATTACACCACATTTGGCAAAAAGGTAGCCCTTGGTTCAGAAAGATCCCTTTTTGTTAAATGGTGTAAATCCGTTCAGTAGTTTCAGAGAAATTAGAAAAAGAAAAAATATCAATATCTGAGCACCAAGGAGGGTTTGCGAACCCTCCCGGGCACGAGCTTCACTCTGATTGGCTGCCAACACTCCAAACCAGGAAGTGTTGGCACCCATCTTGTGACTCCGAGTCACAAGAAAACAGTGAAAAAGAGGTTAAAAAAGAAGAAAAGGGGGCAGGGTAGAAACACCCTGACCCCCTAGGCCTGCTCAGGGGGTCCCACAAGGACCCCCAGGGCCAAAAAAAGCATTTTTTAAAAATAATTTTGGCAGAATTTGCGTTGGGGTCGCGAATCCCGCTGAAAATTTAAAAAAAATAAAGCGCGGACTCCCGCGCTTCATTTTAATGAGGCCCCCGGGTGGGCCAGGTCCCGGGGGCAATGTGTATTTAATTTGCGGGGGCCCACGGGGGCCCCCGCATCCCCAGGGACCACCACCTCCCCGGGGCTATAGTAATTATATGGGGGGCACGCGGCCCCCTCGCAGCCCCGGGGACCGCCACCTCCCCGGGGCTTTCAAAATAAATGCGTGGGGGGTCCCAACCCCTCACGCTGCCCTGGGGACCGCCACCTCCCCGAGGCTTCATTAAATAATGGCGGGGGCCTCGTGGGCCACCCAAGCCCTGGGGACCGCCACCTCCCTGGGGCTGTAATAAATAATCGAGCCCCCCCACACTGTCCCGGGGACCACCACCTCCCCGGGGCACTCTGTATTCAAATGCGGGGGTCCGTTATGGACCCCCAGGCCCTGGGGACCACCACCTCCCCGGGGCTTTAAACATTGGGAGGTGGGCCGCGCGGCCCCCCTCCTGGAGCCCTTGATGGCTCTGGGGACCGCCACCCCACAGGGCTGGCTCCTGCATTGTCCCGGGGTGCCCACCCCCGGGACACTGCTGTTTGCTATGGCAGGGCGGGAGCACGCCTCCCGCCCTGCCATAGCAAACCCTGCTTTGCTTCATTTAAGCGAGAGCAGGAAAACCTGCTCTCGCTTCAACGAAGCAAAGCAGGATTGCTTTTCCACAAGGGGAGCTGCATGTCAGCAGCTCCCCCTGTGGAAAATCAATGCCGGCTCCCGCAGGAGGAAGGGAGCCGGCAGGGACAGTGGGGGCATTGGGGTTCCCCCCATGGTCCCCAATGGAGCGGCCAGGCCCTGGGGGATGGGGTCCCCAGGGCCAAAAGTGGCCCGGGAGGGGGGCCACACGCCCCCCCTCCCCTGTGAAAAAAATTAAATAAAAAAAAAAAGGAAAGGCCGCCCTGGGGGATGGGGTCCCCGGGGCCATAATTGGCCTGAGGAGGGGGGCCACACGGCCCCCCTCCAAATAATTAAATAAATTTAAAAAAACAACTGGCCATGCCCCGGGGGATGGGGTCCCCGGGGCGAAATTGGCCTTCGGTGGGGGGCCACGCGGCTCCCTTCCTGATTCTTTTTTTTTAAAAAAGAATAAGAAGGGGTCAGGCCCTGGGGGATGGGGTCCCCAGGGCCCCAAAAATGTAAACGATGGGGGGCCACACAGCCCCCCTTGTAAAAAAAAATATTTAAAAAAAAGCCGGCATCTAGCCAGAGGCCACGCCTCCTTTCTCCACCACACTGCAAACGCGCCCCCTGGCGCGTTGTTAGTTGGGGAATTAATTCCCCTTGAATACTGAGGGTCCCTGGGGGCCAACTAGCCCACCAGATACCTCCAGTTTGGGCAACAGAGCTGCGTTGCAGAGAGGTGGTCTGAGGCCACACCCCTTTTTACACCACTCTGCAACGCAGCTCTGTGGCGCTTACTGGAGGTACCTGGTGGGCTAGTTGGCCCCCAGGGACCCTTGGGATTCAAGGGGACTTAATCCCCCAACTTACAACACGCCAGGGGGCGTGTTTGCACAGTGGTGCAGGGAGGGGGTGGGGCCTGATATGACAAGTGTGCAAACACGCCCCTGGTGCGTTGTAAATTGGGGGATTAAGTCTCCTTCAATCCTGAGGCTCCCTGGGGCCAACTAGCCCACCAGGTACCTCCAGTAAGCACCACAGAGCTGCGTTGCAGAGAGGTGGTCCGAGGCCACGCCCCTTTTTACACCACTCTGCAAATGTGCTTCTTGGCGCACTGTTGGTGGGGCGATGAGGTCCTCTTGTGTCCTGAGGACCTCAGGAGACAAGTGGACTTCATCCCCCGAGCAGCAGTGCGCCAAGAGGCGTGTTTGCAGAGTGGTGTAAAAATGGGGCGTGGCCTCGGACCACCCCTCTGAAATCCAGCTCTGTGGCACATATTGGAGGTACCTGGTGGGCTTGTTGGCCCCCAGGGACCCTCAGGATTCAAGGGGAATTAATTCCTCATCTAACAACGCGCCAGGGTGTGTGTTTGCAGAGTGATGGAGAAAGGGGGTGTGGCCTTTGTCTGCCTCTCAGCAATCCCACTGTTTGGGGCTTACTGGAGGTAAGAGGTAGGCTAGTTGGCCCCTAAAGGACCCCCAGCAGCGAAGGGGACATCAATCCCCATCCAAGAGCGTGCCAGGGAGTGCGTTTGTAGAGTGGTGGGCAAAGGGGGCGTGGCCTGGTACGAGTACTTACAAATGCTGCTGTGTGGGACATACTGGAGGTAATAGGAGGGGAAGTTGGCCGCCAAGGATGTCCTTGGGGGCCAACTACCCCTCTTGTTACCTCCAGTAAGTCCCACACAGTGGAATTGCTAAGACGTCTTCGGAGGCCATGCCCCCCTTTCTCCACCACTCTGCAAACGCGCCTCCTGGCAGACTACGGGATGGGGGATGAAGTCCAATTTAGTCCTGAGGGAGTTTGGGGGCCAAGAAGCCCTCCTGGTACCTCCTGTAAGTCCTACGCAGCGGAATTCCTGAGCGCTGGTCGGACGCCCAGCACCCTTTCTCCACCACTCTGCAAACGTGACTACTACTTAAAGAAGCATCTTTCTGCACCTCTGACTTAGAGGTAGTTTTAATCCCCCTGCCCTATTATGTACTAAGGCCTTACAGGGAGGACCTGGCTTGGCAGTTCGGGCTGGACTGTTCCGACAAGGAACAGGGTCAAGACTGATTTGCATATGGCTGGGTCCAAACTGGGGTGGTGTGGTGAGCAAAAGAATGATAGATTTAACCCAGATCCTTATGACTGGGTGTGAATGTTTGCATTGTCCAGCATTCCATCCATCAATTGTTTCTTTTGCATTTGTCGCCCTAAGTGGGAAGGGTATGCCCAGACGTGGGTTCCGTGCTCACTACACCACTGGATTCAAGCTAGCCTGGCTGAAGAAGGGTGATGCCCTGAAACCGGTCCCAGGATGCTTGTTTCCGGTCCAGGGAGGACCTGGCTTGGCAGTTCGGGCTGGACTGTTCCCACAAGGAACAGGGTCAAGACTGATTTGCATATGGCTGGGTCCAAACTGGGGTGGTGTGGTGAGCAAAAGAATGATGGATTTAACCCAGATCCTTGTGACTGGGAGTGAATGTTTGCATTGTCCAGCATTCCGTCCATCAATTGTTTCTTTTGCATTTGTCGCCCTAAGTGGGAAGGGTATGCCCAGACGTGGGTCCCGTGCTCACTACACCACTGGATTCAAGCTAGCCTGGCTGAAGAAGGGTGATGCCCTGAAACCGGTCCCAGGATGCTTGTTTCCGGTCCAGGGAGGACCTGGCTTGGCAGTTCGGGCTGGACTGTTCCCACAAGGAACAGGGTCAAGACTGATTTGCATATGGCTGGGTCCAAACTGGGGTGGTGTGGTGAGCAAAAGAATGATGGATTTAACCCAGATCCTTGTGACTGGGGGTGAATGTTTGCATTGTCCAGCATTCCGTCCATCAATTGTTTCTTTTGCATTTGTCGCCCTAAGTGGGAAGGGTATGCCCAGACGTGGGTCCCGTGCTCACTACACCACTGGATTCAAGCTAGCCTGGCTGAAGAAGGGTGATGCCCTGAAACCGGTCCCAGGATGCTTGTTTCCGGTCCAGGGAGGACCTGGCTTGGCAATTCGGGCTGGACTGTTCCCACAAGGAACAGGGTCAAGACTGATTTGCATATGGCTGGGTCCAAACTGGGGTGGTGTGGTGAGCAAAAGAATGATGGATTTAACCCAGATCCTTGTGACTGGGGGTGAATGTTTGCATTGTCCAGCATTCCGTCCATCAATTGTTTCTTTTGCATTTGTCACCCTAAGTGGGAAGGGTATGCCCAGACGTGGGTCCCGTGCTCACTACACCACTGGATTCAAGCTAGCCTGGCTGAAGAAGGGTGATGCCCTGAAACCGGTCCCAGGATGCTTGTTTCCGGTCCAGGGAGGACCTGGCTTGGCAGTTCGGGCTGGACTGTTCCCACAAGGAACAGGGTCAAGACTGATTTGCATATGGCTGGGTCCAAACTGGGGTGGTGTGGTGAGCAAAAGAATGATGGATTTAACCCAGATCCTTGTGACTGGGGGTGAATGTTTGCATTGTCCAGCATTCCGTCCATCAATTGTTTCTTTTGCTATTATGTACTAAGGCCTTACAGAGGAGGTCATGCTAATCATAGGGGTACCCCAATGCATAGTGTTCCCTAGTGTATGTGGGTGTTTTCACTGTATTCTAAGTGTCTTTTAGCATAGCACTGGCTCTAGGCCTGGTTAGTCAGAGTCAGTTACCACCAGTACCCGTCAGCAAAAAGTTGGGGGCACAGGATGATTTTGCAACAAGCCCTCTTTCTGCTCCTCTGTTGGTTCTTTCTGCACATGTCTTGCTTCTTCCTGCACTTTTCTTCGTCTTTCTGGACTTCTGTTGCCTCTTTCTGCATTTCTTTTGCTTCTTTCTGTGCGTTTGTTCCTCTTTCTTCACATGTCCTACCTCTGTAGGCATAGTTAAAAATTAGCAATTAAAAAACCTTCGAAATTCACTGAAAAACATAGGTTTCAGGGACGTTATAGTTAGAAATTAGCATTTAAAAAAACTTTGAAATTCACTGAAAAAACCATAGGTTTAAGGCACGTTATAGACAGTTAGAAACTAGCATTTAAAAAACCTTAGAAATTCACTGAAAAAAACCACAGGTTTCAGGGATGTTATAGATAGTTGGACATTTCACTCGTACAAAACCAGAAAAATTCAGCCGTTATAGTTAGTTCAGCTAACTATAACTCGCGCCTCCGCAATGCACTGCTGATGACGTCACATATTACATCATTCATGACATGGTCAGTGACATCACTGATGACATCACTGATGACATCATCCACGTGAAAATCTGATGCACCTCCTCACACCCTAATATAACCTTTGATACACCCACTCTAAAATACAGACTACTATTTTCGAAACCATAGACACACCAATACCAGTTACTACATATGCACTCATTGATTCCTAGGTCTACACACACATCCACTCATTCACCCATACAGTCACTCATACATGCAGTCACTCATCAATACAACACTATCATTTGCACTCATACACCTATACAGACACTCACACACCGCCACTCATCCAGAGTTACTCACACACGTAGTCAGTCATGCAAAGAATCAATCACACTTCCATTTACTCACCTATACAGTTATACATACAGCACCTCACTTATTCGTACAGATACTAACGCATACTTACTCTCTTATACAATCACTGATACAAGTACACACTCATCCATACAGCCACTCTCACAATCACTGACTCTCACATATAGTCATTTATATACTCCAACTCTCACATACACTGCCTTTTACCTATGTAGTTACTTGGACATGTACAACTGAGACATCCATTCACTCACCATCACACCCATACACACACTCACCCACCCATACAGCTGTTTCCACATGCACTCTTTAACCCCTGACACCCAGTGAATCAACCACTCACACATCTATGCACAGAGTCACACACCTCCCACCCACCCACACAGACACTCAGGCACCCATAAAAATACTCAGGCAACCAATCAATAACCCATATAGACACTCATGTAGCTACTCACCAACCCATGCAGCAGCTTACACAACAACAGACAGACTGATACAGACATTCACACAGTTTAGTCACTAACCCATGCATTCAGTAAGACACATTTAATCACTCACTTATACAGTCAGTCACTTACCTACTAAATCCTCCATCCACACACTTATACACCCACTCATTCTTCAATACACCTTGGCATATATATATAAAACATATTTAAACTTTACAGAAACACACAGTCACTGGATGATGTCATCAGTGATGTCATTTGAGATGTCATCAGTGATGTCATCAGTGATGTCACTGACCATGTGATGTAATATGTGACGTCATCAGCAGTGCATTGCGGGGGCGCGAGTTATAGTTAGCTGAACTAACTATAACGGCCGAATTTCTCTGGTTTTGTACAAGTGAAATGTCCAATTAACTATAACGTCCCTGAAACCTGTGGTTTTTTCAGTGAATATATATATATATATATGTATATATATATATATATATATATATATATATATATATATATATATATATATCCACCACAGTTTCTTCGTTTACAGAGCCCCAGACCCTGACAGGGCGGCTTCGTCGAGCAGGAACGAAGAATCCTGCTTTTTAATCCACACAATATTTCTAAACAGAAATACGACGACTCCGATGAAAAAGGCAACTTCAAGCACTTTATTTCAAACTTCAGAGACAGGCAGGCAGTCCACCATAAACACTTTGCCCATAATCCTTACGCGTTTCAGCTTTCTCTCAAGCCTTGGTCACAGGTAGGCATTTCATCAAAGCAGGAGTCACATGCTTATTTAGCATAGGTCAGACTACCGGATTGGTTGTAGTCCACCAATTACTGTGTCCGTTTCTGATGAGCACATTTTCAAAATTGAAAGTTATTCTTTAAACTGCATTCTTTTTAAATCGGTTTTCATGTTTTAATAAACTGCAGTCTATAATCTTTTACTCATGTGAGAAAAAAAATGTGCTACAAATAAATCAGTGCCATGGACTTGCCTCGTGCAGTTTCACTCTCCGAGTGCGTGCTTGAATGCGTTTCAGCTTTCTCTCAAGCCTTGGTCACAGGTAGGCATTTCATCAAAGCAGTTTAAAGAATAACTTTCAATTTTGAAAATGTGCTCATCAGAAACGGACACAGTAATTGGTGGACTACAACCAATCTGCCGAGAACATTTTTTAAAAATGAAGCGCGGTCTCCCGCACTTTGTTTTCTATAAGCCCCTGGGTGGGCCAGGTCCCGGGGAGAATGCTCAATTAATTAGCGGGGGCCCACGGGGGCCACCGCAGCCCCAGGGACCGCCACTTCCCCGGAGCTTACATAATGATAAGTGGGGGCAGGCGGCCCTCCTCAGCCCCGGGGATCGCCACCTCCCTGGGGCTTTTTATTTAAAATGTGTGGGGGTGCTCCTGCCCCCCCACGCTGCCCCGGGGACTGCCACCTCCCCAGGGGCATTTACATCTTTGTGCAGGGGGGCCTCGTGGGCCCCCCAAGCCCCGGAGACTGCCACCTCCCCAGGGCTTTCATTAATTATTTGTGGGGGGCCTCGCAGGCCCCCTATGCCCCGGGGACCACCACCTGCCCGGGGCTTTGTTGATTATTGAGGGGGGCCTCTCGGGCCGCCCAACCCCCGGGGACCACCACCTCCCTGGGGCTTCAAACATGATGGGAGGGGGGCCACGCGGTCCCCCTCCTGGAGCCCTCGATGGCACTGGGGACCACCACCACCCAGGGCCTGCTCCTGCAATGTCCCAGGGTGCCCACCCCCAGGACATTGCCGTTTGCTATGGCAGGGCGGGAGCATTACTCCCGCCCTGTCATAGCAAACACTGCTTTGCTTCTTGGAAGCGAGAGCAAGAAACCTGCTCTCGCTTCCAAGAAGCAAACCAGAATTGCTTTTGGGCAAGGGGAGCTGCATGTTAGCAGCTCCCCTTGCCTAAAAGCTGTGGCGGCTCCCACAGGAGGCGGGGAGCCAGCAGGGACCGTGGGGCATTGGGGCCCCCCCATGGTCCCCAACGTTGAGGCCAGGCCCCAGGGAATGGGGTCCCCTGGGCTAGAAGTGGCCCAGGGAAGGGAGGCCATGTGGCCCCCTTCCGTAGTACGGAAAAAATAAATATTTAAAAAGAGGCAATGCCCCGGGAGATGGGGCCTCTGGGGCCATTATTGGCCTCAGGAGGGGGCCACGCGGGCCCCCTCCCTTTGTAATTAAAAATAAATAAATAAATAAGGCCGGGCCCCAGGGGATGGGGCCCCGGGGCCACAAGTTGCCCTGGGAAGCGGGGCCATGTAGCCCCCCTTCCGTAGTACTGAAAAAAATAAATTTAAAAAGACGCAATGCCCCGGGAGATAGGGTCTCTGGGGCCATTATTGGCCTCAGGAGGGGGGCCACGTGGGCCCCCTCCTTAATTAAAAGAATAAAAATAAATGGTGGCAGGCCCCGGGGATGGGGTCCCCGGGGCGAATACCGAATAATGGAAGTGGGACGTTTTTTTCTTCTTTCGAGCTTGGAGTCACAACCCCAACATGGCTCTCAGCACAGCCCGGCCCCCCGTGTAACTTCGTGTTGGATTCGCGAATTTGCCTTAAATAAATAATTTTGTAGTATATAATTTAGAAGGTAGTATTGTATTTGTGAAGTTGTTTTAAAGAGGTACTGTGATTGAAGTTAATGACAAGATTACAATTAATAGAGTTGATAAATATATATAAAATTAAAAATTAATAGTTAAACTTGAAAAGTGTATTGTGTTGTAGTACATTGAATTCATGCTTTTGCAGATTCGCATCGGGTGCGCAAATCCACAAAAAATTTAAAAATATGTATGTGAAAAAATGTTTTATATTCACTATTATGTTATAGGGTGGCTCTAAAAAGAGCCCTTGTTTTCATTATGAGTTTGTTGTAGCTACATGTAAGTGTGGATGCACAGCTTTAGGTTGTTGAGAAAGAGTCTGTTTCCTTGATCTGTGAAGTGTACTCCATCACTTCTGTAGATGTCATCCATATCAAAACATAGATTGTTGTTATAGATGGAGCCCATCTTATGGTCTCAGAGGTAAGCAGAAACAGCTTTATTGACATTTTTCTAGCTCTCTCAATCTGTGGACAGAATTGATTTGACCACTTCCATTTCTGTCTTTGGCATATATTAGAGTATACAAAGACGGTTTGAGGTAAAAGTAACATCAATTGTGCATAGGTGTCCTTCATGAGCATTTCCAGACCTACCCCAGTCAATGTGCGTAGGTCATTGCCACCACAGTGCACAATCATGAGGTCAGGGGGTTGGAGATACAAAAAGGTTTTAACCAAAGGCATCAATTGGTGCCACTTTAATCCTCTCTGTGCAATCCATTTAATATCCACATTTTTCAAAGCTAGGTCTTTGTCAATACCTCTGCGTTCAGCAGACCTTTTGCACCAGAAAACATAGCTGTGTCAGACAATCCACACTGTAAGCATCTTGAAGGGATGTCTGGAACTAATGAAAAGAGGTCTAGCTGAGGTAGTCAGTTGGTAGAATGAGAGGTATCTAAAATGGTGGAGAAGATGCTGTTTTTTAAAAAGTAGAGAATTGATTGGCTGTTTAAGATGATTGTACATTCAAAAATAGGGTGCATGTTACTTTCTTTAAAAGGCATGTTTCTTATTGGTTAGTAGAAAATGTTTGAAAGGTACAGTAGATAGGATAAGGAGATATTTTGCAAACGTCAACCACACCTGCTGTTTGCATTTGCAACCTTGTGTGCTGAACTTGAAAATATGGTGAACTTGTGACCTGTCAGTTCAGTTAAATGTTCCATGAACTGTTACAATGGAAACTGGCATTAAGCAGAATGGGGGAAGGGTTGAAACTTAACTGTGGACTTAAAATGTAAAATTGTAATTTATATATAAGTGATATGTTATTAAAGTATAATTTCCCAAGTGAGGACTATCTTTAGAAGTGGTGTGTTCTTAAAAAATAGTGGTATTTTTATTTGTAATATATTTTTGAACTCCCGTATGGATTCGCGGCTCCATCGCGTTGGTGCACGGTGGAGTCGCGGCTCCAAAAAATTCCAGAACCAGTTTGGGCACTTTTAGAAGTCAATTGCTAAGGGTTAATATGTCTAACCAATAGAAATGTGTTTTTCAATTTGAAATTATGTAGGAAGCAATGTGATTTGTTACTTACATTTATTTGTGTGGAGAAAGAGAGGGAAAGTTTGCCATTACTGGTTTTACCTTGTTGAGAGTGGTGCATTACATTGATTGTGTGCATAAGAAAATCTTTTATGAGTTTGTGTTATTTCATATTCTACAAATCAATTTGGAAGGTGAGTTATAAATTTGTGAGGTGTATTATGTATTAACTTTTTTTTAAACTTTAAAAATTATTCAAGAACTGTGATGTTTGAAATATATAATTAAATGTAGAGATGTGTATTGTAGTTTGTTTTATTATAGTTAAATGTTGTTTGAAATATATTCTGTATAGTAATATGTGTATATTGGAAGATGGATTAGTGATTATGGTAGTTTGTTTTAGTGTGTGGATATGTACATTTGTAGTATACCGCATAATTTTAGGTGTCGCTTTCAAATTGGAAGTGCAGTCTGTCAAGTTTTAAGGTGTGCATGGACTTGTGTCTGAAGTATGTCTCTATTTGTATATGTATGTTCATATGTCTTATACATTTAAAGGTGCATGATGTAAACAAAGAGGTGTTGTTGCTTTTTATGTGGTAGGCAGAAGACTGTGAGTAGTAGTAGAATGGTGAAGATGCAGCATAAAAGTGTGATTTAAAAGATGTTGACATAAGGTATTAGTGATTAGGCTACTTTTTCTAAGTCTCTAGAGAGGTACAGTTGAAATATGCTACTTAATTTTGGGTGTTTGCTTGAAATTGAAAGTTTGTTCTGTGAACTTTTGAGGTGTGGATAATGTTGTGGTACAGACATATGCATGCATGCTTTTAGGAATATGGTGAGACATGTAGCAGAGACGGTGAAGGGTTTCTGCTTTGTATTTGGGTAGGTGTAACATTATAAGTAGTTGTAGAATGGTAAAGCAGCAACACAAAAGTGAGGATTGAGATATGTTTGTAGAGATATTATTTATTAGAGTAACTTGTATGATGTGTGAAAAGCTACATTTCATATATACCGCATAATTTTCAGTGTCTGTTTGAAATTTGAAGTGTAGTCTGTGAAGTTTTGAGCTGTGGATGGTGTTGTGACTGAGGTATGTTTGTACTTGCACATGTATTATGGTATGTGTTATATATCTGAAGATGATAGATGCATTAAATACAGGTATACATCTATATGTATATTAGTACTCATGCAGTCCTCTAATTTCATAGGCACTACCCCTGCACTCATGTAATCATTCAGGCACTATGCATGCAGTTATCCATGCTCTCAGTCAAGCTGCAGAACAAAAGTGAGTTTTAAGAGATGTTGGCAGAGGGATTACTGATTAGGCTACTTTCTATGAGTCTGGGGAAAGGTACACTTGAAATACACTGTAGAAATGTAGGTGTGTCTTTTAAATGTAAAGTGCAGTCTATTTGTTTATTTCTTTTATATATGATGATGATTTCAAAAGGTAGACACATATGCATGCATGCTTTCAGCAATATAGTGAGATTTATAACAGACATATCTGTAGGTTTGATGCTTTATATTTGGGTACACTCAACAGCCGCAGTAGTTACAGAATGGTGAAGCTGCAGTTCAAAAGTGTACACCATGTCATAAACCTCAGTTTTGTGCTGCAGTTTCACTATTCTGCTACTACTCAGGATGTTGGGCGTAGTCAAATATAAAGCAGCAATAAATTATATGTCTCACCTTAAAGTCTGCAATCACATAGCCACGACTGATGCACTGATCCATTCACTGAGGCACTATGTATGCAGTCCTTCAATTAGCCAGGCACTACCCTTGCGCTTGTGCAATCAGTCATGCTTTACACATGCAGTCCTTCAATATACCAGGCGCTATCCATGCAGTTATAAAATCACCCAGGCACTACCTATGCACTCCTCCAATCACCCAGGCACTACCTCTGCACTCATGCAATCACCCAGGGACTACATGTGCAGTCATGCAGCAAGCCAGGCAGTACCCTTACACTCCTCTTAACACCCAGGCAGTACTCATGCACTTTTTCAATCACCCAGTCAGTACCCATGCTCTTACAAAATCAACCAGGCACTACCTATGCAGTGTTCCAATCACCCAGGTACTATCTGTGTACTCATGCAACCACCCAGGTATTAGCCATGCACTCCTTTAATCACTCAGGCTATACTCATGCACTCTTGCAATCACCGAGACATTACCCCTGCACTCATGCAATCACCCAGGAATTACTCATGCTCTCCTTCAATCACCCAGCCACTACCCATGCACTTATAAAATCACCTAGGCACTACCCTTGCACTCCTCCAATCACCCAGGCACTATCTCTGCACTGAGAAGTTCTTGAAATATACCATATGTTTTTAGGTCTCTACTTGAAATGAAAAGTGCAGCTTCTTAAGTGTTAAGGTGTGCATCATCTTGTGACTGAGGTATGTTTGTATTTGCTGATGTATTGTTTATATGTGTTATGTATGTAAAGATGGTTGATGTATAAAATACAGGTATATATATATTTGTGTTTCTTTTATATATGATTTTGGTAGACTGTACATCTGAGTAGTAGTAGTAGGATGGTAAAGCAGCAGGAGCAGTAAAGTGATGTTTAATATATGTTGGGTGAGGAATTACTGATTATGATGGTTTAAAAGAGTCTATGTAAAACTTGACTTGATGTATGCCAGATAAATCTAGGTGTCTGTTTGAAATATTAAGTGTAATGTGTCAAGTTTTAAGGTGTGCATGGTCGTGTGATTGATGAATGTTCTAGTTGCATATGTATTCTCATATGTGTTATGCATCTCAAGATGCTACATGTATAAAAGAGATATATTTTTATTTGTATGTTTCTATTATATATGGTAGTACTAGTAAAAGGTAGAGACACATGCATACATGCTTTCAGGAATATGGTGAGATTTATAACAGAACTATGTGTAGGTTTGATGTTTTATATTTGGGTAGGCCAATACCCTGAGCAGTTAGAGAATGGTGAAGCTGTGCTAAAAAAGTGTACACTATGTCATAAACGACACTTTTGTGTTGCTATTTCACTATTCTTCTACTAGTCAGGATGTTGGGTGTAGTCAAATATAAAGCAGCAACATGAAGAGATGTCTCAGCTGTAAGTCTGCAATGACCCAGGTACTACCCATGCACTCATCCATGCACTAAGCCATTATATATACAGTTCTTCAATCAGTCAGGCACTACTCCGCCACTTATGCAATCAGTCAGGCAATATCTCTGCACTCCTCCAATCACTCAGGCAGTACAGATGCACTGATGCATTCACTAATGCACTACAGATGCACTGATAGATGCACTCAGCCACTTCCTCTACACTCAGGCAATCACCCAAGCACTACACATGCAGTTCTCCAATGATCCAGGCACAACCTTTGCACTCATGCAATCATCTAGGTACTACCTATGCATTGTTGCAATCAGTCAGGCACTACCCATGCATTCCTCGATGTACCAAGACAGCATCTGTGCATTGCTCTAATCACACAGGCATTATTTTAGCACTCATGCAATCACCCAGATATTACCTATGCCGTTTTTCAATCACTCAGAGAGTACCCATGCGCTCTTGCAATCACCCAGGCACTAGGCATGCACTCATGCAATCACCCAAGTATTACCTATGCACTTCTTCAATCACTCAGGTAGTACTCATGCAGTGATCTAGTTTCATAAGCACTACCCCAGTATTCTGCTACTACTCAGGATGTTGCTCTCCTCCAATCACTCAGGCACTACCGCAGTACTACTGCAATCACCCAGGCAGTATACATGCACTTATAAAATCACCCAGGCACTTTCTATGTAGTCCTGTAGTCTCCCAGATATTACCTCTGAACTCATGCAATCACCAATGCATTAGCTATACACTGGTTAAGTCACCCAGGCAAAACCCTTGCACTCCTCCAATTACCCTCTCAGGATCTATGCACTCATCCAATCACTTAGCCAGTGCCCATGCACTTATAAAATCACCCAGGCACCACCTTTACACTCCTCCAATCACTGAGGCACTACCGCAATAGTACTCTAATCACCTAGGCAGTATCGATGCACTCATAAAATCACCAGGCACTTCCTATGTACTCTTATAATCCCCCAGATATTATCCCTTAACTCATGAAATCACCAGGCAATACCTATGTACTCCTCTAATCCCCCAGACGTTACCTCTGCACTCATGCAATCACCAATGCATTAGCTATACACTGGTTCAATCACCCAGGCAATAACCTTGCACTCCTCCAATCCCCCTCTCAGGATCTATGCACTCCTCCAATCACTTGGCCACTGCCCATGCACTTATAAAACCACCCAGGCACCACCTTTACACTCCTCCAATCACTGAGGCACTACCGCAATAGTACTCTAATCACCTAGGCAGTATCGATGCACTCATAAAATCACCAGGCACTTCCTATGTACTCTTATAATCCCCCAGATATTATCCCTTAACTCATGAAATCACCAGGCAATACCTATGTACTCCTCTAATCCCACAGACGTTACCTCTGCACTCATGCAATCACCAATGCATTAGCTATACACTGGTTCAATCACCCAGGCAATAACCTTGCACTCCTCCAATCACCCTCTCAGGATCTATGCACTCCTCCAATCACTTGACCACTGCCCATGCACTTATAAAACTACCCAGGCACTACCTTTACACTCCTCCAATCACTGAGGCACTACCACAATAGTACTCTAATCACCTAGGCTGTATCAATGCACTTATAAAATCGCCCAGGCACTTTCTATGTACTCATGTAGTCCCCCAGATATTACCCCTGAACTCATGCAATCACCCAGGCATTACCTATGCACTCCTCTAATCCCCTAGACATTACCTCTGCTCTCATGCAATCACCAATGTATTAGCTATACACTGGTTCTATCACTCAGGCACTACCCTTGCACTCCTCCAATCACCCTGTCAGTATCTATGCACTCCTCCAATCACTCAGCCGGTACCTATGCACTTATAAAATGACTCAGGCAGTACCTATGCACTCATGCAATCACCCAGGCACTACCTTAGTACATCTGCAATCACCAAGGCACTACTCTTGTTCTCATAGAATCACACAGGCACTATCCCTGCAGTCATGCATTCACTTAGACACTACCTCTGCACTCATGCAATTACCCAGGCATTATCCCTACACTCATGCAATCACCTAGGCATTATCCCTGCACTCATGCAATCAGACAGGCATTACAAAAGCAGTCCTTTGATCATCCAGCCACTATACATGCACTTATGTAATGACCCAGGCAGAACCCTGGCACTATGCAATCACCCAGGTACTATCTATGCATTGTTCCAATCAGTCAGGCACTATCCATGCATTCTTCGATATACCAAGGCAGCATCTGTGCATTACTCTAATCACACTGGCATTATCTTTGCACTCATATAATCACCCAGGTATTACCTATGCAGTTCTTCAATCACTCAGACAGTACCCATGCACTCCTCCAATCACCCGGGCACTACCCATGCAGTCATCCAATTTCTCAAGCATTACCTATGCAGTTCTTTAATCACTTAGGTAGTACTCATGCAGTCCTCTAATTTCATAGACACTACCCCTGCACTCATGTAATCACTCAGGCACTATCCATGCAGTTATCCATGCTGTCAGTCACGACTTGTGCATTCATTTCATTTACTGATGCATTCATTAAATCACTCAGGCAGTACTTATGCAATATGTAATCAGCCAGTTAGTATTCATCGTTTTCTGCAATTACCCAACTAGTATTGTTGCACTCACACAAACACCTAGACACTACTGTTGTACTTATTCATTCATGTAGGCACTACTTATACACTCATCTATGCATTCAGGGTCTATTCATGCCCTTATCCATGCACACAATCTCTACGTCTGCACTTATGCATTCAGTTAATTAGTATCCAATGTCTGCTGCAATTATACAGACATTACCCTTGCACTCATACAATCATCCAGGCACTACCCACGGAGTAATATAATCACTGAGATACACCCATCATATATCTTAGCTGTAAGTCTTAACGTATTGCTGAAACCATTTATACATATTTCTGTACCTTTTGATAGCAATATCATATATTAAACTAATATATAAATAAATGTATACTTGTGTTTTATTTCTCTAGCATCTTCAGATGCATAATATGTATCAGGATACATGTGGAAGTAGAGATATACCTTAGTTACAACACCATGCAGACCTTAAAACTTGACACATTGCTGTTCAGATTTGTAGCTGATAATGAAAATTATGTGGTATACTTGAAGTGTAGCTTGCCACAGACTGATACAAAGTAGTGTTATAATTGATTCTTCTCTTAATATGCCTTAAACCTCACTTTTGTGCTGCTGCTTCTTCGTTCTATGGGCCTAGTGAAAGATATAGCAGCAATCTTTCATATGTCTCTGGTGTAAGTCTCACAATCTTCTTAAAAACATGCATACATATGTGTGTACCTTTTGTTAGTAGTATCATATAACAAAGAAACATACAAATAGATGTATACTTGTGTTTTATATGTGTACTATGTTCAGATGTATAAGACATATCACAATATATGTGCAAGTTCATACATATCTTAAACAGAAGATCATGAAGACATTAAAAGTTGAGAGAGTGCACTTTATATTTCAAAGAGACACTTAAATTTATTTAGTGCACTTCAAGTGAACTTTTCCAGAGAATCTTACAAAGTTTCATAATCACTAATTTGTCTGTCATCATATCTTAAATATTAGTTTTCTGGTGCTGCTGCTTTACCATTTTACTAGTAGTTAGGTATTGAGCATAGTCAAAATAAATAACTAAGAAGCAAGAGAAGTGCAGACAGAAGGAACAGAGGTGCAGAAGGAGGCAAGAGAAGTGCACAAACAGGCCAAAGAAGTGCAGAAAGATCCAAGAGCAGTGCAGAAAGAAGCAACAGAGGTGCAGAAGGAGCGTGAGAGGTAAAGAAATTTGCAAGAAAGGTTTATAAAGAAGCAACAGAGGTGCAGAAGGAGACAAGACAACTGCTGAAAGAGGCAAGACAGTTGCTGAAATACACAAGAGAGGTGCAGCAAAAGGAAACAGGGGTGCAGAAAATTCAAGAGAAGTGCAGAAAGAGGGAAGAAGGATGTAGAAAGAGGTAAGAAGGGTGCAGAAAGAGTAACAGAAGTGCAGAAAGAAGCAAGAGTAGTGGAGAAAAAAGTGAGAGAGGTGCAGAAAGAGGGAAGTGGGATAGAGAAAGAGCAAGAGAAGTGCAGAAAGAAGCAAGAGAGGTGTAGAAAGAGACAAGAGAGGTACAGAAAGAGGGAAGAGGAGTACATAAAGAGGCAAGAGAGGTATACAAAGAGGGAATAAGGGTGTAGAAAGAGGTAACAAGGGTACGGAAAGAAGCAAGAAAGGTACAGAAAGAAGCAAGAGAAGTATACAAAAAGTAACAGAGGTGCAGAAAGAGGCAAGACGGTTGCAGAAAGAGGCAAGAGGGGATCAGAAAGAGGGAAGAAGGATGTAAAAAGAGGCATGAGTGGTGCAGAAGGAGTATCAAAAGTGTACAAAGAAGTAAGAGAAGTGTAGAAAGAAGGAAGAGAGGTTGAAAAAGAGGCAAGTGGGGTAGAGAAAGAGGCAGGAGAAGTGTAGAAAAAAGCAATAGAGGTGCAGAAAGAGACAAGAGAGGTACAGAAAGAGGGAAGAGGAGTAGAGAAAGAGACAGCAGAGGTGCACAAAGAGGGAAGAAGGGTGTAGAAAGAGGCAACAGGGGTACAGAAAGAAGCAAGAAAGGTACAGAAAGAAGTAAGAGAAGTACATAAACAAGCAAAAGAGGTGCAGAAAGAGGCGAGACGGTTGCAGAAAGACTCAAGAGAGGTTCAGAAGAAGGAAAAAGGATGTATAAAGAGGCAAGAGTGGTGCAGAAGGAGTATTAAAAGTGTACAAAGAAGCAACAGAAGTGCAGAAAGAAAGAAGAGAGGTGCAGAAAGAGTCAAGTGGGGTAGAGACAGAGGCAAGAGAAGTGCAGAAAGAAGCAACAGAGGTGCAGAAAGAGACAAGAGAGGTACAGAAAGAGGGAAGAGGGGTGCAGAAAGAAGCAAGAGGGGTGTATAAAGAAGCAAGAGTAGGGTAGAAAGAACCAATAGAGGGGGAGAAGGAGTAACAGGTATGCTGAAAGAAGCAAGAGGAGTGTCAAAATTTGTAAGAAAAGTGCAAAAAGAAGCAAGACTAGTGCAGAAAGAATCAACAGAGGTGCACAAACAGACAAGAGGGGTGCAGAAAAAGGGAACAGGGTGTATAAAGAGACAAGAGAGGTGGAGAAACAGGCAAGAGAACTACAGAAAGAAGCGTCAGAAGTGCAGAAAGAGGCTTGTGGGGTGCAGAAAGAGGGAACAGAGGTGCAGAAAAAGGCAACATGGGTGTACAAAGAAGGTAGAGGGGTGCAGAAAGAGGCAACAGAGGTGCACAAAGAGGGAAGAAGGGTGTAGGAAGAGGCAACAGGGGTACAGAAAAAAGCAAGAGAGTTGCAGAAAGAAGCTAGAGAAGTAGAGAAGGAAGCAACAGAGGTGCATAAAGAGGTAAGAGGGGTGCAGAAAGAGGCAACAGAGGTGCACAAAGAGACAAGAGAGGTACAGAAAGAGGGAAGAAAGGTGCAGAAAGAAGCAAGAGCGGTGTATAAAGAAGCAAGAGTAGTGTAGAAAGAACCAATAGAGGGGGAGAAGGAGAAACAGTTATTCTGAAAGAAGCAAGAGGAGTGTCAAAATTTGAAAGAAAGGTGCAAAACGAAGCAAGACTTGTGCAGAAAGAATCAACAGAGGTGCACAAACAGACAAGAGGGGTGCAGAAAAAGGGAACAGTGTGTATAAAGAGACAAGAGAGGTGGAGAAACAGGCAAGAGAACTACAGAAAGAAGCAACAAAAGTGAAGAAAGAGGCTTGTGGGGTGCAGAAAGAGGGAACAGAGGTGGAGAAAGAGCAACATGGGTGTATAAACAAGGTAGAGGGGTGCAGAAAGAGGCAACAGAGGTGCACAAAGAGGGAAGAAGGTTGCAGAAAGAAGCAAGAGAAGTTGAGAAGGAAGCAACAGATGTGCAGAAAGAGGTAAGAGGGATGCAGAAAGAGGCAACAGAGGTGCACAAAGAGACAATAGAGGTACAGAAAGAGGGAAGAGGGGTGCAGAAAGAAGCAGGAGGGGTGCATAAAGAAGCAAGAGTAGTGTAGAAAGAACGAATAGAGGGGGGGAGAAACAGGTATGCTGAAAGAAGCAAGAGGAGTGTCAAAATTTGTAAGAAAGGTGCAAAAAGAAGCAAGACTAGTGCAGAAAGAATCGACAGAGGTGCACAAACAGACAAGAGGGGTACAGAAAAAGGGAACAGGGGTGTAGAAAGAGACAAGAGAGGTGGAGAAACAGGCAAGAGAACTAAAGAAATAAGCAACAGAAGTGCAGAAAGAGGCTTGTGGGGTACAGAAAGAGGGAACAGAGGTGCAGAAAGAGGCAACATGGGTGTACAAAAGAAGGTAGAGGGGTGCAGAAAGAGGCAACAGAGGTGCACAAAGAGGGAAGAAGGGTGCAGAAAGAGGTAACAGGGGTACAGAAAAAAGCGAGAGTTGCAGAAATAAGCAAGAGAAGTTGAGAATCAATCAATCAATCACAGAATTTGTAAAGCGCGCTACTTACCCGCGAGGGTCTCAAGGCGCTGGGGAGAAAAAAAAAGGGGGTGCTGCTACTGGTCGAACAACCAGGTCTTGAGTAGCCTCCTGAAGGTCAGCAGGTCTTGAGTCTGTCGTAGGCTTAGTGGAAGGGTGTTCCAGGTCTTGGCGGCGAGGTGGGAGAAGGATCTGCCGCCGGTGGTAGTTCTTCGAATGCGAGGGACGGTGGCGAGGGAGAGGTCGGCGGAGCGGAGTTGGCAGTTGGGGACGTAGAAGAGGAGTCGTCTGTTGAGGTAGGCTGGGCCAGTCTTGTGGAGTGCCTTGTGTGCGTGGATGAGGAGTTTGAAGGAGATTCTCCTGTCGACGGGGAGCCAGTGCAGGTTCCTCAGGTGGGGGGTGATGTGGCTGTGGCGTGGTACATCGAGGATCAGGCGTGCGGAGGCGTTTTGTATGCGTTGCAGTCGCTTGATGAGCTTTGCCGGGGCTCCTGCGTAGAGGGCGTTCCCATAGTCAAGTCTGCTACTGACGAGGGCCTGGGTGACTGTTCTTCTTGTGTCTGTCGGGATCCACCTGTAGATCTTGCGAAGCATGCGGAGGGTGTTGAAGCAGGAGGATGAGACTGCGTTGAGAAGGAAGCAACAGAGGTGCAGAAAGAGGTAAGAGGGGTGCAGAAAGAGGCAACAGGGGTACATACAAAAGCAAGAAAAGTGCAGAAAGAAGCAACAGAGGTGCACAAAGAGGCAAGAGGGGTGCACAAAGAGGCAAGAGAGTTGTAGAAACAGATAAAAGTAGTGCAGAAACATTCAAGAGGGGTGTAGAAAGAGTGAAGAAAAGTACAGAAAGAGAGAACAGGGGTGGAGAAAGAGGGAAGAGAGGTGTAGAAAGAGGGAAGACGGATATAGAAAGGGGTAATAGTTAGGTATTGAGTATAGGTAAAAGCAAAGCAGCAACCCTTCACATGTTTGTGCTGTAAGTTTCATTATCTTTCTGATACCATGCATGCATGAGTCTGTACTTTTTGCTAGTGTACTATATATAAAAGAAGCATACAAATCAGTAGCAGCTCGTGGAGGGAGTGCTGTGGGCAGTGGGGCGGGGGAGAAGCAGGGTGGGGGGTAGTAAACTACGGCATACGGCCGAACAAAGGTAAGTAAACAAATAAATAAATAAAACGAATTTTGTTGCGCGCGCTGCATCGCATTTGGCAATGCAGCGCGCGCAATGAAATTAGTTTTATTTACTTATGAGTCCATTCTTTTTCAATCTGTGCATCCGTTTCAGGCTATAGTTCGTATGGAGCCTAAAACAGGTAAGCTGTCTCCAACAGATTTACAAAGAGGTTTAAAAGGGAGAGTTGTGTATTTACCTTTAGATTTTAAGAACAATATTGAAACTGTTGGTATAGAGAGAGAGGAAAGTGAACCTGTAGTTATTCTAGTTAATGTTGTACCAACAAAGAGTCGGAAAATATGGCAAGAGTTAGTAGATGTCACCAAACTTCAAAAGGCTACATTATATCTTGTACAAAACAATATTTATTATAAAAATGTATATGTGGAAGAACAAGAATTATCTTTAGAAGATGATAGAGAAATTTCAACTGGGCAAATAGAAAAAGTGGAAAACTCCAGGAGTGAAGAAATTTATGAACATTACAGTATACATCCTCTACAGTCAAAAGAAGTTATAGGAAACAAGATTGAATTATTCCAAATGAAGAGAGCAAAGGGAACTCCCATGAGTGTATGGGAAAAAAGTTTAGAAGCTCGTTGTTTTCCACAGCTCTTCCCCACTGGAAAAGGTGGATGATATGATGAACGACCAGTACAGATTCCAGCTTCAGGATATCGTACAACAAGATTGTACTCAGAAGATCCAAGATTTCGACAGAGTATTCCATATTTATTTTATCTTCTGTTTGAAAGTGACTTGTCTGGACTTTCATATGCAGTGAACCACATATTAAAAACGGGAGTTCATCTTACACATGTTTCTGCAAAGGATTTTTTGGTCAAAGTTCAACAAAGAGACGATCATTTAGAATCTCAGTTAATTAATTTGATGGCGTGTCAACGTGGTACTAATAAATATTGGTATCGTCGTCACGGAGTACTTAAATGTATGTTAAGAAACTTAGGAACCCCTACGTGGTTTGTTACGCTTAGCTGTGCTGAATATGCATGGGACGATTTACTTGAATTTCTACGACATGCAAATTCAGATGTAAAAAACATTGAATTGAAGACAGCTGGAGAACTGTGTTCCTTGGATCCTGTAAATGTGTGCAGATATTTTAATCATAGGTTTCAAGCTATGACGTCTTTTATCTGCAATAAAAAAATCCACCTCTTGGAGAAGTTATTGATTTCTTTTGGAGAAAGGGGTACCAAGCCAGAGGTGTTCCTCATATACACATGCTATTATGGATCAAGGATGCACCTAAATTTGGAACCGATTCTGATTAAACTGTTTTGTCTTTCATTGAAGACTATGTTACCTGTGCTATTCCAAAAAAAGGAGGAGAAAAAAGCTTAAGACAACAAGTTTTACGATTTCAAAGTCATCGATGTGGAAAATATTGTCTACGAAAATACACGTCACAGGGAAGATTTTATACAAAATGTCGTTTTGCATTCCCACGTCCAGTAATTTCAAAAGGAAGAGTCAATAGTTTCATGTCAGCAGTAAGGAATACTCTCACTCGAAAATCTCCAAAGAATACTTACAACATAAAAAGAACTGAAGAATCAAAGTATATTAATGACTACAATCCAGTGATTTTGACCATGTGGAATGCAAACATGGATATACAATATGTTGCAGATAATTCAATTGCTGTTGCTCGCTATGTTACGTCATATATAACAAAATCTAAAAAGACGAAGTTGAAAGAAATGTGGGAAGAAATTTCATAAGAGAAGACTCTTAGTAACAAATTGTACAGCTTTAGTTTGAAGATGCTTTCCCATCGAGAAATTGGATCGTACGAATGTTCGGATCGGTTGACCTTTGTAAGTTTATACTCAAAGTGAAGAGGAATCATTTGGGTAAGTCACGGTCTTGCTGCAACACAAAATCGAGTACTGAAATCTCTACAAGAAATTGAATACTTGGCATTGAATGAACCGGAAAGTACAGATATTGTTAAAACAAATATGTTGGATACGTACTATCCCAAAAGGAGTCCACATCTGGAAAACCTATGTCTCTATGAAATACTTCAACATTACAGTTTTAAAAGTAATGTTATAGAAAATATAAATGAAGAAAAATATGTAGTAATTGGATGTGACGGATGTTTGGTAAAACATGCCAAAGGAAATCTTATTAACCACAAAAAAATCAGTTGTGAAAGTCCAGATAAGAAGGAATTGTTTTATTTAGCACTTCTGCAACTCTTCAAGCCTTGGCGTAGTGAAATTGAATTACTTGGAGATTTTGAGTGCTATGAAGATTCTTTTAATGCATGTAAAGATAGCATTCAATGCACAATTTGTGCAACTTATCTACAAATGTTAAATGAAGAGATTGAACAAGAAACTACTATTGCAGCTGAAATAACTAGAGACAGTTCTCAAGATAGTCAAAGTTCTGCTCCACTAAGTCAAGATACACTAGGTCAACCAATTCTTGAAAATGAAGCAGCAGTAGCGATGAATGAAGTAGAAACGGCAATGCAACAAGCACAACAGGATATTATTGAGTTTGGAAACCTAAAAAAAAAAACTAAATGTTGAACAAAAAGAAATATATCAGCAAGTAACACAACAGATACAGCATGGTTTACTGCATGAAAAAAAAGAATGCAATGCACATCATTTCAATCTATTCGAATGTACATCAGTGGGCAAGCTGGAACAGGAAAAAGTTTCTTAATTAAAGTTTTGAACAGTTATCTACATAAAACCACTGAATCACATTTATCTTGTGTTGTAACCACTCCAACTGGGTTAGCAGCACACAACATTAAAGGGATTACGTTACATTGGTTGCTCATGCCACCAGTTAAACATGAGAATAAGTTGGAATATCACAAGTTATCTGGAGAAGCTTGTTATGAGGTTTCAAGAGTACTCAAGAAAATGAAACTACTAATCAGTGATGAGGTGAGCATGGTCTCAAACTTAATGCTTGCCTTTGTACATTTAAGAATGCAACAGATTTTAAAAACAGATTATGATGTTCTGTTTGGAGGAAAACATGTAATTGTATTTGGCGACCTACTACAACTTGCTCCTGTAAAAGGACAACCTGTTTTTAAAACACTTCTTCGTGAACACACTAAGAAATCTTTGGCAAGTATTGGAAATGTCAACATTTGGTCTTATTTTGAATATAGAGAACTTATTAAGAATATGCGACAAGCAAGTGATGAACATTATGGAAACATTCTTCAAGAGATAAGAATTGGTGTTTTAACAAAAGATGGAAAAGAAGCTTTATAAAAGTCGGCTTTTAATTAATTTGTTTCCAAATGAAAACATATCTCCTGAAATAATATACAAAACAATTGGAGAAAAGAAGTCTATAGTTTGCCTAATGCCTACACTGCAAGAGTGTTCTACATTCAATCAAGAACTTTTGAAATTGGAAGAACAACCAATACTGAAAATGGAGGCTATCGATAAAATGGAGCACAAAGGAGTTACTATTCTTCTCTCAGAGAAATTACAGTCAAAATTGGATTCTTTGGAAAAGTTGGTGTCTAAGACCGCAGGTTTAGAAAAGACTTTATATGTATATGTGAACTGTCGTGTAATTTTACAGCGTAATTTGAATGTAGAAGAAGGTTTAGTAAATGGAGCAATGGGAAAAGTTGTTGATTTTGTAATTTTTCAGAACAGAGATGGAATTGAATTTTTGAAGATTAAATTTGATCAGATTGAAGAGGTGAAACAGATTGGATGTTGTACTGTTCGTTTTTTGCTTGTAAAAGACTTTTATGTTTGTAGAAAACAGTTTCCTCTTTCTTTAGCATATGCTGTAACCATTCATAAATCTCAAGGTTTAAGTGTAGACACTGCTTTGGTAAATATCGGAAGTACAGTGTTTAAAGAAGGCATGGCATATGTTGCATTGTCTCGAGTAAGAACATTACCTGGTTTGTATTTGATTGATTTTGATGAGAAAAAGATTAGTGCTGATGTAAATTGTGTAAGAGAGTACAATCAGTTAAGAAGACTTTATGCTCCTAACTTAGGTGAATATCCTGTATATGGTAAACGTATAGTGTGTCTAAAACGGAAATATGACAAATATTTCACTGAGATTCAAACAAAAAAAAAGAATTCAAGAGAATGATGAAACTGCAAAGAAAATGAAAATGGACACAGTTGATGATATTGTAGGATACCAGTTAGGAAATCGTTCAGGTATCAATTGCTATGCTAATGTAATTGTGAATGTTGTGTTTTATCTAGAGGATCTTCATCATGAAATTATGGAAAATCGAGAAAAAAGATTCTGTTCTTTACTACATTATATTTTTGAAAAGTTGATAACTGATAGAACTAAAATCCATACTGCCTCTGGCATTCGGCATCTTTTGGATATATGTACTGGATCATTGAAATTTACATTGAATGTACAACAAGATGCACAATAATTTCTTATGTTTATGCTTGCAGTATTGGAAGATGAAGGAATAGAAATTGAAAATTTGTTTGGACTAAGTTACAGATGGGATCACAAATGTGAAGAGTGTTCATTTTCTTCTACCACTGAAATAGACACTGAACGATTCATATATTTGACAATACCAGATTGCAAATCAGTGTCTTTTAACAAGTTACTAAAAACAGCTAATCAATATATGAAATGTTCTCATTGTAAACCAGAAATGTTGTCAACATTATTTATAGAAAGATTTGGACAATATGTCATTTTAATGCTACAACATTGTAGAGCAGATGGAAGAAAATTGGAAACCAAAATTAAACATTTTGTGGCAAGTCAAGTATCAATTTCTGGAAGAACTTTTAAAGCAGTGGCAATTATTTTCCATGATGGACTTACTACAACATCTGGACACTATACTGTGTAATTAAAGTGCAATAAAGGATGGACACATTGCAATGATGCCCATTTGGAATTCAAATGTAGGTTGCCTTTCGAATTACCAAATTCATATCTTATATTTTTGAAACCAAAGTTTTGAAAACATCATTCAGCCTATTGGGAAGATGTGAACATGAATTATTTTGGATATTTTCATTGCAAATGGATTTGGAAACATTATTCGGCCTATTGGGAAGATGTGAACAATTACTGTTTGGATTATTGTTTGTGCTAATTCTCACTGCATTTGCAAAATTGTGTTCGAAAGAAGTAGTTTATATATTTGATCTTTATATTATACGCAATGTAAATGAGAGTGTATATTTTAGAAAATGTACTTCAGAGAAAGAAATGAATTAATGTAGTTGAAGAATGTAATTTAGAAACTGTAGATAGGTAAACAGATAGTTGAACTTGTTGTGAATATTTTAAATGCAGATTTTTTTTTTTTACAATCTCATTGATTGTATTTTTTTCCCCGCTGTTATATGATGATCTACATTGAAATCACTGTGTATGGTGAAATTCAGTAGAATCTGAGAACAGCAAAAAAGGGAAACTGAATATGTTATGTAATTCTCAAATTATGTTGTGTTGTTAAAAGTATAATATTATATGCAATAACAGTTTTTCTTCTCTTTTTTTACAGAAAGTAATACTAAAGTTTGAAAATATTTTAAATTCAGTTTACAACAAAACTACTGTAAAATAGTTTCACTGAGTTTTGTATCTACTTTAAAAAAAAGGTAAGATGAAGTAATGTAATAAGCATGATAATATAAACTAATGTTTACAGTTGCTTTTACTGCACTCATCCATTTTTTCAAACACTACCCATGCACTCATCTATACAGTTAGGCACTATTCCCATAGTCCTGCCATCACCCATGCACTATCCATGCACTTCTCCAATCACCTAGCCTGTACCCATACAGTTATAATATCACCCAGACACTACCTATGTACTCCTCAAATCATCCAGGCACTATCAGTACACTCATGCAATCAGCTAGACATTACCCGTACACTCTTCCAATCACCCAGGTAGTACCTATACACTTCTCCAATTCCCTAAACATTATCTCTGCACTCATGCAATCACCCAGACACTACCCTTGCACTCTTTCAATCATCCAGGCAGTATCTATACAATGCTCTATTCACTCAGGCAGTACACATGCACTTATAAAATCACCCAGGCATTATCTATGCACTCCTCCAATCACCCAGGTATTACTTCTGTACTCCTTCAATCACCCAGCCAGAACCCTTCAAGTTATAAAATCACCCAGGCACTACCTATGCACTCCTCCAATCACCCAGACAGTATCCCTAAACTCATGCAATCAGCAAGACATTACCTTTACACTCATGTAATTACCCAGGCATTATGTATGCATTCCTCTAATCCTCAGACATTACGCTTGGAGTCATGCAATCACTCAGACATTACTCTTGCACTCATGCAATCAGCCAGACATTACTCATGCACTCCTTCAATTACCTACACATTACCCCTGCACTCAAGCAATCACTTAGGCGTTACCCATGCACTCCTCCAATGACCCAGACATTACCCCTGCACTCATGCAATCATCTAGCTGCTATTACCCATGCTGTCCTTCAATCACTCAGGCTGTACCCATGCACTTATAAAATCATCCAGGCACTACCTATGCACTCATGCGCTAACCCAGGCACGATTGATGCACTCTTTAATGCACCTAGGCCTTACCCATGCACTCCTCTAATCAGCCATGCAATATCCATGTACTCCTTCAATCACCCGGGCACTACTCTTGCACTCCTCCAAAAACTCAGGCACTACTGCTGTACTCATATAATTAGCCAGGCAATACCCATGTACTTATAAAATCAGCCAGGCACTACCTCTACAGTCATGCAATTAGCTAGACATTACCCCTTCACTCATGCAATTACACAGGCATTACCTATGAATTCCTCTAATCCCATAGACATTCCCCTGCACTCATGGAATCCCCAATGCATTACCTATTCACTGCTCCAATCACCCAGGCACTACTTATGCACTCCTGCAATCACAAAGGGAACTAACGCTACACTCATGCAACCACCCAGACATTACTCTTGCACTCATGCAATCACCAAGGCACTAGCTATGCACTCATTGAATAACCCAGGCACTACTCTTGCACTGCTGCAATCACCCAGGCACTATCCATGCCCTCCTCCAATCATTCAGCCAGTACCCATGCACCTAAAAAATCACCCAGGCACTACTTATACACTTTTCCAATCACCCAGGCACTACCACTACAGTCATGCAACGACCCAGACATTACTCTTGCACACATGCAATCACCCAGGTAGTACTTATGCATTCTTCCAATCACCCAGACACTACCTATACACTACTCCAATCATCCAGGCACTACCACTCCACTCATATAACCACCCAGACATTACTCTTGCACTCATACAATCACCCAGCCATTAGCTATGCACTCATAGAATAACCCAGGTACTACTCTTGCACTGCTGCAATCATCCAGGCAGTATCCATGCACTCCTCCAATCATCCAGCCAGTACCCATGCACTTAAAAAATTTCCCAGGCACTGCTTATACACTTTTCCTTTCACCCAGGCACTACCACTGTAGTCATGCAACAAGCGTCACATTACTCTTGCATTCATGCAATCAAGCAGACATTACTTATGCCCTCCTCCAATTACCTACACATTACCCATGCACTCATGCAATCGCCTAGGCATTACCCATGCACTCCTCCAATGACCCAGACATTTACCCTGCACTCATGCAATCACCTGCCTATTACCCATGCAGTCCTTCAGTCATTCAGGCAGTACTCATGCATTTATAAAATCATCCAGGTACTTCCTATGCACTCATGCATTAACCCAGGCACTACTTATGCACTTCGGAAATCACCCAGGAACTACCACTACACACATGCAATGACCCAGACATTACTCTTGCACTCATGCAATCACCCAGGCACTAGCTATGCACTCATTCAATAACCCAGGCAGTACTCTTGCACTGCTGCAATCATCCAGGCACTACCCATGTACTCCTCCAATCACCCAGACATTACCCCTGCAGTCATGCAATCACACAGGCAATACCCATGCACTCCTTCAATCAGCCAGACATACCGCTGCACTCATACAATCACCCAGGCATTATCCATGTAATCGTTCAATCACACAGATAGTGCCTATGCACTCCTCCAATCACCCAGACATTACCCCTGCACTTATACAATCATCCAGGCATTACCCATGCACTCGTTCAATCACTCATGCAGTACCCATGAACTTATAAAATCATACAGACACTACCTATGCACTCATGGAATCACAGAGGTAGTACTGATGCACTCCTGCAATCACCCAGGAACTACCACTACACTCATGCAACGACCCAGACATTACTCTTGCATACATGCAATCACCCAGGCACTAGCTATGCACTCATAGAATAACCCAAGCACAACTCTTGCACTGCTGCAGTCATCCAGGCACTAACAACTAGGGTAAAGAAAAGCTATTCACAAGATCTATAATATATACTTAGAATGTAACATCAGGCCTAATGTTCCTACAAGCACAATATTTCACATATATTATTTTTGCACATATCATTAAAGACACTTTCTTATCGTTAGAATGATATATTTCTTTATTTATCTTTTTACATCAATTACTGGTTTTTTTGGGGGTTTTTTTTTTGGATAAAGAGTTTTTTTTGTATAAAGTTTTTGTTGAATTTACATATTTAGTGCCACAATATGTTATTTTCAATTTCTTCAACATATATGTATAAAAGTGCAAAAGAAGAAGACTTCTTCACAAACAATACAAAACAAAACAGTGCTATACAGATAAAAAGTTCAAAACTAAACTTGTTAGACAGTTTAGAGGCTGGCGGTCGATAAGGGACAAGACGCGCGTTTCGGCATTTAAGCCTTCATCAGGAAAGAAAACCGTCTCATATTTCTCTAAAAGTAAAAACATATAATAGACAACATAAGCAACAAAAACCATATATTTACGGCCATGACATTATGATACTGATACATTAGTGCATGACATGCTACTATTATAATAAATTTCATGCCGTTGTCTGTCAGAGGGCTCTAAAGATCATATCGTTCAAACTGCGCATACTTGTCACCATGACATATTCACCAGCGGTGTTAACACTCTGTACCCAGTGTGTGACCTTATAGCCCTTTGAATGAAGAGAGGACGAAAGAATGGAAAGGAGTTTATTATATCACCTATGTGTGGTGAAAAAAAATAGAAAAAGTTGTGCCATAGTCATTCAAGAAGTAAAACCAAATAATCCCTGAATGCATGAACAAATTAAAATAATGTACCTATAATCCTAGTTTGGATTAAAGATTTATATACCAGAACCATCCAAGATTTGTATTTCCTTGTTGGGAGTAGTCTCTTGTAACTTCTGTAACTCCAAACTGCTGGAACAGAACAAAGGAAATTATATATATGCTTATAGTTGGAGAATAATTATTAGTATAGACTCTGTATCGTCACTTTCTTGACGAATATATGGTGATTTTATCTAAATTACCTCAAACAGAGGATGACCCTCGCTTGGTATTTTCTGAGTATGATTTTTAAGTAGATTTCCTGTGGGTCTCTCAATGGCTATTCATTCTACAAACCAGAAGAAGATATATATTTTTTTATTTAATCTTATGCTTCCTATTTATGTTGATTACATAGTTCCCAATACTCACTCGATATTCAATAAGTGCTGTGTGTACTGAGAGTTACAGTACTCTCGGGATATCCAATATATATACCAAAAACAGTTGGTGGATATTACTGTAGGGAAGATAGAAGGAGACAGGGAATACTTATTCAGTCACATGTCCCTAGACTGATATTATCTTTCTAGTGCATCAGTATTGTACATGCCATACTCACTTTAACAATAGTTGTGGTACGGGAAGGAGTTATAGGATATAGCACCAGATGAAGAGATTTCTTTGTCTGGGTTGGTCTCTGGAGGTATAAATACAAAAAGGTTTCACTTAACCTAGTATATGTGTTATAATTTACATCGATAGTTTTCCTATATATCAGGCCTTATTACATAGTCGGGCATGGCTTAGATTGTGATATTAAGAGTGCATCTCGATTGTAACTCAGGGCGACAGACTTACTTTTCATAATGATGGTTGGTATTGGTGGTGGTCTAAAGTTGGTAATAGCGTGAGTTCCGCAGTTTCTTACTCATATCTAAAACCTTAAGAATCTCTACTCATGCATTGTATGTTAAATGATGCTGAAGCCACGAGTTACACTTATTGCATTTTTAATCGTGGCTTGAGTTGTTTTTTATTTTTTATTTAAAGGTGCATCTAGATTGTAACAGTGTCAGACACGCTTGGTCTTTATAAATGCGGTCAATATGAGTGGTGGTCTAAAATTGGTTATATCGCTGTTTACGCGGTTTCTCACTCACATTCAAAACCTTAAGAATTTTTTCCTCTCTCCTGCATTGCCTATCGCATGGTACCAATGCTGCGAGTTACATTGTTTCTGCCTTATATCAGAGATCTAAAGAACTCTCCCCATGCATTACCTTTAAACCGCCAAGAGGAGTTCCTTGATACACAATGATAACCTTATGTTAGTCCCTATAAGCTGACTCTCGTATGGGCAATGGAGTCGCTGTCTCACTTACCCTTTAGTTGGCTGCAGTGGTCCGTCTAATCACTCGTCTTCTTAGTGGGTAACTGGAAGCGAGTGTACGATAGACGGGATCCTTATATTCCCGGTTAGTGATTTCGAGTCGGCGTCTGACGTCATGTTTAGGTCATCAGTCTCAGAGATTGCCGAGTGGCGATTGGATGTAATTCCAAACATAGAGAGGGGACTTTCCTGATGTATATTACTCTGTTGTTGAAAACAGAGAAGGGACTTAACTAATAAGGCTAAAATGGCATCCATCTTAAGGCGGACGATGTGTGCCTACGTTATATTGTATTCATGTGGTTTATTCTATCTCATCAGGCACATTTATCAAACTTTGTGCAAATATTGTTTTAACTAATGGTAAAATCCCGTGGATACAGCTCCTTAATTCCTGTAGTTTACTCTATTATTAAAGGCAAAGGGGGAACTAAACTAATGTAGCCTCCATCTAGGAACGGGCAATATGTGCCTGTATAGTATTATAACCTCGTATTTTATTCTGTCTCATCATAAATATTTTTCACCCATTGTAAAGACGTTGTATCCATATATGGGAGAAGCACGTAACTACAGACCCTACAGTAATTGATGTAAAAAGATAAATAAAGAAATATATCATTCTAACGATAAGAAAGTGTCTTTAATGATATGTGCAAAAATAATATATGTGAAATATTGTGCTTGTATGAACATTAGGCCTGATGTTACATTCTAAGTATATATTATAGATCTTGTGAATAGCTTTTCTTTACCCCAGTTGTTATTGTTCCCTACAGCTAACAAGATATATTGTTTCCAGTAGGGGTCCCCACCTTTCTAAACCGTCATCCAGGCACTATCCATGCACTGCTCCAATCATCCAGTCAGTATCTGTGCACTTAAAAAGTCACCCAGGCACTACTTACACACTTTTCCAATCACCCAGGCACTACCACTACAGTCATGGAGTGACCCAGACATTACTCTTGCACTTAAGCAATCCGCCAGACATTACTCATGCACTCCTTCAATTACCTACACATTACCCCTGCACTCATGCAATCACTTAGGCGTTACCCATGCACTCCTGCAATGACCCAGACATTACCCCTGCACTCATGCAATCACCTAACTATTACCCATGCAGTCCTTCAATCAGTCAGGCTGTACTCATGCACTTATAAAATCATCCAGGCACTACCTATGCACTCATGCATTAAACCAGGCACGATTGATGCACTCCTCGATGCACCTAGGCATTACCCATGCACTCCTCTAATCAGCCATGCACTATCTATGTACTCCTTCAATTACCCAGGCACTACTCTTGCACTCATCCAATAACTCAAGCACTACTGCTGTACTTATATATGTACCCAGGCAATATCTATACACTTATAAAAACATGCAGATACTACCTATGCACTCATGCAATCACCCAGGCACTACCTATGCACTCATGCAATAACCCAAGCACTCCTCCAATCACCCAGGCACTACCCATGCACTCATGCAATCACTCATGCACTACCCATGCACTCATACATGCACTCAGGTACTTCTGCTGCACTTATGCGATCACCCAAGCACTACCTATGCAGTCTTCCAATCATCCAGGCACTACTCGTACACTCCTGCAATCACCCAGGAACTACCCATGCACTCCTCCATGCACCCAGGCACTACCCATGCACTCTTCCATGCACCCAGGCATTACCCATGCACTTCCCAATCACCCAGATATTACCCCTGCACTTATACAATCACCCTGACATTACCCATGCACTCCTCCATGCACCCAGGCATTACCCATGCACTCCTTCAATCACCCAGACATTATCCCTGTACTCATGCAATCACACAAGCATTACCCATGCACTCCTTCAATCACTCAGGCAGTACCCCTGCAGTCATATAATCACCAAAGCACTACCTACACACTCATGGAATAACCCAGGCACTACCCTTGCACTCCTTCAGTCACCCAGGCAGTATCCATGCACTCCTCCAATCACCCAGCCACTACCCATGCACTTATAAAATTATCCAGGCACTACCTATGCACTTCTCTAATCACTCGGGCACTATCTCTGCACTCCTCCAATCACCCAGGCATTACCCATGCACTCCTTCAATCATTCAGGCAGTGTCCATGCACTCCTCCAGTCACCCAGACATTACCCCTGCACTTATGCAATTACCCAGACATTACCCATGCACTTCTTCAATCACTCAGGCAGTTCCCATGCACTCCCCTAATCACACAGACATTACCCCTGCACTTATGCAATCACCCAGGGATTACACATGCACTCCTTTAATCACTCAGGCAGTACCCATGCACTTATAACATCATCCAGGCACTATCTATGCACTTATGCAATCACACAAGCACTACTGATACATTCCTTGATGCACCTACACATTACTCATGCACTCTTACAATCACCGAAGCATTACACATGTATTCATGCAATCACTCAGGTAGTACACATGCACTTCTCCAATCACACATGCACTACATACACTTCTCCATATATTCAACTTTGTACAATTCATACACCACTTACAAATTTGTATATTTTTAACCAAATAGGCGGTTCTGAAAAGAACCATTTTTTTTCTTCTTTTTTTGTTTTCTATTTTTTGTGTTTTTTGAACTCTTTTGTGATTTTTTTGGTGGTTTTTTGTTAAAAAAATGAAAAAATAAACAGAACCAACAAGAAAAACATTGAAAAAATTATGCAATTAAAAATCATTGCATAAACAAAAAAAACAAAAAAAATTAACCCTTGTGGTTCATAATGGCAACCAGGATAGCATTCACTGATTGCTCACCAACACATAAGGTCTTCTTACATTTTAAACAACGCTGCTCCACTCTAGCTAAGTCAGGGAAGGTGTTGGTTGGAGCAGTTGTTGTGCCAGCAGATGAGGTGCTGGGTCCAGCAGTGTTGTCATCAGTTGACTGCTTTTCTTGTTCACGACGCAGTTGTTCTCTTGCGAGACGCCGAGGGTGCATTGTCTGTAAATGCTTCAGCATAGATGACATCCCGCAAGAATATTTTTTTTCTGAACCTCGTGAGAGGACCTTATCACAAACGGTGCATGTCACCTTACGGGCATTCACCGTTTTCTCCCCAGGTGGTATGGAGAAAAATGCCCACACGATGCTCTCATACCGGACTTTGACGGGTTCCTCCAAGTCTTCTTCCTCTTCAGGTGGAAGCTGCTGTGGTGGATTTCCAGCTGCCATTTTTTTATGGAACAAAAACAACACCAAAAAGACAGAAAGAAGAGAAGCAAAAGACAACAGGTGTGTCTTCTGAGATGCTCTTGAAAGAATGGAAAACATGGGTGGGGTCCTTCAAGTTCTAGAATCAAAAACTTCTAAACCAATAAAATTGTTTCTTTTGAAGTCACATGGAATTTGCGCACCCGGCGCGCAACCAGCGCGCACCCGACGCGATTCCCGAAAAATATATTTAACAATAATATATCTTTATTCAAGTTACAAATATATGATATTTACAATTATGTTAAATAATCTCTTGGTATAATATATATAATAAAGTTATACACATATACTTTTAAAACAAAAAAAATTACGGTGGATTCGAGCACCTGGCGCGACCCCAGGAAATACGTACGTGACGTTACGCCTGGCCGAGATTCGCACACCCTTCGCATACCAAACGTGCATCGTACACGGCAACCAATATGGCGCCCAAATTCTTGGATTCGCGCAACCACCGTGATTGGTACACGATTGATACGCGAATCCACTTTTTTTTAAAAAAAATGTACATTTATATTTTAGAAAAGAGAAAACCACATTATTTTTATCAAAATTTTAAAATTAAGAAAAAGTTTTTTGGGACATTATACTTAGATATTAGCATTTAAAAAACCTTTAAAATTCACTGAAAAAACCATAAGTTTCAGGGACGTTATAGTTAGAAATTAGCATTTAAAAAACCTTTGAAATTCACTGAGTTTTTAAATGCTAATTTCTCACTATAACGTCCCTGAAACCTATGGTTTTTTCAGTGAATTTCAAAGGTTTTTTAGATGCTAATTTCTAACTATGCCTACAGAGGTAGGACAGGTGCAGAAAGAGGAAGAAAAGCGCAGAAAGAAGCAAGAGAAATGCAGAAAGAGGCAACAGAAGTCCAGAAAGACGAAGAAAGGTGCAGAAAGAAGCAAGAGGTATGCAGAAAAGAACTAACAGAGGTGCAGAAAGAGGCCTTGTTACAAAGTCATCCTTTGCCCCCAACCTTTTGCTGACTGGTACTGGTGGTAACTGACTCTGACTAACCAGGCCCGGAGCCAGTGCTATGCTGAAAGACACTTAGAATACAGTGAACATATCTACACACATTAGGGTACCCTATGGGTTGGGGTACCCCTGTGATTGGCATGACCTCCCCTGTAAGACCCTAGTACATAATAGGGCAGGGGGATTAAAACTACCTCTAAGTCCCTAGCATGTAATAGGGCATGGCAGTTTAGAGGCCAGCAGCCCTTTTCTGCACTTGCATGTGTGCACTGCTGAGCCTGAGGTCAGCTTAAAAGTAGCCCTGTGTGTACAGAAAGAGGCAAGAGAAGTGCAGAAAGAAGCAACAGAGGTGCTGATGAGGCAATAGAGGTGCAGAAAGAAGCAAGTGAAGTGCAGAAAGAGGCAACAGAGGTGCAGAAAGACACAAGAGAGGTGCAGAAACAAGCAAGAGAAGTGCAGAAAGAGGCAAGAGAATTGCTGAAAGAAGCAACAGAGGTTTAGAAAGAAGCAAGGGAAGTGCAGAAAGAGGCAAGTGAGGTGCAGAAAGAAGCAGGAGCAGTGCAGAAAGAACCAACAGAGGTGCAAATAGAGGCAAGAGGGGTGCAGAAAGAGGTAGGAGAGGTGCACAAAGAGGCAAGAGAGGTACAGAAAGAGGCACGAGGGGTGCAGAACGAAGGAAGAGAAGTGCAGAAAGAGGCAAGAGAATTGCTGAAAGACGCAACAGAGGTGTAGAAAGAAGCAAGAGAAGTGCAGAAAGAGGCAAGTGAGGTGTAGAAAGAAGCAAGAGAAGTGCAAAAAGAGGCAAGTGAGGTGCAGAAAGAAGCAAGAGCAATGCAGAAAGAACCAACAGAGGCACAAAAAAGGCAAGAGGGGTGCAGAAAGAGGAGAGTGAAGTGCAGAAAGAAGCAACAGAGATGCTCAAAGAGGCAAGAGGGATGCAGAAAGAGGCAAGAGCAGTGCAGAAAGAACCAAGAGAAGTGCAAAACGAAGCAACAGAGGTTCAGAAGGAGGCACGAGGGGTGCAGAAAGAAGGAAGAGAAGTGCAGAAAGAAGCAACAGAGGTGCTGAAAGAGGCACGAAGGGTGCAGAAAGAGGCAAGAGAAGTGCAGAAAGAAGCAACAGAGGTACAAAAAGAGGCAAGAGTGGTGCAGAAAGAGGGAAGAGAGGTGCAGAAAGAGGCAAGAGAGTTGCAATAAGAGGGAAGAGGGGTGCAGCAAGAGGCAAGAGGGGTGCATAAAGAAGCAAGTGAGGTGCAGAAAGAGGCAAGAGAGGTGCAGAAATAGGCAAGAGAAGTGCAGAAAGAGGCAAGAGAATTGCTATAAGAAGCAACAGAGGTGCAGAAAGAAGCAAGAAAAGTGCAGAAAGAGGCAAGTGAGATGTAGAAACAGGCAAGGAAGGTACAGAAAGAGGGAAGACGACTGCAGAAAGAGACAACAGGGGTGCAGAAAGAAGCAAGTCAGGTGCAGAAAGAAGCATGGAAAGTGCAGAATGAAGCAACAGTGGTATAGAAAGAGGCAAGAGAAGTGCAGAAAGAAGCAACAGAGGTGCAGAAGGAGACAAGAGAACTGCAGAAAGAGGCAAGAGAGTTGCAGAAACAGGCAAAAGAGGTACAGAAAGAGGGAACAGAGGTGCAGACAGAGGCAAGAGAGGTGCAGAAACAGGTTAAAGGGGTGCAGAAAGAGGCAGGAGGGGTGCAGCAATTTACAAGAGAGGTGCAGAAAGAAGCAAGAGCAGTGCAAAAGAACCAACAGAGGTGCAAAAAGAGGCAAATGAAGTGCAGAAGGAGGCAAGAGAACTGCAGAAAGAGGCAAGAGAGTTGCAGAAACAGGCAAAAGAGGCACAGAAAGAGGGAACAGGTGGGCGGACTGAGGCAAGAGAGGTGCAGAAAGAGGGAAGAGGGGTGCAGAAAAAGGCAAGAGGGTTGCAGAAATTTGGAACAGAGGTGCAGGAAGAAGCCAGAACAGTGCAGAAAGAACCAACAGAGGTGCAGAAAGAGGCAAGAGGGGTACATATAGAGGCAAGTGAAGTGCAGAATGAAGAAAAAGAGGTGCAGAAAGAACCAACAGAGGTGGAAAAAGAGGCAAGAGGGGTGCAGAAAGGGGTAGGAGAGGTGCACAAAGAGGCAAGAGGGATACAGAAAGAGGCAGGAGGGGTTCAGAGAGAGGAAGAGAACTGCAGAAAGAAGCAACAGAGGTGCTGAAAGAGGCACGAAGGGTGCAGAAAGAGACAAAACAGGTGAAGAAAGAAGGAACAGAGGTACAGAAAGAGGTAAGAGTGGTGCAGAAAGAGGGAAGAGGGGTATAGAAAGAGGCAAGAGAGTTGCACAAAGAGGGAAGAGGGGTGCAGAAACAGGCAAAAGGGGTGCAGAAAGAAGCAAGTGAGGTGCAGAAAGAGGCAAGAGAGGTGCAGAAAGAGGCAAGAGAGATTCAGAAAGAATAAAGATAAGTGTAGAAAGAAGCAACAGAAGTGCAGAAAGAGGGAAGGGGTGGAGTGAGAGGCAAGAGGGGTGCAGAAAGAAGCAAGACAGGTGCAGAAAGAAACAAAAGAAGTGCAGAAAGAAGGGACAGAGGTGTAGAATGAGGCAAAAAGTATACAGAAAGATGTAAGAGGGGTACAGAAAAAGGCAAGAGAGGTGCAGAAAGAGGGAAGAAGGGTGCAGAAAGAGGCAAGAGGGGTGCAGAAAGAGGCAAGAGAGGTGCAGAAAGTAGAAGAGATTTGCAGAAAGAGGCAAGAGAAGTGCAGAAAAAGAAAGAAATGTGCAGAAAGAAGCAACAGAAATGCAGAAAGAGACAAGAGAGGCGCAGAAGGAAGCAAGAGTGGCTTGCACACCATTAGTACCAATTTAACACCCACATGTAGCAATAAGTAACAGGTGACCATTCTAGGTTTGCAAAGGGCCTTCTACCACGCTGTAACACTTGTCGCTGCATTTTTGGTAACGTTTGAGCCGTTTGAGCTAGAAACAAGGCTTTTTTAGTTCAAATCTGCAGATTAGGGAGCAGATGATGAATTATGTGGCTAATGCAGAAAATGTATAATTGTGCGAAAGTCGGTGCAGCCAAACAGTCGCATAATTCCATTGGCCCTGCTCATATCTCTGACTAGGTCCACAAGTGCTCCTCAGTGATTCCTTCTTTTTTGTCTCACTGAGTTCATAGTTGAGCTTCTATGGAAACGAGGAAGACTAAACCTGTGGTTACCGCTCCACAACACAGACTACCATACCACATAATTACTCTCCATAACACATAATCCCACTCTACATAATTCCTATACAATAAATACCACATACTTTCTAACCACATAATTTCACTGCATAACTTACCACATAATTCCACTACACACAATGTACATCCACTCCACTCCAAAAAACATTAGTAAAAAACTTTTACATTTACAACGCCAATAGCTCTAACTCTCGCAAATGCGAAACTTATTCAATTCAATTCAATTAATCTTTATTTCGGTTTAAAAAACCATAAAAGATATACATTAACAAATTACACATCACAATAAAAAAACATATCGTATATTAATCTTTCAAAAAGGTGCCGCCAGATCAATGCATATGTTTTGGAAATCGCAATTCCAAATCTAGACCTTTCTTAATCGTTAAAAAGTAGATATAGTTAAAATTTTTAAATTTTAAAATTAAAAAACATTGAGGAATCACAGCAAATCTCATTATAGGTTACCAAAAGACTAAAGATTTCATTTCTAGCATCCCCAAAATAGACTTCCCGGTTTAAGACTTTAAAAAATTTAAAATTCTAATAATATAAAATATATACCAAATACAATGTTCCAATTCGGTTTTGTTTTTTTGTTAAAACAATACAAAGGCTAATATAGTAATATTAGTAATGTTCCACATATACTAAATAAAGTGCAAATGCAAAAAACCAGTATAGTTCAGGTATAAGGAACTAAAGTTTCAAACCTTCCTTTTTCCTTATTAAGCTTGCATCAAACAGGTACCTACTAACACTGAAAACCACAGTTTGAGACGTGTCTGTTCTTAGTATTCTTTCTGCCTCATAGCAGGATCTTATACCCAATAGCCGACAAATGGGTTTGATCCATTTTCTTCTACATTTTGTATAAGCTGGGCAGAAGAATAATAAATGTAAATCATTTTCTTTTGCACCCGTATAATACACAACACTCAGTACTTTCGTCCCCTTGTTTACGGACCCATTTTAATGTATTCGAATTTGTCTGTAATACACCGTATCGAAATTTCAAATACAAAGATTTTGCTAACTGTGGCTGGACCTCATCCAAGAGTGGCTCGAAATTCCAAGTAGGTTTCATTGAAAGGAACCGTATTGTTAGTGTACCTGTGGCTGAACTATGAGACAAGTTATCTTGGATATAAGCCCAAAAAGTTAGCTTTAGTATTTTCTTTGAAGCCATAGACAACTGAGCAGGTTCCTCCCAAAAATGCTTAAGTCCTAGTTTATGAAACCAACCAAAAATGTGCTTCAGCCATGGTAAACCTATACCATTTTTGAACCTTAGAATTTCCTATAACCCTTCTCTATAGTGGGTGAGTTCAACTGTGGACCGCAGTCGTACCCAGAACAATAGTGGTCGTAAAATTGCCTGGTAATCTGTACGGCGTATATTTAGGTCCATTACAATAGGTATTAGCGGTGTGCGCATTGGAAGGCATAATAATTTCCTAAAAAACTTATTTTCTCCCACCATGAAAGTGTTATTACTTGAGGGCCCCCACAATTCTGCCCCATAAAGGGATGCCGATTGTGCCCTGTACTTGTAAACCTCAAGGGCAGGGGATACCGCTTTAGACATACTACTCTCATATTTCTTTACTATTGGTAGAGAGTTTTGGAGTAAAATAGTCTTGCTTTTCTCCAATTGCGGTTTCCAAGTCATTTTGGTATCCAAAGTAATGCCTAGGTAATTAAAATTATGCACATATTCTAGCTTCTGATTTTTAACAGTTAAGTTCTTTTTAAAGGACTTATGTGGATTAACTGCCATATATTTTGTTTTGCTAGAATTTATTTCCAGACCCTTAGCCTCACAGTATACCCCAAAAGTATCTATTAAGCATTGTAAACCTTTGAGGGTTTGGGATATTAAGATGGTATCATCCGCAAATAAGAGCGCAGGTACTGGCACCCCCCCTAGTTTGGGAGAATCATATTCACAGCCCAATAGATATTCTGGAATATCATTTACGTATAATGAAAATAGGGTGGGTGCCAGCACACATCCCTGCCTTATGCCCCTGTTTACCTGAATTGATTCAGTAAGCTCACTCCTCGGACCCCATCTAACCCTTGCAAAATTGTCTTCGTGCAATCTTATTATCTGCAAGAGTATTTCCCCTGGTACCCCTTGATTTTTTAGGGATTTCCAGAGGAGATTTCTAGGGATGAGGTCGAAAGCGGCCTTTAAGTCAACAAAGGCGATGACCCTTCTTGAATACTGTATATTTCCAACTCATACAGAGGAATCTAAAGACCTGGTCAATTGTGCTAATTTTGGCTCTAAAGCCAGCCTGATACTTTGATAAAATACTATTCTCCTCAATCCAGTCATTTAATTTTTTTAAATTTGCCGTGCATATATTTTCTGTAAAACATCTATTAAACTAATCGGTCGATAATGCGAAGGATCTTGGCGATTACCTTTTTTTAAAATAGTTATAATTTCAGCCCCTTTCCATGATTCCGGTATAAGTGCACCTGCGGCGACGGAATTACATAAAAGATTAATATAGGGGCCCCAGACCTCTTTGTCATGTTTCCATAGATCTCCTGGTATCTTATCTGGTCCTGGTGCCTTCCCCGGTTTTACTGCATCAATTGCTGCCAATGTTTCATCCAAACTAAAGTGTAAAGGGGATATGATTGGGATTGTTACATAATCTTGTAGACTGAACTCTATGTCACTCATAGATATTGAATAAAGACAGGAAAAATTGCTTACCCAAGTTTTAGCATCTAGAAAAAGGTCCTTGCTGCATCTTCCCGTTCTATTACCTTTCGATAACAGACGCCAAAAGCCCAAGTGATCTTTGGCTTTGGCTGCACTAATTAGTTCAGTCCAAATAATATCATCCCAATTTTTCTTAGTTTGGATTAATAATCTCTTGTACTTATTCCTTTTCTCCCTTAAGGCCACTACATTTTTGACTTTTGTTGCCAGAATGAGTTCCTTTTTTGCCTCACGGCACTCTTTATTATACCAGGGATTATCCAAATTACTCACATCTGTTGTCCCCATTTTACATTCTTTGGGAATCCTGCTTAATATAGGTGTCAGGGCTTCTACCAGTACATGATGTATATTCATAATTGGAATCTCTGAAGCAGACAATTCTACATACGGGGAAATAGACTCTACAAAAATATCGTAAATCTGCTTCAGAGCCACATCATTTCCCCCTATAGAAGGCCATTTTAAGGCTCTACGATTGTTACTTACTAATGGTTCAGTAACACTAGAATTGGTGTCTCCATTCCTCAAAGTAGCTGGGTGAAAACAGTGGGCCGCAAGTAACAAACATAGGGGATAGTGATCACTCTCAGATCTATCATTAACTACCAAGTCATGTAAAATTGGCCATAGGCCAATGGATACCAGTATATAATCTATACAACTCTTAGAATTACTTCTGCTAAATGTGGCAGCATTCGGGCTGTCAGAAGACAATCGACCATTGCAAGCTCGAAGTCCATGTCCCGAGACCAATCTTATTAACTGCGCAACAGCAGATGAACAGGGTACTACCGGACTACTTTCCAACATGGGAATATTGTTAACCATATCTTCTTCTTCGAAGATATTTTCAAATCCCGCCACAGGCTCGAATTTACGATTAAAATCGCCCCCAACAATTACCATCGCCCTTGGGTTAATTGAACATAAAAATTGATCTAGCTGTTCAATAACCACGGATTCCTTACTCGCTAGGTTAGGTCTGCTATAGATATTTACTATATACAGTTCATTTTTATCAGGTGTTAGGATCTTTACTCCCATTATATCCTGAGTTGGGAATTCCACCTGATTTACATCAATACCTAGGGTAACTTTTACCCAAATAACAAGACCTCCTGAGGGCCTCCCTCTAACTGAAGAAGTAGCAGCAACACTATGGGGTCGATTCCGATTCGGGCCGGAAATTTCACCGACCGAGCCGGACCCGGAGAGATTTCCGACCGAATCGGACCCGTGCAGTCCGACCGAACGAGTACGATGCGTCCGTATGTTATCGGACTCGAGTCGGTCGGACTCCCATTGAAGTCAATGGGAGCCGGTCGTACAACGCGTACGCGGGCTCCCATTGACTCAATGGGTGCGAGTCGGACAAGTGTGCCCCCTACAGCGTGTACACGGCGAAGCGATTCGCGCCGTACACGCACAGGTAGGGGGACCCATGGGTCCCCCTGTGTGCGACTCGCGCGGCTACGAGCACAGGGGGTCCGACACGGACCCCCAAAGTACGGCTCCGACAGCTCTTTCGAGCCGGAATGCGCGGCTCGGTCGGACTGCTCGCGGCGCGCATCGTACTTACCCGGCCGGGGAACGTCTCCATTGCGCAGTGCGAGTCGAGTCCGAGCGAGTCGGTCGGTGCGGTTCGAGCAGGGAACGAGTCGGTCGGAGCGGTCGGGACGCCCGGACGAGTCGGTCGGCGAATTCGCATCGTACTCGCTCGGCCGGACCCGCGTACGGTTCGGTCGGGAAACAGGGCTCCGAATCGGATCCGGTAAAGCCGAATCCGATTCGGAGCCCTACCGGCCGAGATCGGAATCGGCCCCTATATGTTTTATATCCTACTTTGTGGGGCGTTTCCAAAGCCCATGTTTCTTGTAATAAAATTATTTCACTTTGTCCAATATACTCCTGCCACACTACATCCCCTTGATTCCTTCTCAGCCCGGTGATATTCCAAGATGTCAATCTTATCTCTGTTTGACATTCTTCCCTACTATGCTTGTTAAACACTCCTTCTATTTCATTTCTTACTCCTGGAACTTCCTGACAATCCTCAGCAAAATTAGAATTATAATTGTAATTGAAAATATCCCTTCCATTATTCTGCAATAGATAAGTAGCCTTAGCTATTGCCTCATTCTCATCAAATAAAGATACTGACGATGCATCTAAGATACCACATATTGTACCCTTCTCCCAGTCATTTAAAATACATATTTGATCCTGATGGCTGGTCCTCAAATATAATCCTCCTACATCCTCTTTTAAAGTACTTAAATCTATATCTACATTGGCCTTATCTGAAACAAATTTAGCACCTTGACCATTTGTAAGAGGAGTAGATGCCAAAACCTGAACACTATCCACAGAAGCCATTTCTTGTTGTAATATGGGTAGTTGTCAGTCCTGGGCATCCAAATCCGACAAGGCCTGAAACCTATTAAACATAGGAATTGGAGTAGGTTTACTTATAAGAGGCCCAACCAGAGGTTTATAATTGTACCCCAAAGGGAGTACACAGATACTAGTATTTAAAGTAAAGGTTGACTCACAGTGATTTAGTAGATAGCGAACCATCTGTGGCCTGCGAAAATTAATCACAATACAGTCGCCATTAATACACTTAGGAGATTGGCCAACCCATCCCACTCTTCGGACCATTAAAATCTCCTTTGTATCCGAAGGGTAGAACCTTTTATGTTTTGTCAGCCAGTCTGTAATTTTATTACGTAAATCAACCCACGTCTCTCTCTGGTCCTCCTTAAGGGCCGGAACACCAGCCAAAATTAAAACATAAGGGCATGAAGCTGGGGGTAAGCTCAACACATCTACATTGGGCCTCGAACGATTACTAGTTAAAACAACTCTTGTATTCTCAGTTGAAGTACACGGTACAGTTCCTAGGACTAAACGTTCAGTATGGGTGTTTTGTGTACCTACACAATTCAAGCCTTTAAATACATCCTGCATTCTACCTTCCATACCATTGGGAGTAGGATTCATCATATAATTTTCCTTAGTTTTCCCATCTGGATTTACAGGTAGATTACTAGCCACCAGTATCTACTTGATTCAGTTTTTCCCATAAAAGGGAAAAATTCTTTTCAACCAAATCATGAACACGGGCTAGCACTACTCCTAATCTAGAGTTATCAGCAGTGGCATAAGTTTCAGCCATAGCATCCACAATATTAACATTTCTTGGTACAGAAGGCAATGGGACCACATCAGTCTGTGTGCCAACAGAATTACTTTTCAATAAATCAACTTTTGCATTATTAGCACAATTAGTCACCTGAGATCCCTCTGGATTCTTAGCCTTTTGTACACCAGTCCCCGTTTCCTTTTTGCTGGTTGTTCTGCCACCTTCCTTGCATCAGGATTGTTAGAAACCCGTGTCCTAGTAACTCTATGAGATACTTCTGGTGCAACAAGTGGTAAAGAGTTTAAATCTGGCACAGAAGGGATAAGCGACACATTTGTGGGTATTGTGGTCAGGGATGGTTGCACAGAGTCCCCCGATCTAGATCCAGGAATACCCAATGATGATCGTCTCTGAAGAATAGATGGGTCCAGGGAAAGACGCCATTCAGTTATCTCTATTTCGTGCGTCAACAATGACTCTGCTCTAACTAAAAATGCATCCAGAGTACCTACCACCCCCTTACGCTTATCCATATTGGATTAAAAGCACTAATTACCAAAGGAAAAACTCACAGATAGCCAAACAACTATGGTAAATCACAGTAAGTATACCACAATACCTTCACATACTAATTTATTACCAAATCAATGTCCAGATAGGTCCAGATTTTAGGAAGATGGCCCAGCCCAGCCTCGTCCGGGCTCTGACGGGCGCAGACGGGCCCGCCCTGGGCGCAGCCCAGACACGCCCGCGCACGTCCCGCGCTGCGGGAGCCCGCAACCGCTTTTAAAGCGCCTCCTGGCGCTTCCTAGTGGCGCAGGTGGCCGTGCGCCACGTGAGGGATGCTGGGTATTGTAGTCCCCTCGTGCCGCGTAGTTGTAGGAGCGGGCGGGAGCAGCAGAACCCAAGCGTTGCGGTCTCCTCCGACCGGGCAGACAGCAGGTATGCAAAACAGCGTGTAGAAAAGAGTTAGCGGTACCCGAAGTGCGGGAGCCCGCAACCGATTTTAAAGCGCCTCCTGGCACTTCCTAGTGGCGCAGGTGGCCGTGCGCCACGTGAGGGATGCTGGGTATTGTAGTCCCCTCGTGCCGCGTAGTTGTAGGAGCGGGCGGGAGCAGCAGAACCCAGGCGTTGCGGTCTCCTCGGACTGGGCAGACAGCAGGTATGCAAAACAGCGTGTAGAAAAGAGTTAGCAGGACCTTGCAAACACTTCTTTAACTAGTAGTCGCGTTTGCAGAGTGGTGAAGAAAGGGTGCTGGGCCTCCGACCAGCACTCAGGAATTCCGCTGCGTTGGACTTACAGGAGGTACCAGGAGGGCTTCTTGGCCCCCAAATTCCCTCAGGAGTAAATTGGACTTCATCCCCCATCCCGTAGTCTGCCAGGAGGCGCGTTTGCAGAGTGGTGGAGAAAGGGGGGCATGGCTTCCGAAGACGTCTTAGCAATCCCACTGTGTGGGACTTACTGGAGGTAACAAGAGGGGTAGTTGGCCCCCAAGGACATCCTTGGGGGCCAACTACTCCTCCTATTACCTCCAGTAAGTCCCACACAGCAGGATTGCTAAGTTCTCATAGCAGGCCACGCCCCCTTTCCCCACCACTCTGCAAACGAACTTCCTGGCATGCTCTTGGATGGGGATTACAGTCCCCTTCGCTGCTGGGGGTCCTTAGGGGCCAACTAACCTACCTGATACCTCCAGTATGTCCCAGATAGTGGGATTGCTGAAAGTTGGACACAGGCCACGCCGCCTTTTTACACCACTCTGCAAACATGCCTCCTGGCGCACTGCTGTTTGGGGGATGAAGTCCACTTTAGTCCTGAGGTCCTCAGGACACAAGAGGACCTCATCGCCCTACCAGCAGTGCGCCACGAGTGGTGTAAAAAGGGGCATTGCAGAGTGGTGTAAAAAGGGGCGTGGCCTCAGACCACCTCACAGCAATCCAGCTATGTGGCACTTACTGGAGGTACCTGGTGGGCTAGTTGGCCCCCAGGGACCCTCAGTATTCAAGGGGACTTAATCCCCCAACTTAGAACGCGCCAGGAGGCGCGATGCTGGCTTTTAAAAAAATCTTTATATCTATATATATATTTCTCCAAGACGCTCTGCATACACAAAGTGTGGCGCACACTCGAGTTCATAATATGCCAAATTACTTTATTCTCGTCCCTTTGGCTGACAAACGCGTTTCGGCCATGACGGCCTTTGTCAATGTCCTTTATATATATATACACACAGGCAGATGTTTAATTACTTTATCAATATATAATTAACTTAAGGTATCATGAAAACCTGGGAAACTGAATAAACTTAAGATAAATTAATATTACCATGTTAAAATATGCCACAAATTATAATTTCATTATTATTTATATTATTAATCTAAGGTTTGGGTTTTTAGGATGGCAATGAAATTTATAGGGTTCAAAGATGGGTAGAATTTAGATCTTGTTTGGAGTTATTAGGGCTCAGGAATGGGTAGTGTTATGGGTGGTCTGGTCCTTTTAGAGTTCAAGGATGGGTAGCGTTTAGTAAGACAATTTTAGGGGCTCACGAAGGGTAGCCTTTAGGTATAGTAAATGGTTTTTAAATTTCAGGGAAGCGTAATGTTAAGGGGTAGTAAGGGTTTTTAGGGTTCAGGGATGGGAAGCATTTAGGTATACTAAGGGTTCATTTACGAGTAGTGTTTAGGGGTATTAAGGAGTTTTTTAGAGGTTGATGGGAGCAGTATTTAGGGGTAGTAAAGGGTTGTAAGGTTCAGGGAAAGGTAGTACTAAGGGTTAGTAAGGATATTTCGGGTCCAGGGGCGGGTATTCTTTAGAGGTAGTAAGGGGTTTTTAGTAGAACTGGGCAAAATGTTTATTACGCTGGCATAATTTGCATAACTTCAGGAATTTTGCTTTAGGCTTGCTACGTGACCCCCACAATGTTACGAACTTTGTGTAATTACATGCCATTCACAATCAAAATTCACGGTGCTTTTATTTGCACTTTTGTGCGCAAAATGTGTCCTTGTGTCAAAAATCAATGCTAGGATGCATTTCATGCGTGAAATTACTTACTTGCATATTGCATACATTTTCCACAGTTTTTTGTAAATATGCAAACCATATTATGCAAATTTCATACACCCCTAGTTTTAGCATTCAGGGTTGGGTAGTGTTTAGGAGTAGTTAAGTGTTTTTAATGTTTGGGGATGGATAGTGTTTATGGGTACTAAATAGTTTTTAGGGTTTAATGATTAGTTGTGTTTAGGGGTAGTAAGAGATTTTTAGGGTTCAGGGATGGGTGGTGCTAAGAGGTAGTAAGGAATTTTTATGGTTTAGGCAAGGGTAGCGCTCAGGCGTAATACAGAGCTTTTAGGGTTCCGGAATGGGTTGTGTTTAAAGGTATTAAGGATTTTTTTAGTATTCATGGAGGGTGATGTTAGCGGTAGAAATTAGTTTTTAGGGTTCAGGGAAGGGTAGTGGCAAAAGGTAGTAAAGCGCTTTTGGTGTGCAGAGACAATATGTTTGAACATTGAATTATATTAAGTTAAAAATTAAATTGTTTTCATTTATTTTTAAAATAATGTGTGTGTATTTTTACAAAATTAATATTACATTAAAAAAGAAATTGCTGTTTATAAATAATAATACAGATATATAAAAAAAAATACATACACACATGCTCTTTCAGGCTTAGAGTGGTGCATAAATTATGCAAATTTCACTGATAAGCTCTATTTTGAATCATTTTGATTACATGGAGAAGAAGGAAAATGACTATACACATCAGTTACAAAATTGAAATAGCATTGAAGCTATTAATGTTTCAAGATGTCTGCCAAAGAACGAAACTGATATCCTGCTCCACTGTTCCAGGTTTATTAGTGCCCATTTTGTGTTTTGTGCTCACTATTTTTATTGAGTGTGTCTCAGAGGCTCCTAGACCCGTGAGAAAGACCATATGCCGAAACGCATTGGGCTGTTAGCCAACTTCAACTAATAAGCACTGATGTCGCAGCACTTACGAGGGAGCTCCGTTTGTTTTCGCTTCAGTTGGTGAAACATTGTGGACTTTTCATTTTAAGGGCATCCCAGCCCCAATGAGTGCCATTGTGTATGTGTATGTATGTATATGCCTAAATATTCAAAAAATCCGAAAGGGGGGTGGGGAGAGAGAAGCAGATATTAATTCGACTTCCCAGACTGGTTAATTGATAATCAAGGTGAATGAATCACGTGAATCGTTTACCAGAGTCTCTTAAAAATTTTGTAATGGAGACCCTCAACCACACTATCACATTAGCGGTATATCTTGGTTCTCCGCTTGTGTGGTTACTGGTTAAGTGGAATGCATCATCATTGGGTCTTAGCACTTGAGTGTCCCGTTCTCCAGGTGTTCCATTACCCTTCACCCGGAGGGAGACAGCTTAGTGTACAACATTCATGAGTAGGGAAAGTGCAATCGAGGGACCCCTAGAGAAAAAGCTCTGTAATCTAAGTCCGAAGGTAACAGACTTGACGGGCCCCAACTACGAGAGTCAAGCCACCCACCTTCAACCGCGAGCTGGCCTGGATCCCTGGCTCGTCCCGCTGAAAAGCTCTGGAGGTCTGACTTCCATAGTTTGACTGGGAACTAATTGAAAAGCAAGCCGGGGAACCCTCACCAAATCTGGACTGGTGGAGAGCATCAAGGGACCCTGGCAGAAAAAGCTCCAGGAAAGTTTCTAAGTCAGAAGGTAAAAACTTTGACCGAGGCCTACTGCGCGTGGTAGCCGTGCAGGGCTCCATCAGTTGGCCTGAAACGTTGACTTTGGCCCAGTCTAACGTGACCAGAAGTCCCAATAGTCACTATAGTTTTCTATGTGCTATATAGTGCTAAATTTTGGGAAATTCATATCTCCCTACATTGGATTTTTTTCGTTTTGGTGTCATTTCAAAGATAAAAATATTTCCTATTTTTATAAATTGGTGTTGGATTTTTATTGTGTGTTGTGTCTTAACTATTTACTGAATTTGTGTTTTTAAATGCTTTAGATACCTGTCTCTGAAGTTAAGCCTGCCTGCTCGCAGCCAAGCTGCAAAGGGTGGAGCATGGGAATAATTTTCTGAGACCTGTTATGAGCCCTAGACTGTGTTAGTGGCCTTATTGACAGTGGTAGATGCATATTTACTACTACTAATAATCCACTTTCCTACTACACATATATATCTATATGTATTTTTTGTTACATAAGACTGGGAAGAGACCTACAGTAATCTCTGTGCCACACCTACCACACAGTGCACTGACAGTATGATCTCTAGGACTGTAAAATACTTCATATCACATAATGGGTACCTTGTGTAAATGGCATTGGCTTGGTTTTAGAATTTAATGAGTTCACTTTATTGAGGAGACTCAATAAAGAGTCTAAATTTGCATCCGCTGCCCAAATTGCTGTAAGAACTATTTGTGTCCCTTTAATCAAACTATACATAATAATACTATAACTCCCTCTGCACTCTAAACAAATCCATATTCTCCAATTTAAGACTCTAATGCCACATCCCCTCTCTTTTCCCTCCAAATTCTACTGCTCCTAAGCCATCCCACTAGCTCACGTTTCTCCTTCCAGTTGTCGTCATAAACACATAAGAAAATTCAGACACAGACTATTTCTTGTCAGTCACGTTATTAAAACTAATACGAGGTAGAGAAAGAACGATTGTAAGGATATATCCGCCTCCCTGCATAACTAACTGCCTTAACACCTCCTGCTTCAAGTCTTCCTAAGAATCTACTACACCCACCAGGAAATTTACTAAGACAAATCCAGCTCAATTCCCTGTTAATATCGGCCAGGAACAAACAGCTGGACTTGTGGTGTTATCTTATGCAGAAGAGTGATGCAATAAACCTGGCCTTTTTAAGTCTCGTCTGAAGAGCTTGGTGTCTGCCAGAACCCATGTCAACACAGCACAGCATACAACAGATAACATGCAACCAACCATACAGAGAATGGAATGGCTTTGGGTTAGTCCCCTTTGGCCATTCCCTTGTTGGGGCAAGCCTCCTTCAGGCAGTGGCAATGGCTTTCTCTGCAGGCCCAAGCCAAAATACTTTTTGAGATTTGCAAACCAATGCAAATTGGGAAATTGGCCTACGAAACGAGACAATACCAGGCTTCATCCCCCCAGGCTTCCTAGAACTGTGTGAGGTAGTACTCAGGAAGGAAGAGGACAATCTCTGTAGCACATGTCCCCGGCCCTTCACTACAAGCCGTAGAACTACGGCCCAGGCTTCAAATAAGGCTTATAAAACATCCTGAATGTGTCTGTCCTTCTAGCCTTGATGCCATGGTTATCAACCTGTTGGGGCCAAACACATCTCCTCGCACCTATACCTCCATTAACAATGTGTGTCAAACAAAGAAGGAACCCACTCTGCATACTGACACTGGATAAAATCCCAGAAAAAATAGCCCACATAACTCTGCAATAACCTCCCCAAATGGTACTATGCAAAGAGATGAGAGGGTGGGGAAACCAAGTCCTTGAACCCGGATGCACCAACAGGGTCGCGTTGGTGGTAAAGAGGGGCAGCTAGGCAAAACAGGTTGAAGGTACAGATAAAGTCACCTTTCTAAACCCGTCCTACTGCCCCTGCAAGTAATCCAGGTGACCCCTTTGACCGCAGCAGAGAATGGGGAACAGTAACGCTTTGGCACGGTTGTGGGTAAGCCCGCAAAATTTGAAAACTAACTGTCGCTGCTGGCCCCACTGGTCTGATTCCGCCCCGCACCTATTTTCGGAGTCTACCATTCTGCACAACTTCTTGTCAGTTGTCAACGCAGAGTTTGGATTTGACGATGGCACAGCCAGTCAGTGCAGCTTTCCGGACAGGCAGTGTGCTCTCCGGTGCCGGGACAGAATCGGTGCCCATGCTGCCCCTATTACCCGGCAGCCTCTGCTGTGCCTGAACCAAGAACGCTATTTTTGTCGAGTCCAACTCTAAAGTGCTGCAGCCACACCTGACTGACTGTATTGGCAATGTGGGATTAGAGAAGGGTCGGTTTTGAGCTCCGTGCAGGGGACTGGGGTCGTCTGGGGACTCAACACCGGCAGTGACTGGAGTCTGGGGTGGAGTCAGTGAAACGTAAGAGCAGGCTGCTGCCTCTGGGAAGCCCAGGGTGCTGAAGAGGGTTCTAGGTTATGTCAGAAGAGGCTAGTAACTCTTGTCACTGAGAGGCCAACAAGGCTGGAGGCGAATCAGTGGCATGTTAAACTTGAGCGTTTGAAACGATAGTTGGGTCAGTTCAGAATCAATCACGTGCTTGATAGGTGGCTCGTGAAGGCTGGTATGGTTAGAGTTAAATACCTCCGAACATTGATTCTGAAAAGATGGTAAGGCCGGAAAAAGTCAGTGGCATTTCATACAGGTTCCTAGAAATGCTGTGATATCTGGGCCACAATTGGTCATATCATGTTACACATCATCCTCAGTGTTTCAAAAACCTGAATTGGCTGCAAATGTAATATCTACGAATGAAAAGCCACATCTATTTATTACCTAATATTCAGGTTTTGGAAGTGGAAACTCTATTTGAATGCACATTTCAGCATGTTCACATCTGAGAATATAGCTAAACAAAGAGAGAGAAAGGGAACTTCTTTGTCTCCACTCTTATTCCCCAGGAATATATAATAAACAACCAAAGAGTGAGGCCAAGGTATCAAGGGCTATAAACAGGGATCACTCATGTTTTTATAAAGGGTCCTCACTCACCCACCTAGTTGGTGACATGCTTCATCATAGGACCCCCACCAGAGAGGCCGAATGCCTCTCCAGTGTGCTTCAACGCCTGATTACAGCGGAGCAGGATTTTTGAGTGTTGAGTGCAAGTGATGGTGCAAAAAGTGATGTTAAAATAATCTTTACTACTCCTAAAAAAAATTTAATAGTAGGGTAGTAAGACTAGGTTAAAAAGTGTGTAATGGACGCTATGACTGAATAAATTGATCAGCCATATCCAAAATTAAAACATTAGGTCGACATGTTTCAGCCTCTGTGCGCCAATTGCGAGGCTTTCCTCAGGACCAGGGACCATGGCGGTATGCACTCTCTAAGGTGCACCCTAACCTATGGCCACGTAGAGAACCGGATTACTCACGGTTCAGAAAAAACAAACACGCCTCCAACTCTTCTGAATGCGTAATTAAATCTGTGAAAAAAAGGACATTGAAAAGCACATACACAGGACATGACAAATACACATATTTTGCCCGGTGCTTAGTCCCAGAATTCAAGCGATCCTCTGTAATCGCCTGCCCTTCAAAAGTGACTACTTAAATTGCTCCCGTCACATGAAATTAAAATCAACAGTGGCGAATGCGTCTACAAAGTGATTCTTGTTAAACTATCCATTCGGATAGCTAGGTGCAATTACGCAATACCAGCAGTAGATAAAATATATGAAGTATACCAGTTCACTACTTCTGATTCTATGCGAAAAACTGCTTTACCGTCACAAAGTATAAATTATATGTCCGGTTTTCTATATGACTAATTGCCAACTCCGCAATGCCTTAGAAAGATGCCTAAGAAAACATGGTGGAACTACCTTGTTAAGTACGAAAAGGCTATGTGTTCAAATCTTCTCTAGATGCAACAACTGAGAATGACAGTCACGGAGATGTAAAGCTTACGTTTCGATATGAAGTTATATTACAGCATGGGTCCTGGCAGGGGCGGTGACAAGCCGTCACTTGCTGGCAGGTGAGAAACAAAAAGACGAGGGTCATTACGATTTTATATTAGGGAGAAAAACCCAGTGTTGACCGAATCGTCCTGTGTCACTTACTGCCTCAAAGTCAGCCGCCCGCGTTGCCTAGGTCGTGCCCGTCTACAGGACCCGAAAACTGCAAATAATCCTCCATGAAGAAAATATAACAGGAAGTACCGCCGCTGTCTCTAGGGCGGTGCTCAACTCGCGGAATGACGTCAACGTGCACGCGCGTCATTCACGTCAAGTGAGTAGACCGCTGACCCAGTTACAAGCGTACTGGCTTCCCGGTGAGGATTTGCGCATGCGTACAAGCAATAATGTCGAGAAAGAATGAATACTGTCTAAACTTACTTGTTGCATGACACCGGGTGCCCAACATAATGTTTATATGGCACCATGATAAAATGTATGTACCCTATGGATGATAGATCACGGTCTCCAGATTATAAAAGAACAGCATAGAAAGCCTGCTTCCGTGATTGAAATTAAACTCAACTACAGAAGTTAATGAAAACTGGGGGATAAGCAACGTCCATGTAGGCCATACCACAATGAAGAGAGCAATGTCTCCTAATTCAAGAGCACAAAAAAGGGGCGGTTACAGCATTTAAAAAGTCTACCTAACAAGAAGCCTAATTTTATTCAGTAATAGCTGGCTGCATTAGCTAGAAAACATAGGGGGACAACTAATGACAGCCACTATAAGTTTATATGTTGTTACACATTTGGTAATTATCTTTTTAAAACCGAACCCCATGGGATATTATCATTCATTCCCTGCTTGTGGGTGGCCAGACGGTATATCCAGCGTTGCTCTTTCTCGAAAAGGGAGCTCTGTATATTTTTGCCTGGTTTCAATTGCTCAATTACTGTCCAATGTATGTCGTTGGTAGTATGGTTAGCCTGCATAAAGTGTTCGGTCAGTTTGGTTGTATTCTTCTTACACCGGATATTACTCCGGTGTTCGCTGATACGTAACTTGATTTTTCTGGTCGTCATACCCAAGTAACGTAAGCTACAGGGACATGTGATAAGATATATCACGTTACTTGAATTGCAATTTGTATGGGCTTTTTGAGTCCAGATTCTGTTGGGTTCAAGATCAAGTGTTTTAGAAGCAGTGGTCAGATGACAAATACTGCAATTCCCACACGGGAAGTGCCCAACTATATCGGGTAAGCCCCAAGCATTGAGGACTGATCGATTACTAATAGGCACAGATTTTGAAGGTCGGGTGTGTACCAGGCAGTCCTTAAGGCTCCTCGCCTTTCTGAAAGAGAAAAGGGGTTTGTTCCATTTCCTATTTCCAGTTTCTAGAATCTTCCAATGTTTATTAATGGCTTTCGTGACTGCATTTGAGGCTGTGCTGTACGTCGTCACACATGTCAGTGGGATTTCCTCTTTGTTCCTGAGGAATAGGAAATGGAACAAACCCCTTTTCTCTTTCAGAAAGGCGAGGAGCCTTAAGGACTGCCTGGTACACACCCGACCTTCAAAATCTGTCAATGCTTGGGGCTTACCCGATATAGTTGGGCACTTCCCGTGTGGGAATTGCAGTATTTGTCATCTGACCACTGCTTCTAAAACACTTGATCTTGAACCCAACAGAATCTGGACTCAAAAAGCCCATACAAATTGCAATTCAAGTAACGTGATATATCTTATCACATGTCCCTGTAGCTTACGTTACTTGGGTATGACGACCAGAAAAATCAAGTTACGTATCAGCGAACACCGGAGTAATATCCGGTGTAAGAAGAATACAACCAAACTGACCGAACACTTTATGCAGGCTAACCATACTACCAACGACATACATTGGACAGTAATTGAGCAATTGAAACCAGGCAAAAATATACAGAGCTCCCTTTTCGAGAAAGAGCAACGCTGGATATACCGTCTGGCCACCCACAAGCAGGGAATGAATGATAATATCCCATGGGGTTCGGTTTTAAAAGATAATTACCAAATGTGTAACAACATATAAACTTATAGTGGCTGTCATTAGTTGTCCCCCTATGTTTTCTAGCTAATGCAGCCAGCTATTACTGAATAAAATTAGGCTTCTTGTTAGGTAGACTTTTTAAATGCTGTAACCGCCCCCTTTTTGTGCTCTTGAATTAGGAGACATTGCTCTCTTCATTGTGGTATGGCCTACATGGACGTTGCTTATCCCCCAGTTTTCATTAACTTCTGTAGTTGAGTTTAATTTCAATCACGGAAGCAGGCTTTCTATGCTGTTCTTTTATAATCTGGAGACCGTGATCTATCATCCATAGGGTACATACATTTTATCATGGTGCCATATAAACATTATGTTGGGCACCCGGTGTCATGCAACAAGTAAGTTTAGACAGTATTCATTCTTTCTCGACATTATTGCTTGTACGCATGCGCAAATCCTCACCGGGAAGCCAGTACGCTTGTAACTGGGTCAGCGGTCTACTCACTTGACGTGAATGACGCGCGTGCACGTTGACGTCATTCCGCGAGTTGAGCACCGCCCTAGAGACAGCGGCGGTACTTCCTGTTATATTTTCTTCATGGAGGATTATTTGCAGTTTTCGGGTCCTGTAGACGGGCACGACCTAGGCAACGCGGGCGGCTGACTTTGAGGCAGTAAGTGACACAGGACGATTCGGTCAACACTGGGTTTTTCTCCCTAATATAAAATCGTAATGACCCTCGTCTTTTTGTTTCTCACCTGCCAGCAAGTGACGGCTTGTCACCGCCCCTGCCAGGACCCATGCTGTAATATAACTTCATATCGAAACGTAAGCTTTACATCTCCGTGACTGTCATTCTCAGTTGTTGCATCTAGAGAAGATTTGAACACATAGCCTTTTCGTACTTAACAAGGTAGTTCCACCATGTTTTCTTAGGCATCTTTCTAAGGCATTGCGGAGTTGGCAATTAGTCATATAGAAAACCGGACATATAATTTATACTTTGTGACGGTAAAGCAGTTTTACGCATAGAATCAGAAGTAGTGAACTGGTATACTTCATATATTTTATCTACTGCTGGTATTGCGTAATTGCACCTAGCTATCCGAATGGATAGTTTAACAAGAATCACTTTGTAGACGCATTCGCCACTGTTGATTTTAATTTCATGTGACGGGAGCAATTTAAGTAGTCACTTTTGAAGGGCAGGCGATTACAGAGGATCGCTTGAATTCTGGGACTAAGCACCGGGCAAAATATGTGTATTTGTCATGTCCTGTGTATGTGCTTTTCAATGTCCTTTTTTTCACAGATTTAATTACGCATTCAGAAGAGTTGGAGGCGTGTCTGTTTTTCTGAACCGTGAGTAATCCGGTTCTCTACGTGGCCATAGGTTAGGGTGCACCTTAGAGAGTGCATACCGCCATGGTCCCTGGTCCTGAGGAAAGCCTCGCAATTGGCGCACAGAGGCTGAAACATGTCGACCTAATGTTTTAATTTTGGATATGGCTGATCAATTTATTCAGTCATAGCGTCCATTACACACTTTTTAACCTAGTCTTACTACCCTACTATTAAATTTTTTTTAGGAGTAGTAAAGATTATTTTAACATCACTTTTTGCACCATCACTTGCACTCAACACTCAAAAATCCTGCTCCGCTGTAATCAGGCGTTGAAGCACACTGGAGAGGCATTCGGCCTCTCTGGTGGGGGTCCTATGATGAAGCATGTCACCAACTAGGTGGGTGAGTGAGGACCCTTTATAAAAACATGAGTGATCCCTGTTTATAGCCCTTGATACCTTGGCCTCACTCTTTGGTTGTTTATTATATATTCCTGGGGAATAAGAGTGGAGACAAAGAAGTTCCCTTTCTCTCTCTTTGTTTAGCTATATATTGGCAGCGCACAGCTGTGAGAGACTTTTTCTCTTGATTTTTGCCTTCGTTCATGTGTGGAACTCCTTTCCTTTCGTAACGATTAGACTTGTGTTTACCAATATCATAATGGAGAACCAAGGCTTAACCTTCAGTGATGCGGAAGTGGATGCCATCTTGGCGGACTCATCCCTCTTTGCAGATCCATCAATAGCACAAACCATCTCGCAAACAACTGAATGGGATAAATTAACAGAACAGAAACGTAATCGCATTAGGACCATTCTGCATGGTACTATTCTAACAGAATACCTGCGCAACAACATGGCTCCAAGAGGCCTACTGGTCACCAATGCACCGAGAATCTTCCTAGCAGACGCTGTCTTCAGAAAAGAATGGGCCCAGATCGCTTGGCATTGTACCCGCGACTGGTTGGTACTGATAATAAAAACTGCTTTAAGATTATCGGAGGCAATCTTGGTGGAGATACAACTTACTGAGACTCATTTTAGAACCACGTTGACTGGCTATAAAAAGAAGCTTGATGAGCTTAACAAAGAGATCAACGAATATAAAGAGAACCTGACCCAAACCAAGGTCCTAAAGTTCCAAAAAGATCTTAAGCGTTTTGCCTTCAACAAAGTCTATGCATACGCTGATCCTGAATATACCCCTCCTAACAAGAATATGAACAATTCTGATGTCTCGGAGGATGACGCCTCCACGACTAGTGGTTCAAGTGGAGACAGCTCCAAATCCAGACAAAGGGGTAGGGGTAGAGCCAGGCAACAATATCATCAACAACCATGGCAGCAGTTTTCAGCGCCTATGGGAGGCTATTTTCCTAATCAGTTTCAACTACCACAACATCCTATGATGGGTTGGAACCCGGCCTTCATGCAGATGCCTCCCTTCCCCCAAAATACGTATAGACCGCCTTTTTTAGAGAGGGGCAGGAGGGGAAGAGGAAGGAACAGAGGGACAAGTCAAGTCCACTGGCAGCAAGAAGACCCTGTAGGGAACAATACACGCAGCAGGACCACGGAACAGGCAGCGGGACCGAGCAACCAGAGAGTCTGGTGACCAATCTCTCTAAAGTGACCCTCACCCCCACCGAAATGACAGTACTTGAGAAGGGTCTTGGTTTTGTCCCCACGGCAAGATTAGATAAGTTCCGCCTCCATTGTGAGTTGTCGGATTTCTTTAGAAAATTGAAACTGAGGGCGTATTTTGATAAAACACAATCCACCGATACACCCTATACTACGGGTGAAACTGGCCTTAGATTGAAATCCTCCTTCACCCCACCCCCGCACATGGTTCCAGTAGAAATACTGACATTTGAGCAGGCAGTATTTAATGATTTGGAGAAATTTGAAGAGCCAGATACGTTTAAGAATATGAGTGCCAGTGAATATCAGAGTCTCCAGAATCTGCAAAACAACGACGCCATTGTGATCAAGCCTGCAGATAAAGGGGGTGGCTTGGTCATCCTTGATAAAACTGATTATGACGCAGAATGCCGACGCCTCCTCTGTGATAGGGGGAATTATACTCCTTTGACATCAGATCCTACAACGTCTCTTAAGTCAGAAATCAGTAATCTTGTTGACCTTGCTAAAGTAACTGGCCATATTACTAAATACGAAGCAGATTTTCTAACTGTAGGGGATAGTGTTATCCCCTACTTTTATACCTTGCCAAAGACCCATAAGAACATCTTTCCACCTCCAGGTCGCCCGATTGTTTCAGGGATTGGGTCCTTACTCGAACCATTGTCCAAATTTTGCGACTTTTACCTGAAACCTCTGATACAAAAAACCTCTACTTACCTGAAGGACACCAAAACTCTTCTTTCATTTTTGCAGAATGTTTCCATAGATGAAGACTCTACCATCTTGGTCTCTATGGACATAGAAAGCTTGTATACAAGCATTCCCCAAGATGCAACCATTACTGTCCTAGCTAAGGCTTTAACGGAGGCACTGTGGGATTACAATGTCCCACGCCAGTTTATCATTGAATGTGCCACATTAGCATTGAAAAGAAATTTCTTCGAGTACGAGGAGAGCTCTTTTTACAAACTATGGGAACTTCGATGGGCAGCACTTTTGCCCCAAGTGTGGCCGGTCTGTATGTGTATGACTTCGAGCAAAAATACATTCTGGCCACAGCTAACCCTTTCGCACCTTATATCACATGCTGGAAAAGATACATAGATGATGTCTTTGTCATCTGGCAAGGACCAGAGGGAGTTCTGTTGGATTTTTCAATTGGGTTAATACCTGTGATGCTAATCTGCGGTTCACCCACACCCATGATAAGAAAGAGATGGTGTTTCTGGATGTGACCATTACAAAAGCAGAAGGAAGGCTTGCCACTAAAACATATTACAAACCAACATCAAAAAACAACCTTCTAGCCTTTACCAGTTTCCATCCAAGAGCCCTGCGGGAAAATCTCCCGTATGGACAATATCTTAGGATCCGGCGGAATTGCAGCAATATCAATGACTATCGTTCCCAAGCCATAGAACTATCAGGTAAACTACGGAGCCGTGGCTACCCTGAACACATCCTCAAGAAAAGTTACAAACGAGCAAGGAATCAGCATCGTGATACATTGCTGGAAGATAACCTCAGGAACAAAGAGGAAATCCCACTGACATGTGTGACGACGTACAGCACAGCCTCAAATGCAGTCACGAAAGCCATTAATAAACATTGGAAGATTCTAGAAACTGGAAATAGGAAATGGAACAAACCCCTTTTCTCTTTCAGAAAGGCGAGGAGCCTTAAGGACTGCCTGGTACACACCCGACCTTCAAAATCTGTGCCTATTAGTAATCGATCAGTCCTCAATGCTTGGGGCTTACCCGATATAGTTGGGCACTTCCCGTGTGGGAATTGCAGTATTTGTCATCTGACCACTGCTTCTAAAACACTTGATCTTGAACCCAACAGAATCTGGACTCAAAAAGCCCATACAAATTGCAATTCAAGTAACGTGATATATCTTATCACATGTCCCTGTAGCTTACGTTACTTGGGTATGACGACCAGAAAAATCAAGTTACGTATCAGCGAACACCGGAGTAATATCCGGTGTAAGAAGAATACAACCAAACTGACCGAACACTTTATGCAGGCTAACCATACTACCAACGACATACATTGGACAGTAATTGAGCAATTGAAACCAGGCAAAAATATACAGAGCTCCCTTTTCGAGAAAGAGCAACGCTGGATATACCGTCTGGCCACCCACAAGCAGGGAATGAATGATAATATCCCATGGGGTTCGGTTTTAAAAAGATAATTACCAAATGTGTAACAACATATAAACTTATAGTGGCTGTCATTAGTTGTCCCCCTATGTTTTCTAGCTAATGCAGCCAGCTATTACTGAATAAAATTAGGCTTCTTGTTAGGTAGACTTTTTAAATGCTGTAACCGCCCCCCTTTTTGTGCTCTTGAATTAGGAGACATTGCTCTCTTCATTGTGGTATGGCCTACATGGACGTTGCTTATCCCCCAGTTTTCATTAACTTCTGTAGTTGAGTTTAATTTCAATCACGGAAGCAGGCTTTCTATGCTGTTCTTTTATAATCTGGAGACCGTGATCTATCATCCATAGGGTACATACATTTTATCATGGTGCCATATAAACATTATGTTGGGCACCCGGTGTCATGCAACAAGTAAGTTTAGACAGTATTCATTCTTTCTCGACATTATTGCTTGTACGCATGCGCAAATCCTCACCGGGAAGCCAGTACGCTTGTAACTGGGTCAGCGGTCTACTCACTTGACGTGAATGACGCGCGTGCACGTTGACGTCATTCCGCGAGTTGAGCACCGCCCTAGAGACAGCGGCGGTACTTCCTGTTATATTTTCTTCATGGAGGATTATTTGCAGTTTTCGGGTCCTGTAGACGGGCACGACCTAGGCAACGCGGGCGGCTGACTTTGAGGCAGTAAGTGACACAGGACGATTCGGTCAACACTGGGTTTTTCTCCCTAATATAAAATCGTAATGACCCTCGTCTTTTTGTTTCTCACCTGCCAGCAAGTGACGGCTTGTCACCGCCCCCTGCCAGGACCCATGCTGTAATATAACTTCATATCGAAACGTAAGCTTTACATCTCCGTGACTGTCATTCTCAGTTGTTGCATCTAGAGAAGATTTGAACACATAGCCTTTTCGTACTTAACAAGGTAGTTCCACCATGTTTTCTTAGGCATCTTTCTAAGGCATTGCGGAGTTGGCAATTAGTCATATAGAAAACCGGACATATAATTTATACTTTGTGACGGTAAAGCAGTTTTGCGCATAGAATCAGAAGTAGTGAACTGGTATACTTCATATATTTTATCTACTGCTGGTATTGCGTAATTGCACCTAGCTATCCGAATGGATAGTTTAACAAGAATCACTTTGTAGACGCATTCGCCACTGTTGATTTTAATTTCATGTGACGGGAGCAATTTAAGTAGTCACTTTTGAAGGGCAGGCGATTACAGAGGATCGCTTGAATTCTGGGACTAAGCACCGGGCAAAATATGTGTATTTGTCATGTCCTGTGTATGTGCTTTTCAATGTCCTTTTTTTCACAGATTTAATTACGCATTCAGAAGAGTTGGAGGCGTGTTTGTTTTTCTGAACCGTGAGTAATCCGGTTCTCTACGTGGCCATAGGTTAGGGTGCACCTTAGAGAGTGCATACCGCCATGGTCCCTGGTCCTGAGGAAAGCCTCGCAATTGGCGCACAGAGGCTGAAACATGTCGACCTAATGTTTTAATTTTGGATATGGCTGATCAATTTATTCAGTCATAGCGTCCATTACACACTTTTTAACCTAGTCTTACTACCCTACTATTAAATTTTTTTAGGAGTAGTAAAGATTATTTTAACATCACTTTTTGCACCATCACTTGCACTCAACACTCAAAAATCCTGCTCCGCTGTAATCAGGCGTTGAAGCACACTGGAGAGGCATTCGGCCTCTCTGGTGGGGGTCCTATGATGAAGCATGTCACCAACTAGGTGGGTGAGTGAGGACCCTTTATAAAAACATGAGTGATCCCTGTTTATAGCCCTTGATACCTTGGCCTCACTCTTTGGTTGTTTATTACACATCTGAGAATAGTCTGTCGATCAGAAGAAAATAATGATGTGTCTACCATGTTATTGTGGCCTCTTAGTGGAGTAAAGAAAAGTCAACAAATGTTACGAATTATTACCCCTCCCCTATGCGGCCCGCCAGTATATTGAACATGGAGCGATGACAATTTTAATTTACAAACCTATAATCTTCAGGTTAACCCTGAAGTCACTGCTTAATGTTAGAACTGTATCAAGGTAATTAAATATGCGTCATCTGATAAAAGAGCTCTTTTTGGAAGAATGGGCTTGACAACCAGAATGAATCAGGAGAGTGAGATACGAAAAACAAAAATAATGCATGAAAGCAGCATTTTGCATGCCTGTGTTTGCATGTTTTGGCTTCAACGGCTTGCTTCGGCTTATATTCTATTTGAGCATGGTTTTTTATATTTCCGAAGCATCAAAATAGCAGTTTGCTGCAACGCGTTACGATAAAATCTTGAACCTTGACAGAGGTTGATGGAAAGAGATACCACCCTTGGAGGCTGTAGAAACAGATAGGTGCACGTGCTTCGCCAGGCGTCTGCAGGTTTACCTACTCCACAGAGGTCCCCTAAGCAGAGGGAGGACCCTTCCTCCCCCCACCTTGCCCATCCAGGTGTGCGTGTTTTGGTTCAGGTGCTGCGCAGCCACAGCACACCGTGTCTGATCCCAGCACGAGCAGTAGTAGTCGCCGGAGTCCCCTCGCTGCAGCTTGCTCACTATCAGGGTGTAGCTGTCCCCCCTCTGCTCGGCATACATCTTGTCTTTGCTGAGGTCCGGCGCTAAATGCACAGCGATGGATGAAGAGTGGTAGAGCAGGCGGCTGAGACGGCGCTTCTCCGGGCCTCCTCGCCGGTACCAGTGCATGAGAAGCCCCGTGGAAGACACCTCACCGTCGTGGTCCCGGCAGCTCAGCACCACCGTTTTGCCCGCCCCTTTGGTGATGGAAATATCCTGCTGCTTCAGCTTCAGGGCCCAGACTACAAGGAAGACATGAGAGAGAAATGAGCTGGGAGCGAGGGTGACTGCACTGAAAGAACAAGCACATGCAGCGAACACTGTGCAAGCAAGAAACCAGTGTACGTACCAAGGCTCATATGTGCCCAGAAGGCTGCTATGTTCAGCAGCATTGTGGCAGCTCGAGCCGCATGCTCTTCCTGACTGGGAAAAGCAGCTAGGCCTATTACTGGGTGTCTTGTAATGCGTCACACAGATTCACATCAGGTATACGCGTCAGAGGAAAGGAGGGAGGAGGCTTTAAATGGGCAGGTCCGGTACTGAGTACCTGCACTTTTTTAATTTGAAAGTGCTCTTCTCACCACTGCTGCAGTGCATTTAATAGGAGACTAATGGCACTTCTCAGGAACAAACAGGTACTCTAAATAGCGGGTACTGGCCCTTCTATATTTTCATTTAAAGCAGAGGGGAGGAGTGATGGTTATCTTAAGCTACTACTATAAGGCTGTTCATCGCAAATAAAAAACGGTGTGAGAATGGACCCTGGAACTCAGGATATGGACGAGCATCTCAGCTTTGCACACTGATGTCTAAATTTTGAAGAATAAAGATTTACGAGATCCTTTCTCTGGAGTAGGATTACCTTTTCGTCAAGAATGTGACCTGTTAGTGAACAGTCATTGGAAAACTGTGGGCCAGATTTGCAAAGATGTGACGCAGTGAAACGTAGCAAGAGAACTTGCTGTGCTGCGTTACGCCACACGGAGAGGGTAGGAATGCTCCGTATGTATCTACTAAGTTATGGCGCATTCCTGCTCTCTCCCTACGTTGGCGCACACAGTGCAGCCTTGCGCCAACACAGGCACCCTTGCACCATTATGCAAGGGGGCCTGTGTTGCAGGCTGAATTATTTAAGGGACACCTTCCTGCAAGAAAACAGCCATTGGAGGCTTTTTCCTCTTTCTACATGTGTTGCAGAGTGCAGCACACATCGAAAGAGAAAAAATCAAGGAGATTTCTCTAATTCTATTTCTCCTTGTTGCACCTCCCCTAGGAAGGTGCTCCTTTTTGACGCATTTCCAGGTTTACTGCTGGCAGTAAATCTGGGAATGCACCAAAATCCACGGGTGATTGCATGGGAACACTCACGCTTCACCCATGTAACGCCTTCCCAGGACAGAGTAACACAAGGCAGAAACTGTCCCCGCCTTGCGTTACTCCAGATTTACTATGCCACACAGAGCCACCCAAGACCTCACATTTGACCCAAATGTCCCAGAACTAGCCATCATTTTGCAACATTTGCTGGATAGAGATGATTGTTTTCAGTTCGATTTACCACATGAATCAGTCTCTCTTTTTCATTTTTGGTAAATCTGAGATGGTACATTGGAGTCTTTCCCTAGTAATAGACACCCATCTCCGTGCTTATTTTTAGGCAGCTCAAATGTTAAGCATGCTTACAAATGCCTTTGGATATAAACGATGTAGAATAACTCTACATGCATAGGGGACCTTAGTTTATAGGATGATTCATTTGAGCAAATTACACGCAGTGGCGTATGGAGAAGTTTTTTGGGGAGTGGTGCACAATGGGCTACTTTTAAAACTGGTGGGGTCTCCATCAAAGTGCAAGTGTGAGAAGTGTGTGCCACACATGCTTATCTGTATGTATTTATATAAATGTTTCAATATGACTTTGTGTGTGCATAAACGTAGATGTATAGATATAAACACATACATACAAAAAGTCATATTAAAACATGTTAAACAAACATGTGCTCATGTACTGCCTCAAATAATTGCTACTTTGCAGTGTAGTTGGATGTATTATTGTGTATGGCAAGGTGCAGTGTCTGGTTTCTGTGTCCCATCTTGGCAAGAGGTGACAGCTTTGACCTGGGAAAACCAAAGGGGATGATGGACGGAGTGTTGAACATTGCAAGCACTCACCCCCAGTCAACTGATCTGGGTTTAATCCATCTTCATTCTTTAGCTCACTCCGCCACCCCAGTTCAGACATGGCCATATGCAAATCAGTCTGACCCTGTGCCTCATGGGAACAGTCCAGCCCAAACTGCCAAGCCATGTCTTCCCTGGACCGGAAACAAGCATCCTGGGACCGGTTTCTGGCTTACAGCCGTCATCAGCCAGGCTATCTTGAATCCAGTGGCAAAGTGAGCAAGGGACCCACGTCTGGGCATACCCTGCCAACTTAGGGCGAACAAAGCAAAACCAAAGGGGATGATGGACGGAGTGTTGAACATTGCAAGCACTCACCCCAGTCAACTGATCTGGGTTTAATCCATCTTCATTCTTTAGCTCACTCCGCCACCCCAGTTCAGACATGGCCATATGCAAATCAGTCTGACCCTGTGCCTCATGGGAACAGTCCAGCCCGAACTGCCAAGCCATGTCTTCCCTGGACCGGAAACAAGCATCCTGGGATCGGTTTCTGGCTTACAGCCGTCATCAGCCAGGCTATCTTGAATCCAGTGGCAAAGTGAGCAAGGGACCCACGTCTGGGCATACCCTGCCAACTTAGGGCGAACATAGCAAAACCAAAGGGGATGATGGACGGAGTGTTGAACATTGCAAGCACTCACCCCCAGTCAACTGATCTGGGTTTAATCCATCTTCATTCTTTAGCTCACTCCACCACCCCAGTTCAGACATGGCCATATGCAAATCAGTCTGACCCTGTGCCTCATGGGAACAGTCCAGCCCGAACTGCCAAGCCATGTCTTCCCTGGACCGGAAACAAGCATCCTGGGACCGGTTTCTGGCTTACAGCCGTCATCAGCCAGGCTATCTTGAATCCAGTGGCAAAGTGAGCAAGGGACCCACGTCTGGGCATACCCTGCCAACTTAGGGCGAACAAAGCAAAACCAAAGGGGATGATGGACGGAGTGTTGAACATTGCAAGCACTCACCCCAGTCAACTGATCTGAGTTTAATCCATCTTCATTCTTTAGCTCACTCCGCCACCCCAGTTCAGACATGGCCATATGCAAATCAGTCTGACCCTGTGCCTCATTGGAACAGTCCAGCCCGAACTGCCAAGCCATGTCTTCCCTGGACCGGAAACAAGCATCCTGGGACCGGTTTCTGGCTTACAGCCGTCATCAGCCAGGCTATTTTGAATCCAGTGGCCAAGTGAGCAAGGGACCCACGTCTGGGCATACCCTGCCAACTTAGAGCAAACATAGCAAAACCAAAGGGGATGATGGATGGAGTGTTGAACATTGCAAGCACTCACCCCGTCAACTGATCTGGGTTTAATCTATCTTCATTCTTTAGCTCACTCCGCCACCCCAGTTCAGACATGGCCATATGCAAATCAGTCTGACCCTGTGCCTCATGGGAACAGTCCAGCCCGAACTGCCAAGCCATGTCTTCACTGGACCGGAAACAAGCATCCTGGGACCGGTTTCTGGCTTACAGCCGTCATCAGCCAGGCTATCTTGAATCCAGTGGCAAAGTGAGCAAGGGACCCACGTCTGGGCATACCCTGCCAACTTAGGGCGAACATAGCAAAACCAAAGGGGATGATGGACGGAGTGTTGAACATTGCAAGCACTCACCCCCAGTCAACTGATCTGGGTTTAATCCATCTTCATTCTTTAGCTCATTCCGCCACCCCAGTTCAGACATGGCCATATGCAAATCAGTCTGACCCTGTGCCTCATAGGAACAGTCCAGCCCAAACTGCCAAGCCATGTCTTCCCTGGACCGGAAACAAGCATCCTGGGACCGGTTTCTGGCTTACAGCCGTCATCAGCCAGGCTATCTTGAATCCAGTGGCAAAGTGAGCAAGGGACCCACGTCTGGGCATACCCTGCCAACTTAGGGCGAACATAGCAAAACCAAAGGGGATGATGGACGGAGTGTTGAACCTGGGGCCAGGTGGGGCGGGCTCAACAAATGGAGCTAGGGCTCTGGTCCCATTGGGACCCTCCCTAGAGACTCCAGTGATTACACATGGACTATACTCAGAATCACACAGAGCGTCAGTGAGTGATCAGGCATTTGATCCAAAAAGTGATGGATTGGTAGTCAACCTACGCGGATCAGGGCCATTGGAAATGCTTATGACGTGTGTAATCTCATAAAAATGCCAAGTTTTAGAGGTTTTGTATTTTATGTTGCTTGCACACATTTTAAGTGTAATAACTTACACTTACGAGGTTTGTGTAATTTTTTGCTCGTGGAGAAAATGTCTTTTGGGGATGTCTTTTGGACTGTGCCAACAACGTTCACCATGTGACTTTGGAAACTCTGTGGGCAATACGTTGAACTGGTATCGTGCGTGCCTTTTGTATGCTAAGCCATACCTTGTATAAATATTTCACTCAGAGGGCTGTCCAAGCTAAGGGGCAGATTTACAAGCCCCTTGCGCCACTTTTGCGTCACTTTTAACATGGGAAAAGTGATGCAAAACTGGTGCAAGGGGCTTGTAAATCTGCCCCTAAGTTTGCAAAATGCACGCAATGCTTGCGTGAATTATCCATATTGCAGTCCGATGTTTTTTTTTTATTTTGTCCGCCTCTTGGGCATGTATACTCTAAAGGACCAATCATTATGCATTAGCATATGGAAATAATCTCTTATATTCATCAGCTTGTGTGGGAACAGAGAAGGCAGAATCCTGTCACCCCTGGTATATAAACCCGTGAGATGATAATGATTTACTCTCTGACAACCAGCAGCGTTCTCCATACACATTCATCTTTGCTAATACTGAAACGAATTTAAAGTTTCTAGTGTGTGAGCAAACAAAAGTTATTTCAATTTCTCAGAAGATTGCAGTTTATATCCTGAAATGATTTAAGGCTCCTTTTCCAGACGCTTTTCCTGCTAATGATAAAAGTAGCATAAGCGCATAAAGACAAAAATATATATGCACTATGTAAGTGACATTGCGTCACATCACTGAACATTAGACCACAGCATGGGGTACACAAGTGTACATTGCTTTACAAAGCAAACAAACTATTCCAACTCAAATTTTATTTAAAGAAAAGCCTACAATTTTACTATTAAAACGCCTGAAAAAATAAAAAAACAAGTTTGCTAACCTGCGAACAATTTTAAACAGTCCATTTGCATAGGCAAATTGCTATTTAATATGTTTGCAATAACCTATTATTTTTCTGTCATCATTTTATCATGCATAACAAATGACCCGAACTCGTTGGCCTTTGCTCACAACGTGTTCTGAGAATACAGTGTTCATTTCACATCACTCTTTACTATTTACGAGGAGAAGCCATGTGTTTAGTCTGATACACATAGCCAGCATAATCCCTTCCTGAACATTTACTCAGGACTGGCTCTCAGTATGCCAACACCCAAAGAGAGAAAGTGTAGACTTAATATCCAGAGGCAGGACCAGAGATTTTTTATAATCATGTGGAGCAGTGACAGATGCGTACCCGTCCTTTAACAAGCGTTAGAAAGTCAATAGGTCCCCGGCAGCTGCCAGCTTTTTGGATTTGTTAATGCTTGTTCACACGGCCACCCAGGGCGCAAAAGATCCCTATCATCTGCTGAGTCCCCTGGGGTTCCATATTGTCTCCTGCCATCTTCAGCTGCTACATGGAACTTTGTGGTGCTCTACTCACAGCTATCAGCATCAAGATTCCAATATGCCAGTGATACACAAATCTACCTGAAAGGCTCTCAAACACTGCCTGTCCATCATCCAGACCTAGATGTACAGCGCCTACCTCAAGCTCAGCCTCAACCCAACCAAATAGGATTTGCTTTTATTTGCCAAGAACAACAAACAAGAAACAATTGGCTAAATTACATGAACCTTGATGGCTTTTACCCTCAACTGTCACCAAATGCCAAGTCACTTGGATTCACTCTGCACACCAGCCTCACTGTCAAGGAAAATATTGCCAAAAAAATGAAGATGGCCTGGTACCAGCTCTCTCTTCCAAAGAAAGTGAAGCCATTCCTTCCAGATAGCAACTTCAGAACTACTGTTCAAGGCCTCATACTCTCGCATCATTATGGTGGGAGCACCCTGCTCCATGGCCTCCCAGATTCAACACTTGCACCACGTAGGCGCATCCTACATGCCACAGCATGTTTCATCCAGGACCTGAAAAATATGATCACATCACCCCCACCCTGGTGCAGCTCCATTGGCAGCTCCTCTTACTGGTCCACACTATCTTCAAAGCCAGCCGCATCATTTTCATTTACAAAGCCATCATGACCAGCACCTTCGCTTTTCTTGCAGACAAGCTCACCATATCTGGTGGTCCTCAGCGTGCCCTCGGCCAGGACACCACCAGACTGCATACTAAAAAGTAAAAAAAAAAAACAACAGCCAGAAGACCATCTAAAAAAACATCCCTGCATCCATCAGAACCACCTCAATGCTGTTTCAATTTAGGAAAGAGTGGAAGACTCACCTCTTTACAGAACACTACATCACAATACATTTACTGGGGCTTATTTGTGAGAGCCCTGCATCACCTTTCCACCACATAAAGTGGTACATGTATAACACAGGGCTCTCAATCCGATTTATGAAGCCACGCAAAGCCACCCTGCATAGCTTTCAGTGGCCTCATACATCTTGAGTAAGGCAACGCAGCGCAAATCGCTGCGTCGCCTTACTCTGCACCCGGGAGGTGTTCCATGGGCGTTGCGGTTGGTTTTCCTATGCAACACCCATGGATTTTGATGCTGCCCCAGATTTACAAAATCATGTAAACCTGGGGAAGCGCCAAATCTGTGCGCCTCCTGAGGTGAAGTGTAACGAGGAGAAATATCTTTATTTCTCCTCATTGTTCCTCTTTCTATGTGTGCTGCAGAAAGCAGCACACAATCCTAAGGGGTTCTTTTCCTCTTTCTATGTGTGCTGCACACATAGAAAGAGGAAAACGCTCCTTAGGATTATTTTTGTGCAGGAAGGTGTTGCTTCCTGCAAAAAAACAATCCTGCATGCAACGGAGGCAACATTGCACTATGGTGCAAGGGTGCCTACGTTGGCACTAGGCTGCCGAAATGGCTCCAGCACAGGGCGAAAGGACATGAATGCACTGTATTGCATAAATACAGTGCAGATTTACCCTTTCACTTTGGGGTAGGGCAGCGTAGCAGGGTGCCTTGGTGTGCTGCCCTACACCAAAATCCCATAAATGAGGGCCTAACTGCCCACAACTCAGCTTCCTCTCAAATCACTTGTTGACTTAATGTTTATCTTTGGCTCTGCACAGTGCTCAGCTGCCTTTTGACTAAGTTTGCGCTATGGAAATTTCCTATACATACATATATACCAAAGGCAATGCTTATTTTGTTTTGCCATGTCTTTGGAAATCTTTATTGTTAAATGACCTGCCGGGTCGTCGCCAGAAAAAACCCAAATTGGATTAAAGTACAAATATTTTTTTTGTTTAAAAAAGTACACACCGTAGCCCCTGGCATTAGTTAGTAAATGGATGTGCTTCTAGCAAAAGATCAGGTTACTTTCACTCACAGTAAAGTTAGCCAACGGCTGAAGTGGGCTGACCTACTGCCTCATGCTCTATGCTGTACAGGGATGAAGAAAAATGTGAATGAAAGCAACAGGCCAATGAATAAAGAGGGATCGCTGAAAAACCTTATAAATAAGTATTTTATGTAGGTAATTTTACTACAATTAAATCGTCTTGGTTAACACCAGAATGAAAAATACATGCATCCATCATATCTGTGTCCTACAGGGAAAGGGCAGTAGCTAAGGGTAGTGGACTGCTCTTGGAAAACCAATTCAGAACTTCCTGTCAAAGGAAGGTTGAGCTAGGAGTACAACCCCATTGTTATGACTCTCATTTAAAAAAAATGGAAACAGAGACAGAAATTTTGGAAAATTAAAACAAGAAAACTCAAGGTGGATTAAATTCCATCAACGAAACAAACAGTTTATTGCCAAAATGAGATCTGAGAAAATAAGACTTTGCACAGCTGGGCATAAATGGAGATGCAACTAAAATGCTAGCAATAAATGTATCTATTGATGCCCCATTAAGACCTCTACTATGCTCCCTAAAAAACCTATGGCCCTTATTCACTAAACATTGCATGGTGGCTCCTGTGTCCCAATGTAATTTAGCACTAAACCGGCAGGCATTAGAATAGTTACTACATATGTGTATTGTTGCTTATGAGGCGCCTGCAGGCCCCCAGCAAAACTTTAGTAATAATTGCCTATATTTCTCAGATAGAATATTCACTGCCTATCATCTGGAAATACTTAGGGGGTCATTTAATGGGAAGATGCTCCATTGTACCATGATCATGGCTCCTCCTAAATGAGCAGCAGCAATTTTGCTAAAACTCCCCCCCTCAACAATGCGGAAAAGCATTGGCAAAGCCAAGCGATCGGGGTTTGTAGCACAGCTATTTGCTTTGCCAGTGCTTGTTGTCTTGGAATGATTTTGTGAAAGTATTAAAAAAAAAAGACAAAGATGGGCCCCAGTGTGTGTGCATGCACACTGATGCACCGGCAGCTATTTTGTTATGTGCAATTTATGTAAAGGATAACAACAACAATTACTGTATAACTATCTGTGTGTCCGAAAACAAAAGTGGTAATCTTTAAATTTTTTTAAGTTTCCAAAACCCATTGAAAGATGGCTGCCCATGCATACACATGCAACAGAGGTGGAAGTGTAAAAATTAATAGTGATGGCCATGGTGTGATGGGAAGGATTCAGGGATAAAGAACAAGTGCGATTAGGAGTTTAGGTGGCAGTGGGTGTACCTTTAAGGAGTGGTGTAGACAGGTTTGCAATTAGTACTCACTGCAACCCATGCCTGGAATACATAAACCTTCAGAGTGGCAGAAACAGAGCACAGCTAAGTCTTTATATGAGGACACAATCAAGAGGTGATAATAAACTGATGCAACAATAACTTTCAAAGAAGAAAGTAAGGGTCGTCTAATTCATTTAAATGGTTTTACATTCAAACAAATTAATGGGTTTGGGTAAGCCATGGACGTCGATTCACGAAAATGCCAGGGTAGCGGCAGTGACAACATAAATCCTTTGACCATAATGATGTCACAGGAAGTGACATCATATGTCCTTTGATCCTGCATCGTCCCAAGAAGTGAGGTCACATAACGGTAATCCTGATGGCATCACAATAAGTGACATTGCTGAAGTCACATAATTAATATTATATATTCGTCTAGGTAAAACAAAGGGTGGATAGCTCTCTTTCCTGAGAAAATTGTGAAAATATGGACTTTACTAGTGGATTTTAATGCACAATTTTCACATATAGGCTCTAAAAACACTCACTGAGTATTCAAGTCCTTTCATTGTGTGCCAAGCTACTGAAATCTGATAGTTCCCATGAGTTCACCCAATTATGTTTTTAAAATTTCCAATGGGTGCACCCTATGTAAAAAAATACCTACATTGCTAGGACCAGCATTTTGCCATGGTGGCCCCTTTGGCCCAAACATTACATTCAATATGCCAGTGCCAGAATTTTCCTAATACTGCTTCTCTTGCACTATGGAGGTCCCTTATGTCAACTGCTATGTCTAATATGTCAAGGACCACATTTTGTCATGGATGGCCCCAGGACCTTGCCACAGTTGCCTTCCCATATGCCAAGAATTTCCTCCAATGTGACATCACAAGCAATTTGTCACAGGTGCCAACTATGCCAAGAATTTCCTCCAGGAAGCCAGTGCTGGCATTTTTGCATGGGTGTTCCATGCATATATGTTATGTTATATGGGTTTGTAAAGCGCACTGTTACCCAAGGGTGTCCTGGCGCTGAGCACTGTATGCCTAGGGCAATAGATACATGAAAACCTCCCCCCCTGAGCCCGGCTGAGACTAAGCTGAAAACAACCAGGTTTTCAGACCTTTCCTAAACGAAAGGAAATCAGTGCCGGTCCTTAGATATAACGGCAGACCGTTCCAGGCATTGGTGGCTCTAAGGACAAAGCTCTTCCCACCCCAGTTAGCCTTTCTCATTCTAGGAACGACCGCCCGCTTTGCTTCCATTGAGCGCAATGTTCTCCCTGGAACATACCATTGGATGCGCTTTTGTAAGTCTTCAGGGCCCGAACCAGTCAGGGACTTAAAGACCGTGCAGAGAGCCTTGAATTGGACTCGCTGTAAGATCGGGAGCCAGTGAAGGTGGCGTAGGTCATTTCTGACCGACATAAACCTAGGAGTGCCTGTCAGCAACCTAGCTGCCGCGTTCTGCACCATCTGCAATCTATTGAGATGTTTTTTATTAATGGTCAGGTATAGGCCATTACAGTAGTCCAGACGGGACAGAATGAGGGCAGAGACGACTGTTCTAAAACTTTCTTCTGTGAGGAAAGGTTTTATTTTCCTCAAGGTCCTCAGAATAAAAAAGCTTATCGACACCACCCCGCTAACCTGGTCCCCAAATGTGAGGGTGTTATCCATAATCACCCCCAAGTTCTTAACTTTCCGAGAGGGGTTGGGGGCAGGCCCATAGCGCTAGGCCACCATGCTGGAGTCCAGAGGTTAGGGTTGTTCCCAAAGATAATCACCTCTGTTTTGCCTGCATTCAACTTCAGGCAATTAGCAGACATCCAGCCAGTTATTGCTAGCATGCAGTCATGGCAGCTTGGGGCCTTTTCTGCTTCCTTACCTCTCTGCAGAGACACCACGATTTGGGTGTCATCTGCGTAAGAGGTTAGGAGTAGCCCGAAAAGATCTTATAAGGGCAGCCAGCGGTCTCACATAAATGTTAAAAAGCGTCGGACTAAGGGATGACCCCTGTGGGACTCCACAGGGGATGGAAAAAGGTTTCGATCTATCCCCACCTAGTTCTACCGTTTGTGTTCTATCGGCCAAAAATGATTTTAGTAGGTTCCAGGCCGTACCCTGGACCCCAGCCTCCGATAAACGGCCCATCAGTACTTCATGATGGACCGTATCGAAGGCTGCCGACAGATCCAACATGATCAAAATGGCGGAGCCTCCTTGGTCCACAACCTCACGCACCTCCTCCGTGGCCTTGATCAGCGCTGACTCCGTGCTGTGTCCCGCTCGGAAACCGTATTGAGAGGGATCCAGCATATTGTTTTCCTCAATGAACAGACTCAGTTGCATGTTCATAGCCTTCTCAAGTATTTTAGCCGGTAAGGGGAGACGGGAGATGGGACGGTAGCTATTTGGATCACTGGGATCTATGTTGGGTTTCTTAATTAGTGGCAACATTGAAGTAGTTTTCCATGCTTTAGGGTAGTGCCCTTCCCTCATTATGAGGTTCAATAGGGAGGTTAGAGTGTCGGAAATAATTTCCGGGGAAATTTTGATAACTGCAGCTGGACAGGGGTCCATGGGGGAACCTGATCTGCAACCCATCAGCAGACTGGTAACTGGTATATATTTCCCTACAGAGTGCCAGCAGTAGCATTTTGCCGAGGGTATACCATATCGCTTCTATACAAATTCTTTCCATAAACATAAGGTGCAAAAGGCACAAACGTTGGGTTTCTAATTATTAATGCCTGCAGCAAGGTGAACCAACACTACTTTACTCCTGTTCTTCCAATATGTAGTCTTATAAAAATATATGTATTTGCTGTATGTTTTAAATCTCCATAAACATTGGGACAGAGGTGTTTAAAATTAGAGCAACTTTATTTTTGCATTTTTTGTGAAAAGCAGTGGAACCAATCATGTTGCAGTAATGATAGATATGCCAAGGATACTTACAACGTTAGAGACAGTAAAAGTGATGGACACAGGTTTACCACTGTTTTTGCTGTAGAAAAGTGAAGGAAGAATCAGTGTTTTGACACTTTTTATGGGAAGGGGTATATGGCCACATAAAGTTTGCGCCACAACTTTTTATGCAAGGAGTGGGCGCTCTGCAAAATTTCTTATCAATTATATCCCAAGTGGAAAAAGTGAAGACAAGTATTAAGTAAAGGCATACTTTGTAAATACATTTTCTTAATTTAGATGTATGACAAATACCACATGGTTGAGAAATCTTGCTACACCTGCGTTTACAGACACATTTGGGCCAGCCAATGCTGGGGGAACAATAGTAGGTACTTGTTACAGGTATGGGAGATGCTAGAATAAAACTTACATCATCTTTCCGCCTCATATGCTGGGTTCTGCCATCTCATTTCACTATTCTTTTTTTCATGACTCAGAGTAGGCAGTACAGCAAGGGAATCTCAAAGGCAATTAACTTGTGTGCACTATGATGCAAGAAGCTAGATCAATGGAAACAAGAACATGCCAAACATTTGAACTAACATGCATGCTCACCCCATCACTCTTTGAAAGTAGGGGTGTTTTTAACTTGCAAAGTGGGGCATGTTGTTTGTTTAATAAATGTGTACATGTAATTTGACTGCAAAGTGCTGGTACACACTTCGAGAATTCTCGACTATCTAATCAAATGCAGGGCCCCTGGCCACTCTGCTATAATACCAGGAATACAGTTAATCTGAGGGAAGGACATGCTCCAGAAAGGCATCCGTTTAAATGCACATGGTAAAAATAATAATTGCATGCCTGATGACTCTTGTCTTTTTTACAATTGTTCTTTTTTAGGCCGAGCCTACAGTGCTTGCAACTGATTTGTTGTATGTACTTTGTGGGGTTTGACACCTCCCATCGCTTTGCATTGGCTTTTGTCTATGCCATTCAAAAATTATAGCCTCCAAATGGTTAATGGTTGGCGCATGTCCCACCTTTTTTCAAAAGTTAACTCCCAGGGAGTATTGCTGCGGGAACTGGCAGGACATGCGGCGGGCAGTTCGGGCTGGACTGTTCCCATTGGGCGCAGGGTCAAGACTGATTTGCATATGGCTGGGTTGAAACTGGAACGGTATGGGGAGCAAAAAAAACAACGGATTTAGGCCCAGATCTCTGTACTGAGGTGAATGTATGACATTGTTCTGTATTCTGTCCATCAATTGTTCTTTTTGCATTTGTCACCCCGAGTGGGACAGGTATGCCCAGACGTGGGTCCCATGCTCTCCATGCCACTGGAGTCAAGCTATCCTGCCTGATGAGGGGTGAAACCCCGAAACCGGTCTTAGGATGCTTGTTTCCAGTCCAGGAAGGACCTGGCCTGGCATTTCGGGCTGGACTGTTCCCATTGGGAGCAGGATCAAGACTGATTTGCATATGGCTGGGTTCAAACTGGAATGGCATGGGGAGCAAAAAAACGATGGACTTAAGCCCAGATCTCTGTACTGGGGTGAATGTATGACATTGTTCTGCATTCTGTCCATCAATTGTTCTTTTTGCATTTGCCACCCCGAGTGGGACGGGTATGCCCAGACGTGGGTCCCGTGCTCTCCATGCCACTGGAGTCAAGCTATTCTGCCTGATGAGGGATTTAACCCCGAAACCGGTCCAAGGATGCTTGTTTCCAGTCCAGGGCGGACCTGGCCTGACAGTTTGGGCTGGACTGTTCCCATTGGGCTCAGGGTCAAGACTGATTTGCATATGGCTGGGTTCAAACTGGAATAGCATGGGGAGCAAAAAAACGATGGATTTAGGCCCAGATCTCTGTACTGGGGTGAATGTATGACATTGTTCTGCATTCTTTCCATCAATTGTTCTTTTTTCACACAGTGGATACAGCGGGGTTCATGTTTTGCTCGCACTGCTGTTGTATCCCAATGCGTTCACACACAAAAAGACTCCCTCCCTCCGCGCTTGCATACACACCCACCCCGTCTTTTTGTTTATTTATTTTTTCTCTCTTGGCACACATCCCCCTTTCCTTGTTCTCCCTGGCCAGGCTGTGCGGGTGCACAACAAACATAAACCCCAGCTCGTAAGTAGCACCTCCAACCCCTGCATCTTTCTCACTCCCAGTCTCTCCTACCCCTCACTTCTCTGATCAGTCAGTGGTGAGAATAGAGGAGTGGGGGTTTGCCTTCTCTAGACAATGTGGCAGTCTCACACTCATTCACAGAAACTCCCTGAGATGCAGGACCGCTCCCAATGACTCATTTTCAGTCTTTTTAATGTATGTCAGTGAAAATGTCCACATCCACTACCTCTAACATCAGATTGAATGTGATTTACTATCCACCGGTTCAAAACAACACCTTCATTGAAGAACGCATGGATCTCTTCACCTCTCAACTTGTCATCTTGGACAACGCTATCTTCCTTGGAGACTTCACCTTTTACTGGGGAGACTAGAGTAGCTGCTATGTGGACACTTTTACTTCCCTTCTCAAAGACAATGTTCTCCAACAATACTGCCATGCACCCATACACCACAAAGGCGCCATTCTGGATCTAATAATCTCCAATTCCTCCAACCTACAGTCATATGACCCCATTCCAGTCAACTGGTCTGACCACTTGCAGATCCTGTTTTCCCTATCTGGCTCTTATACCAAAACATCCGTGCAACCCAAGAAAGAGAAAATATGGTTCAGGGACACACACAACCTTGACCCAGAAGCCATGGGCATCATGGCCCTTACTACCCCGATTTTGATTACACCTCACCTTGATAATAATGAGGCCACCGACAAGCACAACTCCTGCATGGAAAACCTTATCGACAAATGTACACCACTAAAGTTTAAATTATCCAGACCAAAACCCTCTTGTCCTGGATTCTCAAAAGAACTTTATGAAGAAACGAAAGCTTATTAGAAAATGTGAAAAAGATTGGAGACTAGCAACCTCTCACCTGAGTACGATTGAGCTTCTAAAAGCCAGAAAGCATGACAAAGACCAAATCCTCAAAGTCAAATCCTCCAATATCAGAGCCCTCATGAATTCTGCAAATAACAGACTGAAGCACCTGTTCGAGGTCATCACGCAGACTACAAACCCCTCCCCCACTTCAGCTCCTTAGTCATCAGTAGCCCACTGCAACAACTACAGGGATTTCTTTGATAAAAAAGTTAGAAATATCAATATTTTGCTACTCACCAACGACTCCCCAGAAATTATGGAGATTCTACCATGCAAGGCGCTGCATTCATGGTCACCTTTCTCCCCAGTTTCCAAATTGGACCTAGTTGCTGACTTACAACCTGCTCACAGATGTTGACCCGTTCGTTGCAGCAACAGTCATGGCTCACTTTAAGGTGGCCGCCCTCTGGCATATGAGGGTCACCAACTTTCACCTGCACACAGGCAACAATCTGATTGGCATAGCAGCCATCTCCTCACACCTCGCTGCAGGGATGCGATCACCAGAACCCCCCACTAGACCTTGCTCTCTCCAGTGCTTTCCTCTCCCTCACAGAGCACATTGATCTTGGCAAGCAGGCAGTAACTGGTGCTCCAGGTTCTAGGGACAGGTGATCTTGAAGGCCCTGGGTGATGTCATCTCATGTAGATGGGAGATTGGCAGACCTTGGCCCTAGTCCTGGTCAAAGTCAGCCCTACTAGTTGCCTGACAGTTGACTATTTTGGGAACCTCAAGGACTCCTTCTTATAGTCCATTTCCAGACAACAAATGCGATTTAGAGTCTGAGGGGCCGATTCCGATCTCGGCCGGTAGGGCTCCGAATCGGATTCGGCATAACCGGATCCGATTCGGAGCCCTATTTCCCGACCGATTCGTACGCGCGTCCGGACGAGCGAGTACGATGCGAATTTGCCGACCGACTCGTTCGGGCGTCCCAACCGCTCCGACCGACTCGTTCCCGGGTCTAACCGCACCGACCGACTCGCTCGGACACGACTCGCACCGCGCAATGGAGACGTTCCCCGGCCGGGTAAGTACGATGCGCGCCGTGAGCAGTCCGACAGACACGCGCCGTCCGGCTCGAAAGAGCAGTCAGAGGCGTACTTCGGGGGTCCGTGTCGGACCCCCCTGTACGCGTAGCTGCGCGAGTCGCACACAGGGGGGACCCATGGGTCCCCCCTACCTGTGCGTGTACGGCGCGAGTCGCTTCGCCACGTTCCCGCTGTAGGGGGCGCCCTTGTTCGTCTCGCACCCATTGAGGCAATGGGAGCCCGCGTACGCATTGTACGACTGGCTCCCATTGACTTCAATGGGATTCCGACCGACTCGAGTACGATAGCATACGGACGCATTGTACTCGTTCGGTCGGGCTGCACGGGTCCGATTCGGTCGGAAATCTCTCCGGGTCCGGCTCGGTCGGAGAGATTTCCGGCCCGAATCGGAATCGGCCCCTGAGTGTTTGTTATGCTGGGTGTCTGCTTCCTTTTGAAGTGCCCTCTCCTCTGCTCTGCCCTTCCTCCAGAACGCAGACTGTCACAGCCGGAGTGACTCCAAATCTGATGGCCCCACAACACAGGCCATGGAAGTGACTAGAGGGTGAGAACTAGATGTCAGTCACAGTGATATGTGTATCGAAAGGTTACCCAAGGCCTCAGCCCTACGCTTTATAATTCTCTTATCAGCCCCATTTCCTTTCTGAGATGTGCTCAGGTACCTTCCCAGTGACCTCTCTCTGAATCAAAGAGCACCATTTGAAATGTACAGAAGAGCCTGGCTCTCCCTTACCCCAGTGTGTCCCACCCAGCTTACTGGAATGCAGCAATACACAATCTGTCTGGGGGTATTCCTCTACAGCCCCTCCTCATGGTTATCCAGTCAGCCCTGAGTCTCCCAAAATGGAACTCACAGCGGCATATTTACAAGAACTGATGCATAGACATCGATGAGTCAGATTTCTTGCGCCTGCCGAGAATGCCCTAACAACGTCATGGATGAGCTGTATTTACAATAGAGTGCTTCATGGCGTAAGGATTCACAGATGCGTCAGAATTTCTGAAGCATCGTTTGGCGCTAAAGTGACGCATTGCTGGAGTTGGTCGTAAGACTGACGCAACTCGCAATGCGCCAGAACACAGAGGCGAGTCCCATGTTAAAAGTACTGCATCAATCCTTACTCCTGGTTTGAGAAAGCATAGGGATTTTCACGCAGTCAAGCCATGGAGTGACACAGTGAAAAGTTGTAAATTTCACTGTGTCAGTTCTACATGGCTTTTAACGTGGGAACGCTCACTCTGCATACATTATAAATGACGCATTGGGCCCAATGCATCAGTTTGTAAAAGTGGAGCAGTGTGGAGCACTGATTGCACAGCTGCTGCGTAAATAAAAATGACGCTGCAGCGGCGCTAGCTCCTTGTAAATATGACCCAAAGTATTCCATATATGGAACCATTCACAGGCAAACATACACCCAGCACATGCATGTAGCCAGTGGCGGCTCACTGAGGGAGTGCTGCGGGGCGGTAGGGTGGGGCAGGGGAGGGGCAGAGTGGGGGTAGTGGACTTGGACTTACGACGGACAGAACTCCTCTGAGTTCTGTCCGTCGTATGTCCAAGTCCACTACCCCCCACCCTGCCCCTCCCCCGCCCTGCCTCACCACCCCGCAGCACTCCCTCAGCGAGCCGCCACTGCATGTAGCATACACACACTGCACAGCACCACATCCTTCATGTATTGTACCTTTCGCAAGCACAAATACACACAGTGCATGCATATAATATATAAATAATTCTTAGAACTGCATTATCCCTGTTTTGTACCACTAACAGGCCCACATTCTCCCAGCACATGTGTATGACACACGCACTCCACAGCAATTCACACCAAACCGATGTAGGCCAAGGTAAGTTAAGCACACAGCAGCGTAACTTTGAATGGGTGAGCCTGTAGTCCTCGCTCCATTGGCACGGGTAAAAAGGAACTGTTCACTCCTACTGATCACTACACAGTATACTGCCACCACCATGCTCATCCTTCTTAACTCCTGGTAAAGACAGTAGGCTTTTATCACTATGAGGGTAGCACTTTGAGTGCCCATCCCTTCAGTCCGTGAGACAGGCCTATGCCATGGTGCAGGCACATTATCCGTGTTTACCCATGAGCATTAGGGATTCAGACATCACTACAGTTGGGGAACTCAGGGTAGGGGTGCACTTCCAATACCATTTGTGGGACTTTTCAGTCCTGTTAGAACCTGGGTTGGTGGTTGAATGGGGTATGATCCCTAGTCAATCAGCAGCCACAATCCTAGTCAGGGTAAGAAGGCAAGCCCTAAATTAACCTTTGCTCACCCTCTGTTAGCTTGGCACAGATCATCCAGGCTTAACTTGGAGACAATGCATAAAGCATTTGTGCAGCACTTCATATAGTAAAACAGTGAAAACACCACACAAAAAGATTCCACACCAGGTTAGAACAATAGAGCTGAATTTAATAAATAAAACAAGATCAAAATGACTAAAATCCAATAAGTGGAACTTCAGACATTGTATTTCAAAGTTTTTATTAGGCCGGGGCAGAGTTCTAAGGTGTTTCCAAAGTGGAACTGCAGCATCTTCTGCTGAGAGACGCATCCCTGAGCAGAACCGACGCATCACCGCTGTTGTGTGGATTGAACCCTCGCAAAAGACTTGCATCACTCGCGTCACCGCAGCCTCCCACATCTGGGACCAACACATCGCCTTCGGAACTGCTGCAACACGACGCTCTACCCGACGCAAGCTCCTCGTATTCCTCATCAATGGCAGCCTTGAGACCGATGGCGGATCTCCGCATTGCAGTTTCTCCTTTCATCTGAACCAACGCATCACCTCTGCTGTGCTTCATATCCTCGATACTGGACATCGCATCGCAAACCCCACAGACAGGATCTTTTGCGTCGATGCACCAGGACCTCACACCAGAGCCTTGTTGTATCTCGGAACCAGTGCATCGCCTAAGCTGCACGACGCATCTTTGATGCAGAACCATGCAAGCACCCCGCAACCAGGATTAAGGTACTTTGGTTCACTGGGCCTAACTGGGTTCCTGTAGCCGGCCCACATTCAATCATGGTCTGCCTGAACTTTTTACTTTGTACTGGTCCAGCGCAACCAGATATCTCAATTAACACTTTTTAGGTCTCGGCTAGACAGCGCATGTGCCGTCTCGAAGAGACATGTTGTGTTTAATCTGTGGGCTTCAGCCAGCCCACAGGCTTCCCATCTGCTCGCTCCATTGTCTGTCTCATATTCTTTGTCACCATTTGTCCATGCCATTCATGGTCATGCCTCTTCTTGTATTTTGTCCTCCCTCCAGGGTTCTGGTAGATGGCGCTATTGAGCTCTGCGATCTAGTAGAGCATGGAATCCCGCTCCTGAAGTTCCGAGGATTTTCCTAGGCCCGGACTCTCGTCGTGGGTGCTTTATCAAAGCGCCCTCAGGAATTTGCTTCCTTTTCACTTTATGCCTGGCATTTGAATTTGACAGGACGCCTGCCTCCTGCGGAGGATTAGTCCTCCCATTGGGACTATCAGTACTCCTTCTTTCTTCTGTCCTGAAGAGGCCTCAAATCTGCAGGCCGAAACGTGTTGACACTTATGTTGGAGGAGTCTTTATAAACTTCATTCAACCGTGTTAAGGACATTTGGCACACACATTTAAAAGTAAAGAGGAGAAAACATTTCCTTATGTGTGTACAACGCACAGACTATCTCCAATTTGGACTGTGTGAAAAATAAACAACACAGCCACAATCAATAAAACAATAGGAAGAAAAAAGGAAAAAAAAAAACGTTCTAGTCGGCACATTAGGTGTAGAAGTCTTGTGTTATATGTTTTATGTACATGTAAATATTTTTTATTAATTGTTCCTTATACATATTTGGTTTATTTGATGTATTTTATGTATGTGCAATACGGTGAATTGCTTTGCGTATATTTGTTTTGTTTGACAACATTGAAGAACCCAGGTATTTACTGTAGGAGTGAACGAATATAAGCTTAATTTATGTGTCTAAAATAAATTTGCAGAAATCATGCAGAGATTGCCAATGATTAAATAGGGTAATCACAGGACAAACTAGGTTACACGTATTCATTCCCGCATTACAACCACTTCTTTATTTACATATGTTTTAGCCCATATGATGTGGGGTAACTAGGGCTCACCCCTATATTTTGCTAGTCCTTCTCCAGAGCATGGACCAAATACTTGTAAACATCCACAAATCCAGTTTTTAGGGCCATTTTAGGACCTACTTTTTTCTTTGTTTTTCAGCACTTTACACAGTGCTTGTGCTTTTATCAGCTCCATCACCTCCCACCCAACCTCACCCTCCCAAATACCACTTCAACTGTATGGCATGCTTTACTGCTGCCATGACTTGTTCATTTTATTTACAATCAAGCACGCCACTGGAATGTTGCTTCCCTGATATCCGGTTGTTCACTTTACCATTCCAACTGTACGGTACTCTTTACTGCTCCCTTGACTTGCTCGCCCTCCTTGATAACAGCTGCACATGTGAAGGGACCATGACGGCGAGCTGCACTTCTGCAACACGAGATGATGCTGCTCCAGCAAGCCATGTAAATATTACTCACAAAGTAAGTTGTTTTTACATTGCATGTCCTTGAGGTCATTGTTACATCCAATGCGCTAACCGGAGCGGAGTCAGATTTCAATGCACAAATTTTAACTCTGATTTATGGCCAAGGTATGATCGCATTTACAATTTCATCTTCCATCAAGAATTACAAAGCTACACATTTTGTTGATGTAACGTTTTGTAAGTGTGTACAATGGAAAGGCTTGCCTCATAGTTTGTTAAAAGCTTTCCTCTTTTCTGTTCTCCTATGCCTCCTTTTATAAGCACTGGGGGAGGTTGTGGAGTAACTGCTTGATCTGCTGACTTTGAAGCTGGGGAACCACGTTCGAGTCTCGGCTGCAGGCTCAGCATCCTCTGATTCTGGGCAAATCCTGGATCGTTTTATACTTGCAATGATTGCTGTTTGCCACCGCCTGTATTTATTTTCACCCGACATGTGCAGTGGAAAAAATTGACTCCTGCTTTGTTAAAGGTTTTCCTCTTTACTGTTCCCCTATACTTCCTTTCATAAACTTTGGGAGAGGATGTAGCGTAAATACTTGAGCAGCCGACTTTGACGTTGGGGAATAGGATTTGAATCTCAGCGTCGGCTCAACATTTTGTGATTCTGGGCTAATTACTTTCTCCGTTCCTAAAAATGAATACATGCAACTGGCGATACCATTGTGTCGAGTTTGCGCTACATAAAGCAAAAAAAGGTGATTTCTTTCTGAATACTCTGGAATGGATTTTAATATAGGCATGATCTTTTTATTTGTTGTAATGATTTTGCAATTAGAACATTATTATGCACCCAGTTAATTCACATGCTTACCCCTACAGCCATTCTACATGCCTACAGGCACAGACTTCATGCTTTTTTACTTCGCTTTCAGCCATGCTGAACAGACGTGCTGCTATACAACATGGCAAAAAGACATTAACATTAACCACACCAATAGCTCTTAGATTGCAGAGACCTATTGGCTTTGCCAATGCTTGTTGCTTCTTGGCACTATTTTACATAAAAACTAGGGGTGGTCAAAGAATTCCACTCCCCCGGTGGAGTTTTGCCCACTCCGTGCTCCTCGCGGAATGCGGAGTTCCTTACAATCTCATCCACGTACAATGAGATTAAGAGCTTCTGTGCTGTAAATTGCAACCAGCGTTGGGCATGATGCTGCCTCAGTCGGGCTGCCAGTGGCTCCATCGCCATCGCCAAGAGGACAGGGGATAAGGGACAGCACTGGGGCGTGCCACGTGTTATGGGGAACGGGCCCAATGCAATCCCATTTAAGCGGAGTCTGACTGTTGGGGAGGTGAATAACAACTGGATAAGGTGCACAAATTTGGGGCTAAGGCCCATGCGAGGTAAAAGAAAGAATAAATACGGCCACTCCAGCAAGTCAAACACCTTAGTGGTGTATAACAATGCGACAATGGCATGCAGGCTGCGTTACATGCTGTGAAGCACAGCGAATAGTGTGTGCAAATTGTGTTCTGTAGATCATCCTGGCACAAAGCCTGATTCATCTGGGCGTACTATATCGGGTAGGAGCGCGAGGAGATGGTTGGCAAGTAGCTTGGTGAATAGTTTGCTGTTAACATTTATCATTTAAAGTGGCTGGTAAGAGTCACACCGGTTTGCTGGTTTATCAGGTTTAACAATGATTCCTTCTCGGAGCGATGGGGGTAGTTCTCCAGATCCCAGGGAGGCCTCACACTTGACTTGTAGGTGGGGAGTCAGCAGGGCAGCGCATGCCTTGTAAAAGGAGGACGTTAGGCCATCCAAGTTCAATGCCTTATCACTAGGCAGGCATTTTAGTTTGTTGACCTGCTGTATCTCCTCCTCCGTAAAGGGGGAGTCTAGTAATGTGCGGTGTGAGCATTCAAGCCAGAGCAGCTGTATCATATCAAGGTACGCTGTAAGCTCCCCTATGCCCGGGGTCACTGTAGACTGGTAGAGTCAGGTGTAGTAGGAGGTCATTATGTGTAACATGTCAGTGGGCGTGGAGTGCTGTCTTTGCTGATTACCCATCAGTTCTACTACGTATTTCGAAGCCCGCGGCTGGCAAAACATGATATCAAGAGTTCTACCAGGTTGCTTTCCCTCACCATATTGGTGTGCCACCACATCGCGAGTTAGGATGCTCAGTTCCCGCAACGCCTCATTATTTAACTCAGTGAGTGTTTCACGGTAAGTCGCCATAGCAGCGGGGGATTTAGAAGCATAGTATTCTAGCTCCAGTGCCCGCATCTGACTCTCCAATGCTGTCAGTCACGCTCTTATCGCTTTGAGGATGCCAGCCTGTTTTGCAATGCACACTCCACAAATCACAACTTTAAAAGCATCCCATAGCACCAATGGTGAGGAGACTGAGCATATATTTAATTCAAAGAATTCTAAAATAGCAGTACCGACCTCAGCACGAAAGGCAAGTCTCAAAAAGCTCAAGGCGGCAACCTCCATGTAAATGCTTGCGAGTTAGCCTGGAGCAGGGCAAGTTCAAGAAGCACCGGGGTATGATCCGAGAGAGATCTGGATAGGTGGGAGACTGCAGTTGTCCATGTGAGGACATCTCGGGTAATAAGCCAGTAATCTAAGATTGACCATGTGCCATCTGTTGATGTAATGCATGTACCCTCTTCGCTTCGTCCGTGCATATACCTCCAGACATCCACGAGGCAGTCGTCATTTATCAGAGTGTGCAGTTGCACAGCAGCGTTAGGGTGAGGGAGGCGGGGCGCACGAGTGATCTACAGCTAGGTCTAGAAGTACGTTAAAGTCTCCCCCCATATCACTGTACCGGGTCCCTTATTAGCAATTTTACGCCACACAGTGTCACTACGCAGGCCTCCTGTGCCATCTGTACACCTCATTTCTACAATGACCCTCTCCCTATGGGTAGTACTTAAATTTGTCAACTGCTTAAAGGCTCCCTAGGCCTCTCTGCCTCCACTATTACGCAACTATGTTTTATGGTTATGTATGAGTGTATGTGTGAGATCATCCCCTCAACTCTTGCATTTCGCACACTGCCGATAGGTGCTTGAATGACATGGCCTTGGCACTCATCTTGACCCCACTCAAGATGAGTAAACAGGAAAGATGAGTAATCCCTTGGCACTTGGCTTGACCCCACTCAAGATGTGTAAGCAGGAAAGATGAGTCACCAGCACAAAGAGTAAACAGGATGGACTAAAGCTCATGAGCACACACACGTAAACAGGATGAATGAGTTCATCGGCACACATGGCCTCTACCCCAGGCATGGCTCAGCTCAGGATGAGTAAGCACGCAATACAAAGACTATTTAAATCATCCCCACTGACCCATTCAGTTGCTTGGCTTCAAGATACCTACCTCCCGTTTGACCCCTGCTTGGACCGCTGTAGGCTTCTTCTGCCTTCTTCATTTATCGAGCTTCCTCTCTTCAGGCCTGGGAGTTCCGGGGCAGTGCGTCACAGGTGCGTCCGTCTCCTTAGCAGCAGCATTTCCGGATCTCCACCTTTCAGGCATCACTGGCCGAAACCCTGCAAAAGGAAAAGACAAAGACTCATGAAAACTCTCTCTACGCTCTCCTACTGGTCAGTGCACTGATGGTTCAGTTTTGAATCAGACTCGCATAAGATTTGTGACTATCGTAGCTTGTTTATCTGCTTGATGAAATTCCCCCAGAAAAAACTGTAAGAGCTTTTATAGTAAGAGGCACCTCTTCATTTCAGTTTCAAAAGACTGTCTCTGCTGCTAAAGGGCCTCCTGAGCCCAGGATGACAATGTGCTTGAATTAAAGCCTCTTCAGCATCAGCTTTCATGTGGAGATAAAACATGATAAAGATATAGGTGCAAATAATAAAAACTCAACAATTATATGATAATTATTTTGAATGCGCTCAAGGTGATGCCTGAAAAACGGACTTTCACTATGCCTTGTACCCAAAATGTGTCAAATTAATATTAGTGGTATGTGCCACAAGAGCCATACTAAGTTACCAGTGAGTAAGGAGAATAATTATGATGATTGGGGAAGTTTGGTAATCTGTCAGTGTTTTTGTTTGTTTCTTTGTAAGGTAAACTCAAGAGCTCCTCAAACTCTGCAAGTCACGATCCATCCTGTGAGGCACCATCCATCTGAATCACCAGTCGCTGAAGCTACTGACCAGTGTTTGTTCGTCTCCACCTACTCCCACTCCCTGTCCCCTATCACTTTCCGCTTGGGGCTAATCGCTCATATCCTGTTTCCTCCAGGTGTGGAGGACTAGGTCACGGGGGTGTGGGCATACAAGCTTTGCGCCTGCGGACCCCTGAATTTCAGGTGAGTGGTACTGGCCTGTCACACGGCTGCAAAGTACTCTGGGCAGTCATTGTTTGGGCCATAAACAGAGAAAAATATGACGGCTGTCGGTGCAGTATGCCGGACAATATAACATATCGTCCATCTGTGTCGCTGACAATTTGGATCCAGTGCAATGGTAAACCCCTGCGTATCAGTATGGTTGTCCCTTGCGCATAGTTGGAATAATAGGCCAAATGCATATGCCTACACCAACTCGCTTTTTGGCGGGAGGATGACGAAGAAGTAAGGTGAAGCTCTTGGCGAAAGCATACATCATACAATGTCTTACTATATAGGCCTGCACTAATCTGACTCTGTGCTGGTCATTTAGACCCCTCATGTTCCAAGTGAGGCATCTAATAGTAGGTGTCATGCCATCTAGGGGTAAGGTCTGCAGCAAGATGTGTAAGGCTTCAGTGACCCATTTTTGCAACCTTCAAGAATGGAACATGTGGGCCCGGCTCTAAATATGAAAAATATGACAAAATGTCTAGGATGTACTTATTAGTCAGCCCATGGAGTGCTGTGATGTCAGAAGTCATGAGCATGGTCTGTCTAAGAGAAAAACAAGAACAACAAACAAGAACATTTATGTATCCTCCCACCCACTTCAGCACCCAACCCTGGCGGAAATTCAAAACCCACCCCCCACACAATCTGTTTCCCTAGTGAAACAGAATGCAAAGTAAAATAGGAGCGCCTAATGCGCCATCCATGGTAGCATCTGGATGCGGTCACATCAGCAGAACTGAGGATCAATTGCGTCTCATTGCACAAAGGGGCCGCGCTGCTCTCCAGGCGGCCCGTAGGTCCATAGTGTCAATCATTACCATCCATGCCGTCTTCCTCTCTGCAGCGCGAGATGATCCCACCTCCTTCGCTATGCTTTTAGCAAATTTGAGGGCTGCCTTTGGCTCAACAAAATGATGAGCCTTCCCTCCATGTGGAATGCGTAACTTAGCGGGGAATAAGAGAGCATAATTAATGTCCAGTTTTTTCAGGATTCTCTTGGTGGGTAGGAATTCTCTGCATGCAGCCTGCACAGAGGGGGTGAAGTCCAGATAGAGAGAGAATGTGGTTCCCTGATAGTGCACCTCCCTACGTTCTCAGGCCTGGTGAAATACCACATCTCGAAATGTGCAATTTAGCAAGCAGGCTACTATGGGCCTTAGTATAGAGCCGGGTGGCGGCCATTGCGCCAGAGTGCGGTGAGCCCTCTCCACAATAAAAACTGGGGATAAGACTTCTCCGAATAGCTCATACAGCATGGTTTCTATGTTGTCTTCATTTTATCTATATTGGTGGATTCAGGGACACTGGTTATTTGGAGATTGTTGCGCCGGGAGCGCGCCTCCAGGTCTTCATTCTTCCCTTTGATAAGCTGGAGGACTTTGGAGGTGCTCTAAGGTTGTAGCATGCCCATCATCCACCTCTGAGACCCTGGCCTCCAGGTGGTCTATTCTATCTTCATGTTTATCAACCCTCTTTTTCATGCAGTCCAGGCGACTGGCCACTTGGTCTAATTTGGCATCAATGGCTCGTAGGCTAGATTTAACGTCCACAAGAATTTCGTTTAGGCCCTCATCGTGTCCATCAGCCCCCACTTGGGTTGTCGATTTGTTCTTCTTGCAAAGTCCCCTGGCTCGCCTGCCAGGCGTGTCTTTTGCCCTCAAACGTGAGTTTTGATTGGCATGTGTCTTGTTTGCCCATAGTGTCCTTGTGTGGGGCGTGGGTGTCAGCTGTAAAATACAATGTGGGAAAAAGGGCCACACTATGGCACAGTTATATCCTGTCCAGCAGAGCCAGTGCCATTAGCGGAATCTAGTCTAGACAGGCGTCTCGAGTAGTCGGCGATGGTCTCTCCCACTTGGGCACCCCTACTCAGGGCACAGACAGTGGCAGGGGGAGGCAAATATTCAAGTACAGTTCGGCCTAATTGTTCCAACCAATTTGCACTCTGCCAGACATGTGTGAATAGCGAGCCAGGGAACGTATTCCGGTTGCAGTCCGTATGTGTGACTCCGTCACTCCTGGGGAAGGAAATAGAAGCCGGGAGGCACGAGCAGGAGACACAATGCCGTTCAGTCCATCAGGGGGGCTGCCAATGTCGCAGGTGGGCCCCGGAAGTGTGATCCGCAGGCAGGCCTAGTCGCTCGGGCCAAAGCACGTGTCATCAACAGGGTGCGGGTAGTAGGCTGGTGGTCACTTTTTAATTGAAATCCATGTGGATGGCCCTGTCTCTCCCTGGGATGAAAATCGACGCTGGAGGTGTGAGCAGGCTGCTCAACACTGCCAAGAACGCCAGGGGAAAGCCAACAGTCCACAGCAAACTGCAGTATGGCTCCAAATTTAAAGGCAGTGTCACAACCAGGCCCCGGCGCAGCAAGCATATGGCAAGCATCAGCTCTGTCCATGTCTCAATCAATAATTAAAAAAGGGCCTGTCAGAGCCCGAGCTCGTTGGCAAAGCCAGGGAATCTGGGGGAGCACGAAAAGTATCACCATATGTGGGCCCAGTGACTCTGCGTCGATGCAAGGAGCACCCCCACGACAGCAGCACCACCGAGGACACCCCTCCCCAGCAGGGGGGCCAAAATCAAAAGAGCAGACCAAGAGGCAAGGTGCAAAATATCTTCGGCTGCGGCTAGATAAACTTCAGTCAGGCGTCCACACTGGTGAACTGTAGCACGGCAGGGCCGAGGCCGGTCGCCCTTTTAATAGTCCCCCGGGACACGGCCCCCACCTCCGATGGTGTCAATAGAATGTCCACTCACCACCACAGCCTGGTGTCCAGCCACGCAGGGTCCTGCGATTATCGACAAGGATCAGCAGCAGCCTCTCTCGTATCTAGGTCAGCGGGTATCACTGTCTCGGCCCTCCACACTGGCTCGGTGCCCCAGATCAGTGACTCTCATGGGCAGGCTCCGTCGGGGTCCCACCCCCGCAGCTCCTCCTCGCAGCAGCTGTAAACCCCGGCCGGGCACACTCCTCAGCACTGCTCCAGAAGCGCGAGCCCCCCATCGGCACAGCAGGCCCACAGCTCTCAAACGCCTCTAAGTTGTGCTCGGACTAGGCGCTGCCTTGCCAATCCCCACCCTGCCAGAGCTCACAGTTGGCCCATAGAGGCTTTGCGCGATCCGGGCTAGGTATACATGGATTAAATGACGTGAATGAGCTCACTGGATGAGGTTAAATGTTGGATGTTGTTTTCGGTCGTCAGAGCCTCTCTATAGAGCAGCCATCTTGCTGCCTCGATATGCTCCGCCCCCTTGCTTAGATCAATGTAAAACCACCAATTCTTCATAGGATCAAGAATATAATTTGCATGATCACATTGATTAATCAAAATTAGTTAATCATCATCTTATTCATTACTTTTTGTAACAAGGAAAACTTTTACATATTACACACACCATAACAAAACATGATTAGACATTTATAATGCACATTTGACCAGCAAAACTTAGATTTATGCTGAACCTACACCATTCAATACTAAGTTTAAAAACTCAATCAAATTAACATAGGCATAACTTCAATCCAGTTCAGTTCATTGAAGCATAATGGTACAGAGTAATTGTCCAAATTATACTGTCTGAACTCCATTTTGTGCTGTAAACCAGGGGTTGAAACAAGTCCTTGATACACTGAGACACATGCCTCGCTCTGGCCACTCGAGCTTTTCTAGCCAAGCTGAAGAAGTGTTCTCAGCCTGCACTTTACAAAGATATCTTCCTTCACCAAAAACCCAAATGCTACTATGCAATTTGAATAGGTTTTAGAGGCCTCTTCCAATTCCTTCAATTAAGCTGCGCACTTACTGAGATAGATGCAATTCTCTAATTTGTTCATGTTTCAAAGTAAAGGTACAAAACCTAAAACCCGAGGTGTCGGGTAAAGGGCCTAGCCATTAAACTGGGATAGGGTTTCCAATCAGTTAGATCCAGAAACACCAACAGGAAGAAAATGTCTTTCTTGAGTCCCCTCACTCACCAGGGTTTCCCACGGTGACATGCTTCATCATAGGGGCCATCTCAGCTCTCTACGAGCCGAGGCGTGCTGCGACTTGCGAAATTTACGTAGGAGCACTTTTGTGGAAGACTATGTGTAGTGTAAGAGTGTAGTGGAGTCGACTAAAGTGTGTTAAAATACCTTGCTAGAGGGCGAAAAACTTTATTGTTGCTCCTAGTTTGGTATGTCTAAAAGGGTGTGAAACAAGTAAACCTAACTATAATGAGTCAGAAATCCTTGGTATACATCAACATGTTTCGAGCTTCCAAAGCTCTTCATCAGGACCACACAGGGACCAGCCCTGTGTTTGCCACTCTAATTAAGCCAATATGAGGCAATCTAAACAATGATTAAATGAACGCTGCAAAAGTAAAGCATGCGTTAATCCATACATACGATCAAGACTTTTTCACGTAGTATTTCAAAGGAAGCATGTATATGCTTCATGGACCGAAGGGGTCGAGGGATCTCTGAGTCCTAAATCCGGAAATTGATAAGAGAGTGCCTCGCTAGAAAATACCTAGTAGTCTCCCCACCGGACCGCATATTCTAGCGAGGCACTCTCTTATCAATTTCCGGATTTAGGACTCAGAGATCCCTCGACCCCTACGTGAAAAAGTCTTGATCGTATGTATGGATTAACGCATGCTTTACTTTTGCAGCGTTCATTTAATCATTGTTTAGATTGCCTCATATTGGCTTAATTAGGAGTGGCAAACACAGGGCTGGTCCCTGTGTGGTCCTGATGAAGAGCTTTGGGGAAGCTCGAAACATGTTGATGTATACCAAGGATTTCTGACTCATTATAGTTAGGTTTACTTGTTTCACACCCCTTTTTTAGACATACCAAACTAGGAGCAACAATAAAGTTTTTCGCCCTCTAGCAAGGTATTTTTAACACACTTTAGTCCACTCCACTACACTCTTACACTACACATAGTCTTCCACAAAAGTGCTCCTACGTAAATTTCGTAAGTCGCAGCACGCCTCAGCTCGTAGAGAGCTGAGATGGCCCCTATGATGAAGCATGTCACCGTGGGGAAACCCTGGTGAGTGAGGGGACTCAAGAAAGAAATTTTTCTTTCCTGTTGGTGTTTCTGGATCTAACTGATTGGAAACCCTATCCCAGTTTAATGGCTAGGCCCTTTACCCGACACCTCGGGTTTTAGGTTTTGTATTGATAAAGGAGGGAGGACCTAGCTTAAAAAACCTCTTTTCTCCCCCCTATTTTTTGATTCAAAGTAAAGGTAAACAGGGTTTTTTTTGGGTGGCACCAATGTCTAATATCCCCCACAAATACTGCACAATTTTAATTTATGCTAATGTTTAATTGTTCTACAGCCTCCACCAGTTCTATGTCTTGAGGAGATCAGCCTCGGCCTGTGCAGGTAAGAGGGGTGGGGCAGTGGGGCCAGGTGGGGGGGGGATTTTAACAGATGACAATGAGGGGAAATTAAATAAATAATTAATTTTCCCTCATCGTCATCAGTCGAAATCCCCAAACCGCCAACCAACCTCACCGCCTACCTGCTCTCACCTGCACGGGCCACGGCTGGAGGAGACTCTTAAATCAAGTGGGTCGAAAAGCATCGACATTTGCTACTAGGGTGTTGATTATACAAAATTGCATGAGGAATAAAACCCTGAAAATTTGGGTCTCTCCTTACCTAAAGGACTTGTTTCAACCTCTGGTTTACTGCACAAAAACGGAGTAAGGACAGTATAATTGGGACATTTACTCCGTACCATTGTGTATCAATAAACTGAACTGGACTTAAGGTATGTCTATGAATGATGTAGGTTCAGCACAAATCTAGATTTTGTGGGTCAAATGTGCATTATAAATCTCTAAAAATGTTTTGTTATGGTGTATATAATATGTAAACGTTTTTTTACACAAGAGTAATGAATAAGATGATGATTATCTAATGTTGATTAATCAATGTGATTGTGCAAACAAAATTTTTGATCATGTGAGGAATTAGTGTTTTTAAATTGATTAAGGCAGGGTACTTTATTTCATTTGCGGTCTAATTTCAAGAACCCAACCCCTATGTTATAACTTTATGAAAGTGGCATTTTCAGATTTGCAATTTAAATACTGACTTCACCATAAGTTTGGATTTTAAATTGTGATTCCAGAAACACCAAAATTGAAAAGCCTATCTCTTCACAATTGGGAATTACATTTATAAAATGTAATAAGGTAATTCCAGTGTTATCCTATGGGAGAGATGGGCCTTGCAGTAGTGAAAACTGATTTGAGAGTTTTTCATTACCAGGACATGTAAAACTTAAAAGTACATGGCCTGCCTTTTAAATTCATTGCACCCTGCCCTCTGGGTTGTCTAGGGTCTACCTTAGGAGCATAAAAAGGGAGGGTTTGGGCCTGGCAAAAGGTTTATGTTTCCAGGTCGAAATGGCAGTGTAAACTGCACACACAGGCTCTGCAATGGTAGGCCTGAGCCATGAATAGAGGGCTAATTAAGTGGGTGGCACAATAAGTGCTGCAGGTCCACTAGTAGCATTTCATTTACAGGCCCTGTGCATATGTACTGCACTTTGCTAGGGACTTATAAGTAATTTAAATATGCCAATTTGGGATGAACCAATGTTTCCATATTTTGGGAAGACGGCACAAGCACTTTAGCACTGGTTAGCAGTGGCAAAGTGCCCAGAGTCCAAATACCAGTAATAATGAGGTTAGAAAAAGTGGAGGCGGAAAGCAAAACATTGGCGGAAGACCACCGTAAGGCTGTCAGGCCTAACACGTCCCAACAGTGTACACAAAATAAACATCCCTGTTTCAGAATTACAGATCATAGAAATAAAAAGCCAGTTTTCCTCTTAGTTGCATTGTTTAATCTGCAGTTAAAATTATGTTATGTCACCTGTCTTTCACCTTGCCTGCTCACTCTGGCAGAATGCATTATGACATCACAACTAAAACTTAATAACTTATCACAGTTGAGCTACTACAACACTTCTTTAATACAGGTGACTGGAGACATAAGAAGTCAGCCCTAATAATGAAATTTGGGCCGGAATTATATTTTGATGGGTGGAGTAATCTCCGTTGGCCTGGCGGAGAACCTAATGTCTGCCTGGGTCGAGACAACTCTGCCTACCAAATTGAGAAATCACTGCCGAGGTGGCGGTCATTTCTACAGCATTGGTAGAAACTTCCGGCACGGCAGTTCCTTTGAATGCTGTTTACAGTTTGGTGTGGGGCTCTATTATTAAGACGGAGCCCTGCACCAAACTGTTTTCTTTATTATTTTCCCCCAAAAAATCCCAAAGTGGGACTTTCTTTAAAAAAAAAATACAATGATGCCTTATAATTCCCACTGCTCCTTACTGCCATAGTTTTCCTGTCGGTGACGGGAGATGAAAACTGACCTCGAATTTCGCCCTTCTAAATTAAGGGGGCAGAATTAGATGTCTACCTCCAAAGGCCTTTACTGTGCAGGGACCGTTGGAGTGGTTTAATTATGGCAGAGGCCGAGTAGTCTCTGACATGGACCGCCTGACTCATAATAAGGCTCTTAGACTCTACTTTGAGAGGGAGGGCATATTTGTGGGTATAAAATGCTTTATTGGTCTTGTCATCCAAGAATGTTTTGAAAAGCTGTTATCTCAAGAGTGGCATATGAAGTAACATATTATTCTGGCTGCCAAACGTCTTGCATTCATGGACCCAGATGTTTTCCTGGCTGCCACACACACACCAGTTATCAAGACAACAGCCCTAATGGAGCCCAACGCCTCTAGGGACTATAGCTCTGCCATGAGCCATTAATCATTCAGAGTAATCTGCAGAATTTATGTGTAAAATACCCCACAATTATTCCGAAAAGAGGGAGAAGTGCATGCCGTTTACATACTTGCTCAGAGTGATAGATCATATCTACATTAAGCCTTCTTCAGTGCGGAACCAATCTTCTTATTAACACCATGGTCTGACTGGCGAGCTCAGGCAGGCCAGTTGTCCGGGGATGTCTTTAACACCAATGCCTACAATGAAAAGAAATCTTCACTGTTTTTGGATTGTCATCCCGGGGACATCACCTGGAGGTTAAGGTGAGAGTGATATCAATTTCGCTGCATTTGATATATAAAGGAATCAATGTCAATATGACTAGTCCCTCCCTAAGAGGATATTGTTCTTCTCATCATTTTTATGGATCTCTGGTGTATATTTGTGCTCTCTAGCACTTCTCGTAAAGGAGGACCTGGCTTGGCAGTTCGGGCTGGACTGTTCCCATAAGGAACAGGGTCAAGACTTATTTGCATATGGCTGGGTCCAAACTGTGGTGGTGTGGTGAGCAAAAGAACGATGGATTAAACCCAGATCCTTGTGACTGGGGGTGAATGTTTGCATTGCCCAGCATTCCGTCCATCAATTGTTTCTTTTGCATATGTCACCCTAAGTGGGACGGGTATGCCAAGACGTGGGTCCCGTGCTCACTACACCACTGGATTCAAGCTAGCCTGGCTGATGAAGGGTGATGCCCTGAAACCGGTCCCAGGATGCTTGTTTCCGGTACAGGGAGGACCTGGTTTGGCAGTTCGGGCTGGACTGTTCCCATAAGGAACAGGGTCAAGACTGATTTGCATATGGCTGGGTCCACACTGGGGTGGTGTGGTGAGCAAAAGAACGATGGATTAAACCCAGATCCTTGTGACTGGGGGTGAATGTTTGCATTGCCCAGCATTCCGTCCATCAATTGTTTCTTTTGCATATGTCGCCCTAAGTGGGAAGGGTATGCCCAGACGTGGGTCCCGTGCTCACTACACCACTGGATTCAAGCTAGCCTGGCTGATGAAGGGTGATGCCCTGAAACCGGTCCCAGGATGCTTGTTTCCGGTCCAGGGAGGACCTGGCTTGGCAGTTCGGGCTGGACTGTTCCCATAAGGAACAGGGTCAAGACTGATTTGCATATGGCTGGGTCCAAACTGGGGTGGTGTGGTGAGCAAAAGAATGATGGATTAAACCCAGATCCTTGTGACTGGGGGTGAATGTTTGCATTGCCCAGCATTCCGTCCATCAATTGTTTCTTTTGCAGTTATCTCAAGAATGGCATATGAAGTAACATATTATTCTGGCTGCCAAACGTCTTGCATTCATGGACCCAGATGTTTTCCTGGCTGCCACACACACTCCAGTTATCAAGACAACAGCCCTAATGGAGCCCGACGCCTCCAGGGACTATAGCTCTGCCATGAGCCATTAATCATTCAGAGTAATCTGCAGAATTTATGTGTAAAATACCCCACAATTATTCTGAAAAGAGGGAGAAGTGCATGCCGTTGACATACTTGCTCAGAGTGATAGATCATATCTACATTAAGCCTTCTTCAGTGCGGAACCAATCTTCTAATTAACACCATGGTCTGACTGGCGAGCTCAGGCAGGCCAGTTGTCCGGAGATGTCTTTAACACCAATGCCTACAATGAAAAGAAATCTTCACTGTTTTTGGATTGTCATCCCGGGGACATCACCTGGAGGTTAAGGTGAGAGTGATATCAATTTCGCTGCATTTGATATATAAAGGAATCAATGTCAATATGACTAGTCCCTCCCTAAGAGGATATTGTTCTTCTCATCATTTTTATGGATCTCTGGTATATATTTGTGCTCTCTAGCACTTCTCGTAAAGGAGGACCTGGCTTGGCAGTTCGGGCTGGACTGTTCCCATAAGGAACAGGGTCAAGACTTATTTGCATATGGCTGGGTCCAAACTGTGGTGGTGTGGTGAGCAAAAGAACGATGGATTAAACCCAGATCCTTGTGACTGGGGGTGAATGTTTGCATTGCCCAGCATTCCGTCCATCAATTGTTTCTTTTGCATATGTCACCCTAAGTGGGACGGGTATGCCCAGACGTGGGTCCCGTGCTCACTACACCACTGGATTCAAGCTAGCCTGGCTGATGAAGAGTGATGCCCTGAAACCGGTCCCAGGATGCTTGTTTCCGGTACAGGGAGGACCTGGCTTGGCAGTTCGGGCTGGACTGTTCCCATAAGGAACAGGGTCAAGACTGATTTGCATATGGCTGGGTCCACACTGGGGTGGTGTGGTGAGCAAAAGAACGATGGATTAAACCCAGATCCTTGTGACTGGGGGTGAATGTTTGCATTGCCCAGCATTCCGTCCATCAATTGTTTCTTTTGCATATGTTGCCCTAAGTGGGAAGGGTATGCCCAGACGTGGGTCCCGTGCTCACTACACCACTAGATTCAAGCTAGCCTGGCTGATGAAGGGTGATGCCCTGAAACCGGTCCCAGGATGCTTGTTTCCGGTCCAGGGAGGACCTGGCTTGGCAGTTCGGGCTGGACTATTCCCATAAGGAACAGGGTCAAGACTGATTTGCATATGGCTGGGTCCAAACTGGGGTGGTGTGGTGAGCAAAAGAACGATGGATTAAACCCAGATCCTTGTGACTGGGGGTGAATGTTTGCATTGCCCAGCATTCCGTCCATCAATTGTTTCTTTTGCAGTTATCTCAAGAATGGCATATGAAGTAACATATTATTCTGGCTGCCAAACGTCTTGCATTCATGGACCCAGATGTTTTCCTGGCTGCCACACACACTCCAGTTATCAAGACAACAGCCCTAATGGAGCCCGACGCCTCCAGGGACTATAGCTCTGCCATGAGCCATTAATCATTCAGAGTAATCTGCAGAATTTATGTGTAAAATACCCCACAATTATTCTGAAAAGAGGGAGAAGTGCATGCCGTTGACATACTTGCTCAGAGTGATAGATCATATCTACATTAAGCCTTCTTCAGTGCGGAACCAATCTTCTAATTAACACCATGGTCTGACTGGCGAGCTCAGGCAGGCCAGTTGTCCGGGGATGTCTTTAACACCAATGCCTACAATGAAAAGAAATCTTCACTGTTTTTGGATTGTCATCCCGGGGACATCACCTGGAGGTTAAGGTGAGAGTGATATCAATTTAGCTGCATTTGATATATAAAGGAATCAATGTCAATATGACTAGTCCCTCCCTAAGAGGATATTGTTCTTCTCATCATTTTTATGGATCTCTGGTATATATTTGTGCTCTCTAGCACTTCTCGTAAAGGAGGACCTGGCTTGGCAGTTCGGGCTGGACTGTTCCCATAAGGAACAGGGTCAAGACTTATTTGCATATGGCTGGGTCCAAACTGTGGTGGTGTGGTGAGCAAAAGAACGATGGATTAAACCCAGATCCTTGTGACTGGGGGTGAATGTTTGCATTGCCCAGCATTCCGTCCATCAATTGTTTCTTTTGCATATGTCACCCTAAGTGGGACGGGTATGCCCAGACGTGGGTCCCGTGCTCACTACACCACTGTATTCAAGCTAGCCTGGCTGATGAAGGGTGATGCCCTGAAACCGGTCCCAGGATGCTTGTTTCCGGTACAGGGAGGACCTGGCTTGGCAGTTCGGGCTGGACTGTTCCCATAAGGAACAGGGTCAAGACTGATTTGCATATGCCTGGGTCCACACTGGGGTGGTGTGGTGAGCAAAAGAACGATGGATTAAACCCAGATCCTTGTGACTGGGGGTGAATGTTTGCATTGCCCAGCATTCCGTCCATCAATTGTTTCTTTTGCATATGTCGCCCTAAGTGGGAAGGGTATGCCCAGACGTGGGTCCCGTGCTCACTACACCACTGGATTCAAGCTAGCCTGGCTGATGAAGGGTGATGCCCTGAAACCGGTCCCAGGATGCTTGTTTCCGGTCCAGGGAGGACCTGGCTTGGCAGTTCGGGCTGGACTGTTCCCATAAGGAACAGGGTCAAGACTGATTTGCATATGGCTGGGTCCAAACTGGGGTGGTGTGGTGAGCAAAAGAACGATGGATTAAACCCAGATCCTTGTGACTGGGGGTGAATGTTTGCATTGCCCAGCATTCCGTCCATCAATTGTTTCTTTTGCAGTTATCTCAAGAATGGCATATGAAGTAACATATTATTCTGGCTGCCAAACGTCTTGCATTCATGGACCCAGATGTTTTCCTGGCTGCCACACACACTCCAGTTATCAAGACAACAGCCCTAATGGAGCCCGACGCCTCCAGGGACTATAGCTCTGCCATGAGCCATTAATCATTCAGAGTAATCTGCAGAATTTATGTGTAAAATACCCCACAATTATTCTGAAAAGAGGGAGAAGTGCATGCCGTTGACATACTTGCTCAGAGTGATAGATCATATCTACATTAAGCCTTCTTCAGTGCGGAACCAATCTTCTAATTAACACCATGGTCTGACTGGCGAGCTCAGGCAGGCCAGTTGTCCGGGGATGTCTTTAACACCAATGCCTACAATGAAAAGAAATCTTCACTGTTTTTGGATTGTCATCCCGGGGACATCGCCTGGAGGTTAATGTGAGAGTGATATCAATTTCGCTACATTTGATATATAAAGGAATCGATGTCAATATGACTAGTCCCTCCCTAAGAGGATATTGTTCTTCTCATCATTTTTATGGATCTCTGGTATATATTTGTGCTCTCCAGCACTTCTCTTAAAGTTTCTCCAATACATGGTTTCACATGGTTATTTCAAACCCTGGCACAATATTTCTTCTAATTACACAGGAACAAAGGGAGGGGGGGGCATTCTTCAAACTTTACTAATGCCATCATACTTTGGAGCTGAACTCTAGTAAAGGAGCAACCACACAAGAATGTCCTTCCCAAATACTTATTTTCTTAACCCTTTGGGCCTGAGTGTCAGACAGGCGGAGCAGTATCCCAGGGTGGGATGCCACTCCTCCTGATCACAAATGGCCTAGTGTTCCCGCACCCCGTTATCCTGGGTGCAGGAACAGGGGACCCAATTTTACTGGCCGGAAGCTCCAGCTGATAATATCATAAGATGATTTGGCTGCAACAACTCCCCAAGCTCAGAACATGTGGTAAATGGGAGGATTAACCCCTCCAGATAAGGAATACCGTGTGGAAATCTGCAGCTAATTCCACCTAATTTATAATCATACCTGATAAACTAAATTCCTGCTTTGGAATCCAAACTGGAGGAGAAAAAGAAAAAAAAACGGTAGACTGTCGTGGGAACTAGAAGACAGACGGAGGGCTGCATGCCACATACAGTTATGTTTTTTTTTTTATCCAACCTCAGTTACACTGTTTGTGGTCAAGTGTGAACATGTCTGCATAGTTTGAGGAAGGCACTGAACAAATCACTTAGTTCAGTTAAAAGCTTGCTGTTTTCCAGTAAAACAGACAATTTAACATATACGAGCCATGTAATATAGAAGTGCTTTATCGAGAGTATGGATTTTTATATCGCGGGGAGTATGGTGACTATATTTTCATTTTGTTTTTCATCTGTAGGCACTCTACATCTTAACATTAAAAATGGCAACTGTATGCTTATAGTGTGAGATGTCTTGACTGAAACTTTCTATAAACTTGGAAGGAACAGAAATGACATTTCGCATAACTCTACTTTTCAAGATATTTTGGAGTGGAAAGTTTGTGTGTTTGTTAGCTAGGTGTGTAAATGTACTTTTGATGAGTAGAATGAAATGCATAATCTTCTCTGACAAATGGCACAAAGCAGGAAAAACGTGTAATGAGATTTCCAGTAATTATTGGGGCAGTAATTGACTTCTAAAATTTAAATGTGCGTAAAGTGAAATGCAAAATCACTGAATTGTGGGTAAATTCAACTGTTCCTGTAATAATACATTGCAGGCAGATTGACACATCATGTGAGAGTGCAATCCACATCTGTGAAATGTACTTTTAATGAGTATTTGATAGAATCTACAAAAAAAGATCTTTTATTCAAGGGACCTTTTTTATTTTTCTTTCACATGAAAAATTAGAAGTTATTTTGTGAGCTCCTTCCTTTGACCAGGAATGTTTTGGAAAGAGGAAGAGTTGCTTTTGAATGTATGGACTGATCAATGGTAATCATGGAGATCCGGATTGCAAGATAATATAAAAGGAGGTCCAATATTTACCAAGGCTATAGAGAGCTTTACGTCTTCATAAAGAAGTGAAATCAAGACCCTCCACAAGATTGTGGTCTAATTCACCTTTTTTGAATATATGGAAAGTTTAATTTAAACCATGTAGTTGTACTCATGCTGCAATCAGAGTTGTTTACCAATTCAGCTGAAAGTTTGTGTTTACTTATTTCAAAAGTCAGAATTATCACCTTTTGGTCACTTTGCAGCACAGTAGATATGGAAGGCTCAATGCGTAAAAAACGTTCAGAAGATAACATTGAATCTGGACTTTGGGTGAATGGTGACCTCTAGTTGAACCCTAAAAAACAAATGGAACATCTCTTGCCTGGATGCAAAGTGTGTGGCATAAAAACACACCTGTCATTGTAAACCACAAGAATTTGTCGCAGGCCCCTCAGGATCTTGACTACTGTGTGTGGTATGCCAGGAGGCGCAGTAATAGATACTGTCATCTGACTGCTTGATGTTGGTGATGCTGAGGGTGCAGGATCTGTCTCCATCGGGCTCCAGGGAAACCCGGGTTTTGTAGGCATCAGACACCTCCTGCTGACCTGGCTTGTAGAAGAGCACCCAGGTCATCCATTGCGTTCCTTTCTGGTGGTACCAGTGCAATCCTCGGTTGACGACAGACTCACCATCCACCACACAAAGCAACTTGGCTGTTTTCCCCATTGGTCTTGTGATGGAGCTTGGGGACTGGACCAAGGTGAGGTCGTGGCAGGTAACTGGAAGCAAAAAATTAGATCAGAAAAAAATAGTGCCTGAAATCAATCTGTGCAGTTCAATAATGCCAATGCTTTATTTCTGATACTCACCCAAGCAGAAGGTCCCAAGGAAGAGGCAGTAGGAATACATAGTCCAAGTACTCATCGTGTTAAATAACAATATTGGACAGCGTTCGGTAAGATCTGACTGGGAAAATGTCATTTCGCAGTGACTTACAGGCAACAATGAGGGCAGTCACAGAACTGTGGCCGGGGATTTGTCTGTTCTTGCTCCAGTTTGGTCAGTGACAGGAAGAAGGCACTACTTGGCATATGTAGGTCAGCGCCAACCAACAAACAATAAAGTATGAAGGTCTGCCTGAAATTTGAAAGAAGCGAACCCTGCGGAGAGCAATTTCACAAATCGCCTTTTTGCAGATGCTTTTTGGGTAAGTTGTATTTATAATTTGTAAAGTTACGTCTTTTTCGAAGGCCAGGTACATGCTCTTTAAAGTGGGCACAGTGCAAAAAAAATGAGGCAAATACAATTGGCACTTTTTTCACAGTGTAATAGGGCATGGAGTGAACAAACACTTTTTAAAACATGTTTTTTTTTTTACCTAAACGGAAATCCAGCGAATAAACAGATCTCCATTTTTCAGATGTGAAGTTGGGAATACGTTTAAGGCAAACAAAATGCTCCATTTCTTAGTTCACAAATAGTGAAGTTTGTGCAACATCAGTTTGCTCCATTTGTTAAAAAATAAAATTCACAGACTAGGATTTCTGCATTACAATTTCTAATATCGGCCAACAATAATTAATAAGCCAGAGAAGTGCCAGAATTTTTGCAATGATGTCACAATATGTTTCTTCATTTTGCCATCTTGCAAGAATCTTTATTTCTACAAGGACAGGAGCAAAATCAGTTTTCCCATTCTCTCTTATGCAAGTAGTGGAATGATGCAAAATTAATTTGTTGTGGTTTTTGCAAGACTAAAATGTGCGTGTTATCTTTGTCAAGTTTCTAGGTACTTGAGTGGTGGGTACCTGACTTGCTGCCATAAACAAAACGAATTTTGCCACAGTCCAGACAACTGTTTATGTAAATCTTAGCCTTCTTGGCAAGGGCATGCATTTTCACCTGTTACTAGACGTATGCATATCTAGCTGTGAACCGGGATAGCAGTTTATTTCCTCTCGAAAACATAGTTTTCTAATTAATTTATTTTACCATTCTATAAATATAGATTATGCATCAGAGAAAACATATAATTGTGAAATAAGATAAGATGCTTTCTTCGGCTTAAGCACACGTAGCAAAAGAGAACTCCACATTTTTAGTAGTGAGTAATGGGGACAATCTATCTTATACTTACACTAAGAAGCCTTTGCCTAAGTGTGCGAATGTATGTTGTTCTGGGTGCAAAATGTAGCCTAAAAAGCTCACAGGTGCCATCCCACGTTTATCTTTTAATATAGGAAATACATGTACAATTCTGAATTTAAAACAATTTTAACTTCATATTTACCGTTCTTTCTCTGGGGCATATTCTCAAGGAGCCATCGCCGATTTATCGACACCTTAGTGCCGCAAAAGTGGCGATAGACTTATCGCCCCATACACAAGGTGGTGCAAACTGCCGACATCGCCAGTTTTCCCGCGATAGCTGCCGCAAAACACATCACCACGGATGAGAGCGACAACTAACGCTAATGATATGCAGAGTAGGCGTTCCCGTGCAAAAACACACGAAAACACCACTTTGGGATATTCCCAACGAGCAGCCAGATCAGCGATGCAATCCGAAAACAGGCGATAAGGTGCGTTAGCAGCAGGTATTCAACACCTGCCTCTTACTGGTGTTAAGCAGGACGACAACCTGCAGTATGAAAGGGAGCCCAGCCTAGAGCCACATCTGAAGACCAACAGATGCCATGGAGACAATGATCATGCAGCCTGGAGATTCAAGAGGGCCACAACACCCACCGCAACCACCCCCCGGACCCTCCCCCCCCAGGTCATGAAGTCCAGTAGTCAACGGTAGTGGAAAAACAGAACTTTATTACAAATACATAAACAACAAGACTAAAAGCTCAGCCAACGCGTTCCATTCCCAACGGGGAACTTCACCAGGGCAACGTGTGGATCTAATAAACTGCAAATCCTGCGTGAACTCCCCAATACCATTCCATATCCCAAAATCAGTAGTCAGAAACCTGTTGGAGAAATGGTGACAATGGTCAAGCGTCCTCATAGTCACAAACGTAATCTGGTACAGTGTATCGCACTTGGACAAACTGGAATGCATACAGGTATGATGAATCCAGTCCAAACATACTGTAACAGAAGTCCGTGTGCTCGTAACCTCTGCAGGAAAGAAAAGGAAGGTTACGACCACACAAACATCTGTTACGGTCTCATCATGCAGGATTCATCATACCTGTAAACATCACAGTTTGTATCATCTTGATACCCCTGCACCTTCACTTCCCCCACGCTGTGCATGAACAGCTGGAGACCATGCAAGGGAATTACGCCATAGCTGCCTTACCGCACGTGTCGGGGGCAATTGACTGCACACATGTACCACTTGTGCCCCCTGCCGACCCTGCACACAATTACCGCTACAGAAAGCACATGCATTCCATCAATGTGCAGGCAATAGTGGACCACCGGGGACAGTTCACCAATGTCGTCGCCAACTTCACAGGTAGTGTGCATGATACATACTTCTTCCGACTGTCCATCATCAACCAGCGCTTCCAGGATGGCACCCATGGCAATGCACTGCTCATTGGTAAGTACTAACTGAACACACCACACATCTGAACTCCACAATCACACAACTCACAACTGTGGGAGAGCACACATAACAAAATCACATACAACATGCCAACCAACATGCCCAACTACCGTACACGACAACACAAGTAACCGTGGTAACAGGGGCCAGACATGTAGACAAACCATCCACAAAGGCAGAGCCCCTCTGCCACACAATTGCAGAATGTGGGGAGAGGTGGGAACCAAGAATGTGCGAAGGAGGCAAGTGACCCAGCAATAAGAAAGGACGCAATGCCAAGTGTGGCGGAGATGTGCTGGACAGACTGCAGTATGCAGAGCACAGACATGTCCATGTGGACATCTACTGCTGGTGTTTGCAGTGTAGTGGACAGTGGACGCAAACAGGTGACCCCAGGCAGTGTGGAAGACCTTGGACATGTAGCCATGTGGTCCCCCCCTGTAAGCCTGAGCGGAGCAGCCTTGGCCGGCGTATGTCGAGAATGAATAGCCCGGGGCCCTGGGCGTGGTCCAGTTCCGGGATGGCCACCACAGTAACTACTGCGTGTGTCTCTGTGTCCGCCATATCGTGACCATATTCGACGGCCGTATTCACACTGGAGACGAGGTGACTACGTCCCAAGCCAACCCGCGCACATCTCGTCAGGGCATGCAGGGTCGTGTCTGCCAGGGCGGAGCCCCCCACCCAGTCACGAGGTTGCCGCCATGACCGGTAGTGCCTGCGTGATCCTGTGCGCCTGCTGCACCCCAGCCCTGGTCCCCAGACCGGTCCACCGCCCAGCGATGACTGCCCGCCCCTGTGCACCCAGGCCTCAATGCTCACCTGCCGCCACCGGCGTGTCTCCAAGAGGGCCCTCCACATGCCGGTGCAACCTCCTCAGCCGATCGCTGGATTCCGCGCCACAGGCCCCCAGCGCACCCTGCGGCAACGCACCGCGGAGTCATGTGAGTGCTGACTGCTGCCTGCGCATACACTGCAGTCCAGCAGGGCTCACAATTCAATTCGAGTCTTGATTTGCTGGACGCCGTATCGAGGCCAACGCATCATCGCAGGCTGCACACCCGCTCAGCTCTTCAGGTGGGCCTAACTCAGTGCAACGCAAGTCATCGCCACGTGACAGTAGGCCCGTGCCGGACGCAGGCCATCGGGTGCCACTAACTCAGTGCAGCGCAAGTCTTCACCACGTGGCGGTAAGCCCGTGCCGGACGCAGGCCATCAGGTGCCACTAACTCAGTGCAACGCAAGTCATCGCCACATGGCGGTAGGCCCATGCCGGACGCGGGCCATTGGGTGCCACTAACTCTGTGCAACGCAAGTCACGGACCCCTCATGATTGAGTTCCGTGGATGCGGACGCCATCATGTCACCTCCGGCAGTGGGGGATGTGCTGTGGTGGGCCCCTTTTATTGGTAGGGTCACATGTCCCGTGACGCCTGTGCTGGATGGATGTGGTGTGGGTGTAAACCAGCCCTCAGGGAGTGGCTGTGGCATGCTGACAACTAGACCAGTGACCAGCAGATCACTACAGGGAAGACCTGGGACATGTAGCTGTGTCCTCACCCCCTGTGAGCGTAAGCAGAGTGGGCTGGGCTGGCGTATGCCAGTCCAGCGTAGGGGTGTGAACAATGAGCCCGGGGCTCTGGGCGTGGTTCAGTTCTGGCCTCGACAAGGAAGTAACCAATGCGTGTGTCTCCGTTGTAGTGTCTGTGCCACCCGGACCGCAATCGGCAATGTTGCACCCTGTGACCCAAGCCCCACAACATGTGCAAAATGGACGTGAGGGGGAATCAGTGACCCTACATTCATCCATACTGTCATACTTGAAGGATCATAGACATGACACATCTGTGTGAATTTTAATGTTTTATTCACATCCAGTGGAGTGTTGCAGCTGGAGCAGTACAGGGCCATGAAAACCCCACTTGACATTGTTGCCCCGTGGAGGGCCAGCCAGAGTCCATTAGGGAAGGACAAGTTCATCGGAAGAGGAAGAGTTCAGTCCACAGTCTGATTGCTGTGTCATTGGTAACCAAACAGAATATGGCAGTCCATGTCGAGGTCCAAGGTGAGTGCCGCAGAGTGTATCGGGGGACAGTGGAAGGTGTTGATGCAAAGGGCCGAACCAAGCTGAAACAGGCCATATGGCGGAGATGAATGCTACCGCTTCCTCATTACCACAACGGCAGTCTCATCCACATCATCGTCCTCTGATGTGTGATGTGCCTCACCTGTGGGTGTTGGTGTTTCGGCTGCAGCACTGTGTGGCACTGACACATCAGGGGCCAGAGGTGCATTGCCGGCCGCACTGTGTGGCAGTGACACATCAGGTGCCGGAGGTGGAATGTCTGCCACACTGTGGGGCACTGACACATCAGGGGGCGGAGATGTGGATGGTGTAGGAGCAGCAGCATTCATCTGTGCCAGGCCTTGTGGCAGCAATGCCATGATGAGGATCTGCAGGGCATGGAAGATCCCAGCCACATCTCGCTGATGTGCAGCCATGGCAGCCATCCTTTCCGCCTCCATCCGCACCGAGTCCTCCATGAGCCTCCGCATGTGTCCCAACTCACGGCTGAGATCGCTGGAGCCACTCTGACTAGACAGGTGTTCTTGTCTCCGAGTCATGACTCCAGCGATGTCAGCCATGGCTCGTTGGAGACCATGGAGTGGACTGTGGGTGTCCGTTAGGGACTGTAAGTGGGCCCTGATGGGACGTAGACACCCATGGATGGCATCAAGTTTGGCTGCCATGAGGTCGAACCCCACCCGCACCTGCTCAGCCATCTCCTTCTGGCCCTCCAACACACGGCGTTGAAATGCCATGTGTTGGTCTTGGGGATCCTGGGAGACAGCCGGGGTGGTGGGTGCTTCCTGCTGTGTGGTCTGTGCAGGGGGTGGGGTCTCCTCGATGCAGCTGGTCTGCCCTGCTCCTGGAGGTGGGGTGCCGAAGCTGTCCATGAGCTCTTGGAGGGCGTCGGTGTCGAAGGTGGGGAGGTCCTCCTCGTCATCATTGAGGAGGTGTTCGGTCTGCTCTGCAGGAGGTGATGATTCTCCCTCTGCAATGTAAAGGGGAGATGCAGTTTAACAGTGTGTTCCATGTATGTTCACGCATTGGCCAAGTTTCCAAACAGACTGCATGACAATGTACATTGGGACTGTTTAGGAGGAGCTGCCTATTTGAAGCGGGACAGTGGACATTTGTGCACCATCATGGATGTGGGTTTGTACTTGTCCATTATCATGTCACAGTTTCCTGCTATGCCAAATGTGATTGGCCAGTTTCTACACACAAACGGCAGCAGTTGTGTCCTCTGTTCTGTTGTGAAAGTGTTGCAGTTTGTACCACATTGTTGTCAATGTTGATGTGTTCTGATTCTTGTGTGTGTGCTGCATTGTGGGAGAGTCGCCCCTGCAGCTCAGACTTTGCTTGGCCTTCTCCCTTTCAGGCGGTGTGCCTTTGACTTCTGTGCTTATGCAGTGCTGAGATGTTGCAAACTTGGGTAAATTGGGCTCTTGGTGGGAGTTGGGACTCTTGGGCATGGTTTGTCCGCAGATGTCTTGTTGCCGTCAGGGGTTGTTTGTGCATGTGGATGTGTCAGTGTGTGACCTGCTCCTTTCCGGATGTGGACCACACTCAGCCACCTCGGTGTCGTGGCGTGCAACATGTCATGATGAGTGACCTGCAGACATGCTCATCGTCATGCAGTGTCACTTGCATTGTCAGTGGGGCTCACGGATCCGCAGCTTTGCTGGGTTCAGCACATGTGCATGTGTTTGTTGTGAGATTGGTGATGTGTGGGGAGGGCCCCCTCTGGGCACATTGTGGACGGGGGACTACTTGCTGTTTCTATGTGTGCTGCAGTATGGCAAGGAGATCAGGGACATGATCCAGAGTCATTGTGGTTGTGCAGTGTGCTATACTTCATTGTGCATGTGTGCCATTGTGCCCATCTCCCCCCGTCCCCCCAGCCCCTGGTGGTTACTCACCCTGTTGCTGTTGTGTCAGGTCATGTTGAGCAGTGTCCGGTCCCCCGACTCCTGCCACCGTCTCCACACTGATGACTGTGGACACCATTTCCTCCATCTCATCCAGCTCCTCCTGTGGCGCAGGGCTCCCACCCCCAGTCTGCATTGCTGCTTTGCGGTTGTTTGTGAGTTTCTGCTTGGTTTTGCGCTTCACATCATTCCAGCGCCTCTTGACCTCGTCCATTGTCCTCCTCAGCACTCCGACTGCATTCACCTTGTCCACGATGGACTGCCATGTTCCATTTTTTTTTGCCAATGACACAGTGGAGGTGACGAACAGTTGTTGATGGTGTTCTATCACCTCCGTAATCAGGATCCTGTTTTCCTGCGGACTGAACCACGTCTTCCTCTTCTTCTTCTCCTTGCCCTTCCCTGACCCCGAGGTCCCAGGCTGGTCCTCCGTGGGGCTTGTGGGGTTCGGGTTGTCCTCTGTACTTGCTCCGGCTGCCTCCATTGTGCTTCGCAGTTGTTATGTTTTTATTTTTTTGCTGCTTTTATGGTGATTTTTCCCGCCTGACGTGGGAATTGCAAGCCTGGCGCTGCTTGTCGCTGATTTTTCTATCGCGGTTGGGCCCATCGCAACTTTTTTCGCGTTCGGGTTTCCTTTTTTATCGCCGTCGCTGTAGTTGTATCGTGGACATTTGAGGCATTATCGGGAAACTATTGCATGTTACCGCTGTGTTGTGAATACGACGTTGACACAGAGTTATTTTCCCACGATAGACGGCGATATGAAAAATTGCGTTAGCCTATTTTGGTGATGTTTATCGCACGTTCTTGAGAATATCCCCCTCTGTTTCTAAGCACATTGCAGAAGGGAGAACTGCATTGCTGTTGTTAACTTGCACTTGTGTGTGAGCAACAAATGGGCAAACGTTTACTATGTGGTCTTTACATTGCAACGCGAGTCTTTACCACGCAGGTAGGTACCACGAAAGCTTTTCTCAGGCACTTTACAATGCCAGTACTATTTATGTACATAAGAAATCACCGACTGGAGACTAAAATTTACCCAAAGTCCACAGCGGGTAACACGGTTTGACATGCCAGTAGCTTCCAACCCATAAATTAAATAGTGAGTATACCTTATGGGGAGGCACTAAGGGTGTGCCGAAATTGCAGTGAAGACCACCAATTTGATGCTGCAGCTAAAGAAATGGTGGACAGATTCAGGGAGAGAGGCAACCCCAGAGAAGCAGTGAACAAATCCATAGACAAAGTCAAACATGTGAGAAGAGAAACAGTGTTGTTCAAAAATCAGAACTCTCCAACACAAAGTACTCACAAGTATAGGTTCATCACACACTTTAGTGCAGAAAACGATATCATCAGAAAAGTGCTTAATAAGCTTTGCATTTAGTGCGGAATGACCCCGTCATAGGTCACACACTCTCTAGTAGGTTAGGCTGCACTTTCAAATGAGTACGCTCCAGAATGAGTTGGTACAGAGCAATTTATCTGATCCCATTAAGTGCAACTGGCTAGCAACCAGTCCAGGGTTCCGAAAGTGCAGCAAATGCAGAGCGTGTGAGTGTGGGATGAAAAAAACACACTACAACATCCCTAAGGAGAGTACACTACAGACTATAAAAGGAACCTTCACATGTAAAGCTGATCATGTAGCGTACCTAATAGAGTGCGTCTGTGGGTGAGTTATGAGGGCAGCATGAAACACCAGGCACACAGACACATACTACAACATGTCAGGGCCATCAAACACCGAGATAAAACTTATTCGGGGGCCAAACACTTTGCAGAAGTTCATGGTAACATGGCTAGAGATCTGAGGTATTTTGTCATCGGGAAAAGACCTTCAGGTGATTAGAATCCTCTAACATTTTAAAGCTTCATAGCAAAAATGCAGGAGGCCTGAAGGTGGACGAGGGAATGCATACACACTTATAGATTAGGTATCTGTTTATTTTAGTACCAAGATTGGATTTGTAATCCTTTCCACATGAAAGTTGTCTTTTCTATCTCATGCAATTTTTACTGTTTTTGTCAAGGGGATCAACACACGTTTTAGTTAGTTTGACAATTGTAGCATGGCAGTTGTACCAGACACTTCTCCTTACCCAGGCATTATAATTTAGGCTTCTGGTTTTCCGTTTTTACTGATTTTTACAGATAAATACAGACAGAAAACAATGTGTTTCCTGTCTGTATTTATTTTTCAAAATGGGAAAATACTGAAAATGGTGCTTCTGGTGAGAGACTCTCCATGCTGTATTTTATTAATTCCAGGCAAAAGCTGAGCAGAGAGTATGGAGAGTGAAAAAACAGGATGAGATTTCCTTAAATACAGGCATATATTAACATATATTGGTAGTTTAATGCTAATATGCACCTGTGACTGTAGTCTTTTGTTATACGCAGCTGCATAATTTGCTAAAATGTGAAGGCATCCATGTATGAGTGCATGTCAGAGTTAAATAAATGTGGAAATATACCATTTTACTGTTCAATTTATTCTCAAAATACAAAATAAATTCAGATAAATACCAAATAAGACGGTCAAACAATAAATATGGATAAATACAGATGGAAATGTTAAAAAAATAAATACCTTAAAACCGAGAGCCCTAATTATAATTTTACCAGGATGATTAACACATAGGGAGAAATACTGGAGCAGTGCCATTGGCAAGTAGGCAAGCATGGTTTGAACTAAGAGGAGCAACCTAGTGTGGCAGCATGCGCCACATTTTGTAGTGAAGGAGAATATGGTAGCATATTCGGTATGTGTTCATGCCTGGTTTCAGGTGTAGCCCAGAAGATTTGGGCTAAACCTATCAGTTTGTGGTTTATGCCCACAAGGGCATTACTCTTTGTTGCTATGGTAGGAGCACACAACCCTCCATGTTACTAGATGTATTTGTGATTATTGTTTGAACTTTGTGGTAAATTCGTTTTACGGGTACTTTGCCCAATTGGGCTCAATTTTGTTTGGGAGACACCACTAAAACTTAGTTTTAGAAACACTCTGGAGACACCTTGCAAATAATGAGCACTGTGCACTCTGTACATTTTGTTGATATTCTTTGTGTGAAAACGTTAGTATTCTATATGACGTTATTTGGAGAATGATTATTCCTGTTGGAGAATAGTCTGCGCATCAAACGAACATGAACTAGGGTGTATCTCTGAAATCTGAAAGATTAGTTATTATGCACCATGATGAGATTGTTGTTTTTTAAAAATACCTTTGTGTACCCAGCAGCATAAACTGTACATATTTAATTCAACAGCCTGCAAAACGAATTTATAATGAATTAAGCTTTTAATTCTAATGAAGTATTTTCACCATGTCTATGCAACCATGTCAATCAATCAATCAATAAGGGGGTTTATAAAGCGCGCTACTCACCCGTGAGGGTCTCAAGGCGCATGGGGGGGGAGATGGGCGGCTCCGGATCAGTCGAAGAGCCAGGTCTTGAGGTCCTTCCTGAACGCATGCAGGGTCGGGGAGCGTCTGATGTTCACAGGGAGCTCGTTCCAGGTCTTGGCTGCGATGTAGGAGAAGGCTCTCCCACCTGTTCTGTTTCTGCGGATGCGGGGAACCTCTGCCAGGGCGAGGTCGGCGGAGCGGAGGTTCCTCTTGGGTACGTGGAAGGATACTCTCTCAATGAGGTATATGGGTCCGATGTTGATGAGGGATTTGTAGGCGTGGGTGAGGAGCTTGAAGGTGACCCTCTTCTCGACGGGGAGCCAGTGGAGGTCTCGTAGGTGTTGGGTCATGTGTTTGTGACGCGGTGTCCCAATGACGAGTCTGGCTGCGGCGTTCTGGATGGTTTGGAGTTTGTGTAGAAGAGTTCTGAAGAGTTAGAATAACATTCTAAAAATGGTGGCCCCTTGATGTGATCAAGGCCGGAGCAGTAGAAACACGCTGTTTTATTCAGCAAGCAGAATCTCTAATAAAGTGCCTTACTCGAAGACTATGAGTGCTGGCATCCTTTTCTGCACTAAAAGTCGGGGATGAGTAGAATATATATATATATATATATATATATATATATATATATATATATATATATATATATATATATATATATATATATATATATATATATATATATATATTCAAGCTCCGAAATTGCCCACACTGGAGCAGCACTCGAACACAGGCATTAGGTGGCAAACCTTTATTAAGGGTATGAGCAGACTCCTGTCTGCCGTTATCATAAGACAGCCATCTCCGCTTGTCTCGCCTGATGCGTTTCGAAAGTTAATCTTTCTTCCTCAGAGGCTTTCGCATGGAAATGGTTACGTGCATCCAGCCTCGGTGCCTCACATGTAATGCTGATTTCACGCCCCCAGATGGGCTGGTCCAATGACCATTCAACAAAGCATTATGGGGGCCGTAGTCCTGGCAAATTCCTCCCTCTGATGGTTGCACTAATTTCTGTCACAGTTCCAAGCCCCCAGATGGGCAACAGCAGGCAGTGTCCGCTCTCATTCCCATGACCGTGTTCCACTGAGCGGCTCAGTATATACCAAGCCGCGTGGCCCCCTCAGTTCACGGGGTGGTGCCAGCTCGGCGGCCGGGCAGCCGCCTAATATTCAAGCTCCGAAATTGCCCACACTTGAGCAGCACTCGAACACAGGCATAAGGTGGCAAACCTTTATTAAGGGTATGAGCAGACTCCTGTCTGCCGTTATCATAAGACAAAGCGATACCAAGGGGGATGATGGACGGAGCGCTTGAGCTAATCAAACACTCACCCCCAGTCAACTGATCTGGGTTTAATCCATCATCATTCTTTAGCTCACTCCACCACCCCAGTTCAGACATGGCCATATGCAAATCAGTCTGACCCTGTGCCTCATGGGAACAGTCCAGCCCGAACTGCCAAGCCATGTCTTCCCTGGACCGGAAACAAGCATCCTGGGACCGGTTTCTGGCTATTCAGCCGTCATCAGCCAGGCTAGCTTGAATCCAGTGGCAAAGTGAGCAAGGGACCCACGTCTGGGCATAACCTGCCAACTTAGGGCGAACAAAGCGATACCAAGGGGGATGATGGACGGAGCGCTTGAGCTAATCAAACACTCACCCCCAGTCAACTGATCTGGGTTTAATCCATCATCATTCTTTAGCTCACTCCACCACCCCAGTTCAGACATGGCCATATGCAAATCAGTCTGACCCTGTGCCTCATGGGAACAGGCCAGCCCGAACTGCCAAGCCATGTCTTCCCTGAACCGGAAACAAGCATCCTGGGACCGGTTTCTGGCTATTCAGCCGTCATCAGCCAGGCTAGCTTGAATCCAGTGGCAAAGTGAGCAAGGGACCCACGTCTGGGCATACCCTGCCAACTTAGGGCGAACAAAGCGATACCAAGGGGGATGATGGACGGAGCGCTTGAGCTAATCAAACACTCACCCCCAGTCAACTGATCTGGGTTTAATCCATCATCATTCTTTAGCTCACTCCACCACCCCAGTTCAGACATGGCCATATGCAAATCAGTCTGACCCTGTGCCTCATGGGAACAGTCCAGCCCGAACTGCCAAGCCATGTCTTCCCTGGACCGGAAACAAGCATCCTGGGACAGGTTTCTGGCTATTCAGCCATCATCAGCCAGGCTAGCTTGAATCCAGTGGCAAAGTGAGCAAGGGACCCACGTCTGGGCATACCCTGCCAACTTAGGGCGAACAAAGCGATACCAAGGGGGATGATGGACGGAGCGCTTGAGCTAATCAAACACTCACCCCCAGTCAACTGATCTGGGTTTAATCCATCATCATTCTTTAGCTCACTCCACCACCCCAGTTCAGACATGGCCATATGCAAATCAGTCTGACCCTGTGCCTCATGGGAACAGTCCAGCCCGAACTGCCAAGCCATGTCTTCCCTGGACCGGAAACAAGCATCCTGGGACCGGTTTCTGGCTATTCAGCCATCATCAGCCAGGCTAGCTTGAATCCAGTGGCAAAGTGAGCAAGGGACCCACGTCTGGGCATACCCTGCCAACTTAGGGCGAACAAAGCGATACCAAGGGGGATGATGGACGGAGCGCTTGAGCTAATCAAACACTCACCCCCAGTCAACTGATCTGGGTTTAATCCATCATCATTCTTTAGCTCACTCCACCACCCCAGTTCACTCCTGTCTGCCGTTATCATAAGACAGCCATCTCTGCGTGTCTCGCCTGACGCGTTTCGAAAGTTAATCTTTCTTCCTCAGAGGCTTTCGCATGGAAATGGTTACGTGCATCCGGCCTCGGTGCCTCACATATAATGCTGATTTCACGCCCCCAGATGGGCTGGTCCAATGACCATTCAACAAAGCATTATGGGGGCCGTAGTCCCGGCAAATTCCTCCCTCTGATGGTTGCACTAATTTCTGTCACAGTTCCAAGCCCCCAGATGAGCCACAGCAGGCAGCGTCCGCTCTCAATCCCATGACCGTGTTCCACTGAGTGGCTCAGTATATACCAAGCCGCGTGGCCCCCTCAGTTCACGGGGTGGTGCCAGCTCTGCGGCCAGGCAGCCGCCTAATATTCAAGCTCCGAAATTGCCCACACTTGAGCAGTACTCGAACACAGGCATAAGGTGGCAAACCTTTATTAAGGGTATGAGCAGACTCCTGTCTGCCGTTATCATAAGACAGCCACCTCCGCGTGTCTCGCCTGATGCGTTTCGAAAGTTAATCTTTCTTCCTCAGAGGCTTTCGCATGGAAATGGTTACGTGCATCCGGCCTCGGTGCCTCACATATAATGCTGATTTCACGCCCCCAGATGGGCTGGTCCAATGACCATTCAACAAAGCATTATGGGGGCCGTAGTCCTGGCAAATTCCTCCCTCTGATGGTTGCACTAATTTCTGTCACAGTTCCAAGCCCCCAGATGGGCCACAGCAGGCAGCGTCCGCTCTCAATCCCATGACCGTGTTCCACTGAGCGGCTCAGTATATACCAAGCCACGTGGCTCCCTCAGTTCACTGGGTGGTGCCAGCTCGGCGGCCGGGCAGCCGCCTAATATTCAAGCTCCGAAATTGCCCACACTTGAGCAGCACTCGAACACAGGCATAAGGCATATATATATTACCTACTGGCGGTCGCCAGTAGGTAGTTATAGTTAGGACCTATTTTCCATAGGAAAAGAGTATTTTGATTTGCCAATATCTTTGGTGCCGTTTGACGAATCTTTGCGAAAGTTTCAAAACTAATGGCCCGCTCCGGTCAGCTCCTGTCTTGAAAGTTTCGGGGTGATTCATTAAGCGGGCGCCGAGAAAAAAGGGGGGTCCCAAAACGCGTTTTCCTCATGTTAATTTCCGTAGGAACTTTTGTCGCGGCTACAGCTCGAACTGCTGAACAGAATTACACCAAATTTGGAAGAGAGGTAGCTCTTGGTCCAGAGTGCACTCTTTGCTTTAAATGGTGTAAATCCGTTCAGTAGTTCCTGAGAAATGTAAAAATAAAAAATATTGATATCTGACCACCAAGGAGGAACGCGAACACTCCTGATCACGTGCTTCATTCTGATTGGCTGCCAACACTCCAAACCAGGAAGTGTTGGCAGCCATCTTGTGACTCGGTAAAACCCAAATCACAAGAAAAAGCTAAAAAAAAAGATAAAAAACAAGAAAAGGGGGCAGGGTAGAAACACCCCGACCCCCTAGGCCTGCTCAGGGGGTCCCACAGGGATCCCCAGGGCCAAAAAAAGCATTTTTTAAAATATTTTCTGCCGAATTCACGCTGGGTGTGCGAATCCGGATGAATTTTTTTTTTTAAAACGAAGTGCGGGCTCCCACGCTTCGTTTTAATCAGCCCCCGGGTGGGCCAGGTCCCGGGGGCAATAAAGAAATATAGTGCGGGGACTGCCACCTCCCTGGGGCCTTGTTTATTACATGCGGGGGGCATGCGCCCCCGCAGCCATGGGGACTGCCACCTCCCTGGGGCTTTAATAATTAGGGGCGCCTTGTGGGCCCCCCAAGGCCCGGGGACCGCCACCTCCCTGGGGCTTTACTGATTAATGAGGGGGGCCCCAGGGACCACCACCTCCCCGGGGCTTTGTAGTCGAAGGGAGGGGAGCCGCCCAGTCCCCCTCCTGGAGCCCTTGATGGCCCTGGGAACCGCCACCCCCCAGGGCCGGCTCCTGCAATGTCCCAGGGTGCCCACCCCCGGGACATTGCCGTTTGCTATGGCAGGGTGGGAGTATGGCTCCCGCCCTGCCATAGCAAACACTGCTTTGCTTCTTGGAAGCGAGAGCAGGAAACCTGCTCTCGCTTCCAAGAAGCAAAGCAGATTGCTTTTTGACACGGGGAGCTGCATGTTAGCAGCTCCCCGTTAGCAGCTCCCCTTGCCCAAAAGCAATGCCGGCTCCCGCAGGAGGCGGGGAGCCGGAAGGGACCGTGGGGGCATTGGGGCTCCCCCCACGGTCCCCAACATGAGGGCCGGCCCCGGGAGATGGGGTCCCCAGGGCCAGAAGTGGCCCACCCCTTCCCTGCACCACTCTGCAAATGCGCCTGATGGCGCATTCTAAGTTGGGGGATTAAGTCCCTTTGAATCCTGAGGGTCCCTGGGGGCCAGCTAGGCCACCAGGTACCTCCAGTAAGCCCCACACAGTGGGATTGCTGAGAGGTGGTTCGAGGCCATGCCCCTTTTTACACCACTCTGCAAACACACCTTTCGGCGCACTGCTGGTGGGGCAATGAGGTCCTCTTGTGTCCTGAGGACCTCAGGACTGAAATGGACTTCATCCCCCGAGCAGCAGTGCGCCAGGAGGCGTGTTTGCAGAGTGGTGTAAAAAGGGTGTGTGGCCTCTGACCACTCTCAGCAATCCAGCTGTGTAGGGCTTACTGGAGGTACCTGGTGGGCTAGTTGGCCCCCAGGTACTCTCAGGATTCAAGGGGACTTTATCCCCCAACCCAGAACGCGCCAGGAGACGCGTTTGCAGAGTGGTGGAGAAAGGGGGCGTGGCCTGCTACCACCTCTCAGCAATCCCACTGTGTGGGGCTTACTGGAGGTAACATGTAGGCTAGTTGGCCCCTAAGGACCCCCAGCAGCGAAGGGGACTTCAATCCCCATCCAAGAGCATGCCAGGGAGCGCGTTTGCAGAGCTTCCCCTGGAAAGGGGGCATGGCCTGCTTTGAGAACTTAGCAATCCTGCTGTGTGGGACTTACTGGAGGTAATAGGAGGGGAAGTTGGCCCCCAAGGATGTCCTTGGGGGCCAACTACCCCATCTTTTACCTCCAGTAGGTCCCACACAGTGGGATTGCTAAGAGGTCTTTGGAGGCCATGCCCCCCTTTCGCCACCACTCTGCAAACGCACCCCGTGGCACACTACTGGTTGGGGGATGAAGTCCACTTTACTCCTGAGAGACTTTGGGGGCCAAGAAGCCCTCCTGGTACCTCCTGTAAGACCTACGCAGCAGAATTCTTAAGCACTTGTCGGAGGCCCAGCCCCCTTTCTCCAGCACTCTGCAAATGCGACTAGTAGTTAAAGAAGCATTTGCAGTGCAATAGGTCTCGCATTTGCGAGAGTTAGAGCTATTGGCGTTGTAAATGTAAACGTTTTTTACTAATGTTTTTTGGAGTGGAGTGGATGTAAGTTGTGTGTAGTGAAATTATGTGGTATGTTGTGCAGTGAAATTATGTGGATAGAAAGTATGTGGTATTTAGTGTATAGGTATTATGTAGAGTGGGATTATGTGTTATGGAGAGTAATTATGTGGTATGGTAGTCTGTGTTGTGGAGTGGTAACCTCAGGTTTAGTCTTCCTCGTTTCCATAGAAGCTAAACTATAAACTCTATGAGACAAAAAAAGAAGGAAGCACTGAGGAGCACTTCTGGACCTAGTCAGAGGTATGAGCAGGGCCACTGGAATTATGCGACTGTTCAGCTGCACCGATTTTCGCATAATTATACATTTTCCGCATTGGCCACATAATCCATCATCTGCTGCATAATCTGCAGATTTGAACAAAAAAAAACTTGTTTCTAGCTGAAACGACTCAAACGTTAACAAAAATGCAGCGATAAGTGTTACAGCGTGGTGGAAGGCCCTTTGCAAATCTGGAATGGTCACCTGTTACTTATTGCTAAATGTAGGTGTTAAATTGGTACTAATGGTGTGCAAACCACTCTTGCTTCTTTCTGCGCCTCTCTTGCCTCTTTCTGCATTTCTGTTGCTTCTTTCTGCACCTTTCTTTCTTTTTCTGGACTTCTCTTGCCTCTTTCTGCTCATCTCTTCCACTTTCTGCACTTTGTTGCCTCTTTCTGCACCTCTGTTGCCTCTTTCTGTACACACAGGGCAAAATGTTGGGGGTGCCCAGGGCACAGGATGACTTTGCAACAAGGCCTCTTTCTGCACGTCTGTTGGTTCTTTCTACATATCTCTTCCTTCTTTCTGCACCTTTCTTCCTCTTTCTGGACTTCTGTTGCCTCTTCCTGCATTTCTCTTGCTTCTTTCTGCGCCTTTCTTCCTCTTTCTGCACATGTCCTACCTCTGTAGGCATAGTTAGACATTAGCATTTAAAAAACCAATAAAATTCACTGAAAGAACCATAGGTTTCAGGGACGTTATAGTGAGAAATTAGCACTTAAAAAACCTTAGAAATTCACTGAAAAAACCATAGGTTTCAGGGACGTTATAGTTAGAAATTAGCACTTAAAAAACCTTTGAAATTCAGTGAAAAAACCACAGGTTTTAGGGACGTTATAGTTAGAAATTAGCATTTAAAAAACCTTTGAAATTCACTGAAAAAACCACAGGTTTCAGGGATGTTATAGTTAGTTGGAGATTTCACTCGTGCAAAACCAGTGAAATTCTGCAGTTATAGTTAGTTCAGCTAACTATAACTCGCACCCCCACAATGCACTGCTGATGACATCACATATTACATCATTCATGACATGGTCAGTGACATCACTGATGACATCTCAAATGACATCACTGATTACATCATCCACGCGATAATCTGATGCACCTCCTCACACCCTAATATAACCTTTGATACACCCACTCTAAAATACAGACTACCATTTTCAAAACCATAGACACACCAATACCAGTTACTACATACCCACTCACTGATTCCTAGGTCTACACACACATCCACTCATTCACCCATACAGTCACTCATACATGCAGTCACTCATCAATACAGCACTATCATATACACTGATACAGCTATACAAACACTCACACACTACCAGTCACCCATAGAGGTACTCAAACACCTAGTCAGTCACCCAAAGACTCAATCACCCTACCATTTACTCACCTATACAGTTATACACACACCACCTCACTTATTCATACAAATACTAACACATACTTACTCTCTTATACAATCACTGACAGAAGCACACACTCATCCATACAGCTACTCTCACAATCACTCACTCTCACATATAGTCATTTATATACTCCAACACTCACATATACTGCCTTTCACATATGTAGTTACTCACACATATACCACTGAGACGTCCATTCACTCACCAACACAGCCATACGCACACTCACTCAACCATACAGCCCTTCACAGATGCACTCTTGAACCCATACACCCAGTGAATCACCCACTCACACATCTATGCACAAAGTCACACCCCCCCACCCACCCAAACAGACACTCAGGCACCCATACAGATACAACCAATCAATAACCCATATAGACACTCATGTAGCTTCTCACCAACCCATGCAGCCGCTTACACACCAACTGACAGACTGATACAGACATTCACACAGTTTAGTCAGTAACCCATGCATTCAGTAAGACACGTTTAATCACTCACTTATACAGTCAGTCACGCACCTACTAAATCATCCATTCAGACACTGATACACCCACTCATTCTTCAATACACCTTGGCCTATATATATATAAAACATATTTAAACTTTACAGAAACACACAGTCACTGGATGATGTTATCTGAGATGTCATCAGTGATGTCATTTGAGATGTCATCAGTGATGCCATCAGTGATGTCACTGACCATGTCATGAATGATGTAATATGTGACGTCATCAGCAGTGCATTGCGGGGGCGCGAGTTATAGTTAGCTGAACTAACTATAACGGCAGAATTTCACTGGTTTTGTACGAGTGAAATGTCCAACTAACTATAACGTCCCTGAAACCTGTGGTTTTTTCAGTGAATTTCAAAGGTTTTTTAAATGCTAATTTCTAACTATAACGTACCTGAAACCTATGGTTTTTTCAGTGAAGATATACATATATATATTACCTACTGGCGGTCGCCAGTAGGTAGTTATAGTAAGGACCACGTTTCCATAGGAAAAGCATTTTTTGATGTGCTTATAACTTTGGCGTCGTTTGACGAATCTTTTCCAAAAGTTCCTCTTTTCAGGTCAGCTCCTATCCTAAAAGTTTGGGGGATTCGTCAAGGGGGCTAAGAAAAAGGGGGTCCCAAAACGTGTTTTCTCCATGCAATTTCCATAGGAAACTTTAGACAAGGCTACAGGTCAAACTGCTGAACGGAATTACGCCAAATTTGGCACAGAGAAAGGTCTTGGACCAGAAAGCACACTTTTGTTTAAATCGGGTAAATCCGTTCAGTAGTTTTAGAGAAATATCAAATTTTCCAGATATCGATATTTAAGAATTCTGACAGTTGATTGGCTGAAGCGTTATGAGCACGAGCTTGCGGCTCATTGGCTGCGAACTGTTGAAACTAAGAAGTGTTGGCAGCCATTTTGTGATTCAGTCCGTCAGCTCACAACTCTCCTCTGCAAGGCATCAGGTCCGTAGTTCTACCTCTGTGAGGCAACACTAAAAATATACCGCAGCTCTGTCTGTGCGAGATACCCCTTTCACGGTCCCTCTCCCACATCACCAACTCACGGCTATGCCTTTAGAAGCCAGTCCGTTGGCTCGCAGCTCTGCGACTGTGAGCTGTGAGCCATTTTGTGACTCAGTCCATCAGCTCGCATCTCTCCCTCAAAAAGGCATCGCATCCGTAATTCTACCTCTGCGAGGCAATACTGAAAATATCCCGCAGGTCTGTCTGTGCGAGATACTCCTTTTACGCTCCCTCTCCCCACATCATCAGCTCATGGCTATGCCTTTAGAAGGCAGTCCGTCGGGCCCGCAGCTCTACCTCTGTGAGCCACCTCGTTAGCTCGTAGCTCTGTCTGTGCTAGCAGGCCGGTCGGCCCGTTATTCTCCCTCTGTGAGTTAGCCCATCGGGTTGCAGCTCGAAGGGCTCGCAGCTGTATCTCTGCGAGCCAGCCCGTTAACTGATAGCTGTGTGTCTGCTAGCAGGCCTGTTGGCCCGTTGGTCTCCCTCTGCGAGTCCGGCCACAGCTCTCCCTCTGCGAGCTAGTACGGTGCTGTGCTTTTGCGAGCCAACAGCTCGTAGGTCTCCCTCTGCGAGCTGAGCCCACGGGCCACAGCTCTTCCTCTGCGAGCCTGCCTGACGGCCCGCAGGTGACACTCTGTGAGCCGAAATTGGGAATATAAGGCGGCTCTAAAAAGAGCCCTTGTGTTTATTAGTTGGAGCTACATGTAAGTGCGAATGCACAGCTTCAAGTTAATCAGGAAAACTCGGTTTCCCTTATCTGTGAAGTGTACTCCATCACTTCTGTAGATATCAGCCATATCAAAACGTATGTTGTTGTTGTAAATCGACCCCATTCTATGGTCTCTGAGGTATGCAGACACAGCTTTGTTGACATTCTTCCTAGATTTTTCAATCTTATGACAAAATTGGTTTGACCATTTCCACTTCTGTCTTTGGCATATATTGGAATATACAAAGACAGTTTGAGGCAAAAGTATCATCAATTGTCCAAAGGTGTCTTTCACAAGCATTTCCAAACCTACCCCAGTCAATGTGCCTAGGTCCTTACCACCACAGTGCACAATCATGAGATCAGGGTGTTGGAGATGCAAACAGGTTTTAACCAAAGGGAGCAATTGGTGCCACTTCAATCCTCTCTGTGCAAACCATTTAATGTGCACATTTTGTAAACCTAGGTCTAAGTCAATATGTCTCTGTTCTGCATACCTCTTGCACCAGAAAACATAGTTATGTCCTACAATCCACACTAGCATTTTGAAGGTATGGCTACAAGATATGGATAAATGTCTGTAGCTCATGCAGTCCGTTCGTAGAATAAGAGATATGTTTAAACATGGGGAACTACTTTTTTTTACATACAAAACGTTAACCAATTGGGAGATGAAATGTATTGTGTCCTAAAAAGTAGGGTGTATATTAGTTTTGATGAAAAGCATCTTTGTGATTGGTTAATAAAAAAGCAGTTTATACGTGGAGTACAGAATATAGGATGAAATTTGCTCAGCTCAACCACACCTGCTAATTGTATTTGGAAGGTGCAATTCAAACTTGAAAGAATGGTGAACTTTTGACCTCCACGTGCCTTTACATGTTGAAAAAAATGTTGCAAAAAGAAATATCGGTAGGTTTAAAAAAATGATGAACTTTTAACCTGCATGTGTCATAGAATGTTCTAGAAAGTGGTGATACAATACCTTGAACTTTTCACCTGTATGTGTCCTTAAAAAAACTGTTTATATGGAAAGTTCAAAAATAACCAATAAAGAGAGGTTTTGCAATCTAAAAAAATAAGGAACTATTTTGATTTGTTCTTTATATGTATTTATGTGTGGAGCAACAGGGAAATTCTGCCATTACTGGTTCCATTCTTGATGAAAGCGTTGCATTAGATGTACTGTGTGACAAGAAAAGAATTGCATGCGTTTGTGACATTTGAAATCTGCATACCAACTACGAAGGTAAATTAGAAATTAAGAAGGTGTGTTATGTGTTTTGTAGTAGTGGTTAAGTATTTGAGACGATATTTTTAACTTTCAAAGTGAATGACAACAGATGCAATGGAGCCAACGATCATGCAGCTCGGACACCCAACACAGCTCCGACACCCCCCGCCAACAGCCTTGTCCGCCATCCCCCCTCACCTCTCCCCCCACACAAACAAATGTGACAGCAACCGTAGGAAATCTGGAACAATACAAATTGGCTGATGTCGCACAATTATAGTAAAGAAGATGCATGTGAGGTTGGAGAAATAAGAATCTCAGTCATCTATGGATTGACATATAAAACATTTTATTTAAACAAAACAACAAAATAAAAGTAGATACAGGTATGGCATGTCATCCCTCGACAATTTGTGAATCACAGCCTGCAAGACAAAAAGAAAGATAAGATTGTGCGTCATGCGTCCATGAAAGGAGAGAGAGAGAAAGAGAGAAAGAGAGAGGAAGAGACAGAGAAAGAAAGAGAGAGAGAGAGAGAGGAAGACAGAGAAAGAGAGAAAGAGTGAGAGAGAGAGGAAGAGAGAGAGAAAGAGTGAGATAGAAGGAAGAGAGAGAGAAAGAGAGAAACAGTGTGAGAGAGAGGTAGAGAGAGAGAGAAAGAGTGAGACAGAGAGGAAGAGAGAGAGAAAGAAAGAATGAGAGAGAGAGGAAAAGACATAGAAAGAGAGAAAGAGTGTGAGAGAGAGAAAGGAAGAGACAGAGAGTGAGAGAGAGAGAAAGAGTGTGAGTGACAGAAAGGAAGAGATGGAGAGGGAGAGTGAGTGTTGACACTGTGGAGAAAATCCTCACAGCTCACCTTTCTGCCACCGGTGTGTCTCCAACCACGTGCCGGGACATAGTGCAGTCTTCAAGTTTAGTCATCTGAAACATAGTATAGAATCAGTAATGGCAGAGTACATACAACTGCACATGCCTAATTCTCTGTTTTGCCCCTGCGCACCCAGGCTGCTGCACCCCATCGACTCCCGCCACCCAGAGGTGTCTGCCCACCTCTGCGCACCCAGGCTGCTGTACCCCATCCACTCCCACTGCCCAGAGGTGTCTGCCCGCTGCTGTGCACCCAAGCTGGTGCACCCCATCCAGTCCCACTGCCCGGAGGTCACTGCCCGTTCCTGCACACCCAGACTGCTGCATCCCATCCACTCCCACTGCCTAGAGGTGTCTGCCCGCTCCGGTGCACCCAGGCTGCTGCACCCCATCCACTCCCACTGCTCGGAGGTGTCTGCCCGCTGTTGTGCACCCAGGGTGCTGCACACTATCCACTCCCACCGCCCAGAGGTGACTGCTCGCTGTTGTGGAAACAAGCCTCTCTGCTCACTTTCCGTCACCGGCATGGGTCTAAGAGGGTCCACCACGTGCCGAAGCAACCTCCTCAGGCGTTGCCTACACGCGGTCAAGCCGAGCTCACAATTGAAAGTGGGTGTTGATTGCAGGATGGCAACGCATCATCGCAGGCTGCACACGCGCTCAGCTCTGGTGGCACTAACTGAGTGGAACTGAAGTCATCGCGTCGTGGCGGGAGGTCCGTGTCGGGAGGGGGGGTCGTCAATCTGTGAATCACAGCCTGCTAGACAAAAAGCAAGATAAGATTGTGCGTCATGCGTCCATGAAAGGAGAGAGAGAGAGAGAAAGAGAGAAAGAGTGAGAGAGAGGAAGAGACAGAGAAAGAAAGAGTGAGACAGAGAGGAAGACAGAAAGAGAAAGAGTGAGAGAGAGAGGAAGAGAGAGAGAAAGAGTGAGATACAAGGAAGAGAGAGAGAAAGAGAGAAACAGTGTGAGAGAGAGGTAGAGAGAGAGAGAAAGAGTGAGACAGAGAGGAAGAGAGAGAGAAAGAAAGAATGAGAGAGAGAGAGGAAAAGACATAGAAAGAGTGTGAGAGAGAGAAAGGAAGAGATAGAGAGTGAGAGAGAGAGAAAGAGTGTGAGTGACAGAAAGGAAGAGATGGAGAGGGAGAGTGAGTGTTGACACTGTGGAGAAAATCATCACAGCTCACCTTTCTGCCACCGGTGTGTCTCCAACCACGTGCCGGGACATAGTGCAGTCTTCAAGTTTAGTCATCTGAAACATAGTATAGAATCAGTAATGGCAGAGTACATACAACTGCACACGCCTAATTCTCTGTTTCACCCCTGTGCACCCAGGCTGCTGCACCCCATCGACTCCCACCGCCCAGAGGTGTCTGCCCGCCTCTGCGCACCCAGGCTGCTGTACCCCATCCACTTACACTGCCCATGGGTGTCTGCCCGCTGCCCTGCACCCAGGCTGGTGCACCCCATCCAGTCCCACTGCCCGGAGGTGACTTCCTTTCCTGCGCACCCAGACTGCTGCATCCCATCCACTCCCACTGCCTAGAGGTGTCTGCCCGCTCCTGTGCACCCAGGCTGCTGCACCCCATCCACTCCCACTGGTCGGAGGTGTCTGCCCGCTCTTGTGCATGCAGGGCGCTGCACACTATCCACTCCCACTGCCCAGAGGTGACTGCTCGCTGCTGCGGATACAAGCCTCTCTGCTCACCTTCCGCCACCGGCGTGTGTCTAAGAGGGTCCACCACGTGCCGAAGCAACCTCCTCAGGCATTGCGTACACGCGGTCAAGCCGAGCTCACAATTCAAAGTGGGGTTTGATTGCAGGATGGCCACGCATCATCGCAGGCTGCACACGCACTCAGCTCTGGAGGCACTAACTCAGTGGAACTGAAGTCATCGCCTCGTGGCGGGAGGTCAGTGTCGGGGGGGGTTGTCAATCTGTGAATCACAGCCTGCTAGACAAAAAGCAAGATAACATTGTGCGTCATGCGTCCATCAAAGGAGAGAGAGAGAGAAAGAGTGACAGAGAGGAAGAGAGAGAAAAAGAAAGAAACAGTGAGAGGTAGACAGAGAGAAAGAGTGAGAGAGAGAGGAAGAGAGAGAGAAACAGTGAGAGAGAGAAAGAGAGAAACAGTGTGAGAAAGAGGAAGAGAGAAACAGAGGAAGAGTGAGAGAGAGAGAAAGAGAGAGAGAGGTAGAGAGAGAGAAAGAAAAAAACTGTGTGAGAGAGAGGAAGAGATAGAGTGAGAGAGAGAGGAAGAGAGAGAGAAAGAGTGTGAGGGAGAGAAAGGAAGAGATGGAGAGGGACAGTGAGTGCCCACACTGTGGACAAAACCCTCACAGCTCACCTTTCCGTCACCGGTGTGTCTCCAACCATGTGCCGGAACATAGTGAAGCCCTCAAGCTTACTCATCTGAAACGTAGGATGGAATCAGTAATGGCAGAGTACATACAACTGCACACGCCTAATTCTCTGTCCCGCCTTTGTGCATCCAGGCTGCTGCACCACTTCCACTGCCCAGAGGTGTCTGCTCGCCGCTGCGCACCCAGGCTGCTGCACTCCATCCACTTCCACTGCCCAGAGGTGTCTGCCCGCTGCTGCGCACCCAGGCTGCTGCACCCCATCCACTCCCACTGCCCGGAGGTGACTGTCTGCCGCTGCGCACCCAGGCTGCTGCACCCCATCCACTCCCACTGCCCGGAGGTCACTGCCTGCCGCTGCGCTAACAAGTCTCTCTGCTCACCTTTTGCAACCTGCGTGTAGAAGAGAGGGCATACCACGTGCCGCTGCAAGCCCCAAGCCCAGGGCCCGCGGACACGGCACTCTGCATATCATGCAGCCCCGCTCCGCAGGCCACTAGGTCTCACATTTGGTGCTGGGTCTTCATTTCGCCATGGCAGAGGACATACCAGTGCACCGGGCTTTTCATCGCAGGCTCCACACCCACTCAGCCCTTGCGGTGCCACTAAATCTGTGACCAGCGAGGTGACGCCACGTGCCGGTAGGCCTGCGCTGTCTGATGGCTCAGGCCTACACTGCGGTCCAGCAGGGCACACAAAACCTGAGCTGTCCAGACCGCCGGGATGGGCCATCACCGCAGGCTGTATACCCGCTCAGCAGTTACGGTACCCGTACCTCAGTGGACCGAAAGTCACCGTCCCGTGCCGGTGTGCCTGTGCCGGCCGCAGTGCATCTGGTGCAAGCAACTCTGAAATGGCGTCGAGCACGTGCGCCCGGTCTTTTTTATTGGCAGGGTCACATGTCCTGTGACACCTGTGCTGGATGGGGGTGGTGTGGGTGTATACTAGCCGTGAGGGCGTGGCTGTGGCGCACTGACAACTAGGGTGTGACCAGCAGATCACTGCAATGAAAATCTGGGCCATGTATCGTTGTTGTCCTTCCCTGTAAGCGTAAGCGGAGTGGGCTGGCCTGGCATATGCCAGTCCTGCGTGAGGCTGTGAAGAATGACTCCGGTGCTATGGGCGTGGCTCCGTCCTGGGCTGTATGAGGAATCAACTGATGCGGGTGTCCCTGTTGTAGTAATGACGTCACCCGGGTCTCAGGCGCCATTGTGTCACTCAGTGAGCCAAGTCACACAACATGGCCAACATGGAAGGTACAGTGAATCACTGACCCTACATTCATCCATAGTTCCACACATGAAAGATGGTGGACATGACACATCTGTGTGGATATGAATGTTTACTACACATTCAGTGGAGTGTTGCAGCTGTAGCAATACACGGCCATGCAAAGTTCAAGTTTCAGTTTTTGGCACGTGGAGGGCAGCCAATTTGAGCCAAGCTTGTGTTCAGGGTTAGGCTGCGCCAACATATGTACTTATACAATTACTCCGCCAATCTCCAAGCACTTATAAATTCACTATACACTCTCCTTGCAGTACTCTAATGATCCAGTCTCTACGTACGTACTTGTACAATGACCGAGAGAAAGTTACATAACCGAAGTTTTCCCCACTGCCAGAGGTAACATGGTTGCATAACCTGTCCACAGCACAATGTAATGTGGTAGGGCCCAGGGGCGGCATCTTGCATACATAATGAACACACGGACACAGATAGATAGTGGAACTGGGTACGGGCACGTGCGCTCGACTCATTTTTATTACCAGGGTCACATGTCCAGTGACGTCTGTGCTGGATGTGTGTGGGGTGAGTGTAAGCCAGCCGTCCGGGAATGGTTGGTGCTGGCAACAAGTACAACAGTAATCATTTGATCAGACACACAAATTCAATCATAAAGGGTCAATGATTTGTGCTGCACTAAGGTAGGGGCAACAGATGTGAAATAATACACACAAGATTGTATCGTAAAGGGTCCATGACTTGAGGTACACTGAGGTAGGGGCAGCAGATGTGAAATTATACACAAAACATTGTATCATAAAGGGTTCATGAGTTGTGCTGCACTGAGATAGGGGCATCAGAAGCATTCAGCGTGTGCGCAGCCAGCGATGATGCGTGGTGCGGGCGAGCCGCACTGGGAGCAATGTCTGTTGCCTACTGGACTGAGTCCTCTGCAATCGCGACTCAATGTGAATTGTGAGCCCTGCTATCCGCAGTGTAGATCGAAGGCAGTAGTCAGCACAGACATCGAAGAATGCTTTTAGTCACTTCCTGTTTACAAAATTCGAGGACATAGAGTACAATTCTCTCTGCAATAAATAAATCATGTCTCAATTTAAATTGTTAGCTCTGCTATCCGCAGTGTAGGTGTATGGAACAAAAGATGAAACATTTATGGAATACACTGTCGAAATATGTAGGTTTCAGGGACATTATAGTTAGTTGCCTACTGGACTCTGACATTAATGAATGAAGACTGAATTTGAATTGTGAGCCCTGTTGAGCACAGTGTAGGCCGGAGGCAGCGGTCAGGAAGGGCCTACAGCCACATGGCGTTGACTTGAGCTGCATACAGTTAGTGGTAGGTGTGGCGCTCAGCGTGTGCGCAGCCAGCGATGATGCAATGTCTCTTGCCTACTGGACTGCGTCATCTGCAATCGCGACTCGATCTGAATTGTGAGCCCTGCTGACCACAGTGTAGGCCGGAGGCAGTGGTCAGGAAGAGCCCAGAGCCACATGGCGTTGACTTGAGCTGCATAGAGATAGTGGTAGGTGTGGCGCTCAGCGTGTGCGCAGCCAGCGATCATGCAATGTCTGTTGCCTACTGGACTGCGTCATCTGCAATCGCGCCTCGATCTGAATTGTGAGCCCTGCTGACCGCAGTGTAGGCTGGAGGCAGTGGTCAGGAAGAGTCCACAGCCACGTGGCGTTGACTTGAGCTGCATAGAGTTAGTGGTAGGTGTGGCGCCCAGCATGTGCGCAGCCAGCGATGATGCAATGTCTCTTCCCTACTGGACTGCGTCATCTGCAATCGCGACTCGATCTGAATTGTGAGCCCTGCTGTCCTCAGTGTAGATCGAAGGCAGTAGTCTGTACAGACATAAGTCTGTGGTGCTCTGCTGCTGGGTTCGCAGCGGGCCTGTGTCGAGGAGGCCGGCGGTCACAGCGGAGGCCTCGTGGCAGGGTGAGGGCTGCCGCCCTGGCAGATGCTTTGGCCTTCCCACAAGTGAACCACGCCCACAGCCCCAGCCTATTTATTCATACTCCTTTGCTGGAGTGGCGAACGTTGGCACAAAGCACACTCCGCTTCCGCTTCCAGGGGGACAACACAGCTACATGACCGAGATCTTCCCCACTGCCTGAGGTAACATGGTTGCGTCTATTGTCCACAACACTACAAGCACCAGCAGTATATGTCCACATGGAGAGGTTTGTGCTCTGCATAGTGAGGTCTGTCCACCACATCACCGCTACACTTGGTATTGTGTGCATTTTTATTGATGGGTGACTTGCGTCCTTCACACATACTTGTTTGCCACATCTCCCAAGATTCAGCTATTGTGTGGCTGAGGGACCATGCCGTTTTTGGAAGGTCCGCTGTCCTGTTCTGCGCTGCCTCGGTGGTAGTAGGGAGGGGGTGGTCCGGGGGAGGTCCTGAGGGTGATGGCAGTGGGTGTTGTGGCCTTCTTGGGTGTCGGAGCTGCATGGTTAGTAGCTCTATGACATGTGTTGGTCTTCAGATGTGGTTCTGGGCTGGGCTCCCTTTCACACTGTAGGTAGTCGTCCTGCTTTACACCAGTAAAAGGCAGATGTAAAATTCCTACTGCTAACGCAGCTTATCGCCTGTTTTTGGATCGCACCCCAGATTTGGCTGCTCGTTCAAAATATCGGGAAGTGGTGTGTTCGTGTTATTTTTGCATGGGAACGCCTACTCTGCATATTATTAGCGTTAGTTGTTGCTCTCATTTGTGGCGAATTTTTTTGCGGAAGCTATTGTTGGAAAACTGGCGATATTGGCTGTTTTCACTAGGTTGAGAATGGAATGATAATTTAAAATCACTGAAAATACCATAGGTTTAATGAACATTATAATTAGAAATTAGCATTTAAAAAACGTTTGAAATTCACTGAAAAAACCATAGGTTTCAGGCACGTTATAGTTAGAAATTAGCATTTAAAAAACCTTAGAAATTCACTGAAAAAATCATAGGTTTCAGGGACGTTATAGTTAGAAATGATCATTTAAAAACCTTTGAAATTCACTGAAAAAACCATAGGTTTCAGGGAGGTTATAGTTAACTGGACATTTCACTGCATAAAACCATAGAAATTCCACTGTTATAGTTAGTTCAGCTAACTATAACTCGCGCCCCCACAATGCACTGCTGATCACATCACATATTACATCAGTCAGTGACATCACTGATGACATCTCTGATCACATCTCAAATTACATCACTGCGGGGGCATTGCGGGGGCGCGAGTTATAGTTAGCTGAACTAACTATAACAGTAGGATTTCTATGGTTTTGTACGAGTGAAATGTCCAGCTAACTATAACGTCCCTGAAACCTATGGTTTTTTCAGTGAATATATATATATACACATATATACACACATATATCTATTTATATTTTTCACTGTAAATACCAAAGTTTACAGGGACGTTATAGTTAGGAAGTAGAATTAAAAAATCCTTAGAAATTCACAGAAAGAAACAAAGGTGGGCACCCTGGGACATAGCAGGAGCCGGCCCTGCGATATGGTGGTCCCCAGGGCCATATGGCTCCAGGAAGGAGGCCAGGGAGGCCATGCGGCCCCCCTCCTTTGATCTGCATGGGCTGGCCCCAGGGAGGGTCATCCGATATTGTTTCCATCTCAGTACTATTATATATATTACCTACTGGCGGTCGCCAGTAGGTAGTTATAGTTAGGACCTTGTTTCTATTCAAAAAGTGTTTTTTCTTTTGCCAATATCTTTGGCGCTGTTTGACGAATCTTCGTGAAATTTTCAAAACTAATGGCTCACTCACTTCAGCTGTTGTGTTGAAAGTTTTAGGGTGATTTGTCTAGCGGGGGCCAAGAGAAAGGGGAGGTCCCAAAACTCTTTTTCTCCATGGTAATTTCCATAGGAAACTTTAGACACGGCTACAGCCCGAACTGCTGAACACCAAATTTGGCAAAAGGGTAGCTCTTGGTTCAGAAAGCACTCTTTTTGTTAAATGGTGTAAATCCATTCATTAGTTCCTGGGAAATGTAAACATTTCTCAGATATACAAATATACCCACTGAGGATCCGTGAACCCTCCCGATCTCGAGCCTGCAATTTGATTGGCTGCCAACAGTTCCAACCATGAAGTGTTGGCAGCCATCTTGTGACTCAGTTGAACCGAGTCACAAGGAAAAAGTTTAAAAAACCTTAACAATTAAGAAAAGGGGGCAGGGTAGAAACACGCTGACCCCCTAGGCCTGCTCAGGGGGTCCCACAGGGACCCCAAGGGCCAAAAAAAGCATTTTAACAAAAAGATTTTCGCAGGACTCACATTGGATCCGTGAATCCGTCAGAAAATGAAGACAAAAACGCTTAATTTAATTAGGCTCCTGGGTGGGCAGGTCCCAGGGGCAATGATCTAAATAGATGGGGGGGCCCGCGTGGGCCCCGCAGCCCCGGGAACCATCACCTCCCAGGGGCTATGTTCATCAATTGTGGGGGGTCACATGGGCCACCCCGCAGCCCCGGGGACCGCCACCTCCCCAGGACTTTATTTGTTAAAAAAGGTCTGGGGGTGCTGCCCCCCCACGCATCCCTGGGGACCGCCCCCTCCCTGGGGCTAATTTTGTTAAATGCAAGGGGGCCATGTGCCCCCCGCAGCCCCAAGGACCACCACCTCCCCGGGGAAACATTGAAAAGATGAATGGGTGGGCTCCAGCCCCCCCATGGAGACCCATGGACTGCCACCTCCCTGGGGCTATATTACAAAATAAAGTGCCCCCCACACAGCCCCAGGGACCACCACCTCCCCGGGGCTTCAATACTGTTGGAGGAGGCCGTGTGACCCCCTCGTGGAGCCGTAAATGGCCCTGAGAACCACCACCCCCCAGGGCCGGTTCCAGCAATGTCCTGGGGTGCCCTATCGGCACACTGCTGGTGGGGCGATGAGGTCCCCTTGCATCCTGAGGGCCTCAGGACTAAAGTGGTGTTCATCTCCCAAGCAGCAGGGTGGTGGAGAAAAGGGGCATGGCCTCTGACCACCTTTCAGCAATCCAGCTGTGTGGGGCTTACTGGAGGTAATAGGAGGGCTAGTTGGCCCCCAGGGATCCTCAAGAGGCAAGGGGACTTCATCCCCAAATAGTAGTTCCCCAGGTGGCGCATTTTCAGAGTGTTGGAGAAAAGGGGCGAGGCCTCTGCAACCTACCAGCAATCCCACTGTGTGTACTGGAGGTAACAGGTAGGCTAGTTGGCCCCTAAGGACCCTCAGCAATGAAGGGGAATTCATCCCCCAACCAAGAGCGTACCAGGAAGCGCGTTTGTAGAGTGGTAGAGAAAGGGGGCGTGGCCTGCTATCAGAACTCAGCAATCCTGCTGTGTGGGACTTACTGGAGGTACTAGGAGGGGTAGTTGGCCCACAAGGATGTCCTTGGGGGCCAACCACCCCTCCTGCTACCTCCAGTAGGTCCCACACATCAGGATTGCCGAGAAGTTGTCAGAGGACACTCCCCCTTTCTCTACCACTCTGCAAATTTGCCTCCCGGTGCACTACTAGTTGGGGGATAAAGTCCCTTTGACTCCAGAGGAACCTTGGGGGCCAAGAAGCCCTTCTGGTACCTACTGTAAGTCCTACGCAGGGGAATTCCTGAGAGCTGATTGGAGGCCCACCCCCTTTCTTCACCACTCTGCAAACGTGACTGCTAGTTAAAAAACCTTAGAAATTCACTAAAAAAAACAAAGGTTACAGGGACGTTATAGTTAGGAACTAAAATTTAAAAAACCTTAGAAATTCACTGAAAAAAACAAAGGTTACAGGGACGTTATAGTTACGAAATGGAATTTAAAAAAACCTAAGAAATTCACTAAAAAAAACAAAGGTTACAGGGGCGTTATAGTGAGAATTAGCATTTAAAAAACCTTAGGAATTCACTGAAAAAACCACAGGTTTCAGGGATGTTATAGTTAGCAATTAGCATTTAAAAAACCTTAGAAATTCACAGAAAAAAACAATGGTTACAGGAACGTTATAGTGATATTTCACTCGTACAAAACCAGAGAAATTCAGCCGTTATAGTTAGCTGAGTTAACTATAACTTGCGCCCTTGCAATGCACTGCTTATGACCTCACATATTACATCACTCATGTCATGGTCAGTGACATCACTGATGACATCACTGATGACATCTCAAATGACATCACTGATGATATCAGTGATGACATCATCCACATAATCTCTGACGCACCCACTCACACCCCTATAGAATCTTTTAAACACCCACTGGCACTCCCACACAACCGTTCACAAACCTCGGTACTTACACAGCCACTCACTAATTCATAGATCTACACACATATATCCACTTGCTCACCCAGACTGCCACTCATACACCCGCTCAGTCACCAATACAGCCATTGACACATCCACTCATATACCCATACAGGCACTCACACACTGAGCGAGTCACCCATAGAAGTACTCACACACCTACACACTCACCCATACAGTCAAACATATAGGTATGTACTAACCCAGTTACATACACATACACATCCACTTGCTTGCTCATACAAATAGTAACACATGCTCATTCACCTATACAGTCACTGACAGAAGCAAGTAATCATCCATATAGCCACTCTCACATTCACTCACTCAAGCATACAGTCACTCATATACCCAGTCACTCACCTATACTGCATTTCGCATACACAGTTACTGACCCATACTGACATAAGCACAATCACTGACACAGACATACAGACACTCACTCACCCATACAGCTTCTCACATACACACTCACTACCCCATACAAGCACTGACTCACTCGTCCATACAGGCAGTCACACACCTCCTCACCCACACACACAGACACCCAGACAACCATAGAGATAGTCAACCAATCAATCACTGTTGAAAAGTGGATTATTAGTAGTGGCAGATATGCATTTACACTGGCAATAATACCACTGACACAATATAGGGCTCAGAATAGATCTTAGAAAATTATTCCCATGCTCAACCCTTGGTAGCTTGGCTGCGAGCAGGCAGGCTTAACTTCAAAGACAAGTATATAAAATATTTAAAAACGCCAATTCAGTAAATAATTAAGACACAACACACAATAAAATCCAACAACAATTTATAAAAATAGGAAATATGTTTATCTTTTAAATGACACCAAAATGAAAAGAATCCACTGTAGGGAACCAGAGATATGAATTTTTAAAGATTAGTCACATTCTAGTGCTTAGAAACCAACAGTGCCCCTTTTCGTCATTTTGTTGCCTCTGACAGGGACACATTCAGATTTAGCAATTGCTCTAGAGGATCTCTCACCAGTCTTGTGCAGCCCCCTCTAGCAGGCTGGATCCTGTTAGAACTCCTTCTTGAAGTTCTTCTTGCGGGTCCCAAAGTGTCCAACATACAATCCAAGGTTCTGGAATCTCCAAGAGGGTCCTTGAAAGTGTGAGACTTCAATTCCCACAATCCACTTGGACAAAATGCTTACAAATCCACTGGCAGTACTCCAGGTTGGGGACTCTCTGTGGTGATGGTCCAGGTGAACTCTGTTAACCTACCAGGCTGGGGACTCTCTGTGGTGATGGTCCAGGTGAACTCTGTTAACCTGTTGCTTGCAGGTAGTCCACTCTTTAGTCCTTTTGAAGCACGTTTGATCCACAGGGCTGTAGTTTCAGATGGTGCAAAAGGCACAATCTTCAGAGTGCAGGCCTGGTGAATGCACATCAAACTCTTCAGCATAGAGCCTTCTGATTCTCTTAAGTTTCAAGCAGCAGATCTGAGAGGCTCTGCCCCTCTCAGATACTTATTCCAAGTTCTCTGGGTCAAGCAGGAGGTCACTCCTGTCCAATGGGGTACAGGGCACCACCCAAAGATATGACCACATCCTGCAAAGTGTGGCACTATTTTGTCCCAGAGTACACCAATTCTTCCAAATTCATAATGGCTGATTTTCCAGCTGGGAGAGAAGGGCTGGCTAAACACACCCCTAGGATGGCTAATCTCCATAGTCTCTCCCCCTTGCATCTGCTCATTCCTTCCTTAAGCCTAGTATCTGGCTGGGTTCAAAAGAGTAGAGTTGTAAATGCACTGGTGTCTTCCCCTTCCCTTGAAGTCCTTTGTTTACAACTCCTCCCCCTGCTCTGGCATTCCTGTGTAACAGAACACTGCCCTCCCAGCAGAGCTGGTCAACCCCAGGGGCTCTTTATCACCTCTTCAAAGAAGCCTGGCTAATCCACTTAACTCTGACCAATCAGGTCAGACCACTAGACGGCTGAATCTGGGCTTACAGACAAGAAAGTCTTATAACTTCTTGTCTGTATACTTTAGGAGAAATTCAACAATATCATATTGTTGGGTTTTTATTATTACCATTCTGGGAAGTCTTTGAATGGCATTTTTAGCCTTCTCCTTTCAAGAGTTAGTAGTTAATAACTTCTTGCCATGTTAACCTATGTGGCAGAGGATTTGCAATGGGAAAAATGACTTTGGCCATTTTTCCAGCACCAGAGCTTATAAAAACATATTTTATGAGTACTCTGCCTATATCTACAGGACCCCCACCCGGGGAACACCTAGGGAGACTTTAGGGGTTCTGAATATGTAAATATATTTCAGATCTTCCCTCCACAGTGCTCCTAGCACCAAAGTCGATTTTGGGCAGCACTTTCTCACAATGTGGCGAGTGAAATGTGCAATTTCACTTAACCCAGGGCATATAAAACTCATTTTTATAAGGGTCCTCCTTATAAATACCTCACCCCCTACCCCTGGGACACCTATGGGAGACCCTGGGGGTACCTAATATGCCCAAACATTGTAGGTTATCCATTTGTAAGTGCCCCAAACACCAAAGTCGAGTTTGGGCACAATTTACTTTTTAAAAACAGTCCTGCAACACAGGGCTACTTTTAAACTGACCTCAGGCTCAGCAGTACACACATGCAAGTGCAGAAAGGGCTGCTGGCCTTTAAACTGCCATGCCCTATTATATACTAGGGACTGAGAGGTAGTTTCAATCCCGCTGCCCTATTATGTACTAGGGCCTTATAGGGTAGGTCATGCCAATCACAGGGGTACCCCAACCCATAATGTACCCTAGTGTATGTAGGTGTATTCACTGTATTCTAAGTGTGTCTCTTTTAGCATAGCACTGGCCCTGGGCCTGGTTATGCAGAGCCCAGGGTCAGTCAGAGTCAGTTACCATCAGTATGAGTCAGCAAAAAGTTGGGGGTTGCCCAGGGCACAGGATGACTTTCCAACATAGCCCCCCCAAAGGAAAGGTGATGGATTACTAACCTACACCCTGGTAGTCCTCATCAGCTAAGTGGAAAAACCTGGAAAGTCTATTGGCATTTGCGTGGGCAACCCAAGGTCTGTGTTCCACTGTAAAGTCCATTCCCTGTAGGGAAATGGATCACCTTAACAGCTTGGGATTCTCCCCTCTCATCTGCATGAGCCACCTGAGAGGACTGTTGTCAGTTTGAATATGAAAGTGAGTCCCAAACAAATATGGCCTCAACTTTTTCAGGGACCAAACCACAGCAAAAGCCTCTCTCTTAATGGCACTCCACCTCTGCTCTCTGGGAAGAAGTCTCCTGCTAATAAAGGCAACTGGCTGATCAAGGCCCTCTTCATTCAGCTGTGACAACACTGCCCCAATACCTTCTTCTGAAGCATCTGTCTGAACCACAAATTATTTTGTGTAGTCAGGGGCCAGCAAGACCGGTGCTGAACACATAGCAGCTTTCAGAGTGTCAAAAGCCTTCTGACACTCTGGGGTCCAATCCACCTTTTTGGGCCTCTTCTTAGAAGTCAGTTCTGTCAGGGGCCCCACAATGGTCCCATAATTTTGACAAACCTTCTATAATACCCTGTCAGTCCAAGGAATGCCCTGACCTGAGTCTGGGTAACAGGAGCTGTCCAATCCAAAATAGTTTGGATTTTAGCTAGATGGGGCTGTACATGGCCCCCACCTACCAGGTGGCCCAGGTACACCACAGAACTCTGCCCTATTTGGAACGTACTTGCTTTAATAGTCAGGCCTGCCTGCTGCATGGCCTGAAGCACTTCCTTTAGGTGGCTTAAGTGATACCCCCAGGTAGAACTACAGCTATATCATCCAGATAAGCTGCACTGAACGGTTCCAACCCAGACAAGACCCTGTTCATCAATCTTTGGAAGGTGGCAGATGCATTCTTTAAGCCAAATGGCATTACCTTGAACTGATAATGTCCCTCTGGTGTGGAGAATGCTGACCTCTCCTGTGCTCCATCAGTGAGGGCAATCTGCCAGTAACCTGAAATCAAATCAAAAGTACTCAGGACCTATCAATGAGCTCATCAGCTCTAGGTATAGGGTGAGCATCAGTCTTTGTGACTGCATTCAATCCTCTGTAGTCCACACAGAACCTTAACTCCTTGGGTCCCCCTGTGGATTAGGTTTGGCACCGGCACCACAGGACTGGCCCATGGACTTTCAGATGGTTCAATTGCCCCCAGTTCCAGAATTTTAGCAACCTCAGCTTTGAGAGCGGGTTCTGATATGGTCAGACAACCTGTACAGCTTATTTTTGACAGGTAGGCTGTCACCAGTGTCAATGTGATGCACACACCACTCAGTGATGCCTGGGGTCAAAGAGAACAGGCCAGCAAACTGTTCCAGCACTTGCTTACAGTCTCTGTGCTGCTGGTCTGTCAACTTGGGAGAGAGTACCACTCCCTCCACTGACGCATCTTGCACATTAGTGGAGAGGAGGTCGGGCACTGGCTCAGTTTCCTCCTAAAAAAAAACAAGCAAGTCCCTATTAAAAATTAATTTTGTAACTAAGGTACTACACAGTGCTGGTGGTCAGAGTGAAAACAGGAATCCATACAATTTTATACTCTACAATACCAGTGGGTCAATGCAACATACAATATTAAAACCAAACTAAAATAAGACATATAAAATTTAATATTTATTTGCAAATATATACACAATCAAGATTAAAAACATTTCATAATAAAATACAAAATCACAAGAAAACAGAGTTGTCGACGCTGCGTTTCGGTGAGTAGACAAATGTACACCTTCTTCAGGACAGTTTTCTAAACAATAGAAACATTATGTTATTATCAAAAACATATGTTGCTGACTTCATATACACAATTATCCAAATACCGACAACATTTTTTGTTTACAATATCCTGACAGTTTATCATCACTCAAGTCACCACCAGCACTCAAAATTATTATTGTTCACCCTTTGCAGTGAACAACATTTTTGACCTTGACTTTGCTTAACACTATAAGTATTGTCCATCATATTTCTTAATGCTAATAAAAATATTAAAAAGGAACACATACCTAAAAACACTTCAAAACATTGCTAGAGTTCAATTTTAGTAGACTTTTTGACGAATCAAATTTGTAGGAATGAGGGATTGGAAATGTTCACCTCATCAACAACCTTGGGGTTAGACAAGAACACAGAAGAGAACATATATTTATTATAATAATATTAACTCCTCAACGGTATCTCCAAGTTATGTATTTTTATGAAGTATACCAAGTAAGTATCAACGTACCTTAAAGTTAGAAATCTTATAAGTTTAGGAGTGTTCGTTGATGCCACCATTCTATTATTATGCACTAATTGTGCCCGAGTTCTATGGGGAAAATTTATAAAGGGCATTACACCAAAGGCATTCAGTTGCAACTCGGTATAGCCATAACATCATGGAAAAGCTTACCAGTGATAAAAATAAACTGGAACATCAATAGAATCAAAGGATGCGCCGTGATCGGAAATATAGAATCCAGAAACAAGATCTTCGCCGTTATTTTGATCAATATATATGGCGAATGATCTGTTGTGGTTGCTCTGGCACTTATACAGCCGGTAGTTTAAAAACCTACAATCAGAACATTATCGTATTGTAAGGTGTCAAATCGATGTAATCTGTAAAATACAGTTATTATTAATTTGACTTAATCCGCGTTATTAGCGACATACACTCAGAGGGCCATATGTCACCCTGAAGCAAGACAAATACTAAAATAGCCGGGTGGACAATCTATATATATTCATGGGATGTGGCGCTTTATAATTCCAAACGTCCCATCTTTTATATTATATCATATGATTCTCCGTGTCTCAACCATGAAGGTATCTTGTAAGTATTTATAGGTCGAGTCATGTAAATTACACACTCTGTTGTGTCCCACATAGAGATTTAAATAAGAGAAGGAAGTGCTGCTCCAAATCCTTACTTTCATAGCAACGCCGCGTATCGTGATTTACCGTATGTAACGGGGAGCTTACATTATCACCATTCACCCATGTCCATACACATAGGAGTCCTTGATATTATCCATATCATACTTCTACGATATTAACTCTACGCAAAAACAGTGACTAACATGGCCTTCCGCTCACCTTTTAAAATTAGTCCGGCCTCCTTGCAGTCAACGAACAGCTTCCGGGTCAGGATACACAATAGTGTTTGACCCGGAGCTCCTTTTTATACAGAGTTTGCGGAGATCACATGGTATATCCTCCCAAAACATCGCAAAAACACCAATCTCATCAAAGGGTGTTAATGATATTTATTATGAACCAAAGCTTCGAATATTTATTAAAACGCAATTGCACACCCGCGGAAAGAAAGATTACAAATAGATAACAAATCAGGTCTAAAACCGAAGTCTACGTGGACACCCCAAATAAACCTTGTTAGTAAAGATATAGAGGTTTTTGAACGGGTAGTCGAAAAAGCATAGATGACTTACTCAATAAGAAAAGATGGGTCAACAATAACCTCAATGCCCGTGAAAGGCTGGCCCTTAAGACCTTGGAACAATGTCATAATCTTACAATTAAACCAGCCGATAAAGGTGGTAGTATTGTTGTGATGGAGACTGAAGATTACAATAGAAGAATGCACATGCTCTTGAATAATAATCAACATTATCAAAGATCAAGCAGAGAAGAGTGGAATACTCTGACTCGGAACATTACCAATTTATTAAATTTTGCTAAAGAGGATGGCATTATCTGTAGTGATGAATTTAACTTTTGTGCAATAACCACCCGATCATCCCAGCACTGTATGGTCTTCCGAAAGTGCATAAGAACATAGAGGATCCCCCTATGAGACCGATTGTTTCTAGCATTAATTCCTTGACTGAGCCTCTCAGTAAGTATGTTGATATCTTCCTGCAGCCACTGGTAGTACAACAAAAAGCATATATAAAGGATACCACTGCTATGATCCAGAAGATAGAACACTTAGAGTTTAATCCTGAGATACAGTGCCTAGTGACTTTAGACATTGAGGCACTGTACACCAATATCCCTCAGGACAATACAATATGTATGATTGAGAACCTCCTCAACATCGAAGATGAAGATCTGTCTCCACATGCGACTTTTATTGTTGAATGTGTGACTATCATATTAAAAAACAATATTTTTCTATTCGAAAAAGAGTTTTTTAAACAGATCAAGGGGACCAGTATGGGAGCGACTTGTGCGCTCAGCCTGGCCTGTCTGTATGTGGCACAGTTTGAGGAGAAGCACATCTTCAATGTATCGGCGCCATTCTTTGAGAACATCTCTAAGTGGTCCCGATACATAGACAATGTGTTTTTTATATGGACCGGCACTGTAGAAGCTTTGGCCGAGTTTATACAGTGGATAAACCTTGGAGATGATAATCTCAAAATCACTTCTAATGTGAACAAAGATGAATGTGAATTTCTGGTCATTAAAATTAAACATGTGGATGGGCTACTAAATGTAGAACTTTTTACGAAACCCACTGACAGGAACACCATGCTCCACCACAATAGTAATCACCCTATCTGTCAAAAGGACAATATTCCCTTCAGACAATTCTTGCGTTTAAAATGCAATTGCACAAACATTAAAGATTATGACAAACACGCTGAAAAACTGACTAAAAAGTTTTTGATTAGAGGTTATCCCAAAAGGTTAATCAGACATGCATACAAAAGAGCCAAATATTTCAATAGGGACTCCCTCTTTGAGAGCAAATCTAAGAAATTGACTGTGGAGAATCCACCTTTGATTTTTGTCACTAATCATAGTAACATTAGTAACAAAATTAAAAACATTGCAAATAGAAATTGGCATTTGATTACCAATCAAAAGAAAGAGGCCTTACCCAAACCCATGTTTTCTTTTAAGCGCAACCGTACCATTAGGAACTGTTTGGTACATACCTACAGAGAGACTAATGAGAACAGACAACCCTGCATAATGAATGCCCCCTTACCAATGGGTACTTTTGCGTGCAGTGGGTGCAATAATTGTAATAACATCATGAAAGGACCATCTATCGTCCACAATGGTGTCACCCATAATTTCAATAATTTTATAAATTGCCGTACCAAAAACTTGATATATTTTATCATGTGCCCATGCTTCTTAGGTTATGTGGGCGAGACCTCAAGAGAAATCAGGATAAGAATAAATGAACATAAGTCAGCAATAAGAACAAACAAAAAAACTGCCCCACTAGTAGAACATTGGGTTAAGGAACAGCATAAAATTGAAGATGTGAAATGGTGTGGAATAGAAGTTATCCACATGAGCTTTAGGGGTGGGGATTCAACCTTAAAAAGAAAGAAACGTGAACAATTCTATATGTCCCGCTTCAACACCTTTAGAAAAGGATTAAACAGCAAGGAAGATTGGGAGAGGCTTATTTGATCACAGTCGCCCCGCCAGTATCGTGATTGTAGCTCTCGGAGATAAGATGTTTCTCGAGCTACATCATGTTGCTCATTTCATTTATCTCAACATACTTCATCCCGGTTGTGTGTATATATATGTTTACACACAATGTGTTTAGAGCCTATATGGACTGCCCAATGAGGGATTACATAAGGAGATATGATAGTGGCTGTGACAAACAGATTATTGCTGTATATATTTCTCTGTTATATAGTGGATAGGGTGACCATATAAATAACTTGAATTTTCGTACATCCTTAATGGGTAAATTCCCTTTTCCAAAATGGTCTCCACACTTACGTTTTTTAATGTGTATCTATTTAAGCAATTTTTATGACATAACAAAACATAGGTTGCTCATTACACGAGCTTCTGAATATTGTGTTTGTCAATATCAGGGGATGCCTTCCCAATCGGTATGGTAAAAGGTAATGAAACAGTAAATGTAGGAGATATAGAGTATTGCCCCTGCTACAAAATGGACGCCCTATTTACGGTCCGCCTGGTTGTGCACTCGTCAAAATATATATATATATTTTTTTTTAAACGCGGGTGTGCAATTGCGTTTTAATAAATATTAGAAGCTTTGGTTCATAATAAATATCATTAACACCCTTTGATGAGATTGGTGTTTTCGCGATGTTTTGGGAGGATATACCATGTGATCTCCGCAAACTCTGTATAAAAAGGAGCTCCGGGTCAAACACTATTGTGTATCCTGACCCGGAAGCTGTTCGTTGACTGCAAGGAGGCCGGACTAATTTTAAAAGGTGAGCGGAAGGCCATGTTAGTCACTGTTTTTACGTAGAGTTAATATCGTAGAAGTATGATATGGATAATATCAAGGACTCCTATGTGTATGGACATGGGTGAATGGTGATAATGTAAGCTCCCCGTTACATACGGTAAATCACGATACGCGCTGCTATGAAAGTAAGGATTTGGAGCAGCACTTCCTTCTCTTATTTAAATCTCTATGTGGGACACAACAGAGTGTGTAATTTACATGACTCGACCTATAAATACTTACAAGATACCTTCATGGTTGAGACACGGAGAATCATATGATATAATATAAAAGATGGGACGTTTGGAATTATAAAGCGCCACATCCCATGAATATATATAGATTGTCCACGCGGCTATTTTAGTATTTGTCTTGCTTCAGGGTGACATTTGGCCCTCTGAGTGTATGTCGCTAATAACGCGGATTAAGTCAAATTAATAATAACTGTATTTTACAGATTACATCGATTTGACACCTTACAATACGATAATGTTCTGATTGTAGGTTTTTAAACTACCGGCTGTATAAGTGCCAGAGCAACCACAACAGATCATTCGCCATATATATTGATCAAAATAACGGCGAAGATCTTGTTTCTGGATTCTATATTTCCGATCACGGCGCATCCTTTGATTCTATTGATGTTCCAGTTTATTTTTATCACTGGTAAGCTTTTCCATGATGTTTTGGCTATACCGAGTTGCAACTGAATGCCTTTGGTATAATGCCCTTTATAAATTTTCCTCATAGAACTCGGGCACAATTAGTGCATAATAATAGAACGGTGGCATCAACGAACACTCCTAAACTTATAAGATTTCTAACTCTAAGGTACGTTGATACTTACTTGGTATACTTCATAAAAATAAATAACTTGGAGATACCATTGAGGAGTTAATATTATTATAATAAATATATGTTCTCTTCTGTGTTCTTTTCTAACCCCAAGGTTGTTGATGAGGTGAACATTTCCAATCCCTCATTCCTACAAATTTGATTCGTCAAAAAGTCTAGTAAAATTGAACTCTAGCAACGTTTTAAAGTGTTTTTAGGTATGTGTTCCTTTTTAATATTTTTATTAGCATTAAGAAATATGATGGACAATACTTATAGTGTTAAGCAAAGTCAAGGTCAAAAATGTTGTTCACTGCAAAGGGTGAACAATAATAATTTTGAGTGCTGGTGGTGACTTGAGTGATGATAAACTGTCAGGCTATTGTAAACAAAAAATGTTGTCAGTATTTGGATAATTGTGTATATGAAGTCAGCAACATATGTTTTTGTTCTGTTCTGTTTTGTGCTGTTAGATTTATCTGCAGCCTTTGATACGGTCTCTCATTCGATTCTTTTAGACCGTCTGACACAGCTGGGTATCTCGGGTACCATTCTAAATTGGTTCCAATCCTTTCTGGAGGGGCGATCTCAGCAGGTCTTCCTCCGCCCTTATGTCTCTTCCTCTTGCGCCATGGGCTGTGGAGTACCTCAGGGTTCTGCGTTAAGCCCGACCCTATTTAATATCTATCTGGCCCCTCTGGCTGCACTAGTTGAGCAGTGTGGCGTGCGTACAATTTCATACGCTGATGATACGCAGCTGGTGTTTTCATTTAAAGATTCCAAGATGGCCGCATTTGACAGCTTTAGGCTATGTCTAAATAAAATTGTTTCATGGATGACAGATAACTGTCTTAAATTGAATACCGAGAAAACTGAGGTGATGTTTTTTAACCAACCATCACCTCCTCCGGCTGATTTATGGTGGCCATTGCAGTTGAATCCCCCTCCCACCCCAGTTCTATCTGTTAGAAATTTGGGATTTAGATTTGACTCGGACTTGTCGGTGAAAGCCCAGATTGGCCGAGTTTCCAGAGCATGCTTCTGGAAGCTCAAAAGCTTGCGTAGATTCCTGTATTTATTACCGATGAACTGTCGGGCCACCATAGTCCATGCCTTAGTTACATCCCAGCTGGACTATGCCAATAGCTTGTATCTTGGCCTCCCTGCCTATCTGATTAAAAGCTCCAGACAGTTCAAAATGCTGCTGCTAGGTTTCTCAGAAACGTGCCTCTTCGGCATCACATTTCCCCACTTGCGCAGTCTTCACTGGCTTCCAGTGAAGAGAAGAATCGAATTTAAGGCTTTATTACTCGCTTTAGAGCTACCAGAGAAAGTGGACCTGACTATCTGAGGCTCAGACTTCGGAAATACCACCAAAATAGGACTCTGCGCTCGAACTCTCAGTTTTTCTTTGCTCTCCTTCCTACTGCAAAGCTAGGATGGGAGGGCGCGCCTTTGCAGTCAGAACTGCCGCTCTTTGGAATGCGATGCCGCTCTACTTGCGCAAAGCAGAATCTGAAACCACTTTTAGGAGTGCTCTGAAAACCTGGCTTTTTGATCTCCCTTAGTCTGCCTTTCCTCTCTTTATCTTCCTTTGTCTCTGTGTAGCGCCGGGACACCGCCGTTGGTGGTAGCCGTGCGCTTTATAAATGTCTTGGTATGGTATGGTATGGTATAATGATTCTATTGTTTAGAAAACTGTCCTGAAGAAGGTGTACATTTGTCTACTCACCGAAACGCAGCGTCGACAACTCTGTTTTCTTGTGATTTTGTATTTTATTATGAAATGTTTTTAATCTTGATTGTGTATATATTTGCAAATAAATATTACATTTTATATGTCTTATTTTAGTTTGGTTTTAATATTGTATGTTGCATTGACCCACTGGTATTGTAGAGTATAACATTGTATGGATTCCTGTTTTCACTCTGACCACCAGCACTGTGTAGTACCTTAGTTACAAAATTAATTTTTAATAGGGACTTGCTTGTTTTTTTTTAATGTATTTACCCTGTCCCTGACTGGAATTTAAGGGTACCTCCCTTGTTTATTCTTTACTTCAGTTTCCTCCTCCACTCCCTCATTAGTGACCAGTAACATGGTCATATCTGCCCTGTCATGGTGGGGTTTCAATCTATTCACATGCAGGACCCTATGACGGTTCCTGGGGGTGCCAAGGTCAACAAAATAGGTAACCTCACCCTTCTTTTCTAAGATTGGATAGGGCCCACTCCACTTGTCATGGAGGGCCCTGGGAGCCACAGGCTCCGACACCCACACCAATTGTCCTGGAGTATACTCAGGCATAGTAGCCTTCTGATCCTACCAGTGCTTCATGAGGTCCCGGCTGGCCTCCAGTTTCCTGCTTTCCATGTACATGTACTCTGCCATTCTAGATCTCAGGCCTAGCACATAGTCAAGCACATTGTCCTTTGCTTCTTTAAGAGGCTTCTCTAAAGACTCGCTCAGCAGGCTCAATGGCCCCCTCACAGGGTGTCCAAATACCAACTCAAAGGGACTGAAACCAACCCCTTTCTGTGGCACCTTCTTGTAGGCAATTAGTAGGCATGGGAGGAGAACATTCCATCTCCTCCTGAGTTTCTCTGACAACCCATTTACCATGCCTTTCAAGGTTTTGTTGAATCTCTCAACTAGACCATTTGCTTGTGGGTGATAGGGAGTGGTGAACGTGTAGTTGACGCCACACTCATCCCACATAGCAGTCAGATAGCTGGACAGAAAGTTTGTGCCCCTATCTGACACCACCTCTTTTAGAAGATCCACTCTGGTGAACACACCAAGCAGTGATCTACCCACTGCAGGAGCATCAATGGTTCTAAGAGGGATTGCTTCAGGGTACCTAGTGGCATGGTCCACTACCACTAAGATATACCTATTCCCTGATGCAGTAGGTGGGTCCAGGTGACCAACAATACCCATCCCCATCCTTTCAAAAGGAACCCCAACCACTGGCAGTGGTATTAGGGGAGCCTTTGTCTTGCCTCTTGCCTTGCCATTGGCGTGACAGGTGGCACAGGAGCTGTAAAACTCTTTTACCTTTTCGGACATATGGGGCCAGTAGAAATGGTTCACCAACCGGTTCCATGTCTTTGTCTGTCCCAGATGTCCTGCCAAGGGGATATCATGACCCAAAGTCAGGATGAACTCTCTGTACTTCTGGGGTGCCACCAACCTCCTGGTGGCCCCCTCCTTGAGGTTTCTGGCCTCAGTATAAAGCAGTCCATCTTCCCAGTAGATTTTGTGAAACCCACTGTCATCCCCCTCTTGCTTAGAAGCAATCCGCCTCAAGCTCTCAAAGGTGGGACAATCTCTCTGTCCCTTACTGAACTCCTCTCTGGAGGGTCCACCTGCTCCTGTCAGTTCTGCCAAGTCTGACAGCTCTGGCAGGGATGGAGTCCCTCCCTCAGAGGCCAGATCCTCCCCTTTCAGGGTTAGATTCTTCCTGCACCTCTGGGGTTCCCTGGGATGGCTCACCAGGCCCAATACCCTTGTCCTTAGCTGTTTGGCCCTTTCTTTCAGGGTCCAAGTGTCCAGCCCCTCTCTTCTAGCTAGTCTGTGACCTAGTCACAGCACATACCCACTCAGGGAGCTCCAATATTTTCATATGGAGTCCTCTCTCCACCTCTGACCACTCAGAGACTTCAAGATCATTGCCCAGTAAACACTGGACTGGGAGCACCTTTGACACAGCTACTTTTATGGGGCCTGTCACACCTCCCCATTCCAAATCCACCACAGCCATAGGATGGAGTTTGGTGGTGCTGTCTGCATAAGTCACCTTTGGAAACTCATCAGGAAGCAACCTTCCTGGAGGCACCAGCTCATCCAGGACCATAGTTACACTAGCCCCCTTGTCTCTGATAGCCTCAATCTCAGTCCCATTCACTTTAGGCCTCTGCCTGTACTTGTCCATGTTTGGAGGTAAGGTAGCAAGGGTTGCAATAATCACCCCACCCAGGAATTGCTTCCACGACCTGACTACCCCTCTCTGGGGCACCACTCTCCACAACTACAATTACACTGGCAATCCCTGTGGATGGCCCTTAGGGGGGAGCTTCTTGGCGCAGACAGCATCTTCCTTTTTGTGCCCTGGCTGGTTACAGTCAAAGCACTTACCTACTTTTGAGGGATCAAAGAACCTACCATTCTTTCCCTGATACCCCCTCCGTTGAATTTGGGTTGGCTGGGGGGCCCCCCTCCTTGTGTGTGTTTTTGGAGGACTCCTTCTGGTTTTGACCTCCTTTTCCTTGGGCTTTCTCCTGGGGAGGGACCTGTCCTCCTTTCTTCTGGTCACCCCCCTGGTGCTGAATGGAAACCCGGGTTCTCACCCACTCATCAGCTGCTTCTCCCAGCTCTCTGGGGTCTGTCAGCTTAGAGTCCACTAGATACTGGTGTAACTTCTCTTCTGCACAATGAGTGAAAATATGTTCTTTCAAAAACAAATTATATAATCCCTCATATGTGTTAACAACAATCCAGCCTTCCAGCGCCTTCACTGAAACGTCCACAAAGTCTACCCAAGACTTTGAACTCAATTTCTGGGTGCCTCTAAACCTCACCCTGTACTGCTCTGGAGTCAGACCAAATCTCTTGACTAAGCATGCCTTCATCTGCTGGTATGATTCTGCATCCCCCCCCTTCAGGGTCAGAAGCCTATCCCTCCCAGCTACTGGAATCAACTCCCACAGGAGTGCACCCCAATACTTAGAGTGGACCCTACTCATTTTAAGGGTCCTCTCAAAGGCTGCTAGCCACTTGTCAATGTCATCCCCCTCTGTGTACTTGGGTACTATACCCTTGGGAAGTTTGTGATCAAGACCACCACCCCTAGACATCTCAAAATCTTTTTCACGGCCACCATTTCTTTTCAACGCCTCCTCCCTCTCCCACTTCTTCTCAGCCAATTCAAGTTTCCCACTGCTCCAAAGCTGTCAAAGCTAGTTGAGCCTCAAGCTGTCTCTCTGCAAGGTACAGAGGTGGTTCCTGTGTAAGGGACCCTTACCCCCTCCCACCATCTGGAATCATATGGCTAACACTAGAAAAAATGGAAGAGGCATCATCCTCACCCTCCTCTTGGGTGAGGTTGGGGGAACTCCCTCCATCCCCCCTTGAATCTCCTCAGCTACCCCAGCCCAGGCATTTAGGGACTTAAGCAACCCTGCCTTCTTAATCTTGTTGGAAGCAGGCAGCCCCCTAAGCCTACACTGTACCCAAAGATCAGCCACCCTGAACTGGAACAGTTTAGCTCCATGGTTCCCTAGTTTTGGGTCACAACAACTAGGCACAACAGACTTAGAACAATTTGGAAAAATCAAAACAATGGATTAAAAACAGTTTAGTCCAAATTCGAAGAATCAAACACAAAAGTTTTGTTCTCAGGCAATTTAGAGGATTTTTACAATCTTAATTTACTGTACTGAAAGGTGTACTTTTTAAACACAAGTCTTCATCCACACCGCTGAGCACCAAATGTTGGAAAGTGGATTATTAGTAGTGGCAGATATGCATTTACCACTGGCAATAATACCACTGACACGATATAGGGCTCCGAATAGGTCTTAGAAAATTATTCCCATGCTCAGTTCTTGGTAGCTTGGCTAGAGCAGGCAGGCTTAACTTCAAAGACAGGTATGTAAAGCATTAAAAAACACCAATTCAGTAAATAATTAAGACACAACACACAATAAAAATCCAACACCAATTTATAAAAATAGGAAATATTTTTATCTTTTAAATGACACCAAAATGAAAAAAAATCCGCTGTAGGGAACCAGAGATATGAATTTTTAAATATTAGTCACTTTCTAGTGCTTAGAAACCAACAGTGTCCCTTTTGGTCATTTTGTTGCCTCTGACAGGGAAACATTCACATTTAGCAATTGTTCTGGAGGATCCCTCCCCAGTCTTGTGCAGCTCCCTCCAGCAGGCTGGATCATGTTAGAACTCTTTCCTGAAGTTCTTCTTGAGGGTCCCAAAGTGTCCAACACACAATCCAAGGTTTTGGAATCTCCAAGAGAGTCCTTGAAAGTGTGAGACTTCAATTCCCACAATCCACTTGGACAAAACCCTTACAAATCCAATGGTAGTACTCCAGGCTGGGGATTCTTTGTGGTGATGGTCCAGGTGACCTCTGTTAACCTGTAGCTTGCAAGGAGTCCACTCTCTATTCCTTTTAAAGCAGGTTTGATCCACAGGGCTGTAGTTTCAGGTGGTGCAAAAGGCGCAATCTTCAGGATGCAGGCCTGGAGAATGCACATCAAACTCTTCAGCGTAGATCCTTCTGATTCTCTTAAGTTTCAAGCAGCAGTTCTGAGAAGCTCTACCACTCTCAGATACTTATTCCAACTTCTCTGGGTCAAGTCGGAGGTCACTCCTGTCCAATGGGGTGCAGGGTACCACCCAAAGGTATGACAACATCCTGCAAAGTGTGGCACTATTTTGTCCCTGAGTGCACCAATTCTTCCAAATTCATAATGGCTGATTTTCCAGCAGGGAAAGAAGAGCTGGCTAATCACACCACTAGAATGGCTAATCTCCTTAGTCTCTCCCCCTTGCATCTGCTCATTCCTTCATTAAGCCTAGCATCTGACTGGGTTCAAAAGAGTAGAGTTGTAAATGACACTGGTGTCTTCCCCTTCCCTTGAAGTCCATTGTTTACGACTCCTACCCCTGCTCTGGCATCCCTGTGTAACAGAACACTGCCCTCCCAGCAGAGCTGGTCAACCCCAGGGGCTCTTTATCACATCTTCAAAGAAGCCTGGCTAATCCACTTAACTCTGACCAATCAGGACAGCCCACTAGAAGGCTGAATCTGGGCTTACAGACAAGAAAGTCTTATAACTTCTTGGCTGTACAATTTAGGAGAAATTCAACAATATCATATCGTTGAGTTTATTAATACCATTCTGGGAAGTCTTTGAATGGCATTTTTAGCGTTCTCCTATCAAGAGTTAGTAGTTAATAACTTCTTGCCATGTTAACGTATGTGGCAGGGGATTTGCGATGGGAAAAATGACTCGGGCCATTTTTCCAGCACCAGGGCTTATAAATACATATTTTATAAGTACTCTGCCTATATCTACAGGACCCCCACCCGGGGAACACCTAGGGGAGACTTTAGGGGTTCTGAATTTGTCAAAATATTGCAGATCCTCCCTCCACAGTGCTCATAGCACCAAAGTCGATTTTGGGCAGCACTTTATCACAATGTGGGGAGTGAAATGTGCAATTTCACTTAACCCAGGGCATATAAAACTCATTTTATAAGGGTCCTCCTTATAAATACCTGACCCCCTACCCCTGGGACACATAGGGGAGACCTTGGGGGTACCTAATATGCCCAAACATTGTAGGTTATTCATTTTTAAGTGCCCCAAACACCAAAGTGGAGTTTGGGCACAATTTACTTTTTAAAAGCAGTCCTGCAACACAGGGCTACTTTTAAACTGAGCTCAGGCTCAGCAGTGCACACATGCAAGTGCAGAAAGGGCTTCTGGCCGCTAAACTGCCATGCCCTATTATATACTAGGGACTAAGAGGTAGTTTCAATCCCCCTGCCCTATTATGTACTAGGGCCTTATAGGGTAGGTCATGCCAATCACACGGGTACCCCAACCCATAGTGTACCCTAGTGTATGTAGGTGTTTTCACTATATTCTAAGTGTGTCTCTTTCAGCATAGCACTGGCCCTGGGCCTGGTTATGCAGAGCCCAGGGTCAGTCAGAGTCACTTACCACCAGTACCAGTCAGCAAAACGTTAGGGGGTGCCCAGGGCACAGGATGGCTTCCCAACAATCACTCATATAGCCATTCACGTACCCACTAACACACTCATATACACACTTAGACATCAACTGTCAGACAGATACAGTCACACAACCAGTCCATCATCCATATATTCACTGAGTCACCTAATCACTCACTTATATAGTCAGTCATGCACCCACTCAGTCATTCATACACCCACTGATTCACCAATACACCTAGGTATATATATTTAACACTCATAAACATGTAAAAAAAACTCACAGTCACTGGATGAGATGTCATCAGTGATGTCATCAGTGATGTCACTGACCATGTCATGAGTGATGTAATATATGAGGTCATAAGCAGTGCATTGTGGGGGCTCAAGTTATAGTTAAGTCAGCTAACTATAACAGCTAAATTTCTCTGCTTTTGTACAAGTGAATTGTCAGCCTAACTATAACGTTCATGTAACCATTGTTTTTTCCGTGAATTTCTAAGGTTTTTTTAAGTGCTAATTCCTAAATATAACGTCCCTGAAACCTGTGGTTTTTTCAGTGAATATATATATACCACCATGATGAGCAGAGATGATAGATTGAATAATTGTGGGAAAGTGTAATATTGCTCAATTCTCTATGCTTTTGCATACAATCTTTCAACGGAGGTAATTTTGTGTCATTTTGAAATCTAAGATAATAATGCGATATTTGTACAAGGCACTAGTCACTTTATTATTTGAGTGACATTGCACAAAGCATTATTGATGAGTGTTAAGTTGACCTGGGAGTATGGGTTGGCAATATGAACAAGGCATCAATCGGGCACTTGCCTGGACTCTGAATGTATTTCAAATGCTTTTTAATACATTTGAAATGCTTTTTCTAATACATTTATAATGTTTTAAAATGTATAGATGCTTTGATATTGCCGCATATTTTGACAATTTAATGTGGTATTCGGAACGCTCATTTACACAATGTATTGGCCATTTGGTCTGGATACTATGCTTGCACATGTCACTTTAGATGTTATAATGTTGCACTGTGCCTTTATTTGTGCGTTTAAAAACTTTATTGCAAATGTTGCACTGTCACTTTAAGATTTGCACAAGCATAAAAAAGGCAAAAAAATGGCGGCGACTTCAGGTTTGAGAAAGACCGCTTGGGCGGTCGAAACGCGTTACCTGACAGTATGTGGCTGAAATATAAACTCAAACAAGCGTTCCCGAGCGTGCTGGAGTCTGTTCCAATCTGTGTGAGCAGGTGTGGAAACGAAGATAGTAGTTCACAAGCCGGTGCCGAATTCCGGCACGCCCTCCCGTTCAGGAGCACCGCGAGGATCGGATGGAAGTGAGCGCTGTACAAGATACACAGCGCGGAGCCCCCCTGCTGCAGAGTCATTAACGTGGAGCAATTGCCAGCGGCAGCGCGAACCGTGACCGGAGGACGAAGTCCAGTGGGAGCAGTAAGACGCGAGCAGCGTTTGAAGTGTGGCAGCAGGGAGGGAGGAATGCAGCATTTGTCTGCACAACGGGACGCTGAACAGATAGTGATTATTTCACCACATTATATGTATCATGGAGTGGCTAAAAGAGAGAGAGAGTGCAGCGGATCTGCTGTTTAGTAACTGATGATTTCGTGAAAACGAGGAAGGAAGGTGAACCCATAAATGTCAATGACCATAAGAAATTGCTGAAAGCATTGGAAAAACTGATTAAAAGAGAGACCTCCAAATGGTGGGAGAGTAAATCGCTGACATGCTATCTGGAAGTGGGGCGGGTCCCTAGGGGCCTTCGTATACTAATCGCGCCCACATATGAACATCCGAATCCAGATATGCTGCAGGAGTGAGCTCAGAATAACGTGGATTTATCTAGGCGTATGTTGGCAATTTTAATTAAATATGCTGACATAGACAGACAAGCCATACTCAAGGAGATTGATATGCTCTCCGAGCAACTCAGTAAATTACCTGATCAGGATACCATCAAAAAGTTGCAGTTAGAAATGCAAGAGAGGATCAAAACATACGAACAGACCATCAAAGATTGGAAGGCAACAAAGTTCAGAAGAGATAAACTGGACTATCAAAGGGACCAGATCTTTACGTTTTCAAAGCGGTTTGAGAACATCCGGCGGCAGAAAATGGCCACTGGTCTTAAAGGTAATACAGCGCTACGGAATGAGGAATCAGAGTCTGATTTCAGCTCTGAAGCGGACACTGGAAATGAGGAGACAAGACAGACCAGCAGTATACCTTCTGTAGGGGACGAGTTACGTTTTTTGCAGTGGGACAGAAACATCAATTTAAGGCCACTACGAGGGCAAGAAAGAACATTTCGAGGGTGAGGACGAGGAAGAGGAAAAACCGCAGGTCAAGGAGAACAAGGGGAGCAATTGACCAAGAAAGTGAATAACAAGAAGAACAAATAATGGACAATAACATCAGCATTCTAAATTTGTCTGACTTAACATTAAATGCAGAGGAAACAAAAATTCTGTCACACGGTCTTTCTTACTGTGCCCCTGAGGATATGGACTATGTGCAAACCCAGATTGATTGTTTTAAATTCATACGGAAACTCAGGATGGCCAAGTATTATTCAGTTGGCAGGCCGGTAGAACGGCGGCATACTGAAGTTATGGATGATATTACTGCATTACAGATCTCCGATTTAGGGACTTTGAGGGACATGGACAGTTTAGAGAGGGGTGGAGAATTTGAGGGAACAGATGATGCCTTACTAAGAGAACAAGGTTTGAGTGTGTACAATAAGCCAAGCATGCCTTTTAAACCCCACTCTGTATTTCTACCCATGGTCCCCAAAGATTCAGTAGACGCTTTTAATGAGTTAGCCATTTATGATTTGAAACAACTATACACAGATCAGCAGGCCAAGAACACCACCTATGCTAGGGATATAGGATATGGAAAATTGGTGAAGAAACTACAAGCTAGGCCAGATATAGTGGTCAGACAGGCGGACAAAGGCGATAACATTGTCCTTTGGCCCCTTGCTATGTACCAAGAAGAAGCGACGTCACAACTCAAAGATAGACATTGTTATCAGAGGGTTGATGAAGGCACTTTACTGACCATCACCACCTATATCCATTTACAGCTAGATCAGTGGAGATCTGTGGATCTTATATCCCAGGCAGAACACAAGTTCCTTAAAACAGATTCACCAGTAACACCGGTATTATATCTTATACCGAAGGTACACAAAAATGTGAGTAAGCCACCAGGCCGTCCGATAATTTCGGCAATTGGAAGTCCATTTGAGAACACCTCCAGGTTTTTAGACTTTTTTCTGCAGGATTATATGAGGAATTTCTCATCTTATATAAAGGATACAGGAGATTTTTTTTAAAAAGTGTATGACATCAACTGGGAGGAGAATTTTATCATGATAACAATCGATGTCTCCTCCCTGTATACCAGCATTGCACATGAGGACGGAGTAAGGGCGGTGCAGTACTATTTGAAAGCATGCCCGCTCATGCTGTATAGGCATACAGATATGTTGGTAGACATGCTTAAATGGAGTCTGAAAAACAATGTCTTCCTATTTGGCAAGGACCTCTTTCAACAACTACGAGGGTCGGCAATGGGCACCTGCTTCGCCCCCAGCTATGCTAATTTGCATATGGGCTGGTGGGAGGAGCAGGTGCTCACTGTAAAATATGCACATGAAATGTCAGAGAATGTGCTCTTATGGACCCGTTATATTGATGATCTTTTCATCATTTGGCGTGGTGACTTACTATCAGCAGAGTCATTTATTGAGCAAATTAACAGCAATGACCTAAATCTAAAGCTTACATCACATCTGAGCAGAGAGGAGGTCCAATTTCTTGATCTCATGGAGTACATAAAGGATGGTGAAATTAATACGAAAACATTTCGAAAAAGTACAGCGGGCAATACAATCCTTCATGCCCGCAGTTTCCATCCTCCCAAACTGGTGAATAGCATCCCATATGCTGAGAACTTGAGGATGAAAAGGAACTGTAGCTGCCCTAACCAACTATATCAGGCACAGGAATAGTTAAATGTGAGGTTTGAACAACGGGGTTACAGTGAAACTGTGCTTAGAGCAGCTAGAGAGAAGGCAAATGCAAAGCCTAGGGAACACCTAATTTTTACTAAAGCAGTTAACCTTAGGGAGTTTAAAGACAAAGCAGAACCACAATTCCGTTTTATCACAGGCTACAGTAAACAACATAAAAACATAAGGTTTATTATGCAGAAGCATTGGCATGTACTGCGTGGGGATGCCTTTCTACGACAAAAGTTGGGCAGTGGGCCACTTATCACATTTCGCAAAGCAAGATCGTTGCGGCAGGCCTTAGTCACCAATAGCCCAGGCATCCCACAACAGACAACCTGGCTCACTGAGAGTAAGGGCTTCAGGAGGTGCCACAAGTGTAAGGCGTGCAGGTATGGAGAAAATACAATGGAGGTACCCTTACCGTTCTCAAATAAGAAGTGGCAGATCGTGAAGCTTCTGACATGCAAGAGCCAGTTTGCAGTATATGTTCTAAAGTGTAGCTGTTTTAAATTGCACATAGGCAGCACGATTTTTACCAGTGCATCAGTGGATCTTACAACATATTAGAGCGATTAACAACAGGGATCAGTCATACCCCATGGCTAGGCATTTCCAGCAGTTTCATGATAACAAGCTGGAAGATCTGAAATACTTTGTAATAGACCAAGTGCCACAAAGATCAAGAGGGGGTAACAGAGAAAGATGTCTGAGACAACTCGAATCGAGATATATTCTTCGGTTTAATAGTAAGATCCCTTATGGGCACAACACTGAGGAAGATCTACATGTCCATCTGTAAATAGAGAGAAGGTGTTACAATGTTAAAGGAGCCTGATGAAAAATGGTATTTTGAGGAATAGAGATTCCTAAACTCTCTCCACATTAAGTAATTGATTGAATTTATCAAATCTGTATTTTAAGTCACTATATGGAGTAATTTTAGTGAAATGGTTGCACATGATTTTTGCACAAGCACTTTAGTTTTAATTTTGGGTGTGAATAGCCTTGTCATTTGTTGAAAGAGTAAGGGCACTTGCCCACCATGCTGAGCAGAGATGATAGATTGAATAATTGTGGGAAAGTGTAATATTGATCATTTCTCTATGCATTTGCATACAATCTTTCAACGGAGGTAATTTTGTGTCATTTTGAAAACTAAGATAATAATGCGATATGTGTACAAGGCACTAGTCACTTTATTATTTGAGTGACATTGCACAAAGAATTATTGATGAGTGTTAAGTTGACCTGGGAGTATGGGTTGGCAATATGAACAAGGCATCAATCGAGCACTTGCCTGGAATCATTCATACACCCACTGATTCACCAATACACCTAAGTATATATATTTAACACTCATAAACATGTAAAAAAACTCACAGTCACTGGATGAGATGTCATCAGTGATGTCATCAGTGATGTCACTGACCATGTCATGAGTGATGTAATATATGAGGTCATAAGCAGTGCATTGTGGGGGCTCAAGTTATAGTTAAGTCAGCTAACTATAACAGCTAAATTTCTTTGCTTTTGTACAAGTGAATTGTCAGCCTAACTATAACGTTCATGTAACCATTGTTTTTTTCCGTGAATTTCTAAGGTTTTTTTAAATGCTAATTCCTAAATATAACGTCCCTGAATCCTGTGGTTTTTTCAGTGAATATATATATACCACCATGATGAGCAGAGTTGATAGATTGAATAATTGTGGGAAAGTGTAATATTGCTCAATTCTCTATGCATTTGCATACAATATTTCAACGGAGGTAATTTTGTGTCATTTTGAAATCTAAGATAATAATGCGATATTTGTACAAGGCACTAGTCACTTTATTATTTGAGTGACATTGCACAAAGCATTATTGATGAGTGTTAAGTTGACCTGGGAGTATGGGTTGGCAATATGAACAAGGCATCAATCGGGCACTTGCCTGGAATCTGAATGTATTTCAAATGCTTTTTAATACATTTGAAATGCTTTTTTAAATACATTTATAATGTTTTAAAATGTATAGATGCTTTGATATTGCCGCATATTTTTACAATTTAATGTGGTATTCGTAACGCTCATTTACACAATGTATTGGCCATTTGGTCTGGATACTATGCTTGCACATGTCACTTTAGATGTTATAATGTTGCACTGTGCCTTTATTTGTTCGTTTAAAAACTTTATTGCTAATGTTGCACTGTCACTTTAAGATTTGCACAAGCATAAAAAAGGCAAAAAAATGGCGGCGACTTCAGGTTTGAGAAAGACCGCTTGGGCAGTCGAAACACGTTACATGACAGTATGTGACTGAGATAATTACTCAAACAAGCGATCCCGAGCGTGCTGGAGTCTGTTCCAAACTGTGCGAGCAGGCATGGAAACGAATATATATATATACATACATATATATATATATATTTGTGCTTGCTTTGCCATAAACAATCCTTTAACTCAGGAACAGACGATGCGGACCCAGTATCTGGTGCATTGATTTTTATTGAATGCCCTGCACCACCGCCATAACGCGTTTCGACATTCAGGAGGCTTTGATCACATGACGCGCATGTGGAGTGACTTCCCATTTTTAAAGTGCAAGTGCTGATAACTCGTGACTTGAAAATTAGATAATCATAGACATAGAGGAGTGATCCTAGTCACTTCAAAACTGTTACATGCCGACAATTGCATACATGCCAACCATAATGATTGCATCGCATAACAGGCAACATTTAAATAAATATTTATAAATTCATAAATATTTAAAAAGGCAGTGCATAATTATAATTCAAAATTCATAAATAGAGCTAAAATTATCACTGAAAAACGACATGTTAAAAACTAGCATAATGCATATTTTCATGTAGAACCACGTCTTAAATCAGTTGATTAAGCTCTCATGCCAATATCAACCCCAACAACGTATATTGCTAAGATGTAATTGCTGTTAAAATCGTGTGCAATTGTAAAAACAATTCGGCCCAAGTGGGCCTTGACTGTCCCTTATGGCTAAAAAATAAAGTGCTAGTGCTGAAAAAGTGCCACCATATTAAAACACATGTGGTTTATAAAATGCAAAAGTGCAAATACTAAATACGTGAAGACTAAAAACAATGCAGAGGCAGTGCTAAAAGCATATTCATGAACGTGGGTATCAGAGCTTTCAAAGGCAGGTAAAGAAATCCTCACTTGAGTTAAGACCTTGTGGCATTTTACAATCCAACTCCAGTATGTATCTCGTTTCAAGTTTCCTTAAGAGACCTTCCCGGTTGCCTCCCCGCCTAAGTGGGGGGACTGCATCCACGACAAAATATTTGACATTGTCCAAGTTGTTGCCGTGGGAGTCCTTGAAATGTCTTGCAACTGGGTAGGTCACGTCACAGTTAGTGATAGCCCTAATGTGCTGGAGTATTCTCTTGTGGACCTGCAGCTTAGTACTTCCTACATACTGCAGGCCACAGGAACACTCCAGCACATACACTGCAAATTCAGTTTTGCAGGTAAGCATTTTGTTGATGGGCACTGGGTCCAACCTGAAAGGGGTTATGTATGCAGATTTACTGACCCCATATTTACAAGCTCTACATGATGTACATCTAATGAACCCTTTTCTAGAACTTAAGCAGGTTTTGTTGGCTCTTATTTCGGGACTGCTGCTCACCAAAGAGTTACTCATTGAGCGAGCTTTTCTAAAAGTGATACTCGGGGATTTAGTCAATTGTTCCCCTAGTACTGGATCATTCCTTACCAGGACCCAGTTCTTATTCACTATTCTGCGCAAGGTTTTGTGTTGTTTGTTAAACGTCAGAATCATTCTGGTTGGTTGTTCAGCCTGATCCTGGCGTAGAGCTTTGGAACTGGATCTACTGACCAATGCTTCAGATCTGCCAATCCTGTTTGTTTTGTCAATAGCTTTGTCAATCTCAGCTTGAGAATAGCCCCTGGCCAGAAACCTATCTCGGCTTTCTCTTTGTGCCAAAACACAGTCACCATCTGAGCTGCATATCCTCCGAATTTGCAGCATTTCCCCAAAGGGAATGCTGTGAATAAGGTGCTTTGGATGGTGGCTGGAGGCATGCAGTATTGTGTTTCCTGCAGTTGGTTTTCTATGCAGCCTAGTCTCCAACCTGTTCTGTACTGCAACTATTTCTACATCCAGAAAACATATTGACTTCTTGCTCATCTGGGCCGTAAAGTGCAAGTTAAGATTGTTATTGTTGATCTGTTCAATAAAGTGGAGAGCACTATCCTCCGTGCCTCTCCAAATTAAAAACAGATCGTCAATGTACCTGTACCACCGTACAACATGGTTGGACAGAACTTCCCCAAACGCCTTTCTGAGGACTCGTTCCTCCCAGAGCCCCATATGAAGACAGGCGTAGCTAGGAGAGAAACAAGCCCCCATCGCAACCCCTCTAATTTGGTGGAACACCTGGTTTTGGAATAAGAAGAAGTTATTTTCCAAACACGTTAATATCATGGTGATCAACATTCTGTTATGCATGTATAGATACATGGTTCTTGTACTTAGATAGTGCTCAACTGCCTTGACTCCATCTTGGTGATGAATGCTGGTGTAGAGTGACGTGACATCAAGGGAAATAAGTACACACTCTGAGTCCCACTTGACAACACTTATTTTTCTTAAAATGTCACCAGTGTCCTGAATGTAAGACAGAAGTTTTTTCACGTGTTCCTGGAGAAAAAAGTCCACGTATCTTGAAGTGTTTTCCATTATGCTGTTGCAGGCAGATATGATAGGCCTTCCTGGTGGTTTTGACGTGTCCTTATGGATTTTCGGGATGAAGTATATCACAGGAATAACAGGATGGTCATTCTTTAGGAACTTGAATTCGTCATTGCTCAACAGTCCAGCGCTTTTCCAGGCAAGGAGTTTTGCATAGAAGTCATTCCATGAACTCTTAACTGTTTGCATTGTACTTCTCCTATAGCAGTCCCTATCATTGAGTTGTTTGAGGGCCTCTTCCATGTATAAGTCACGTGGCCAAAGCACCATGTTGCCTCCCTTATCAGATTGGCAAATGATAATATTCTCATTAGCTTGTAGTTTTTTCATGAGCTGAAAGTACAGATTGTCCTGTTTAGTGTACTTTTTGTGAGCACGTGCACTGGACAAATAAAGTTTTTTGTGTTCATATGTCACTTTGTCATTGAAAAGATCTAAATTGTCCCGCAACATTATTGGGCAAAATGTGGACTTAGGTGTGAATTTAGTCCGTGCTGAGCCGCCATACTTCGACACATCTTGACTAGACCCAGATTCCGCAGTACTGCTTTTATTTTGCAGTTGTTGAAGATTTTGCAACAATTCAACATTCCCTGCTGTTAAAATAGATGGACTTTGAATCTCTACTGATGGTACCTTTGTTTGTTTTGGATTATGTGTCCCCTGCAGGAGATGGTACTTTCGTAATTTCAATTTTCGAATGAATCTGTACATGTCCATGCGCGTTTGGGCATAATCAAAATTGCACTCCGGGCTGTAAGATAGTCCTAGCACCAGTATCTGTCGTTCAGCCTCACTTAATGTTGCGTTGGATATATTAATGACTGTTTGGGAGTCAATGCTGGTTGCCTGTGATTTTACTTGCGCTTCCATCTGTAATTTGCTGGCTTCTTGTTGTTTTGCTTGCCGCTGGTGGCTGCGCTGTCGTCTCTCCCGACGCTTTTGGTTGCATCTCTGTTGGTGTTTGCACTTTGTGCACGGGGACGCAGCGTTTGCCTTCTGTTCTTACGAAGACAGTCCACTTCCAGGGCTAGAGAAAGCTTTGAAAACCCCGACCTTTCTGATCTGGCTTGTTCATTGTCCGATTCACTTTCTAGCACTGAACTAAGGTCTGAGGCCGAGGTGGACATCGGAGCAATGCTGCTTATACTTGGTTGCGTGTTCGGGAGGGGTCCAGCCTTTCTTGATGCCTTGACTGAGTCATACTTTTTGGAAAAAGTAAACACCTGGCCATGTTCGTAATCCAACTTATCCTGTTGGAATTTAAAAGCTTTGCGTTTTTTTATCACTTCCTCCTCCCTTTGCAATCGGGTCAGCATAGCCTCACGATATTTCTTAATCACAGCCGTGATTTCTATTTTACCGATTTCCTCATTTAGCTCATCAATTTTAACTTGAAGTGCTGCGCGGTCACTTTCAGCATATTTGACGAGGACTTGGACCAATTTCCGTGACGATTCAAGATTACACTCGGCCCATTCAGCGAGCATCCCCGGATCGGGGTTCTCATAGCTAGGTGCCAGCATAATCCGCAATCCCCTGGGGATTCTCCCCACCTCTAGATACCTTGAAAGGGATTTGTGTTTCCACCATTTTGATTGCTCTGCTTTCATGAGCTTTTCTAAGCGATTATAGAGCTCCCTGGCATTGGGATTCCCTGTTTGAACAGCTCTGACTTGCGCGCTGATTGCTCTCTCCCCGCTCGGGGAATCATCAAACATCTCACTGGCTGCTGCCTCGCGACTCCGCAGCGCGTCGGCGGACATGGTGCATTTTTTGGGGCACTTACAAGTTTCTAAACAAACGGTTGGATAAATGCCGGACCTTGTCCCTTTCACACTCCTTCACCAGACTCTTGGCGGGTCCCTACCTTCGTGAGTTGCCTGGCGTTGCTCGAGTCATCCGTCACAGGCTTCGTCTTCGATGGTGGGTCTGTTCCGCTGGCCGGGGGCTGCCGCGGCCACTCCTTGTGGGAGAAACTGGTGTATTCCGGTCCACGCCGAGAAACTGCTTCCTGTCGCATGGCCCTAATTGAAGGAGGGGTTTCACAACTACAGAGGAAGCCAACTCGGTATATTTATTTGTGCTTGCTTCGCCATAAACAATCCTTTAACTCAGGAACAGACGAATGCGGAGCCAGTATCTGGTGCATTGATTTTTATTGAATGCCCTGCACCACCGCCATAACGCGTTTCGACATTCAGGAGGCCTTGATCACATGACGCGCATGTGGAGTGGCTTCACATTTTTAAAGTGCAAGTGCTGAGAACTCGTGACTTGAAAATGAGATAATCATAGCCATAGAGAAGTGATCCTAGTCACTTCAAAACTGTTACATGTCGACAATTGCATACATGCCAACCATAATGATTGCATCGCATAACAGGCAACATTTTTAATAAATATTTATAAATTCATAAATATTTAAAAAGGCAGTGCATAATTATAATTCAAAATGCATAAATAGAGCTAAAATTATCACTGAAAAACGACATGTTAAAAACTAGCATAATGCATATTTTCATGTAGAACCATGTCTTAAATCAGTTGATTGAGCTCTCATGCCAATATCAACACCAATCAAAATTTGAGATATCATCAGTGATGTCATGAGTGATGTCACTGACCATGTCATGAGTGATGTAATATGTGACGTCATCAGCAGTGCATTGCGGGGGCGTGAGTTATAGTTAGCTCAACTAACTATAACGGCCGAATTTCTCTGGTTTTGTACGAGTGAAATGTCCAACTAACTATAACGTCCCTGAAACCTGTGGTTTTTTCAGTGAATTTGTAAGGTTTTTTAAATGCTAATTTCTAACTATAACATCCCTGAAACCTATGGTTTTTTTCAGTGAATTTCAAAGGTTTTTTAAATGCTAATTTCTAACTATAACGTCCCTGAAAGCTATGGTTTTTTCAGTGAATTTCAAAGGTTTTTTAAATGCTAATTTCTAACTATAACGTCCCTGAAACCTATGTTTTTTTCAGTGAATTTCAAAGGTTTTTTTAAATGCTATTTCCTAACCATAATGTCCAAAAAACCTGTGCTTTTTTTTGTGACAATCTAAGGTTTTGTAACTTGGTTTTTAAATTTGAGAGTAGAACAACATTGGAATTATATGTTCAACAATTTCTGAAAAATTGCAGTGTGTATAATTTACATTATAGATTAAAAAATGCTTTTTCAAAATTTTTAAGCTTTTATAAAGGTAATGTGATGTTTTATCCTTTTTGAAATAAATGTTTTTACATTTTTATTTATTTATTTAAAGTGAGATTCGCGTACCGATCGTATACCGGTCACGGTGGGTCACGAATATAAGAATCCTGCTGCCATATTGGTTAAGTCGTGCCCGATACACGTACGGTATGCGAAGGGTGCGCAGTTCTCATTTTTCTTTTTTTTTTTATTCAAAAACATGATATATACTATACATTTATTAAATCAATCGTATATGCTTTATTGAAAGACCTATAAAAGTGATATTTACATAAATATTATGGATATTAAACATCTTATAATGAAGTTATGGGAGTCGCGACAGTCCCGCGTAACGTCACGTACGTATTTCCGGGGTCGCGTCAGGTACACGAATCCAGCTCAAGTTATTTAGTTTTAAAAGTATATGTATATAACTTTATTATATATATTATACCAAGAGATTAATATATACAATTGTAAATATCGTATATTTGTAACTGGAATAAAGATATATTATTGTTAAATATATTTTTCGGGAATCGCATCTGGTGTGCGCTGGTTGCACGTCGGGTGCGCGAATACCATGTGACTTCAAAAGAAAGCATTTCATTGGTTAAGAAGCTTTTTATTCTAGAACTTGTAGGACCCCACCCAAATTTTTCATTCTTCCAAGAACATCTCCAGAGACACAGTTCTTGTGTTTTCTGTTCTTCTTTCTAGCCTTTTTTTGGTGTTTTTTTTCATTCCACTAGAAAAATGGCTTCTTCAATTCCACCACAGGACATTGCTGGAGAAGAAGATTTGGAAGAACCTGTAAAGCAGCGATATGAAAGTGTTCTGTGGGCTTTTTTTTCAATTCCAGCAGGCGAAAAAAAGGTGAATGCACGCAAGGTGACGTGCACTATATGTGAAAAGGTCCTCTCTCGTGGATCAGATAAAAAATACTCCTGTGGCACTTCATCTATGCTAAAACACCTGCAGACAATGCATCTACGTCGTCTTGCACGAGAGCAACATCATTGCGAGCTACAGAAACAAACTCAGCAAGATGATCAAGTCGCAGGGCCTAGCACCTCGTTAGGTTCTTCTACAACAACGCAAGGAGCCCAAATAATCCCTGAGTTTTCTGGACTTGAGCAGCGGTGCATTAAGTGCAAGAAAGTTCTGTGGATGCTATTGTGGTTGCTGCGAAAAACCACCGTTGTTAATTTTGTTTTTTTGTTTTTGCAATGAGTTTTAATTGCAAAATGTTTGAGAAAGTTTTCTCAGTTCATTCTGTTGATTTTTACATTTTTTTTTTAAAAACACCCAAAAAATAAAAAAAGAGTTCAAGAACACAAAAAAAATGTAAAAGAAAAAAAATGGTTCTTGTTAGAACCGCCTATTTGGTTAAAAATAAACAAACTTCTATGTGTTGTATGAATTGCGGCAAGTTTAATATATGGAGGAGTGCATGGGTAGTGCGTGAGTGATTGCATGAGTGCATAGGTAGTGCCTGGCTGATTGGAGGAGTGCATGTGTACTGCCTGAGTGATTGCATGAGTGCAGGGGTAGTGCTTGATTGCATTGATGAGTGCATGGGTAGTGCCTGGGTGATTGGAGGAGTGCATGGGTAGTGCCTGGGTGATTGGATGAGTGCATGGGTAGTGCCTGAGTAATTGTATGAGTGCATGGGTAGTGCCTGGGTGATTGGAGGAGTGCATGGGTAGTGCCTGGGTGATTGCAAGAGTGCAAGGGTAGTGCCTGAGTGCATGGATGAGTGCATGGGTAGTGCCTCGGTGATTGTATGAGTGCATGGGTGGTGCCTGGGTGATTGGAGGAGTGCATGTGTACTGCCAAAGTGATTGCATGCGTGCAGTGGGAATGCCTGAGTGCATGGATGAGTGCATGGGTAGTGTCTGAGTGCATGGATGAGTGCATGGGTACTGCCTGAGTGATTGTAAGAGTGCATGGGTAGTGCCTGGGTGATTGGAGGAGGGCATGTGTAGTGCCTGGGTGATTAAAAGAGTGCATGGGTAGTGCCTGGGTGATTGTATGAGTGCAAGGGTAGTGCCTGGGTGATTGTAGGAGTGCATGTGTACTGCCCAAGTGATTGCATGAGTGCAGGGATAGTGTCTGAGTGTATGGATGAGTGCATGGGTAGTGCCTGAGTGATTGCATGAGTGCAAGGGTAGTGTCTGGGTGATTGGAGGAGTGCCTGGGTGATTAGGGGAGTGCATGGGTAGTACCTGGGTGATTGCATGAGTGCAGGGGTAGTACCTGCATGATTGGAGGGCTGCATGGGTAGTGCTTGGGTGATTGCATGAGTGCAGGGGTAGTGCCTGAGTTCATGGATGAGTGCATGAGTAGTGCCTAGGTGACTGTATGAGTGCATGGGTAGTGCCTGGGTGATTGGAGGAGTGCATGTGTACTGCCTGAGTGATTGCATGAGTGCAGGGGTAGTGCCTGAGTGCATGGATGGGTGCATGGGTAGTGCCTGAGTAATTGCATGGGTAGTGCCTGGGTGATTTGAGGAGTGCATGGGTAGTGCCTATGTACATGGAGGAGTGCATGGGTAGTGCCTGGGTGATATGAGGAGTGCATGGGTAGTACCTGGGTGATTGCATGAGTGCAGGGGTAGTGCCTGTGTGCATGGATGAGTGCATGGGTAGTGCCTGGGTGATTGAATGAGTGCATGGGTAGTGCCAAGGCGATTGGAAGGGTGCATGTGTACTGCCCAAGTGATTGCATGAGTACAGGGGTAGTGCCTGAGTGTGTGGATGAGTGCATGGGTAGTGCCTGAGTGATTTCATGAGTGTATGGGTAGTGCCTGTGTGATTGCATGAGTGCAGGGGTAGTGTCTGGGTGATTTGAGGAGTATATGGGTAGTGCCTGTGTGATTGCATGGGTGAAGGGGTTGTCCCTGGGTGATTGGAGGAGTGCATGGGTAGTGCCTGAGTGCATAGATGAGTGCATGAGTACTGCCTGGGTGAATGGATGAGTGTAACAGTAGTGCTTGAGCGATTGCATGAGTGCATGGGTAGTGCCTGGGTGATTGGAGGAGTGTACAGGTAGTGCCTGAGTGAATGGATGAGTGCATGGGTAGTGCCTGGCTGATTGCATGAGTGCAGGGGTAGTGGCTGATTGTAGCAGTGCATGAGCAGTACCTGAGTGCATAGATGAGTGCATGGATAGTGTTTGAGGGAATGGATGAGTGCATAGGTAGTGCCTGAGTGCATAAATGAGTGCATGAGTAGTGCCTGGGTGAACGGATGAGTGCAACAGTAGTTCCTGAGTTATTGAATGAATGCATAGGTAGTACCTAGGTGATTGCATAAGTGCAGGGGTAGTGCCTCAGTGATTGGAGGAGTGCATAGATAATGCCTGGCTGAAAGGTTGAGTGCAACAGTAGTGCCTGAGTGCATAGATGAGTGCATGAGTAGTGCCTGGGTGAATAAGTGAGTGCAACAGTAGTGCCTGAGTGATTTAAGGAGTACATGGGTATTGCCTGGGTGATTGGAGGAGTGCATTGATAGTGCCTGGGTGATTGGAGGAGTGCATGGGTAGTACCTGGGTGTTTGCATGAGTGCAGGGGTAATGCATTGGTGATTGGAGGAATACATGAGTAGTGCCTAAGTGATTGAAGGAGTGCATGCGTAGTGCCTGGGTGATTGCATGAGTGCAGGGGTAGTGCCTGGGTTATTGGATGAGTGCATGGGTGGTGCCTGGGTGATTGCATGAGTGCAGGAGTGGTACCTGTTTGATTGGTGGTGTGCATGGATAGTGTCTGGCTGATTGGAAGAGTGCATGAGTAGTGGCTGGGTGCAAGGAGGAGTGCATGGGTAGTGCCTGGGTGATTGGAGGAGTGTATGGGTAGTACCTGGGTGATTGCATGAGTTCAGGGGTAGTGCCTGGATGATTGGAGGACTGCATGGGTAGTGCTTTGGTGATTGCATGAGTGCAGGGGTACTGCTTGAGTGCATGGATGAGTGCATGGGTAGTGCCTGGGTGATTGTATGAGTGCATGAGTAGTGCCTGGGTGATTGGAGGAGTACATGTGTACTGCCCAAGTGATTGCATGAGTGCAGGGGTAGTGCCTGAGTGCATGGATGAGTGCATGGGGAGTGCCTGAGTGATTGCATGAGTGCGTGGGTAGTACCTGGGTGATAGGAGGAGTGCATGGGTAGTGCCTGGGTGATTGGAGGAGTGCATGGCTAGTGCCTGTGTGATTGCATGAGTGCATGGGTAGTGCTTGTGTGATTGCATGAGTGCAGGGGTATTGCCTGGGTGATTGGAGGAGTGCATGGGTAGTGCCTGAGTGCATAGATTAGTGCATGGGTACTGCCTGGGTGAATGGATGAGTGTAGCAGTAGTGCTTGAGTGATTGCATGAGGGCATGGGTAGTGCCTGGGTGATTGGAGGAGTGTACACGAAGTGCCTGAGTGAATGGATGAGTGCATGGGTAGTGCCTGGCTGATTGCATGAGGGCAGGGATAGTGGCTGATTGTAGCAGTGCATGAGTAGTACCTGAGTGCATCGATGAGTGCAAGGATGGTGTTTGAGGGAATGGATGAGTGCATAGGTAGTGTCTGAGTGCATAGAAGAGTGCATGAGTACTGCCTGGGTGAATGGATGAGTGCAACAGTAGTGCCTAAGTTATTGAATGACTGCATGGGCAGGACCTGGGTGATTGCATGAGTGCAGGTATAGTGCCTCGGTGATTGGAGGAGTGCATGGATAATGCCTGGGTGAATGGTTGAGTGCAACAGTAGTGCCTGAGTGCATAGATGAGTGCATGAGTATTGTCTGGGTGAATAAATGAGTGCAACTGTAGTGCCTGAGTGATTTAAGGAGTGCATGGGTAGTGCCTGGGTGATTGGAGGAGTGCATGGATAGTGCCTGGGTGATTGGAGGCATGCATGGGTAGTGCCTGGGTGATTGCATGAGTGCATTGATAGTGCCTGGGTGATTGGAAGTGTGCATGGGTAGGTCCTGGTTGATTGGAGGAGTCAATGGTATTGCCTGTGTGATTGCATGAATGCAGGGGCAGTGCCTGGGTGATTAGAGGAGTACATGGGTAGTGCCAGGGTGATTGCATAAGTGCAGGGGTACTGCCTGAGTGCATGAATGAGTGCATGGGTAGTGCCAGGGTGATTGGAGGAGTGCAAGGGTAGTGCCTGTGTGATTGCATGAGTGCAGGTGTAGTGCCTGGGTGATTGCAGGAGTGCATAGGTAGTGCCTGGGTGATTGCATGAGTGCAGGGGTAGTACCTGGGTGATTAGAGGAGTGCATGGGTAGTGCCTGGGTGATTTTATGAGTGCATGGGTAGTGACTGTAAGTTTGGAGGAGTGCATGGGTAGTGCCTGGGTGATTACATGAGTGCATAGGTAGTGCCTGGGTTATTGAAGGAGTGCATGGGTAGTGTCTGAGTGATTGCATGAGTACAGGGGTTGTGCCTGGGTGATTGAAGGAGTGCATACATAGTGCCACAGTGCATGAATGAGTGCATGGGTAGTGGTTGAGTGATTGGAGGAGTGCAAGGGTAGTGCCTGAGTTATTGCATGAGTGCATGAGTAGTGCCTGGGTGATTGGAGAAGTGCATAGGTAGTGCTTGGGTGATTGCATGAGTGCAAGGGTAGTGGCTGGGTAATTGGAGGAGTGCATATGTAGTGCATGGGTGATTGTATGAGTGCATGGGTAGTGTCTGGGTGATATGAGGAGTGCATGGGTAGTACCTAGGTGATTGCATGAGTGCAGGGGTAGTGCCTGCATGATTCGAGGACTGCATGGGTAGTGCTTGGGTGATTGCATGGGTGCAGGGGTAGTGCGAGAGTGCATGGATGAGTGCATGGGTAGCGCCTGGGTGATTGTATGAGTGCATGGGTAGTGCCTGGGTGATTGGAGGAGTGTATGTGTACTGCCTAACAGATTGTATGAGTGCAGAAGTAGTGGCTGAGTGCATGGATGAGTGCATGGGTAGTGCCTGGGTGTGAGAAGTTGGCCTGGTATATGCTGTCCACTAATTAAAGTGGGCACCTTGCACCAGTCCAAATGACCCTTATGATGTATGAGGTCAAAGATAACCTTTAGAAAGCTATCCTAGTGGTAGCTGTGGAGAGCAGCCTTCAGGCTTAATCTTAAAGGAATGTAAAGCAACTTGTTTTACCAGAATATCACCTCCTGAATGACTAAATGAAGGAGAACTACACAGTAGTTATATCAAAATATGTATTTATTAATATAACACTCTCTGCTATCCTCTACACGAGGATAGAACACAAAGCACACAATACAAGATCAATAGAACAATTGTAAGTAGCACAATACACAGTGGGCTCCAGGGGGAGACCAAACCATATACTAAAATAGTGGTATAACAGTCATGACTGAGATCAAGACAAGGTCTGGAGCACATAGAATCGCTGGGACCCCAAGGAACCACCCAAGGTGAGTAGACAGGGACCCCATGGAGGCCAGGTGCAGTGTGGGAACATGACCGCGGGCTCCGTACAATTCTATGGGGAAGTCGCGGTTACACTTTTAATGTTTAAGGACCCTTCTAGGAGGACTTCGAGCGAACCCCTTGGAACTTAAGAGTTTGAAGATCCACCCCACCCGTGGATACCGAAGTACCCGAGTTACCTATCCCAGAGGAGCCAGGTGCATAGGTCTGAAGTGGCATCGGAAACTGCCGTCGTTCTCAATGGAGAGCTGCAAAGAACTACTGCTGCCGTTAAGGTGAAAAGCGTCCGGTGGAATCCAAGCCTGGATTCTGGAAGGAAGTAACCTGAAAGCAGAGGGGACAGAGTCTGGGTCACTTCAGAATGACCAGGGGCTCAGTAGACGAATGCCCACCGATGTCGGGTGCTTCAGGTGCGAAGAAGGGATGCTTGACTCTGCAGCCACGAGGACCAGGAGATGTCTAGGACAACCAGGAGCTGGAGGGGAGCTGCCCACAAAGGATGTCGAGTGCTGAGGGGTAGGTGTCCGGCTGGAGCACCAACAAGCCTTGGCAAAAGCAACCCATGCAGGAAGGTCAAACAGGTTATGGTGTGGACCAGCAAGGTCCAGGGGACTCACCAAGGAATGGGGAGTCAGGGCACATCTGGAGCAACCAGGAAAGCCCATGAGAAATCAAGATGACCCTCAGGAGGACCCACAGGCCGAATGACCAGGGACCTCAAGCAAGATTGCAAAGTACCAGCTCACGGAGCACTCGGTGCTAGGAGGCCAAAGTTCTTTGGTGCAAATACTGCTTAGGGTCAGGACTACATGGAGTCCAAAGCACAAGCTCAGGAATTGCCAACAAGCATATGCACTTGCAAATGGACGCGGTGCACAGGGGTTCGGGTTATGCAGTCCCCACGAGGGATACGTGCCTCAAACTCAGTGACAGGGCAGATCGACCTCAGGAACCCTCAGAAACCCACCTTCTGTGTGACTGAAATCTTCGGAGTCCTCAGGAGCTCAGGAGAAGCAGACAGGTCAGTTGCAGTTAGGTGCCTGCGAATGCAGGGGAGTGACTCCTTCACTCCAAGGGAGATTCTTCAGTTGTCTTAAGTGCACCACAGGTCCTGCACGGAGCCTGTATGGAGCAAAGGCACAAACTAAGCTTCTGACGGAAAGGGGGACGAAGTCGAGTCCAGTCGAGGTACAGCGAAGTCCAGAGTGTCCAGACGGTCGAAGGTCAGTGGTTTCTTCTTGTAGAATCTTGTCCATGTAAAATCTAAAGTCTTACAGCCAGGTAAGCCCTTTTGTACCCACGGGAGAGGGTTGGACAGATTCAGGGGACCCTCCTAGGGGAGAGCCAGGACAGAGGGGTGGTTACACCCATGTCCTTTGTCCAGTTTCGTGCCAGAGCAGGAGCCAATGGCTCCTAGAACTGGTTTGAGCTGGACTATGCACAGGGACACCAAATGTGCCCCAAGTGCAGACTTTCAGGCACTCTCAGAGTGCACCCACCCAGCCCCAATACACTAAATCCTGTCTGGGAGGTGGTCACACCTCCCTGTGACAGGATGCCTATTGTGCTGCCATCCTCTGCTCGAGCTTGGCTCAGCAGTAGGAGGGCAGAAATGTATCTCTGGTCGGCAGCATCCATTTTGTGCTGTCCGGCTCGAGAAGGCTGGCACCGGTTAGACCAGTGACCCCACGAAGCTTGCTTCAGAAGGGTGGAATCATACCTCCTACACCAGTTACTGGTGTGGAGATATGATTCCAAGGTGTTTGATACCAAACACGATATGTTTCTTTGCAGCCGTTTTCGAGATAGCATTTACAGCAAGGTTATAATGCACCTCTACCTATATGTCCGGCTGAGTCACAGACAACTCGGGAGAATGGTCTCCGAAGGCTGCAGAGAGGCTCTGCTCATGCAGGGGCACCCTCTCACATAAAACCCAGCACCCTGCCTTCAGGATTGTTAAGGCCTGCTATAGGGGTGACTTATAAGTTTTAAGTGTAGTGACCAATAGATATAGTGAACCTATATCTAGAGTAAGTGGTGCTAGCACCAGCTTACCCAGGCTGCAGTAGCAGACCTAGAGTTCCATTTTGCATGGCCTCTCATGGGTGGCATAATACATGCTTCAGCCCATGGGAGGCCTCTGGGGTACCTATGCCCTGGGTACATGTGTACCATATACTAGGGACTGATAAGGGAACCCCAGTATCCAATCTGGAGTGTGCCAAAGTACATGTATGTCAATTTAAGGGAGAAAGCAGATAGACTGGGGTCCTGATTAGCAGGATCCCAGTCAGACTAGTCAAAAACAGTGAGACATCAAGCAGCAAGTGGGGGTAACCATAAGAAGCAGATCCTACTTTCCTACACAACCCCCCCCAAACGAAAGGACATGAGACTAACCTTGACCAGTTGAGTCTTCATTTTCTAAGTGGAAATATCTGGAGAGTCCATCTGCATTGGCATGGTTACTCCCAGGTCTATGTTCCACTGTATAGTCCATCCCCTGTAGGGAAATGGACCATCTCAAAAGTTTGGGGTTTTCACCCTTCATCTGTTTTAGCCATAGGAGGGGCTTATGGTCTGTCTGAACAATGAAGTGAGTGCCAAACAAGTATGGCCTCACCTTCTTCAGAGCCCAAACCACAGCAAAGGCTTCCCTCTCAATAGCTGACCAACGTTTCTCTCTGGGGGTCAGCCTTCTGCTTATAAAAGCTACTGGCTGATCCTGACCCTCTTCATTCAGTTGTGATAGCACAGCCCCTACCCCCCAACTCAGATGCATTAGTTTGAACAATGAATTGTTTGGAATAGTCAGGACTTTGCAGAATGGGAGCAGTGCACATGGCCTGCTTCAGGTCATCAAATGCCTTTTGACAGCTAACTGTCCACTGAACTTTCTTAGGCATTCTTCTTAGAGGTCAGATCATTCAAAGGGGTCACTATGGATCCATATCCTTTGACAAACCTCCTTTAGTACCCAGTCAGCCCCAAGAAAGCTCTGACCTGAGTCTGGGTAGTTGGAGCAACCCAGTCCATGATGGTCTGGATTTTGCTCGGCAATGGTTGAACCTGGCCTCCACCCACAAGGTGGCCCAGGTATACAACCTTACTCTGCCCTATCTGGCACTTGGTGGCCTTGATAGTGAGGCCTGCCTTTTGCAGGGCCTCCAGAACATTTCTTAGGTGGACCAGGTGATCCTCCCAGGTGGAACTAAAGACAGCAATATCATCAAGATAAGCTGCACTATAGTCTTCCAGGCCTGTGAGAACTTTATTCACCAACCTTTGAAATGTGGCAGGTGCCTTTTTCAAGCCAAAGGGCATTACCACAAATTGATAGTGCCCTCTAGGGGTTGAAAATGATGTTTTGGGTTTGGCATCCTCAGCTAGTCTGATTTGCCAATATCCAGCTGTGAGGTCAAATGTACTCAAGATCTCGGCTGAGGCCAAAGTATCAATGAGCTCACCTGCCCTAGGAATAGGATGAGCATCAGTCCTAGTGACTGCATTGAGCCCCCAGTAGTCTTCACAAAACCTCATCTCTCTCTCACCACCCTGGGTGTGAGGTTTGGGTACCAGTACTACTGGACTAGCCCAAGGGCTGTCTGAGGGTTCAATGACTCCCAATTCCAGCATCTTGTGGACCTCAGTCCTGATGCAGTCCCTGACATGGTCAGGTTGCCTGTAAATCTTGTTTTTAACAGGCAGACTTTCACCTGTGTCCACTTCATGGGTACACCAAGTGGTCTGACTAGGAGTCAGGGAAAACATATGTCTGTACTGATTGAGGACCTTCCTGCAATCAGTCTGTTGCTGCTCAGTGAGACTGCCTGCCAATGCTACACCATCAACTGAACCATCATCAGGGTTCTGTGAGAGGAGGTCAGGGAGTGGGTCACTCTCTTCCTCCTGTCCCTCATCAGTAGCCATGAGCAAGCCCATGTCTGCCCTGTCAACATATGGCTTGAGCCTGTTCAAATGGAGCACCCTATGGGGGCTCCTGGGAGTTCCAAGGTCCACCAGATAGGTAACCTCTCCCTTTTGCTCAAGTATGGTATGGGGTCCACTCCATTTGTCTTGGAGGGCTGCTGGGGCCACAGGCTCCAACACCCATACCTTCTGTCCTGGCTGGTAGACAGTCAGCACAGCCTTTTGGTCATGCCAAGCTTTCTGTAATTCTTGGCTAGCCTCAAGGTTTTTGGAAGCCTTCTTCATGTATTCAGCCATCCTGGAGCGGAGACCAAGTACATAGTCCACTATGTCCTGTTTAGGTGGTTTGAGAGGTAACTCCCATCCCTCCTTCACTAGACACAAGGGACCCCTAACTGGATGTCCAAACAGAAGTTCAAAAGGGCTGTAGCCAACCCCCTTCTGAGGAACCTCTCTGTAGGCAAAGAGAAGGCAGGGCAACAGGACATCCCATTTTCGCCTAAGCTTTTCTGGGAGGCCCATGATCATGCCCTTCAGGGTTTTGTTGGATCTTTCAACCAACCCATTGCATTGTGGGTGATAGGGTGTGGTGAATTTGTAATTCACTCCACACTCCTTCCACATAGCAGTTATGTAACTTGACATGAAGTTTGCCCCTCTGTCAGTTAAGACCTCCTTAGGGAAACCCACTCTGGAAAAAATTCCCAGGAGGGCCCTGGCCACCACAGGAGCTGTGGTGGTTCTAAGAGGTATGGCATCTAGGTACCTAGTGGCATGGTCCCCCACCACTAGAATATATATGTGCCCAGATGCAGTTGGAGGATCCATGGGACCAATTATGTCAATCCCAACCATCTCAAAGGGAACCCCCGCCACAGGTAGTGGTATCAGGGGGGCCTTTGTGGTACCACCTGCCTTACCACTGGCTTGACAGGCGGTACAGGAGCGACAAAACTCCTTTGTGAGGACATGTGAGGCCAGTGAAAATAAAGGGACAAGCCTGTCCCAAGTCTTGCTTTGGCCTAGGTGTCCTGCTAAAGAGATATCATGTGCCAGTGTCAGTAGGAAGCCCCTAAACTTCAGAGGTATAACCAACCTCCTGATAGCACCAGACTTGGGGTCTCTACCCTCTGAGTAAAGGAGTCCTTCATCCCAGTAGATCCTGTGGGACCCACTGGCACTCCCAGCAGCCTCAGCAGCAGCTTGCTGTCTAAGGGGTTCAAGAGAGGGGCAGCTGTGCTGCTCCTGACTCAGCTCTGCCCTGGAACGGCCCCCTGTCCCCAAGAACTCAACCTGATCAGGCTCAACTTCCTCTGAGACAGTTCCTTCACAGGGACTGGGATCATCTTCCTCAGGAGACTGATCCTCACTCTGAGTCTGGGGGGAAGACACTGCCTTACCCCTACTGCTCCTTCTCTTGGAAGGCACCTGGTCCATTTTTCCAGGATCCAGGGCCTGTTTAGTGGAAGAAATTTTTGCCTGTGACCTGGTCACAGCAAACACATCTGCAGAGATGCCCAACATTGCTGCATGTGTCCTGAGTTCCACTTCAGCCCAGGCTGAAGTTTCCAAATCATTGCCCAATAAGCATTCCACAGGGAGGTGTGAGCTAACCACAACCTTCTTAGGGCCAGTTACCCCTCCCCAGCTGAAATTAACAACTGCCAAGGAATGGTCTGTCCTGACATTGCTAGCATTGGTCACTTGGTACATCTCACCAAGTATGATCTGGTCAGGGCTCACAAGATCCTTAGTCACCATTGTGACACTGGCCCCTGTGTCCCTGTATGCCATGACCTCCTTACCATTTATTAAGGGCTGTTGTCTGTATTTGCCCAGGTTACTGGGATTGACAAATAGGGAGGCAATATCCATGCCTCCATCACAGACTAAAACAGCCTGAGCTGGAGTTCTGACTAGGCCAGAACCCATCTCAGAACCCAGGGTTAACACTACTATACCCTTATTCCCTGTTCCACCATTTGGAGCTGAACCAGGGGGAACAGTTGCCTTAGGGGCAGTGGTGGTGGTAGGAGGATCCTTGGCTTTGGCAGAATTGGCATCCCTAGGCCAATGTGTCTTTTCCTTACACAGGAAACACCAAGGCTTCTTTCTGCCTTTTCCCTTGTTAGATTGTGACCCACCCTCGGATGCAGGTTTTTGGGGCCCTGAAGAAGACTTCTGGTCTTTACCCTTCTCCCCACCTTTATCTGTAGGTTTAGCATCTTGCTTCTTTTGGTCACCACCTTGGTTCTGATTTTTCTGCTTCACCCTGGTTCTGACCCACCTATCTGCCTTCTTTCCCAATTCTTGGGGAGAAGTCAGATCAGAGTCAACCAGGTATTGATGCAACAACTGATTTTGGCAATTATTAAGGATCTGCTCCCTCATGATCAAATTGTACAATCCCTTGAAATCATTCACTTTGCTGCCAAGTAACCAGCCTTCCAGAGCCTTAGTAGCACAATCTACAAAGTCTACCCAGTCCCGAGTCTGTGCCTTCTGGGTGTCTCTGAACTTAATCCTGTATTGTTCAGTGGTTAAGCCAAACCCATCAATGAGAGAACTCTTCAGGACTGAATAATTGTCAGCATCCTCTTCTCTAACAGTGAGGAGCTTATCTCTACCTTTGTCAGCAAAGGAGAGCCACAAGATAGCTGCCCACTGCTCTTGAGGGAACCTCTGTACCTTACAGGCCCTCTCCAAAGCAGTTATACATTTGTGGCTGTCATCCCCACCATGGTAGGGAGGGACTATCTTGCTCAGGTTCCCATGTTCATAAGTATATTCCTTAACCCTAGGGACACTGTTGCTGCCACCATGGGACTCTAGTCCCAATTTCTTTCTAGCCTTCTGAAGCTCCAAGGATTCCTTATCTAGTGCCAATTGCTCTTGCCTAAGCTTGACTTTCTCAAGCTCTAGAAATTGGCACTCTCTGTCATAAGAGCTATCTCTCTTATGGGATATGGAGGTCCCTACAGAAGATCCTGAATGGTTAGATTCTGCAGAGGGAGATCTAGATCTCCTGGGAAAACTCTGCACTCTTCCTGGAGGAATGAAGAGAGGGCCACTGGGGCCTTCTCCACCACCTCCTGGAAGATCTAAGTTGTCCAGAGGGGACTCATTTTGATTCTCCTGGTCAGGGTTTGATTCTAGGTCAAAGAAGGTTTCACTCCCTGGCCTGTCCTCATTCCCTGCCCCACCCACTCTATCTACATCATTAGACCCTGGGATCTTTCTATGGTCATCTAAGAGTAACACATCAATGAGACGTTGGGTGTTGGCATTTCTCCCTGTCTTCAGCTTCCTGGAAGCACACATGGCTTTCAAATCCTGAAATGAAAGATCATTGTATCTAGAAGGCAGAGAGCCACTAGACATACTAAGTGTGGTGTGGTGTATGCACCTACCTAACCTAGTGGGAACTAAACTCTCTTAGGTTGGAGAAAGGGTGTGCTAGACCCATAACTTACCCAACCCCAAGTTCAGTAGAACGTACTTATTCTATTCTTGAAGTATTATATGTGCCTAATACTTTAGTGTTTTCAGTTAATCACTCAATGAGATTTATCTGGTAAAACAATAGCAAGCTTGAATCCCAACCGCTGCACACCAATGTGAGAAGTTGGCCTGGTATATGCTGTCCACTAATTAAAGTGGGCACCTTGCAAAAGTCCAAACGACCCTTATGATGTATGAGGTCAAAGATAACCTTTAGAAAACTATCCTAGTGGTAGCTGTGGAGAGCAGCCTTCAGGCTTAATCTTGAAGGAATGTAAAGCAGCTTGTTTTACCAGAATATCACCTCCTGAATGACTAAATGAAGGAGAACCACACAGTAGTTATATAAAAATATGTATTTATTAATATAACACTCTCTACTATCCTCTACACGAGGATAGAACACAAAGCACACAATACAAGATCAATAGAACAATTGTAAGTAGCACAATACACAGTGGGCTCCAGGGGGAGACCAAACCATATACTAAAATAGTGGTATAACAGTGATGACTGAGATCAAGACAAGGTCTGGAGCACGTAGAATCGCTGGGACCCCAAAGAACCACCCAAAGTGAGTAGACAGGGACCCCACGGAGGCCGGGTGCAGTGTGGGAACACGACCGCGGGCTCCGTACAATTCTATGGGGAAGTCGCGGTTACACTTTTAATGTTTAAGGACCCTTCTAGGAGGACTTCGAGCGAACCCCTTGGAACTTAAGAGTTTGAAGAGCCACCCCTCCCATGGATACTGAAGTACCCAAGTTACCTATCCCAGAGGAGCCGGGTGCATAGGTCTGAAGTGGCGTCGGAAACTGCCATCGTTCTCAATGGAGAGCTGCAAAGAAGTACTGCTGCCGTGAAGATGAAAAGGGTCCTGTGGAATCCAAGCCTGTATTCTTTAAGGAAGGAACCTGAAAGCAGAGGGGACAGAGTCTGCGTCACTTCAGAGTGACCAGGGGCTCGGTAGACGAATGCCCACCGATGTCGGGTGCTTCAGGTGCGAAGAAGGGATGCTTGACTCTGCAGCCACGAGGACCAGGAGTTGTTGAGGACAACCAGGAGCCGGAGGTGAACTGTCCCACAAAGGATGTCGAGTGCTGAGGGGTCGGTGTCCGGCTGGAGCACCAACAAGCCTTGGCAAAAGCAACCCATGCAGGAAGGTCAAACAGGTTACGGTGTGGACCAGCAAGGTCCAGGGGACTCACCAAGCAATGGGGAGTCAGGGCACATCTGGAGCAACGAGGAAAGCCCATGAGAAATCAAGATGACCCTCAGGAGGACCCACAGGCCGAATGACCAGGAGTCGCAAGGGGACCTCAAGCAAGATTGCAAAGTACCAGCCCACGGAGCACTCGGTACGAGGAGGCCAGAGTTCTTTGGTGCAAATATTGCTCAGGGTCAGGACTACACGGAGTCCAATGCACAAGCTCAGGAATTGTCAACAAGCATATGCACTTACAAATGGACGTGGTGCACAGGGGTTTGGGTTATGCAGTCCCCACGAGGGATACTGGCCTTAAACTCAGTGAGAGGGCAGATCAACCTCAGGGACCCTCATAAACCCACCTCCTTTGTTGCTGAAATCTTCGGAGGCCTTAGGAGCTCAGGAGCAGCAGACTGATCAGCTGCAGTTAGGTGCTGCGAATGCAGGGGAGTGACTCCTTCACTCCAAGGGAGATTCCTCAGTTGTCTTAAGTGCACCACAGGTCCTGCACAGAGCCTGTATGGAGCAAAGGCACAAACTAAGCTTCGGACGGAAAGGGGGACAAAGTCAAGCCCAGTCGAGGTCCAGCGAAGTCCAGAGTGTCCAGACGATCGAAGGTCAGTGGTTTCTTCTTGTAGAATCTTGTTCATGTAAAATCTAAAGTCTTACAGCCAGGTAAGCCCTTTTGTACCCACGGGAGAGGGTTGGACAGATTCAGGGGACCCTCCTAGGGGAGGGCCAGGACAGAGGGGTGGTTACACCCATGTCCTTTGTCCAGTTTCGCACCAGAGCAGGAGCCAATGACTCCCAGAACTGGTTTGAGCTGGACTATGCACAGGGACATCAAATGTGCCCCAAGTGCAGACTTTCAGGCACTCTCAGAGTGTACCCACCCAGCCCCAATACACTAAATCCTGTTTGGGAGGTAGTCACACCTCCCTGTGACAGGATGCCTATTGTGCTGCCTTCCTCTGCTCGAGCTTGGCTCAGCAGTAGGAGGGCAGAAATGTGTCTCTGTTCGGCAGCATCCATTTTGTGCTGTCCGGGTCGAGAAGGCTGGCACCGGTTAGACCAGTGACCCCACGAAGCTCGCTTCAGAAGGGTAGGATTCCAAGGTGTTTGATACCAAACACGATATGTTTCTATGCAGCCGTTTTCGAGATATCATTTACCGTGAGGTTATAATGCACCTCTACCTATATGTCCGGCTGCGTCACAGACAACCCGAGAGAATGGTCTCCGAAGGCTGCAGAGAGGCTCTACTCATGCAGGAGCACCCTCTCACATAAAACCCAGCACCCTGCCTTCAGGATTGTTAAGGCCTGCTATAGGGGTGACTTATACGTTGTAAGTGTAGTGACCAATAGACTAGGGGGCCGATTCCGATCTCGGCCAGTAGGGCTCCGAATCGGATTCGGCTTAACCGGATCCGATTCGGAGCCCTATTGCCCGACCGATTGGTACGCGCGTTCGGGCGAGCGAGTACGATGCGAAATCGCCGACCGACTTGTCCGGGCGTCCCGACCGCTCCGACCGACTCGTTCCCGGGTCTAACCGCACCGACCGTCTCGCACGGACACGACTCGCACCGCGCAATGGAGACGTTCCCCGGCCGGGTAACTACGATGCTCTCCGCGAGCAGTTCGACCGAGCCGCGCACTCCGGCTCGAAAGAGCAGTCGGAGCCGGACTTTGGGGGTCCGTGTCGGACCTCCCTGTACGCGTAGCCGTGCGAGTCGCACACAGGGGGGACCCATGGGTCCCCCCTACCTGTGCGTATACGGCACGAGTCGCTTCGCCGCGTACACGCTGTAGGGGGCGCCCTTGTCCGCCTCGCACCCATTGAGTCAATGGGAGCCCGCGTACGCGTTGTACGACAGGCTCCCATTGACTTCAAAGGGAGTCCGACCGACTCGAGTCCGATGGCATACGTGCGCATCGTACTCGTTCGGTCAGGCTGCACGGGTCCGATTCGGTCAGAAATCTCTCCGGGTCCGGCTCGGTCGGAGAGATTTCCGGCCCGAATCGGAATCGGCCCCATAGTGAACATATATATCTAGAGTAAGTGGTGCTAACACCAGCCTACCCAGGCTGCAGTAGCAGACCTAGAGTTCCATTTTGCATGGCCTCTCATGGGTGGCATAATACATGCTTCAGCCCATGGGAGGCCTCTGGGGTACCTATGCCCTGGGTACATGTGTACCATATGCTAGGGACTGATAAGGGTACCCCAGTATCCAATCTGGAGTGTACCAAAGTACATTTATGTCAATTTAAGGGAGAAAGCAGATAGACTGGGGTCCTGATTAGCAGGATCCCAGTCAGACTAGTCAAAACAGACATCAAGCAAAAAGTAGGGGTAATCATAAGAAGCAGATCCTACTTTCCTACATATTGCAAGAGTGCAGGGGTAGTGATTGGATGAGTGCATGTGTAGTGCCTGTGTGATTGCATGAGTGCAGTGGTAGTGCCTGGGTGATTGGAGGAGTGCATGGGTAGTGCCTGAGTGCATAGATGAGTGCATGGGTAGTGCCTGGGTGAATGGAAGAGTGTAACAGTGGTGCTTGAGTGATTGCATCAGTGCATGGGTAGTGCCCGGGTGATTGGAGGAGTGTACAGGTAGTGCTTGAGTGAATGGATGAGTGCATGGGCAGTACCTGGCTGATTGCATGAGTGCAGGGGTAGTGGGTGATTGTAGCAGTGCATGAGTAGTACCTGAGTGCATAGATGAGTGCATGGATAGTGTTTGAGGGAATGGATGAGGGCATAGGTAGTGCCTGAGTGCATAGATTAGTGCATTAGTAGTGCCTGGGTGAATGGATGAGTGCAACACTAGTGCCTGAGTTATTGAATGAATGCATGGGTAGTGCCTGGGTGATTGCATGAGTGCAGGGGTAGTGCCTCAGTGATTGAAGGAGTGCATGGATAAGCCTGACTGAATGGTTGAGTGCAACAGTAGTGCCTGAGTGCATAGATGAGTGCATGAGTAGTGTCTGGGTGAATAAATGAGTGCAACAGTAGTGCCTGAGTGATTTAAGGAGTTCATGGGTAGTGCCTGGGTGATTGGAGGAGTGCATGGGTAGTGTCTGGGTGATTGCATGAGTGCATGAGTAGTGCCTGGGTGATTGGAGGAGTGCATGGGTAGTGCCTGGGTGTTTGCATGAGTGCAGACTTGGCATTATGGCCCGCAATACTCTCCTCACTGTTTACAACTTGCGCCAAACTCCACCAAGTGCCTGACAGCTGGAGAGGGTCAATATTGTATCCAATTTTTAAAAAGGGCGACAGACAAAACCCCACCAACTATCGGCTGATAGCCCTACTGGACATTGAGGCCAAGAACTACGCAGCTGCACTCTTAAAAGATCTAGAGACCTGGGCAACAACAAATGCTATAATTCCTTTCTGCCAAACCGGCTTCAGACCTCAACTCCTCCACACTGGATAACATAATTACTCTATCTTATCTTGCCCACCAGGCAAAAAGCAAGAAGACAACAGCTCTCTACGCATGCTTCGTGGATTATTCATCTGCATTCGATCTGGTGGACAAAGGTATTTTATGGAGAAAACTCCAGGTGTGGGGTATTCCTAGTGGTCTTCTTAATGCCATCATATCATTATACACACCAACCTGGGTGAGGGTCAAAGTTTCAGATACAGCGCTAACCACGAAGATCGACACCAATCAAGGGCTAAAACAAGGGTGTGTCCTTGCTCCAATGTTGTTCAATTTATATACGGCGGACATGTCCCGGGAACTTAACAACGCTAACTTAATCCCTCCAAAAATAGGCAATACTAAGATCACAATATTGCAATACGCGGATGACATTGTCCTGCTAGACAACTCAAAAATAGGACTCCAGAGAGCATTAAATTCTCTTCATTTATATAATAGAGCAAACAAGATGATAGTAAACGAATCCAAAACAAAGGTGTTATCATTCGGAAGGACGCTAAAACAAACAAGCAATAACTGGTCTCTGGGCCCTTTAAAAATCTCAGGAGCTAATTTTTATAACTATCTGGGCACATGGTTTTCTGCAAACGGCGCAGCTTCAACACACAAGCGCCACTTAAAGGATAAGGCAGCATTAATAACCACCAGACTTTGCCAGCTACACACAGCCCTTGAAAGCCCCTCCTCAGCCCCAATCAGAAAAGTGCTCAGGGCCGTACTACCTTCTGCACTTACATACGGCAGCGAGGCCTTTCCGGGTCAACTCATCAAAACCATCGAAAAACTACACCTAAAGATTTACAAAAGAGTGTTTAAATTGCCCCATTACATCAGGGGACCCTGGTGAGACTTGAATTTGGCCTGGAGGGCATCGCATGGTCTAGCATGGGGTCTTTTTTAAAATACTTTTATAGATGCACAATGGCGTTGCCAGGTACCTTGAAATTTATTTTGCAAGACATATTCAAATACAAAAACAACCCGTGGTCCACCTATTTAACGATGGCAGCAGCAACTATACAAATCGATCTGAATGTTTTAAACACCTCCTCAATTACATACACCGCAGTAAAAAGTATAATGAAAAAACAAACTAAATTACTCTCGAAGACCAAGGACTTGCAAAACAGTCCACAGCGTCATTAAGGGCCCTGGCAGCATCATACAACGACAGCCAAGTGGTACTTCAGGCACATCCTTACCTCAATTGTTCAATAGGCAAAGTTTGCCTGACCCAGATCTTGGCAGCAAGGATGTTGGCACTACATATCAAAGACTTTAACCCCAACTGGCCACTGCTTTCTAAAATAGTCAAGTGTAGACTTTGCGGCTACAAATCGGAAACTTTTCTGCATCTACTTTGTAGCTGCTCGACGCTGCTCGACTTCCGGCGATCCTTATTAAAGCCATTATTTTTAAGTCACGGTATAAGAACATGTAATCATGCAATGAACTGGATTTTTAGCACTATGGTTCCCTTCGAATTGGCAAGGATAGGCAAATTCTTTAAAGCAGTGCAGGACCTTCTTAATGATTCACAACAAAGTACTGAGATGATTGTGAATTAATAACCCTCAGTTTCTGCACCACGGGCATTAGGCATTGTAGAACTGGTTCACTTTGTAATTGAGTATTAACATCTGTTAAGCATTTTCTTCATTCTTGTGGTAAATTTTTAGTTATTTTTATCTTTCTTATAAAATTTATTTTTAAATTGGTTCAAGTATAACATATTGCAAACAGTTAATTCATTTTAATGCCGCTTGTTTACCCTGAGTTTTATTTCTCGGGCACAATGTGCCAGTTATCTTATAGGGTCTTGCAAGGAACCATTACTCTTTTTTTTTTTAACACTATGCTTTCTTTCTAAAATGTCTTATATTGTCATGGTTTTAAGTAATCTAAACAATAAACTTTGATTGACTTGAGTGCAGGAGTAATGGCTGGGGAATCACTGACTAAATATCGAAGGTCACAATATCGACCTACAAAAATATTGCAGCAAAAATATCGAAGACAAGAATATCGACATCCTATCTACATTAAGGTAAGTACAAAAATATCGAACAAAAAATATCGATGTCAAAAATATCGTTGTTAAAAATATCGTTTTTAATTTAAGTTAAAAAAATATTGTAAAATAAAGTAAATAATACATATAATTAAAAGAAACATAGTTAAAAATATTTTAATATGCTTAAAAATTATAAGTAATATATATAATTTGAAAATACATTAAACATATACATATAATATATAATATATATATATACACTTACTTATTATGTTTTAATATTTATTTTAATAACTTATAAATTGTTTAATTTATTTTTTATAAATTATAAATACATCTATACACATAAAACAATAATATAAATAAAAATTAAATAAATATATGTAACAAATTTAAAAAAAATTAATTATTTTAAATCTTTTTAAAAATAATTGTACAGTACATTAGCTAAAAAATACAAAATATTAGATAGCGGAGGAAATCAAATTACTATTCCCACTCCAGTGAGTGCAACAGTAGGGAAAGTGTTGGATAGCGTAGGGGTAAAAATTACTATTCACACTCCAGTGAGTGCAACAGTAGGGAAAGTGTTGGATAGCGTAGGGGTTAAAATTACTATTCCCACTCCAGTGAGTGCAACAGTAAGGAAAGTGTTGGATAGCGTAGGGGTCAAAATTACTATTCCCACTCCAGTGAGTGCAACAGTAGGGAACGTGTTGGATAGCGTAGGGGTAAAAATTACTATTCTCACTCCAGTGAGTGCAACAGTAGGGAAAGTGTTGGATAGCGTAGGGGTAAAAATTACTATTCCCACTCCAGTGAGTGCAACAGTAGGGAAAGTGTTGGATAGCGGGGGGTAAAAATTACCATTCCCAGTCCAGTGAGTGCAACAGTAGGGAAAGTTTTGGATAGCAGAGGGGTAAAAATTACTATTCTCACTCCAGTGAGTGCAACAGTAGGGAAAGTGTTGTATAGCGTAGGGGTAAAAATTACTATTCCCACTCCAGTGAGTGCAACAGTAGGGAAAGTGTTGGATAGCGTAGGGGTAAAAATTACTATTCCCACTCCAGTGATTGCAACAGTAGGGAAAATGTAGGATCGCGTAGGGGTTAAATTAACATACTTATAAAAAAAAAAAAATTCAATAAATAACATTAATAATTATGTAACCAAATAATTATTAATAAATACCTATTAAATTAAATTAATATTTACTTAAATAACATTAAATTACTTCCCACCCTATTCCCCTATAAACACACAACACGCTATACCTAAAAAAGAACACAATTAATTTAAATATCAATTACTCAATTAATAAAAATTAATTACCAATTAATAATTAATTAACAATAAATTAATAAACAATAACAATAAATAAAACATAATAATAAATTAATTATCATTCATATAATGTTTAATTAACCAATTAATAAAAATGTATTACCAATCAATAATTAATTAACAATAAATTAATAATCAACAACAATAAATATACACATATTAACTAATTAATTATATTTAAATTACTTCCCACCCTATTCTCCTATAAACCCACAACCCGCTACACATTAAAAATAACATAATTAATTTAATTACCAATTAATCAATGAATTAAAATTAATTATCAATTAATAATTAATTCACAATAAATTAATTAATAACAAATACAAATTAATAATAAATTAATTATAATTAATATAATTATAAATTAACCAATTAATATAAATTAATTACCAATTAATAATTAATTAACAATAAATTAACAATCAATAACAATAAATAAAAACATATTAATTAATTAATTATTATTAAATTACTTCCCACCCTATTCCCCTATAAACCCACAACTCGCTACACATTAAAAATAACATAATTAATTTAATTACCAATTAAGCAATTAATTAAAATTAATTACCAATTAATAATTAAGGGGGTCATTACGATGGCGGGCGGAAGCACAACCGCCGTGCTGGCGGATGCAAAAACCACCAGTTACCGCCGGCACGCAGCAGTCCACACGCCCGCCCAATTACGATGTGAAAAGTAGGCCAAACACCGCCGGCAAGCCAGCAACACCGTCCGCCATCAAAGTGCGCCCGTACACGTAGCGGCGCAGCCCAACTGACACACACCGTCCGACGAAAACACGTCCCGCCCGGCGCATAAATTACGATGCCGCAAACAAACGGCTCCCACGGCCAAGAGATACCGTACGACAAACCGAAGCGGTAACACGGACGCCGAGCACGGACAACGAAGAAGCGGCTCCCGAGCATGAATCCAGCACTGCAGGCCCTCCCCATGCTCTTGCTGATGCACCACCAAGGACGCAACGTACCGCGGAGACGCAGGTAGGCACACACACAACAAGTGCACGCAAACAGCGCACACAGTGCAAGGGCGGAAAAAGCGGACAACCCCCCCAGCGCGTGTACACTACACATCCACCATTGCATCCACATATGACACACAGGCCAAATCGTAACATCGCGTAACACATGTGTACACACCACCTGGGACTAGGAACCAACGACCCCGACGGCCCCAAAGCGGCGATGACGCCGCCACACATGCGCACAACGCAGAGGCCAACCGCAGCGCCATGCATGCGTCGCACACAGACACAGGGACACAACCAAGCAGCACACACATCAGCCCCACCCCGAACGCACATGACATGTGACAGGCCTGCCACAGACATGTCCCCAACGCCCAATCCACGGACAACACCCAACGCCACACAACCGACGCACACATGTCAGTGAAGTCACGCAACAGCAGGACACACCCCAGTGTAACAAACATGGCGAAGCACACAGCGGCGGCAACACCAACTAGGAGAAGCAGGGCCCTTCGGGAAGAGGAACGCCAGTACCACACTGAAACACCCATACCACCCTGCACATATGAACAAGACATATAAAACGGAACACCAAAGAGCCCGGGACCGACAACAGGTGGCCCAAGAATAACATTCACACACAAGGCCCAACGCAGAGCGGAAAGGCAGCCTGCCGCCCACACAAGGGAGAGCAGACAGCACTGAATGACCTTCCATTCCAACTCCGAAACCACAGCCCTACGAAAGAAGCCGGTGAATACAGCCATTGTCCAAGAAAAGACCAACACAGGCATGCCGAGGAGACCGACCACAGGGCAGATAGCGCATATCACAGAAGCACACAACGGACGGGGAAGAAAGAAGAAAACACTCCCCCATGTCGGCCACATGCAAGTTAATTGGAAGGAGTCACACATCACTGACCTTGAACTGTCTGAGATGCATGTGGGATGAGGGCCCGTGTCCTCCAAACAAGCCAACAGAACACAAGTCCTGTCCCCCTACGACTACACAGAGCTCACAGCAACATCGGAGCGTGCACATTGCAGACTGCACACACAGCCGGAGCACGCCACCACAACGCACCGCTGCGAAATGGCAACCGCAACACACCTACCCAACTACGCCGGACAGCTCAAGCTGTACAAAACCAACCTGATACATATATTGGGATGCGATCTCCTGTCCCTGCTGAACGTAAGTTACCGACTGACTTACCGCATCACATTGTTCAGCTGCGTCATGCCCGTCTTCTACTGTCGGAGGTGTCCCTACCAGCATCCCGTGGAGATATGCCTCTCCAACCCGGCATGTCTAAAGGCGGACCTGCTACCACTACTCCTCCCTCTGGACGCACACGACAGGGCCTGCTCTGCCTATGGGGGCATGGCGTATGTGGCCAACATCGCACCCGCACTGAAATGGGACCACTGTGCCTCCACACGACGGATCATCGAGAACAGCTACATCGAATGTCACCCAGCATGCCCCATCATGGTCCTCCAAGGGACAACTTACGAACAACACCTTGACAGCCACCATCCGCTACATTGGCTGGCAAACATGTACACCACCAATGACATGGAAGCCCTGCTGGACGGCATCGCATACCTGACAACCTGTAAATTCATCGGACCACAACTCAGGTTCCCCGATTGACCTATGATGTCCAACCCCGCACCCATGCTTAGCTTCCGCACGGACTGGCCAGTCACCACCACAACAGCCATACCAAATGACCGGCAACTGTTACCACACCATCAACGACATCGCCATGACATCGGATATGACCGGGACATGCACACTGTTCCCCATCACATCCAGGAACACCGCATGCATCGTGGGAGGCAGTGGCATGGGGTCTGTGTATCGCACCCACATGGACGGAACTGCACGAACAACCAGGACACGACATGGATCCAGCGCCCATGGACACACACACCGCTCAGTGGACATGAATAGGTCGCCTGGAGTCTGTGGGTGCTGCACCCCTCCCACCCCCGCCCCGGGAATCCCATACCAGGACCTTTGCATGGACGACAAGTGCATACAACAACAACACGACCCCAGTGACTGTGACATGTCCAGTAACCACCACATTGCAACAACAAGTGGCACGCCGCTGCATGCACGCAAGCACATGCCCTGATGTCATCTCACATGCACGCGTGCATGAGGAACAACCGCAGCAAACCTGTCACATGGAACTGAGATGGACTGTGCCCATGATGCCAAGCGGTCTGGTAGGCTACATGTATACCGTCTGTGTCAAAGTCCGCAGCTCCGCAGCTATACGTAAATGTACATTAGCACAGCCTTGGCCAAGCAGATGTAACTCTGAAGCCCACATCCCACATGCAACAGCCAATCACATGTAACCCCACACCCTATCCCATTTGCAATCATGCTCAGTATATCCTCAACATGTATTCCGCTGCCAGTAGTGTCCACTATACTGCATCACAGAGGACAGAAGACTCAATATAATGTTTGAAACCAAAACTGTCTCCGCTGACTCATTTCACAAGTACGAATGAGAGAGGATGAGAGTATGTGAAGTACACGGCAGTCGTGACATGACCATGTAGTACACTGGTATTGGATGTCAACGCAAATGAGTAGCACTAACTGTGGAAGACACACATGTGTCGTGTGAAGTCGTATGGACGCAGTGCTCAGGTGGGTGGGTGTGACGGGTAGATGCGCACATGCCAAGTTGGAGCACGCCATGTCGGGAGGGGTCATGAACAGTACACCACCGCTTCCCTGGGCATTGTGAGAGGACACCTGTCGGGGGGAGTGAACACGTGTGTGCACAGCAGCCGGGCACACGTACAAAGCGGTACCATGCGCACCTCAGCCCACCCTCTGTGGACAAGCTGGATCCTGTTGTGCGCCCGCCATGCCCCTTGACAAGGCACACACAGCCCCAGTCGACCAGGTGTAACCCCAACATAGTCAATCCGCACAGGCGATACAGGGCACGGGATGGCAGTGGAGCATGGTGTGTGAGAGGTCTCCTGCGCTCCTCCTGGTCATATCACGCAGGCAATAGAACCTCAACGTCTAGCATGGCACAAGTCAAATGGAAGTGTAGGGGGACGCACCACAGCACGAGCAGCACTGACGTCACGGGAGGTGGCTCGCACCATCCCATCCATTGCCCATTATACCAACCACGCCACATGCCATTGCGACTAAGTGCAAGCGCGTGCGCCACCACCCCGAGCCCTCCCCAGAGAGGCCAAAGAGTGAATGTGTGGGCCATCAGTCACAGACGGACGCGGCATGGCCGCAAGGGCAGCCACAGCCACTGGGTGTCGCAGGTGGCGGATCCGGAAGGCGAAGACTGTGATGCATAGTCCATGCAGGCCGGGTCTCCATTTGGGGCACCACGCAGGTGGACGGCGTCCCGCAACACATCATACCCTGAGACAGCCCACTCGTGCAACTGGACCCACACATACACTCCTTGCCCTCTCTGGTGCGAGCTTGGGGCTGCCTGTGCAAGCGCTAGCCTCGCAGGTGCACATGCATATTGGGGGAGCGAGGGGAGGACATGAGGGCTGGGGCGAAGATGACTGTATCACTGTCAGTGAGTACAAGGGATGACCCAGATGTGGAAAGGAAGAGACGTGTCCCGTGTGTACTGCAACTAGTCGCCAATCCAACTACCCCCATGTCCGGAATGTAAGCCCGCACCTAGAACCGCCCATCCGCCACATCGAATATACCACCAGCACGACAACCTTCCCATTCGAAACACTGACTGGGGGTGGCGACCAGTGAACAATCATGTGTAGCCTACCCACGCGTACATGTGGGCCCTCCATGATCCATGTCACCTGCGGCAAAGTCATGACATGCGCAATGAGGGAAGTGAGGAGAGCTGTCCGCCCCACGCACAGAAGGTGCATCAGCTCCACAGACCCAGCAGCGAGTCCAGCAGGGGTCACATGTGCAGGGGCAGCTGTGCCTGGTGTGAAGGCACATGCATATAGACAGCACATCGACCAATGTGTAGTCTGCCCACATCTACAGTCCATCATCATGCGGACATAGGAATTGAACACAGGGCAACACATCTGAGTGGGTGCACCCACCGTGACCAACAATGCGCAATCATCGACGTACCCGCCCTGTGCATGGCCCCCCACCCAACGGAGGCACATCCAGTGCCACCATCCCACACACACAAGCCTTCCACGGAACATGCTGTGTCCAATGGTCAGTACAGAGTCAGCGCCCATCTGGTGGATCCTGAACAGGAGACACATGCACACACATGCCAGCTCCCACTATGTACGTCTGCCACCTGGCACGTGCAATGTAACCTCTCACCTGTGACGTGTGACTGCAAGCACACAGCCGTCTTGGCATGGGGCTGTCAATGTGGACACCTGTCAATGTTTCGGGAGGTGTGATCCGTACAGTGCTGTACATAGGGTGCAGTGCTGATACCTACTACTGTCTCATATCCCCTCGTGCCACAGGTCCCACTTGTTTTGGCCGCTCAGCCTGTGCCCACATCGTCGTCGTCGTGTGCCATACTCATCCAGCCTCGGAAGCAGTTCCATGCTCAGCAGACATTCATGTTGCCGTGGCGTTGCCGCTTGACGAATATGCAGTCAGTCCCCATCAGCACGCCCCGCAAGTCATTGGGGCCTAGATCCCCATGTGCATGCACATGGCAGTGGTTTGTATCACTAGCCATTGCCATTGTTGGGAGACCTGTGTAAGTGTATTGTGGCCGTGCCGTCCCAGCTTGACAGCTGGGCTGTGGCTCATGTGCTTGCTCAGTCATGTCAGTGATGTGTATGCGAAATTGCTATGTGTTGTGTTGCTTTGACATGTGTCCACTGCCATTTTCCCTAGGCGGAGACCGAACATTGACCGCCCATACCAATTGCTGGCGGACATGGATGATACAGAGGTCATTAGGAAGTTTCGGCTGGACAGGCCAACCCTGCATCGACTGTGTGCCATGTTGGAACCCCATCTCCGTCCCCGCAGGGTGTATCCGACAGCTGTCACCCCCACGGCTAAGGTGATGGCCGCCATGCATTTCTTCGCCACTGGGTCATTCCAGCACACAGTGGGCAGTGGAGGAGGGATGTCCCAGCCCATGTTCAGCAAGGTGCTGAGGGATGTACTGGCAGCCATGATGCTGTACCGAAACAGGTACATCTGCTTCCCCAGGGCTCGTGAATTGGCGGCAGTGAAGGGTGCATTCTATGCCCTTGGCAGAATCCCACACGTCGTTGGAGCCATTGACTGCACACATGTTGGCCTTGTTCCACCACAGGCCACTGAGCACCTGTACCGCAACAGGAAGCACACGCACTCCCTGAATGTGCAAGTGGTGTGCCTTGCGGACATGGTGATCACCCACGTGTGTGCAAAGTTCCCAGGCTCGGCCCATGACGCACACATAATGCGCAACAGCATCTTGCCACGACTGATGTCCAATCTGCAACAGGATCGTGCGCTGTATTGTCGGTGAGTATGTGGAGTGGTGTAGCGTGCTGGTTGTGCGATGCTGTCCCCTGTCCAGTTGGAATAGCAACGGTTCTCTGTGTCCCTCACACCCAGGTGACTCTGCGTACCCGAATGGGGCATGGCTGCTCAGTCCATTGAGGAATCCTCGCACCCCAGCAGACGATCGCTACAATGAGGCACATGGGAGGACCAGACGTGTGGTCGAGCGTACCTTTGGCCTCCTCAAGTCCAGGTTCAGGTGCCTGGACCGCACCGGGGTGCGCTGGCGTACTCCCCACAGAAGGTGTGCCAGATAGTGGTGGCGTGCTGCATGCTGCACAATCCTGGCCATTCGGAAGCAGATCCCCCTCATCGTGGATGACGGAGATCAACCAGGGCCCCAGCCCGCAGACCAGGACAGCTCGAGTGAGGAGGACAGCGGAGAGGAGGAAGCTGGTAATGTGCGGCAGCAGCTCATCGCCCACTACTTCACTTGACGGTGAGTGTCCATGTACGACGGCTGATGTGGCTGTGTCTGTGCAGGTGTGTGTGTGCTGTGTCAGGGTGGCAGTTTGTTCACTGCGTGCTGTGTGTCAACGCTCCATGGCCAGGGTAGTATGCCACTGTTGGTGGCTGTGGCATTGTGCCCTATTGCTCTGTGCGATGTGTGTACATTGCTTGTAGTTGTTGACATGTACTGTGTGATGGGTGTGTGACACACTCATTGAATGTGCTCCTGTTCTGTCTCCCACCCCTAGGTCCCTACAGGCCCTCCGGATTCCATTGCCATGCCACGCATCAGGTGCCTTTCCGCCCAAGGTGGCCGTTGTATTCCGTACAAATAAAACACAGGGCACAGACAGCAGTTTGTGGAAGAGGTGCATTTATTTCAAACTGTGACATGTGATTGTGTGTAAGGTGATGACAAAAGTGGTGCGTGCAGTGACAATGAGCTGTCGGTCATGGCTGCGTGATGCTCAGGGTGTACCCACTGGTTCTATGTCCATAGTCCAACACACACATGCCATCCAGATGGCTGTGTGGAGTGGGATCGTAGTCCAAGTCAATGCAGTGGGTGGTCAAGGAAGGCTGGCTGGCTGCCTCACTTGGCGTCTGGAGCGTGCGAAGTCCTCCCGGGAGATCTGTTTCCACTTCGGACGGCCCCTTCCACGCTTGCGAGGGGGTGCCTGCTTGCGACATGCTGGTGGTTGAGGTGTGCTCACTGGCTGTGGACGCAGGGGAACTGGACACTGCTGCTCGACCCTGCGCCCCGGCAGGTGGTGGCGGAGGGGAGCTGCTGTCCCTGGCTGTGACCTCACCGCCACCACCAGCTGGCCCATGAGGTCCACGAGTTGGCCCATACGGGCGTCCATGGACCTCAGCACCCCCAGCACCTCCCGCGTGTCTGAAGCAGACCTGACCCATTGTTCTTGGGCCTCTTCATAGGCCCCAAGGACTCTGGCCATTTGAGGCAGGGCATGGCTCCCAGGGAGACTTGCGTTTCCCTGACCCTGCTCCTCCTCCCAGTCCTGCTGCCACCGGCCCTGCCCACTAGCCACATTGCTCACCACGGTCCTCGCTGTGGCTCCCAGGGTGGATCCAGTCGGCCGGGCCACCACCTGCGCTGGGGCTGGTGCCAGCGAAGACGTGGTGGTGGTGGCGGCGGTGGTGGTCGGTGCGGCGATGGTGGCGGTTGCGGCAATGGTAGTGGCCGCAATGGCCGTGGGTGTGGCCGCAATGACCGTGGGTGTGGCCGCAACGACAGTGGCAGCAGGGGGCTGGGAATGTTCAGCAGCCCTGGATGATGGGTTGGTGGGTAGGAGGGGTCCTGGGGAGCGGCTGGGCCCTGCCACACCAGATGGGCCTGCTTGGTGGTCCGTGTCCGAAGAGGAGGACAGATCCTCCACATCCGTGTGTCCTCATTGGGGGCTTGTAGGCTGGCTGTGCTGGCTGCTGTCTCCATCCCCAGCATCCAGCAGTTCGTCACCTGTGGAGAGAATGAGATTTGTTATTGTGTTGCACCTGGCGAAGTATGTATTTGTCGTCTGACATTAACAGTTCGTGCAATCTCGTACATGGGTTTCCCGGAGGCGTGTGTGTGGCTGTAGCATTTGTAGTTGTGTGTGCTTGACAATGGGACTGTGTGCTGTGCACATGTGGCATGGGACGGATTGGCCATGCCGATGGGTGTGTTGCTGTGCCCCTACTTATTGTGACTCTGGTGTATGCGGGCTCCTGGCCCATCCTGGGTCTGGTTTGTACTTTGCTTTTGGTGTTCAGATGGGACGCTTAGGAACGCATATGGCAACATGGGGGCCATGCCCCAGATTCGCATTTGGGATGGAATATGCTTTTGGGGTACATGCTGTGAGCCATGGGTGCCGAACGTGACATGTGTTGTGGCAGCATGACAGTGCATGGTTTGAGGTGTGTGCATGCTTGACATGGCCTGCATATTTGCTGTCTGTTGTGATTACTGGACATGGCATTGGACGCATCGTTATGAGTGAGTGATGGTTGTGTGCCAGCCAACGTATTGCAGTTGTCCCATCTCCTTGGTGTGCGTGCTGCCCTGTGCCATGTGCATCACTGCATTGCTCGGGGGGTGTGGCCCATGTTGTGTGTTGTTGCTCACAGTGTGTCGTGCGCTTCATTGACTTCTGGCACATGGTTGGTCATGGGCATGTATCTTAGCGTGACTGCTGTATGTGTGGCAGCTGTGCGGATGACATGCCTTTCATGACACTGGGGCTGACGGATGGGATGGATGGTATGTTGTATGTGCATGGTGTGTCTGTGTGTTTGATGGGTTCAGTGGTGTTCGTGTGCATTTATGTTGTTCCGCCTCATGTTGCGTCTAGTGTTGTTTGTCTTACATAGGCGTAGTTGTGGGGTGTGTGGTTGACAGGCAGTAGGGGCTACATGGACAGGACTTCAATGGTGTTTCGGTTGTGTGTGATGGGTTGCACAGTGGCTGCCGTGTGGTACTATATTCAGTGTGGCTTGTGCATGCAGACGTGGCTCCTTGGGTGTTGCTGTGTCTGTGATGGGTCATGTGGGGTGTGAGTCTGTGGTTCATGTCCGTGTGCACATTGTTCACTTGTTCGTGACGGTGGGCGGTGCTGCGTGTTCGTCTGCTACGTGACATGTCCCATGTGTTGGTCGTGTTACGGTCCTCATGCCTCCAGTAATCCAGCCCTGTCCAGTTTCCCACCTGCAGGTTGTTCGTGCGTGCACTGTACTGGATGCCACATGGTTCTAAGCGGGGGTGCTCCATGTTGCAGGTCTGTGGGGGTGGGGGTGTTGTGGGTCGTGGTGGTGGCTGGACACCCACTGACACCGATTGCTGTGGACCGTGATGTCTACCTTTCGGCTGTCGTTGTGCACTGCGGTGGCTGACACGTGGCTGTGGGGTGTGGGGATGCTCCTCCCTGCTGTGCTGTGGGACTAGGGGCCTGGTGTGTGTTTGTACTTGGGCTGTCCACCCTCCCACCCACTGCACTTTGTGTTCCTGCCACTTACCTGTTACTTGTCGGTTAGTGCAGCTATGGCGGACACATGGGTGTGGTGGGTGCTCGTTGTGGCGCTTCTGGCATATTTGGGGACCTGTTGGTGGTTACGTGGCTGGCTGAGTGTACACATGTCCCCACGCATCTTACAGTTGTTCGGTTTGGGCTGTGTGTGGTGGTGTCTGTTGCATGTGTGTGTGATGTGTTGTGTATTGTGTGCTGGACATGGGGGTGTTTGTCCCTGGGAGCTGTGGCATGGTGGTAGTGCATGTGAGTACATAGCGGTGTGCTGGTATACATTAGTTTGTACTTACCAGCCTCCACTCCCCTGCTAATCCGGCGAGGATCTCGGGATGTATGATGACTCGCACCTTCTCCTCCCACGCTTTGAAGGTCTTGAAGAGCGCGGGATTCCCTCCGCCAGTGACGGCTGCCAGCTCTCTGTTCTTGGTCTCCTTCTTCTTGACCAGGCTCTTGACGTCATTCCACCGTTTGTTTATTTCGACTCTGTTCCTGGGCAGGGTCCCGACTGCATTGACCTGGTCTACGATCCGGTTCCACATTCTCTTTCTGGTGGCTAGTGGTGTGTGCTGGACCAGGTTCCCATAGACTTGTGGGTGCACCTTGATGATCCTCGTCGACCATGACCGTCAGCTCCATGGGCGTGAACTTGGGCATTCTTTGTGGTGCCATGGTGTTTGTGGTGCTGGTGCGGTGTGTGTTGTGTAATGTGCAGGGGGTTTGTGGTGCCGGTGTTTGGTGGTGGTGGTGGTGGTGGTGGTTGTGATGTGCGTTTCTGTGGTGTGCTGCTGTCCTTGCTGTGTCACTGTGTCCTCTCCTCTCCTCTCTAGTTTGCAATGTTGCAAGGGGTTGTGGTCTGTGGGAGTGCTGCTTTTGTACTTACCTATGTGGGTGTGTCCTCATGGTCTGTTGTTTTCAGGTGTGTTGTGTCTGGGGTTCTGGCCTTTGTAGTTTTTGTTTGTCCAGGGGGGTGTTTTCGGGATGTGTACTGTGCTTGTGTATTTGTAGCGTGCCTTGCTGTGTGGACTTGTTGGCCATGTTGTGTGCGATTGTTTTTGTCAGCGGATGGTTTCTGTGCAGGGACGTGGCGCCATGGCTTCTGCCGTGTCGATTCTCATCGGCGTTGTTTGCGCCGTGGCGGGCGTATATTTGTAGTTTTCCCGCGCTCATGGAGGTGCGATCGTAATCTCACGTGCGGTGTGTCGGGCCGTGAGGGCGTGGCGGTCTTGTGTTGTCGTGACGTGTTTCCGTCCGTGGCGGGCGGTTTGACTCCCGACTCGGACGATGGCGGGCGGTATCTTGTGTGATTTTTCCGCCGATGGCGGTTTTCGGTTTGTGTCAATCGTAATGGCGTGGTCGGTGTTCAGACGGTGTGTGCGGGCGGATTTTTGCCGCTTCCATGCCTGGCGGATTTTTTTACGCCGGGTATCGTAATGGGCCCCTTAGGCACAGTTGCACTTCTAATAAATATATGTTACAATCCAGTGAAGTGCATTCAGGTATCTGTAGGATTCGGACCGAGGCCACATGGCTACTGCACCTTTAAAAGCATGAGAGACTTTTGAAATTATTTTCACCTGTGAACAAGGCGTTAAAGTCTTGTGGAGTTCGGACCCCTGTGATTTGGAGAATATTACGATGCCAGCACCACAAAGATTTGAGCATATTTATGATCACTTTTAAAGCAAATGGTTACGTTTATATTAAGGTCACCCAGATGCACAGACTATTTCTACGCAGCTGAATCTTAGCTGCAGGAATGTGATGCCACTGATGTCATTAGTTGATAACACACAGCTGTTGGAACCAATATGTTACAACCAGTGAAGTCGGCATTCTTGTATCTGTATGATCTCAGACCGAGGCCATATGGCTACTGCACTTCAAAAAGCACGAGACACTTTGACATTATTTTCACGTGTGAATAAGGCTTTAAAGTAAGCTGGGCACGCATCAGGAAACTTGTTGTGCTGCCAGACATTATGGAATATATCGCAAGGCTAATTCTCTGGAAATCCGCTTCAGTGTTTTGTTGTGTAGTTCTTATAAATCTATATAAGATCTGCTCGTTTAGGCAACTTATACACTGCAGGCTTGGTGTCCAGACTGATTCCAGACACCCCCACCGGGCATGTTGGCCTGTGGCTACCAGCTAGCCCCACAGTGCCACTAGAAACTCCTCTTACCACGGAGAGAATAGTTCTTGGCAACTGCTCGAGACATGGACATACAACCCTGATCCCTCAGAATCGTGGAAACAGTGTAATACGTTTCGCTCCAGTCCTTCGCGCCACTCAATCTCAGAGATATACACAGAATAAACGATATGGACGTTTTTCAATAAGCATTTATTGAACATTCGTCAATCTAGTGTAAAATAGGTGTGCTGAAACAAACCACTGGACAGAAACAGATATAAACGAACTAGAAGCACTAAGAAGGTAAAAGGATGGCAGGTTTCTGCCATGTTGCTATAACCATGAATACAGAGCAAGTATATAAAATACATGACAATAAAATGTGTACTCCTACGATGCAATCCTAACTAGATGTACCTAAATGTACCATGGCATGTGTGTAGGTGTTAAGCCAAGAATCCCTCTAGGATAAAGTCAGCCCCATTACCTGAAGTGAGAGACTGTGGGACCCTGTCTTGGTCTTGAGGTTGGACACCCACGCAAGGGATGTTCAGACCACTGCGAGCTGGAGCATCTGCATGCAGGAACCTCAGCGGCCCGCGTCAATGTGTCGGCATGGAAGTCATGATCTCCTCCGACTCAGCAAGATGTGATGTTTATATGCCCGAAGGTATCCCCAGGGGTTCTACCTTGCTGTGCCACTGTTGGAGCAAGGATGATGTCAGGAATTAACCTTGTTCATGGTTATTATGCAGGAGATGGTAGCCCTGCTGACTTTCCAAGAATCCCAAGGATCCTCACAAGGCACAATGTTTCTTGGGGATATTATTCAGGGAAAACCCCACGTTCTGTAAGCAGTACTGTAACTAGGTAAAAGGGCCGTGTCCCAGCAGCCCGTTATGTATGTAATGTAGTAGGGACGAATATAGGTGAAAGGTTGCAATGTTCACCGGGCCCATATTGGGGTACCTATATGGAATATATCAGTTTCTTTGTTCTATGTTTTTGCTGTTGGTCCACGGGATGCCTCATGCCCATTTGCTGAAAACTTCCCTTGCAGGAGTCGGGGGCTTCCATAAACGAAGACAGTTTTGTTTAGTATATATATATATATATATATATATATATTCACTGAAAAAACCATAGGTTTCAGGGACGTTATAGTTACAAATTAGCATTTAAAAAACCTTTGAAATTCACTGAAAAACCATAGGTTTTAGGGACAGTTATAGTTAGTTGGACATTGCACTCGTACAAAACCTGTGAAATTCCCCCGTTATAGTTAGTCCAGCTAACTATAACTCGCGCCTCGCAATGCACTGCTGATGACGTCTACATATTACATCACTCATGACATGGTCAGTGACATCACTGATGACATCACTGATGACATCTCAAATGACATCACTGATGACATCATCCAGTGACTGTGTGTTTCTGTAAAGTTTAAATATTTTTAATATATATAGGAAAAGACGTATTGAAGAATGAGTGGGTGTGTAAGTGTCTGTATGGATGATTTAGTAGGTGCGTGACTGACTCTATAAGTGAGTGATTTAACGTATCTTACTGAATGCATGGGTTAGTGACTAAACTGGGTGAATGTCTGTATCCGTCTGTCTGTTGCTGTGTAAGTGGCTGCATGTGTTTGTGAATAGCTACATGAGTGTCTATATGAGTTATTGAATGCTTGTCTGAGTATCTGTATGGGTGCCTGAGTGTTTGTGTGGGAGGGGTGTGTGCAACTCTGTGCATAGATGTGTGAGTGGGTGATTCACTGGGTGGATGGTTTCAAGAGTGCAACTGTGATAGACTGTATGGGTGGGTAAGTGTGTGTAAGAGTGTGTTAGTGAGTGAATGTATGTCCCAGTGGTACATGTGTGAGTAACTACATATGTGAAAGGCAGTATATATGTGTGTTGGAGTATATAAATAGCTATAAGCAAGAGTGAGTGATTGTGATAGTGGCTGTATGGATGAGTGTGTGCTTGTATCAGTGATTGTATAAGAGCGTAACAATGTGATACTATTTGTATGAGTAAGTGAGCTGGTGTGTGTATAACTGTATAGGTGAGTAAATGGCAGTGTGTTTAATTATTTGCATGACTGACTAGGTGTGTGAGTACCTCTATGGATGAGTGGCGGTGTTTGAGTGTCTATATAGGAGTAAGAGTGCATATGATAGTCCTGTACTGAGTGACCGTAAGTATGAGTGACTGTACGGGTGAGTGAGTGGATGTGTGTGTAGACCTAAGAATCAGTGAGTGGGTATGTAGTTATTGGTGTTGGAGTGTCTATGGTTTTGCTAATGGCAGTCTGTAATTTAGAGTGGGTGTATCAAAGGTTATATTAGGGTGTGAGGAGGTGCATCAGATTATCACGTGGATGATGTCATCAGTGATGTCATTTGAGATGTCATCAGTGATGTCATCAGTGATGTCACTGACCATGTCATGAGTGATGTAATATGTGGACGTCATCAGCAGTGCATTGCGGGGCGCGAGTTATAGTTAGCTGAACTAACTATAACGGGGAATTTCACGGGTTTTGTACGAGTGCAATGTCCAAGTAACTATAACTGTCCCTAAAACCTATGGTTTTTTCAGTGAATTTCAAAGGTTTTTTAAATGCTAATTTGTAACTATAACGTGTCTGAAACCTATGGTTTTTTCAGTGAATTTCAAAGGTTTTTTAAATGCTAATTTCTAACTATAACGTGTCTGAAACCTACAGTTTTTTTCAGTGAATTTCAAAGGTTTTGTAAATGACAATTTTTAAATGTATTAATTGTTATATTAATTTTTGTCATACTGATTTACTACATTTTTAGAAACAATTTTTTTTACATATTTTATTTTTTAAATTACATTGTAATTACATTATACATTACATTACAAAAAATACTTTCTCAGAATGAATTACTTTAGTTTAAATACTTTGCAGATAGGCAATAGACTTTTAAGTACAGTAGTTACAGTTGTTGCAATGGGCAACACATTTTCAAACACAATGCAACATTCAGCTCAATGTGAATTTCTAGTTAAATGCAATTAGTTACTTTATGGATTACTTTTGTAACCACAGGACTGGATCCTAGATTCAGTCCTGGTACATCTCCTGTAAACAGTTGAGTAAAAGCGTTTTGGTTACAGTCGTGATTTTTAAGGAATATTATTGTATTTTAAAAGTTGACACTTAGAAACTTTTTCTCATAGAATCACCAATGTTATCCTATGGAAGGAAATTCACTTAGCAGGTAAAAACTGTTATCGATTACTTTTTCTTACTCAGTGTTGGATCCTGGATCCAGCACTGGTGCATCTCCTGTAAACAGTTGAAAGAATGCGTTTAAGTCATACAGGCGATTTTTAAGGAATATTTGTAGTTTGTGAAAATCAACACTTTGAAACTTTTTTGCTGAAAACCAGTCAATCTTAGCCTATGAAGGAAATTCAAGTTACCGGTAAGTACGGTTAAAATTACTTTTGAGGACCAGTACTGGGCTGAAAGATGCAGCACTGAGGTCTCTCCTGATAACAGGTGAGTAAATCGGAATTCGTATTTCGGCTGATTTTAGAGGAATATTTTAAAGTTCCAAAACTCCACACTTAGAAGAATTTCCAAGTGAAACCAGTCAATGTTAGCCTATGGAAGGAAATTCAAGTTACTGGTAAGTACGGGTTAAAATTACTTTTCAGGACCAGTACTGGGCTGAAAGATGCAGCACTGAGGTCTCTCCTGATAACAGGTGAGTAAATCAGAATTCGGATTTCGGCTGATTTTAGAGGAATATTTGTATGTTTCAAAATCAACACTTAGAAACTTTTTCAGCAAAAAGCAGGCAATGATATCCTATGGAAGGAAATTCAAGTTACTGGTAAGTACGGTTAAAATTACTTTTGAGGATCAGTACTGGGCTGAAAGATGCAGCACTGAGGTCTCTCCTGATAACAGGTGAGTAAATCGGAATTCGTATTTCGGCTGATTTTAGAGGAATATTTTAAAGTTCCAAAACTCCACACTTAGAAGAATTTCCAAGTGAAACCAGTCAATGTTAGCCTATGAAGGAAATTCAAGTTACCGGTAAGTACGGGTTAAAATTACTTTTCAGGACCAGTACTGGGCTGAAAGATGCAGCACTGAGGTCTCTCCTGATAACAGGTGAGTAAATCGGAATTCGTATTTCTCGGCTGATTTTAGAGGAATATTTGCACAATGGTGAAGGGAGGGGGCGGGGCCTGAGGTGACATCTGTGCAAACGCGCCCCATGCGCGCTTTAAGTTGGGGGATTAAGTCCCCTTGAATCCTGAGGGTCCCTAGGGGCCAACTAGCCCACCAGGAACCTCCAATATGCGCCAGGGCTGCGTGCAGAGACGTGTAGAGAGGCCACACCCCTTTACACCTCTCTGCAACGCAGCTCTGTGGCGCTTTCTGATGTACCTGTTGGGCTAGTTGGCCCCCAGGGACCCTCAGGATTGAAGGGGATTTAATTCCCCATCTTAAAACGCGCCACGGGGCCTGTTTGCACACATGTCACCTGAAGCCCCGCCCTCCCTTCACCACTGTGCAAACGCGCCCGTGGCGCGCTTTTGAGTTGGGATTAAGTCCCCTTGAATCCTGAGGGTCCCGGAGTCCAACTCAGCCCACCATATACCTTCCAAAAGCGCCACAGAGCTGCGTTGCAGAGAGGTGTAAAAGGGGTGTGGCCTCTCTACACGTCTCCTGCAACGCAGCCCCTGGCGCATATTGGAGGTTCCTGGTGGGCTAGTTGGCCCCCAGGGACCCCCAGTATTCAAGGGGAATTGCCTTCTCTGCAAACGCGCCAGGGGCGCGTTGCAGAGTGGTGAAGGAAGGGGCGGGGCCTGCGGGCCCGATCGTTTAAAAAAATAATAATAATTTGTCTCCTGAAGGGGGCTGTGGCCCCCTTCCTTTTTCCTATTTTTATGCCCTGGGGACCCCATCCCCCAGGGCCTTACCCCCTTTTTTTAATTTTTAATTAAAAAAACGGGAAGGGGCCGCGTGGCCCCCCTTCCCTGGGCCTGTATTGGCCCCGGGACCCCATCCCCGGGGCATGGCCTTTTATTTTTATTCTTGGAGGGGGCTGCGTGGCCTCCCTCCTCTGGCTATTTAAGGCCCCGGGGACCCCATCCTCAGGGCCGGCCTTTCCATTTTTTTAAATTTTTTAATTTTCTTTTGGGAGGGGGCCACGTGGCCCCCTCCTGGGCTCACTACTTGCCCCGGGGACCCCATCCCCCGGGGCTGGCTCTCTCCGTTGGGGGACTGTGGGGGTCCCCAATCCCCCACAGTCCCGCCGGCTCCCCACGTCCCTTGGGAGCCGGCATTGCTGCTCCACATGGGGAGCAGCTGACATGCTGCTCCCCATGTGGAAAGTAATGTCGTTTGGGATACTGGAAGAGAGAGCAGGTTTCCTGCTCTCTCTTCCAATATCCAAAGCAGTTTGTTATGGCAGGACGGGAGCCGCGAGGCTCCCGTCCTGCCATAGCAAACCACAGTGTCCCGGGGGTAGGCACCCCGGGACACTGCAGGAGCCGGCCCTGGGGGTGGCGGTCCCCAGGGCCATCAATGGCTCCAGGAGGGGCCGCGCGGCCCCTCCCTACATCAGCACAGCCCCGGGAGGTGGTGGTCCCTGGCTTCGGGGTCCAAAACGGACCCCCATTTTAATTCTGTTAGTGCCCCGGGAGGTGGCGGTCCTCGAGGCAGTGGGGGCTGGAGCCCCCACACAGGTTGTTAAATTAATTTAAAAAGCCCCGGGAGGTGGTGGTCTCGGGCTGCGGGAGGGCTCAGAGCCCTCCCGCACCATTTTTAAAAAAGCCCCGGGGGTGGCGGTCCTGGGCTTGGGGCCCTTGAGGCCCCCACACATTAAATTATCCCCCCACCATGCCCCCGGGACTTGGGCCACCTCGGGCAAGATACATCGAGCGCGGGAGACCGCGCTCGATTTTTTTTCGGCAGGATTCGCGCACCCTGAGCGCATCCTGCCGATTTTTTTTAAAAATGCTTTTTGCCCAGGTCCTTGTGGACCCCCTGAGCAGGCCTAGGGGTTAGGGTGTTTCTACCCTGCCCCCTTGTGCTTTGCGCACTTGTTTCTTTTTTTTTTTCTGGCGGGATACGCGCACCCTAAGCGCATCCCGCCGATTTAAAAAAAAAAATATATTTTTTTTCGCCCAGGGGTCCTTGTGGGACCCCCTGAGCAGACCTAGGGGGTCAGGGTGTTTCTACCCTGCCCCCTTTTGCGCTTTGCGCACTTAGCTTCTGTCCCTCGGTTCTACCGAGGGCAAAATGGCTGCCAACACTTCCTGAATCGGAATGCTGACGCCAGCTGACAGCCAATTAGCATGCAGCTCGTGGATCGGACGTGCGCGCAGGGTGCTGAGGGTACGCGTATCCGACGCGCCCATAGATATATATGTGACTTTACTTTTGAATTTCTCAGAACTACTGAACGGATTTACACCATTTAAGCAAAAGGCACCAGTCTGAACCAAGGGCTACCTCTTGCCAAATTTGGTGTAATTCCGTTCAGCAGTTCGGGCTGTAGCGGCGACTAAAGGTTCCTATGGGAAAATGAATGGGGAAAACGCGCTTTGGGACCCCTTTTTCTCGGCCCCCGCTTGACGTATCACCCCGAGACTTTCAGGGTAGGAGCGGAGCGGAGCGCCCCAACAAGTTGGAAACTTTCGCGAAGATTCGCCAACCGGCGCCAACGTTATTTCAAATAGAATGTCATGGATTTCCTATGGATAATGGTTGTAACTATAACTGTCTACTGGCGACCGCCAATATGACGCATCTGTACATATATTATACAATACAATTTTCTCTCCTTTCCCAAGTACATGGGCACCACAGTGAGCACTTCCAGAACCAGTAGTTTACTTAACAAGCTGGCACAACCCTTTCGCGCGACAAGCCTTTAGCACATGCCTGATGTTCTGACAATCAGTTCTCACTGCAAGATTTAAATGGCTATTCACTTCGAATCCCATTGTTGACAATGCACAGCCGACAGCACACATTCAGCACAGCACCGCATCTTGTAGTCATCTAACGCCGGACTGCACTCACCGTAATGCACTTGTTTGAAGTCAACATCAACGGACTTGTGAATTACTTGCACACCTTCTCGTGATACCAACGGACAGCTTGATACATCCAGCGCACCTCTCAGCTGTCACGCCTGTTTGCCCTAGCATATGCATTGGGAAAATCGCTGTCCCACTCCCTGGCCAGCTGCAATTATCATTCAGTGATGCGCACTCGAGACGCACAGTTGATGCATCAGTGATGTCACGGACTAGTCATTGAGCGAGCAGTACCTCAGCCATCAAGCGTTTATGGAGGTCCCGAGGAGTTCCAATAACTTGGAAATATTCACCCGTTTTGTACCAGTGCACACCTCCGAACTAACTATAGGACGGGTCCCCAGCGTGCCACTGGCTGTACGCCAATAATATATATATATATATATATATCTACTGCATGTCGCCAGTAGATAGTTATAGTTAGGACCTATTTTCCATAGGAAATCCGCAACATTCTATTTGAAATAACTTTCGTGCCGGTTGACGAATCTTCGCGAAATTTTCAAACTTTATGGCCCGCTCCGGTCCGCTCCTACCCTGAAAGTCTCGGGGTGATTCGTCAAGCGGGGCCGAGAAAAAGGGGGTCCCAAAACGTGTTTTCCCATTCATTTTTCCATAGGAAACTTTAGTCACGGCTACAGCCTGAACTGCTGAACGGAATTACACCAAATTTGGCAAAGAGGTAGTTCTTGGTTCAGAAAGAACCCTTTTGTTAAATGGTGTAAACTGCTCAGTAGTTCCTGAGAAAATCAAAAGGAAAATCACATATATATCTATGGCCAGGATCGCGTCTGAGCGCACTCTGCGCGCACCGTCCCGATCACGAGCTGCATGCTAATTGGCTGTCAACACTCCAAATCAGGAAGTGTTGGCAGCCATTTTGTCCTCGGTAGAACCGAGGGACAGAAACAAGTGCGCAAAGCGCACAAAGGGGGCAGGGTAGAAACACCCTGACCTCTAGGTCTGCTCAGGGGTCCCACAAGGACCCCCTGGGCAGAAAAGCATTTTTTTTAAAAATCGGCGGATGCGCTTAGATGCGTGATCCCGCCGATAAAAAACAAAGTGCGCAAACGCACAAAGGCAGGGTAGAAACACCCTGACCTAGGTCTGCTCAGGGGCCCACGGACCCTGGGCAGCAAGCAGCATTTGTGTTACTTTAATCGGCGGGACGCCGCTCGGATAGCATTTGCCCCAGCGGCCAAGCCCCGGGACATGCGGGGGTTGGTTTATAAGATCAGTGCGGGAGGGCCTCGCCTCCCGCAGCCCCGGGACCGCCACCCCCCGGGCTTCTTTTTAAATTTAAATACCTGTGTGGGGGCTCCAGCTCCCCACACGCCCCTGGGGACCGCCACCTCCCCGGGCACTTAGACATTTAAAATGGGGTCCGTTGGACCCGAAGCCCCGGGACCACCACTCCTGGGCTTGCAATGGTGGGAGGGGGCCGCGCAGCCTCTCCTGAGCCATGTGGCCGACCGCCCCTGGGCGGCTTGCAGTGTCCCGGGTGCCTACCCCGGGAGCACTGTTGCTTGCTGTAATGGCAGGACGGGAGCCTCGTGGCTCCCGTCCTGTCATTGCAAACTTGCTTTGCTTCATTGGAAGCGAGAGCAGGAAACCTGCTCTCGCTTCAATTAAGCAGCAGACTGTTTTCCATAGGGGAGCTGCATGTCAGCAGCTCCCATGTGAAAGCAATGCCGGCTCCCGTAGGACGCGGGGAGCCAGCGGGACCGTGCGGGGATTGGGGACCCCACAGTCCCCAATGAGAGGCCAGGCCCCGGGGATGGGGTCCCGGGGCCAGTAGGGCTCAGGAGAGGGGGCCACGCAGCCCCCTCCCCAAATAAGAAATTAAAAAAACAGTAAGGCCGGCTCCGGGATGGGGTCCCGGCCTAATGGCCTGAGGAGGAGGCACGCAGCCCCCTCCAAAATAAAAAAGAGGGCCATGCCCCGGGATGGTCCCCGGGCCATAAGGCCCAGGGAAGGGCCACGCGCCCCTTCCCGTTTTTTTAATTAAAAATAAATAAAACAGGCCTCAGGCCCCGGGGATGGGGTCCCCAGGGCCAAAAGTGACGAGGGAAGGGGGCCACAGCCCCTCCCATAAAAAAAAAGAAAAAAACAAAACCGGCATCGTGCCGGAGGCCCCGCCCCTCCTTGCAGCACTATGCAAACGCGCCTCTGGCGCTTGCAGAAGGAGGAAGTACTCCCTTGAATACTGGGGTCCTCTGGGCCAACTAGCCCACCAGGAACCTCCAGTATGCACTAGGGCTGCGTTGCAGAGAGGTGTACAGAGGCCACGCCCCTTTTACACCTCTCTGCAACGCAGCTCTGTGGCGCTTTTGGAGGTACATGGTGGGCTAGTTGGACTCCAGGGACCCTCAGGACTCAAGGGGACTTAATCCCCAACTTAAAACGCGCCACGGGGCGCGTTTGCACAGTGGTGAAGGGAGGGGGCGGGGCTTCAGGTGACATGTGTGCAAACAGGCCCTCGTGGCGCTGTTTTAAGATGGGAATTAAATCCCTTCAATCCTGAGGGTCCCTAAGCCAACTAGCCCACCAGGTACCTCCAGTAAGCGCCACAGAGCTGCGTTGCAGAGAGTTGTAAAAAGGGGCGTGGCCTCTGAACACCTCTCTGCAACGCAGCTCCCTGGCGCATACTGGAGGTATCTGGTGGGCTAGTTGGCCCCTAGGGACCCTCGGGATTGAGGAGGAATTAATTCTCCAACTTAAAACGCGCCACAGGGCGTGTTTGCAGACATGTCACCTCAGGCCCCACCCCTCCCTTCACCATTGTGCAAATATTCCTCTAAAATCAGCCGAACTACGAATTCCGATTTACTCACCTGTTATCAGGAGAGACCTCAGTGCTGCATCTTTGAGCCCAGTACTGATCCTGAAAAGTAATTTTAACCGTACTTACCAGTAACTTGAATTTCCTTCCATAGGATATCATTGCCTGCTTTTGCTGAAAAGTTTCTAAGTGTTGATTTTTGAAACATACAAATATTCCTCTAAAATCAGCCGAACTACGAATTCCGATTTACTCACCTGTTATCAGGAGACACCTCAGTGCTGCATCTTGAGCCCAGTACTGATCCTGAAAAGTAATTTTAACCGTACTTACCAGTAACTTGAATTTCCTTCCATAGGCTAACATTGACTGGTTTCACTTGGAAATTCTTCTAAGTGTGGAGTTTTGGAACTTTATAATATTCCTCTAAAATCAGCCGAACTACGAATTCCGATTTACTCACCTGTTATCAGGAGAGAACCTCAGTGCTGCATCTTTTAGCCCAGCACTGATCCTGAAAAGTAATTCTAACCGTACTTACCAGTAACTTGTATTTCCTTCCATAGGAATCCATTGTCTGGTTTTCAGCAGAAAAGTTTCAAAGTGTCGATTTTCACAAACTACAAATATTCCTTAAAAATCGCCTGTATGACTTAAACGCATTCTTTCAACTGTTTACAGGAGATGCACCAGTGCTGGATCCAGGATCCACCACTGAGTAAGAAAAAGTAACGATAACACTACTTACCTGCTAAGTGAATTTCCTCCCATAGGATAACATTGGTGATTCTATGTGAAAAAGTTTCTATGTCAACTTTTAAAATACAATAATATTCCTTAAAAATCACTACTGTAACCAAAACGCTTTTACTCAACTGTTTACAGGAGATGTCCCAGGACTGAATCTAGGATCCAGTCCTGTGGTTAGAAAAGTAATCCATAAAGTAACTAATTGCATTTAACTAGAAATTCACATTGAGCTCAATGTTGCATTGTGTTTGAAATTGTGTTGCCCATTGCAACAACTGTAACTACTGTACTTAAAAGTCTATTGCCTATTTGCAAAGTATTTAAACTAAAGTAATTCATTCTGAGAAAGTATATTTTGTAATGTAATGTATAATGTAATTACAATGTAATTTAAAAATAAAATATCTAAAATAAATAGTTTAAAAAATGTAGTAAATCAGTATCAAAAAATAAATATAACAATTAATACATTTAAAAATTGTCATTTACAAAACCTTTGAAATTCACTGAAAAAACCATAGGTTTCAGACATGTTATAGTTAGGAATTAGCATTTAAAAACCTTTGAAATTCACTGAAAAACCATAGGTTTCAGGCACGTTATAGTTAGAAATTAGCATTTAAAAAACCTTTGAAATTCACTGAAAAACCATAGGTTTCAGGCACGTTATAGTTAGAAATTAGCATTTAAAACCTTAGAAATTCACTGAAAAAACCATAGGTTTTAGGACAGTTATAGTTAGTTGGACATTGCACTTCAGTACAAAACCCGTGAAATTCCCCTGCTATAGTTAGTTCAGCTAACTATAACTCGCGCCTCCAATGCACTGCTGATGACGTCACATATTACATCACTCATGACATGGTCAGTGACATCACTGATGACATCACTGATGACATCTCAAATGACATCACTGATGACATCATCCATGACATCATCCATGTGATAATTTCATGCATCTTCTCACACCCTAATATAACCTTTGATACACCCACTCTAAATTACAGACTGCCATTCTCAAAACCATAGACACTCCAACACCAATAACTACATACCCACTCACTGATTCTTAGGTCTACACACACATCCACTCACTCACCTGTACAGTCACTCATACTTACGGTCACTCAGTACAGGACTATCATATGCACTCATACACCTACATAGACACTCACACACCGCCACTCATCCATAGAGGTACTCACACACCTAGTCAGTCATGCAAATAATTAATCACACTGCCATTTACTCACCTATACAGTTATACACACACCAGCTCACTTACTCATACAAATACTAGCACATTCTCACGCTCTTATACAATCACTAATACAAGTACACACTCATCCATACAGCCACTCTCACAATCACACACTCTCACTTATACCCATTTATATACTCCAACACACATATATACTGCCTTTCACATATGTAGTTACTCACACATGTACCACTGAGATATACATTCACTCACTAACACACCCATACACACACTCACCCACCCATACAGTCCATCACAGATGCACTCTTGAAACCATGCACCCAGTGAATCACCCACTGACACATCTATGCACAGAGTCACACACACCCCATCCACACAAACACTCAGGCACCCATACAGATACTCAGACAACCAATCAATAACTCATATAGACACTCATGTAGCTATTTACAAACCCATGCAGCCACTTACACACCAACAGACAGACGGATACAGACATTCACCCAGTTTAGTCACTAACCCATGCATTCAGTAAGATACGTTTAATCACTCACTTATAGAGTCAGTCACGCACCTACTAAATCATCCATCCAGACACTTATACACCCACTCATTCTTCAATACACCTTTGGCTATATATATTAAAAATATTTAAACTTTATAGAAACACACAGTCACTGGATGATGTCATCAGTGATGTCATTTGAGATGTCATCAGTGATGTCATCAGTGATGTCACTGACCATGTCATGAGTGATGTAATATGTGACGTCATCAGCAGTGCATTACGGGCGCGAGTTATAGTTAGCTGAACTAACTATAACGGGGAATTTCACGGGTTTTGTACGAGTGCAATGTCCAACTAACTATAACTGTCCCTAAAACCTATGGTTTTTCAGTGAATATATATATATATTGAGACTTTTTCTCGGCTTCCGCTTGAAGGCTCACCCTGAAATTTTCCAGGAAAAAGCTGAAGTAATTGAGACTTTTGGGAAAGTTTTAAATCATGCTAATTTAATTAGCGTTAAATGAACCTATTTTGCCATCAAACTGATTACTGTACCTTCATGGTTCGGGTGGTTTTGTCCACAGATTCAAATTGACCCTGCACCAACCCGATCCTGGTTGCTGAGTGACCTGACATAAGCTGTAACAAAGATAGCGACGCATGTGAATATCATTAAGTGCTTATGCACATGCAATGGACAAATGAGAAGGGAGCCTTAAGGCAGTGCATGTTGTGATTTGTAGTAGGCGGTGGATGGAGTTTGAATTTAACTACTATGTCGGCACTAATTCTTGTACTTGTAGGACAGCAGTTATTGTATTTTTGATTATATTTTTGTTTGATGTATACAGCATAAAGTTGAAGAGCAGTACCTCAGTTAGATTTGTTGAATTAGTGAACTGTCCGGCTTAGGTGAGGTATACTGTGAGGTGCAATAGCTATACCAAAATAGGCATGTAACTTTTCTATTGTCATGTGCATTAATGGAGCATCCCTTGGTGCACTGGAGTGATCACACGAGTCTCAGTGACTCTCACAGATCGAGAGTCTGCTGGTGTGTGAAAGTGCACCAGTAGGAGCTTGCACAGGTAAGAGCAGTCGGGCGTTGGGGTGGGGTGGGGTGGTGGAATTTGACGATGACGGGCTAAGTGACATTAAATAAAGAATAAAACATCTTACTTTGCGTTCGCTTCGCTCACCGCACGGGCGGTGCAGCGAGCGCAGGTAAGTTGTTTTATTTATTTAATATTACTAGACAGTCATCCATTGAATTCCACCACTCCCACACCCCCGCCCACCGCTTCACTGATCTTACCTGTATGCCGCCACTGGAAGTAAGTTGTCTCCTTGGTACTGTAGAGGTTTCTCATAAGGTGAATCAGACCGAACGTTAATAGTAGCAAAAGAGTTCAGGAGAGCTCGGCAGTATTCTGGTGTTTACATCATTTATCACACTAACAAGTTGGATTTGCCCATTGATCATTATGTAAAACCAGGGAGCAGAGACTTTTACAGATCATCAGTGACTTCTTTGGAGCATTCACACCCTTAGTAAAAGTTTCATTAAATGACGTCAAAATCAGAAAATTGCTGATTTAGTAGACAGACTCTGCCTCTAATAATGCAGGTGCTTTAACAGTTATTAATAAGGAATTGCTTGCTGTGAGAGCTATGATCATGCAGAATCGCATTGTGTTAGATTTGCTGCTCACGAAGGGAAGGCGGAGTCTGTAAGGTAATCTATGCAAGGGAATGTTGCACTTACATTTCCAAAAGAGATAAACACCTTAATAGATATGTTGCTAACATCACCAATATCACGCATGAACTTACTGAAACTTAAGAAATGGATGAGTATTTGGATTTATTAGTAGGGAATTTGCTAAGATTTGAGAATGGTTAGGAAGTGTAGGTGGAGAATACTGAAATTGCTTTGACTCCTCTTTTGATCGCACAAATTGGTGTTGCATGTGTGCTCTTTTCCTATAATTTTGCTAAGGAATTTCATCAAACAATAAGTTTAATTGTTGGTTTAAGAAGATGTCAACAATGAGAGGAAGAAAGAGAAAGAGAACTGATGTAATGGTTTAAGAAATGCAAAGTGAACTCTACAACACAATGAACAATTTAGGGCAAATCGAAAGAAAAGAACCCCAAGTTAAAGAAAGCTGTGTTGAGTAGAAATCACCAGCGGAGGTGTGTGAACATTGATTTACCTTTCTTAAGTTTTTAAGCTGTTTTTAAATCAAGCTTGCGCTAACATGGTAGACATTGTACTCTCTTTCATTTTGAAATTACATTGCATTTCATCATGTGATCCCTGTTGTTGTTGCCTTTGCGCTAATAAAGTAGTTTAAGCTTTACATGGAAAGACTGGAGCTTTCCCAGTCTTGAGGACTAAGATGTACCTAACCAAGGACAGCCTCACTGTCCCAGGACGATTTGTATAAAATGTTACGATTTCTGTCATCTGTATATACTCTGGAAAACTCCAAATCCAATGAAATATTATAATGAGAGAATCTTCGAATGTATTTTGTAGTAAAATGTTTCTTGTTGCCTGTTTCTTATTGGTGCATATTCTGAGAACCATATGCTTGTGTAGTAATGTGTGAAAACATTTTTCTGAAGTCCTATAAAAGGACCTGTATTTCCTCTGTCAAGGGCTCTCCCACTTTCCCACTCTTGGGAGGCAAATCTATGCTGAATTTACTATTGAACTGTACTGGAGTTCCTTGTAGACATGATCTGCAGTCTTTGCTAACCTTGTTGATGATATAATTCATGGACTTTCCGAAATAATCCTTTATATCAGGCCTCACAACTTTGACCTATGGCTGTCATTCTTATTGGAAATGTCATTACCTCATGTATATACTGGGGCCTACTGGCATTTGAGACGAAGTCCAATCGTTGAGCGTCAAAGTCTGTGGTATAGGACTACACAGCACCCAGCCTTTAGTGCTCTCAGGAAAGTTAAGGTGAAATAGATTTGCATGATGACAAATCAAGCATAATTTATGGGGAGGGGGATGTTCCAGCCATTTTAAGGCCAGGGAGCCTCATTCCCCAGTGGCTGGTTTAATTTTAATAGAGAGGGGGGTGCCACAACCCATCCCAGAGCCACTTTAAGGTCCAGGGAACCCATCTTTCCCCTGTGCAGATTTTCTTTTTTAGGGTGAGGGGGCAAGTGGCCCCTCCCCGAGCAATTATATGGTCCTGGGACCCCGAGCCGCAGGGCCAAAACATTTTTTAACTGGGGTGAGGAGCGTGGGCTCCCTCCCTGAGCCATTCTATTGCCGAAGGGGCCCCATACCCTGGGGCCCTACGAAAGACAGTGGCCTCGGATTTCGTCCTTCCCGCAACACTATGCTGCTCTCTCTGCCAGCAAGAGCAGACAGGCAGGGGAGCCTCAATTCCTTGCCCATGTTTTTATTGGCAGGCAATATAGGTTTGCTCCTGCCCAGTGGAAGCAGAAACCAAAGCTACTCCTAACCACCGGAATGGGTGCAGGCAGGGAGCTGATGGGGCAGCAGTGCCACTGACCTCCTATAGCTGCGCCCGAAGCCTATATGTAGGGTGGGTGCCCCAAGTGAGACTGTGGCACTGAGTTAAAAAAATATATATATAAGAAAAAGACACAGGAAGCATAGGCTCCCCATGCTGTTCATTTCTTAAGAAAAGAATGTAAGCTTTGGGAAGCCCTGGGTGAGGTAATGCCTCTGCGTGAGCTTGTTTATAAAAATTAGAGAGTTACAGCGCTGCCCTCAGAAGGGGCAGGTAGACCCCGCATTCAATTAAAAAAAAAAAATAGTTTGAAAAGCCCACTCGGCAAACTTTAAAAAACAGTTCATCGGCAGGTCATTGAAATGCATGGCCAAAGGATAGCTTGGCCTTTTTTTTTTTTTTTAAACCAATACTGTTTGGAGTTGTATACTCTTCCGCTGGAATGTGTGAAGAGCCATTGTGGTTGGTTCTCTATGATTGCATTTTGTGTGAAAAGAGTCAAATACAAAGTTTCTTAGTTATTTGGAATAAAAATTATTTATTTATTTTACATTTTGGGTGAAAATAATGTTATTCATTGCACTGAGGAGATTTCTAAGGCTTATTTTTGGATAATATGGTTATTGATAAATTATTGTGGTGACTTTTTGACCATGCCAATAGGTCTGCTTTACATACGTGGATGAGCTAGCCTCTTGCTAATTCCCACAGGCCTGCCTTTATATATACTTGTGCTTACTCATTGACAAATTAATGGGGAAACATTGGCTCCTGTGGAGTGCTAAAAAGTATTTCTAATGCAATTCTGCACAGTGGCAATTTACAGGGTTGATTTGATGTCAAAAAGAAAGCTAGCCACAGACACCGAGGATATAGTCAATATAAGAACTTGTTTATATAGTAAGTAAATGAAGTAAACAATATATACATAGGGCTTAAGAATCAAAATACGTTTATACAACAAACAATAATTTCAAAAATAGTGAAAGGTGTCCCAGTGAAAAAAACGTTGGAACCTAAACTAGTAGTGACATAATATGTGACATATGTATAAGGTTTCACTTTAAAACATTTTGGCGACCATTGGAAAATTGACAATGTATTGAACAACACTTTATACAATCATAAGTGCTGGATAATAGTTCGCCTTTGTTAATTGTCGACGACGTTTCGACCCTATCTGAAATACAGGGTCTCTTCAGGACCTAAAAAATGTAGGGACACCTGAAGGGAGGCCTGCACTGCCTAATGTGAAGAGCAGTGTCACCGTGAAATAAGTGAAGAAAAAACTCACAGGGAACCCAGCCGGGCACCCATGTGAGGGCAGTGTTAGACAGGCAGAGTGGATGGCGGGGCCAGGAGATCTCGGCGATATTCGGGGCGCTGAATGTTCACAATTTACAAGAACCGTGTGCGTGTATATACGCTCTGACTGTTCAAAAGAAGAGCCGCAGTAGAATTCAGGTTGTCGCTTCGTGTTTAGGCAATAAATAAATGCGGGAGTAATATCAATTGGAGCTCTTGAGTAAGCTGAAGTAGCGAGTGTTTATTTCCCCCGAGTTCTGCTGGAACAGTGGAGCGTCCGTCTCCCTGTTCGGTGCGATGACCACAATTTAAAAAGCATGTTACATAACATTCTGGGGCATATTCTCAAGAACGGGCGATAATTATCGCCAACCTAGGTTAACGCAACTTTACATAACACCGTCTATCGTGGGAAACTAACGCCGTGTTAACGCCGTATTCTCAACACGCTGGCAACAGGCGATAGTATCCCGATAACGCGTCAAATGTCCGCGTAAAAATTACCGGGATGGCGATAAAAAAGGAAACCCGAACATGAAAAAAGTGGCGATGGGCCCAACAGCGATAAAAGCATCAGTGATAAGCAGCGCCAGGCTTGCTATTCCCACGTCAGGTGGGAAAAATCACCATAAAAACTGCCAAAAAACAAACAAACAAAAAAAAACACAAACTACTGAGAAGCACCATGGAGGAAGGTGGAGCAAGTACAGAGGCCAACCAGAACCCCACAAACCCCCCGGAGGACCAGCCAGGGACCTCGGGGAAGGAGAAGGGCAAGGAGAAGAAGAAGAGGAACCCGCGATTCAGTCCGCAGGAAAAAGAGATCCTGATTACGGAGGTTATAGAACACCACCAACAACTGTTCATCACCTCCACTGTGTCATTGGCAACTAAAAATGCAATATGGCAGTCCATCTTGGCCAAGGTGAATGCAGTCGGAGTGAAGAGAAGGGAAGTGGACGACTGCAAGAAGTGCCGGAATGATGTGAAGCGCAAAACCAAGCTGAAACTCTCCAACAACCGGAAAGCAGCAGTGCAGACTGGAGGTGGGAGTCCAGCGCCACAGCAGGAGCTGGATGAGATGGAGGAAATGGTGTCCACAGTCATCAGTGGGGAGACGGTGGCAGGAGTTGGGGGACCGGACACTGCTCAACATGACCTGACCCAACAGCAACAGGGTGAGTAACGACCAGGGACTGGGGGGACGGTGGGAGATGGGCACAATGGCACACATGCACAATTAAGTATAGCACAGTGCACACCCACAATGACTCTGGATCATGTCCCTGATCTCCTTGGCACACTGCAGCACACATAGAAACAGCAAGTAGGCGCCCGTTGACAATGTGCCCAGAGGGGGCCCTCACCACACATCACTAATCTCACAACAAACCCATGCACATGTGCTGAACCCAGCAAAGCTGCGGGTCCGTGAGCCACACTGACAATGCAAGTGACACTGCATGACGATTAGCATGGCTGCAGTCCAATTATCATGACATGGTGCACGCCACGACACTGAGTTGGCTGAGTGTGGACCACATCTGAAAAGGAGCAGGTCACACTCTGACACATCCACGTGCACAAACAACCCCTGACGTCAACAAGACATCTGCGGACAAACCATGCCCAAGAGTCCCAACTCCCACCAAGAGCCCAATTTACCCAAGTCTGCAACATCTCAGCACTGCATAAGCACAGAAGTGAAAGGGACACCACCTGAAAGTGATAAGGGCCAGCAAAATCAGAGCTGCAGGGGCGACTCTCCCACAATGCAGCACACACACATAAGAAACAGAGCACATCAACATTGACAACAATGTGGTACAGACTGCAACACTTTCACAACAGAACAGAGGACACAACTGCTGCCGTTTGTGTGTAGAAACTGGCCAATCACATTTGGCATAGCAGGAAACTGTGAGATGATAATGTACAAATACAATCCCACATCCCTGATGGTGTAGAAATGTCCACTATCCCGTATCAAATAGGCATCTCCTCCCAAACAGTCACAATGTACATTGTCATGCAGTCTGTTTGTAAACTTGTCTAATGCGTGAACATACATGGAACCCACTGTTAAACTGCATCTCCCCTTCACATTGCAGAGCGAGAATCAACACCTCCTGCAGAGTAGACCGTACATCTCTTCACTGATGATGAAGAGGACCTCCACACCATTGACACCGACGCCCTCCAACAGCTCATGGACACCCTCAGCACCCCACCCCCAGGAGCAGGGCAGCCCAGCTGCATCGAGGAGACCCCCACCGCCTGCACAGACCACACAGCAGGAAGCACCCCCCACCACGGCTGTCTCCCAGGACCCCCACGACCAACACATGGCATTCCAACGCCGTGTGTTAGAGGGCCAGAAGGAGATGGCTGATCAGGTGCGGGTGGGGTTCGACCTCATGGCAGCCAAACTAGATGCCATACGTGGGTGTCTAAGTCCCATCAGGGACCACTTACAGTCCCTAACGGACACCCACAGTCCGCTCCATGCTCTCCAACAAGCCATGGCTGACATCGCTGGAGTCATGACTCTGAGACAAGAACAACTGTCTAGTCAGAGTGGCTCCAGCGATGACAGCCGGGAGTTGGGATGCATGCGGAGGATCATGGAGAACATGGAGCGGATGCAGGTGGAAAGAATTGCTGCCACGGCTGCACACCAGCGAGATGTAGTTGGGATCTTCCATGCCCTGCAGATCCTCATCATGGCATTGCTGCCACAAGGTCTGGCGCAGATGAATGCTGCTGCTACTACTCCATCCACATCTCCGCCCCCTGATGTGTCAGTGCCTCACAGTGCGGCAGACAATCCACCTCCGGCCCCTGATGTGTCACTGTCACACAGTGCGGCAGACATTCCACCTCCGGCCCCTGATGTGTCAGTGCCACACAGTGCTGCTGATAAAACACCACCACCCACATGTGAGGCACATCACACATCAGAGGACGATGATGTGGATGATTCTGCCTTTGTGGTAAGAAGGAAGCGGTAGCATTCATCTCCGCCATATGGCCTGTTTCAGCTTGGTTCTGCCCTCTGCATCATGCCCTGGAACAACACCTTCCACTGTCCCCCGAGACACTCTGCGACACTCACCTTGGCCCTCGACATGGACTGCCATATTTGTTTTGGTTACCAATGACACAGCAATCAGACTGCGGACTGCACTCTTCCTCTTCCGCTGAACTTGTCAATCCCTAAAGGACTCTGGCTGGCCCTCCACGGGGCAACAATGTCAAGTGGGGTTTGCATGGCCATGTACTGGTCCAGCTTCAACACTCCACCGAATGTGATTAAAACATTCTAATTCACACAGATGTGTCATGTCAATGATCAAGCAAGCATGAAAGTATGGATGAATATAGGGGCAGTGATTCCAAAAAAGGGTACTCCCTGGGAACTGATATCAATGCGCATGTTTGACCGTGACCCAGATAGGCAGTGTGATGACTGGGAATGTGTGAACTAGCTGTGCCCTCATTGCTCCTAAACAACAATCTCACAATTTCCCAACTTAGCCCCACGCCAATGTAGGAAATAGGGCTGTGTGTAAAAAAGTCAAAGTCAAAGTTATGTGGATGCCACAGCTCGGAGCAATGATTTGTTTGAGTGTGCAGCGGTTGGACTCCTGGGATGGTCTGTGCGTAAGTGTGAAGGTCATTCCATGCAAGAGAACTGCGAGCAAGGACTTCTGTGTGTGGGGTGTGTATACGTTGGTCTTTGGTTAGCGCTGTGCGTAGTGTGGGAGTCGTCATCAGCTGCTATGGTATCTCTCAGGGGGTGCCGGGCGCATGCAATTCCAAGCTCGGAGGTGCAGATGTGCCACCGCCTTCTAGTCCAGACAAAGGAGCTTTCATCCCTAATGTTAGTTTGTCATCTGCTTGCTTTCTGGCAATGTGGATTGGGAGGGGGGGATGTCACTGCTTCGCCTTCCGGCGCGGTTGAACCCTTACCAGCCATGTACGTGCCCTCACGGTCAAATTTGCATGCTCTGATGTCGCAGTGTTGTTTTGCTTCAGTCTGACAGTGATGGGTACAGGTAGCTGTGAGGAGGCGCATGACCTCTCACCTTGCACCTATTAGCTGACACTGTTCACTACTATTGATGGATGACGTCCGTGTACTCATGTGATCTGTACATGGCACATATGTCCAGGGGACACCTTGGTGTGTTCTATGCAAGGTATTCCTGCTGGCTTTTTGGCTGGTGTGCATCTCCCATGTTGCTGAGGTGTTCACTGTGCCTCCACCCCCCTTGCGTCCATGTTGCTCATGTTGTGGGACTTGAGTCACAGGGTGCATCTCTGCATCAGGGTGGTTCATATTTGACCCCAAATGACACCCGCAATTTCATATTTGACCCCAAATGACACCAGCAATTTCATATTTGACCCCAAATGACACCCGCAATTTCATATTTGACCCCAAATGACAGCCTGTTGTCTTTTTGTGAACACCAATGACAGCCTTCATATCATGTTTTTGTACACACGTGATACGATGAGTGGGATTACGTACTACATTTGACACCCTGTGATGGCATTCCGAATACGTGACACCCTGAACAGCCTCTCTGTACAGAGGTGACATACCCACCATCTATTTGCTATTTGTGAGATTGTTTGCACTTAATGTTGCACTTACACCTGTCAGAGTGATGTGCTAATGCAGAGGAGTGACATGAACACAGGGAATGTGTGTTGCAATGAACTTATTTGCACATGCTGTTCATGTGGTCATTTTGTACTGTTCCATGATTGCTAAGGACTGTCACAATGTAACGTGCTCATGCAAAGAAATTGTTAATGATTGTGTTCCTTCGGGCTATTCCTGCTGCAGCTGCAGTGGGGTGTGGTCCACCTGCCTCATCTTCCTGATCATCGTCCGGTGCATCTGGCACTTGGATCCATGGGGCATTGGTGCGTACACATATGTTGTGCAATACACAACATGCAATGATCGTCTTGCACACTATTACTGGGCTGTACCGGAGTCTTCCACCTGTGATGTCCAGGCACCTGAAACGTGACTTTAACACGCCAAATGTGCGCTCAACAATGCCCCTGGTGCGTTTGTGGGCCACATTGTACTGCCTCTGGGCCGGGGTGTTCGGGGCTCGGAGGGGTGTCATCATCCATGGGCAGAGTGCATATCCCTGATCACCTGTGAAAGGTAAGTGAGATTAGTGTAAACTGGTGGTTCTGCATGCTGTGTTGGCAGACTTACAAGTTTTGTGGTGTGTGATTTGTGTGACTTTGGGATTCATGTTTGCCATGTATTGCCATGTATTGCTTCTGGCGGATGTGCGGGGTCAATGTGTATTACGTAGCCTCACAGCTGCTCCTCCCTCCCCCCGAGCCTATTTACTTGTGTGTGCTGCGTGGTTGCATCACTTGTACTCCTACGGCACACCATTGTCATGCCTGTCTGTGCATGTCCGCAAGCCTGTCAACAACACTGTAATGTTGGCCGTTGAAGGTGGGCGGCCACGTGTGTGTAAGCCTATGGTAAGGATAGGGAGGACACAGATGTGGAGTTCAAGCCTGGCTGAACTCGCGCTGCGATTGAGGCTAGGCCTTTGGCTTATGCTGCGGCAATGAAGGTACACACACAACAGTTGGCATGTATGAGCAAAGACCCCGATCGGTCTTGCGCTCCTTTATTTATCCATTCGGGCGAGCCCACCCTCCGGGTGCATGCTACATTGCAAGTTTGTCGATTAAGGGCCGGGTGGCGCAGACACTACAACAGAGACACATGCCATAGTTACTTTTGTGGCCAACCCGGAACTGAACCACGCCCAGAGCCCAGAACTGAACCACGCCCAGAGCCCAGAACTGGACCACGCCCAGAGCCCCGGGCCATTTCTTCACACTCCTCACACGCCTACGCGTGGTCCGCCGCTGCGATGCTGGGATGTTGTGCGCTTCGGAGTACATCTCCAGACGTTCCACCCAGGCTTTCCAGTGGCCTGCCTGGGACGGGGGTGGCCCCGTGACTGTGAAGGGCTCCGGTGGCATTACCGAGGACATGCTGTTGGCTGCTGGAGGCGGACTTGTGGGGTAGCCCCACGGGACGATGACTTGCGGTGCACTGAGGTAGGCCTACCTGAAGAGCTAAGCGGGTGTGCAGCCTGCGATGATGCAGTAGGTCTGGAGGCTGGACGGTGACTTGTGGTGCACAGAGGTAGTGGCACCTGAGGCACTGTGTCCGGCACGGGCCTACCGCCACGTGGCGATGACTTGCGGTGCACTGAGGTAGGCTCACCTGAAGAGCTGAACGGGTGTGCAGCCTGCTATGATGCAGTAGGCCTGGTGGTCTGGACTGGATTTGATTTGTGTGAGACCTGCTGGACCGCAGTGTAGGCCGGAGGGAGCAGTCAGCACACACAGAACTCCGCAGTGCGGTGCCGCAGGGTGCGCTGGGGGCCTGTTGCGCGGAAGCCAGTGATCGGCTGAGGAGGCTGCCAAGCTCGTTGGCCTCAGGCTTGAATATTGCACCGGCACGTGGTGGGCCCTCTTGGAGACACGCTGGTGGCGGCAGGTGAGCAGTGATGGGTGGGTGCGCAGGGGCGGGCAATCACCGCTGGGCGCCGGATGGGTCTGGGGTCCAGCGGGCTGGGGTGCAGCAGGCGCACAGGATCGCGCAGGCACCACCGGTAACGGTGGCGGCCTCATGGCAGGGTGAGGGGCGCCACCCTGGCAGACACGCCCCTGCAGGCGATGACGAGATGTGCGCCGGGTGGCGTGTGACGTAGCCACCTCGTCGCCGGTGTCAATTTGGCCATTGAAGGTGGTCGGCCACGTGTGTGTGGGCCTATGGTCAGGATATGACGGACACAGAGACACATGCAGTAGTTACTTTGGTGGCTATCCCGGAAGTGAACCACGCCCAGAGCCCCGGGCTATTTATTCACACTCCTGCGCTGGACTGGCGTACGCCGGCCCAGCCCACTACGCCTACGCTTACAGGGGGGGCGACATAGCTACATGTCCAAGATCTTCCCCACTGCCTGGGGTGACATGGTTGCGTCCACTGTCCACAACACTACAGACACCAGCAGTATATGTCCATATGGACATGTCTGTGCCCTGCATACTCAAGACTGTCCAGCACATCACCGCCACACTTGGCATTGTGTACATTCTTATTCATGGGTCCATTGCCTCCTTCGCACATTCTTGGTTCCCACCTCTCCTCACATTCTGAAATTGTGTGGCAGAGGGGCTATGCCTTTGTGGATGGTTTGTCTACATGTCTGGCCCCTGTTACCACAATTACTTGTGTTGTCGTGTCTGGTAGGTGGGCATGTTGGTTGGCATGTTGTATGTGATTTTGTTACATGTGCATTCCCACAGTTGTGGGTTGTATGATTGTGGAGTTGAGGTGTGTGGTGTGTTCCATTGGTACTTACCAACGAGCAGTGCATTTCCATAGGTGCCATCCTGAAAGCGCTGGTTGATGATGGACTGTCGGAAGATGTAGGAATCATGCACACTGCCTGGGTAGTTGGTGACGACATTGGTGAACAGTCCCCGGTGGTCCACTATTGCCTGCACATTGATGGAATGCGTGTGCTTTCTGTTGCGGTAATTGTGTGCAGTGTCGGCAGGGGGCACAAGTAGGACATGTGTGCAGTCAATTGCCCCCAACATGTGCAGGAAGCCAGCTATGGCGCAGAAGCCTTGCTTGGTCTCCAGCTGTTCCTGCGCAGTGTGGGGGAAGTGAAGGTGCTGGGGCATCAAGCTGGTGATGGCATCCAAGACAGGTGTGAGGAACTTTGATAGGGCTGGCTGTGAGACTCCTCCGACTCTGGCAGTTGTTGGTTGGAAGGTACCAGAGGCCAACAAGTGCAGCACAGCCAGCAGCTTTGTCTGCGGAGGGATGTTGGTTGTCCGCTGTGTTGGTACCGTCAGCCAGTGGACAATGTGGGTCAGGATGCGGAGTATGGTTGTCCTTTTGAGCCTGTAGTGGGCAATGACCTCCTCTGGCGTTAAGTCTCTGAGGCTGATGCTTTTTCGGAACGTCCGCTGTCTTGTTCTGCGCTGCCTGGGTGACAGTCCGGGTCCTGGGAGTGGGGGTGGTCCCGGGGGTGGTGGCGGTGGGTGTTGTGGCCCTCTTGGGTCTCCAAGCTGCATGATTAGTAACTCCATGGCATCTGTTGGTCTTCAGATGTAACTCTGGGCTGGGCTCCCTTTCTACTGCAGGTTTTCGTCCTACTTAAGACCAGGAAAAAGCAGGTCTTAAGTCCCTGCTGCTAACGTGCCTTATCGACTGTTTTTGGACCGCATCGCCGATCTGGCTGGTCGTTGAGAATATCGCGAAGTGGTGTTATCGTGAGTTTTTGCACGGGAACGCCTACTCTGCATATGATTAGCGTTAGTTGTCGTTGTCAGCCTTGGCGATGTATTCGGCGGCAGCTATCGCAGGTAAACTGACGTTGTCGGCTGTTAGTGCAGGCTTGTGAATAGGGCGATGAGTCTATCGCCACTTTCGTGGCGGTAAAGTGCCGCTAATTCGGCGATGTGTCCTTGAGAATATGCCCCTCTGTCTTTATAAGACTTTTGCCACAGATCTAGCACATTGTGTCATAATGGCTGGAACGCGCAAAGTCTGCAAACGGAAACAGACCAAAAACATGGTTTTGTTACATTTACTTTTCTGTGTAAGGTTAGAAATCGTTTGTATTGGGAAGTACCTTTGGCATAGGAAAGATATTGATTTATATGGAAGAAGCAGAGCAGGGATATTCGATCACGATTGCAAAGTGCGAGAAAAGAACATAGTTGGCTTTGTGCATTGAATTTTAATGTCTCTTTCATGAACGACCTCTATACGAGGAACCTTTTAAATGAGAATGTATATCCCAGACTTAAATAATGTACTATAAGTCTAGTGCATTTCTTTGCTTAATCAATTTTGCGAGTTAGCGAGAACCGGTGCTATGAAAGGGACTGACAATTATATGAGACAAAGGCCCAAATATACAATATCAAACCCATAACCTTGGATGTTATACATAATTTCGTATCCTTGCCTTAACATTTCAAACTAAACAACGGAAATGAAATATTAAATGAAGCAACATTGAAATGTGGGATAATACTGAATCTATTTGATTTACTGGTCTGAGAATCAACACACGTCTCCCGTAGCATGAACCGTTTTAGGTCTGGTATAAGTTGAGACAATTTGGTTTTCTTTGCACATTTTAATATACATATAGAGTGAGCTTTGGATAAGCATCCCGTAGCCTTTGTCTTCTTTGGCTAAGGATCTTCAGCCACTGGCTTGAGACATTGTCAATCATATCTTCAATCAGTTCACAGGGATATTAGAGTCTCACTGTTTTCCTCTTGGTGGTTTGCCTCCATTGGGATGAAAATGGGACTAAGGGCCATATGTATCAAACACCCCTTTTGCGAATCTCTAATAGCGAATCTTAGCGAATCGCTATTAGAGAATCGCAAAACGGTATGTAAACAAAAATTTGCAAAAACATAGCGAATCGTTAATAATCGCAAAATGGTTAGCGAGTAGCTAAATAGCGATTCCTTATTAGCGAAAGCTATATTTTGCGATTCGCAAAATAGCGAATTCGCAAAATAGCGAATTCGCTAAGGCGAATCGGGGAATCAGGTGCAGGTGGATGACATCACAACCAGGAAGTGTGTGTGGCATCTGCCTATTGTTGTTCTGATGCCATGGTTACTAAGGAATGTATGCATGTCATATGCTCCACTGTGTTGCCTAGCCAGGCGAGCGGAATGTTAGGTTTAAAAGAAGAAGCGGCTGTTGATGCCATGACATGCACTGCCTGGATGGGATCTTTCCTACAAGAATAAATCTTACTTTCAACTTTGAATCCAGTCTCCAAGTCATCCTTTCATCAGGATCTCGGATCCTTCACTGGCGTAGTCGGCAGGATGACAAGCCTGATCAAGTTGCAGTGAAAAGATCCCAACGGCAAGATCTCTACTCTGCTTAACCTCAACCAGCAGGTCGTGAGTACAAGTTTTCTTCAAAGGACTTCCTCCTATTTTAAGGACTACTCTCCGTAGAGTCCCCTCGCCCCTAATTAACTTTAATTTGGCTCTGCGGACTCTGTGCTTAAAGCCCGGCGCTTTTATGTTCAAGTAAGATTGAAGGCTGTTTCAAGCTAACCACAACCCTGTTTCAAGCTAACCACACACCTAAATCAGAGTAATCAAATTATTTAAGAATGCCATCAAAACGCACGATCATCGCATATGGAACCTTGGTAGAGTTGTTCCTTACAGAGGTCCTCCTAGTTCGGATACCACTAGTTCGCACAAAAGTAATGGAGATGCTAATGGGTCTGTAAGTAATCCTAGGGTGTCTTCTAGGTTGAGAGTGAAACCTTCGTATTTGAGAGATTTTGTACAATAGATCTCATGATGTTTATGCTTCTATTTCTATATTGCTTTTACACTTTATCTGTATCTTGATTTTTTTTTATTGAATTTTTTTTTTTTTTTGGGTTTTGAAGGAGGGAAGGTGTGTGGCATCTGCCTATTGTTGTTCTGATGCCATGGTTACTAAGGAATGTATGCATGTCATATGCTCCACTGTGTTGCCTAGCCAGGCGAGCGGAATGTTAGGTTTAAAAGAAGAAGAGGCTGTTGATGCCATGACATGCACTGCCTGGATGGGATCTTTCCTACAAGAATAAATCTTACTTTCAACTTTGAATCCAGTCTCCAAGTCATCTTTTCATCAGGATCTCGGATCCTTCAGTGTGACTACCCATGCTGCACCTGAGTCCCAGGAGCAGAGTGAGAGAGTAGGAGTTGAGGCTGAGGCATCACTGCAGTGCTACACACATTGGAGAGAGTGGAGACATGGCCAGCAAGGACAAGCAGCAGGGGAGACCCCAGAATGAGGAAACAGAAGTTCACAGAAAGTGAGCAGGAGGCCCTGATACAGGAGATGGTTGTGAGCCATGAGCTCCTGTTTGGCAAGAAGTCCCTGCGTGTGCCAGAGACACGCAAGAGAAGGATATGGGCAGACATCCAGCGCAAAGTCAATGCAATTGGCGTCACTCATCGTAGCGTCAAAGACCTACAGAAGCGCTGGTATGACATGCGCGCGCGCTCAAAGGAGAAGGTCGCTGCCAGGTTGGAGGAGGCCAACAAGACCGGTGGTGGGACCTCCACTGCCACCGCTTCAACACCACTCGAGGAAATGGTTGAGGGGACCCTGCTTCCGGAGAGTGTAATGGGCGTGTCAGACCTGGACAGCTCCGACCACCCACAACCAGGACAAGGTAAGAAGCATGCCATCACCCCCTGATACCTCCCTACATCCCCCACACACCCAGGAGAGACCCAGGGGCACAACCAAAGTATAATTCCAGTGCAGGTGCACAAGCACACACACAGCAATGCATTATGGGAGATGTAGTCACATGCACCTAACAGTGGAGCAATGACACCCAGCCAGGCTCAGACAGAATGTGTGCATCTTGAAAGTCAAAATACAGACAGATAGGGCCCATGTAACTCCAAACAGTGAAATTTAATGCATGACAAATGCAAGGCAAGACAGTCAATTAATGTGTGCATTTATGTCCACAGCACCAACAGAAACACAGGGAACAATCAGTGGAGGGGAGGATGAATCCCCCAGCCCAGCGGCAACAGGGCAAGAGGAGGAGGAGGAGGAAGAGGAAGATGAGGGCAGCCCAGTTATCCCGCCAACACGCCGCAGGCGGATTGCAGTGCCACCATTGCCCTCACTGGAGGAGGAATCCCAGGACACAGATTCCAATGTCCAAACAGTCCAGGGACAGCCAGAGCCACAACCCCGTGCCCGAGCACGTGCAGCACCAATACCACCAATCCCATCCAGGCGCAGGGCACCACGGGCATCCACCAGTGCAGCAGTCACAGGAGACGACACAGTCTTCCAAGGGCTGGAGGGCCACATGTTAGAGGTCCAGCGCCTGCAGGCGAAAAACATACGGTCAATACAGAGGCAAATCAGGGTTGGCTTCATGGGCCTGAGTGGTGACCTGGAGGCACTCTGTGCTGAACTAAGGGCGGACCGTGCTGCTAGGCGCAGGGAGAGGCAGCGCCTACACACCCGCCTAGACCTCTACACCAGGGCGGTCAACCGCCTTTCCTCAGCGACCTCTGTGCTGTCAAGGCGCAGCATCAGTATGCAGCACGAGGTGGCACACTGCAGCCAGGACGTGGCCAGGGGTCTGGTACAGGTGACATGTGCTGTGGATCAGCTGCGTGCAGCTGCCACTGCTGGCCCAGGAGTCCTCACTCCAACAGATGAGGATGCCCAATCCAGCAGGAGCAGCATTACCCCACCGCCCCCACCGGACAGGCGCCGTAGTGTGCGTCACGGCAGGCCTGCTGAGACAGGTGAAGAGGGCACTGTGCAGCCACAGCAAGGGGCTACAGGCCGACAGCGCCACAGTTGAGGCGCCCAGACATAGACATGGATGTGGGTGCACCAACCCAGTGCACACGGACACTTGCTCAGGAGAGTCAATTAGCACTGTGAATCACACATGTGCGGGACTCTTAACAATACATTGTGTGCCACACAGGCTGTGTGCCAATATATATCCTGTACTTAAGGAAATTAAACACAGTCTCGTATTAGATCTTTGGCATTGTGTCATCTTTTCTTACCTAGAAATAGTTGCGTGTGATCTCATCTCGCCTCTGGCGGCCAGCAGCTGCACCAATTACACCGGCTGGCATGCGTCCAGGAGCTGGCCCCTCCTCATCCGATGATTCCGATTCGGTGAGCTCCACTGGTGTGCCCTTCCTGGTGGCGATGTTGTGCAGCATGGCACACACTACCACTATCTTGCAACAGGTTTGGGGGCTGTATTGAAGTGCCCCTCCACTCTTGTGTAAGCATCGGAACCGGCTCTTGAGTATCCCGAAGGTCCTCTCGATGGTACACCTGGTCGCTATGTGGGCACTGTTGTACCTCCGCTCTCCAGCGTTGGCAGGATTAAGGTGAGGAGTGAGTAGGTAGTCCCGGACCGCATACGCACTGTCACCTGTGGTGCGAGAAAAATATGGTTGAACACTGTCCTGCCACTGCTGTGCATTACTAGTGTGTCCTTCTTTCACATGCAATTACCTAGTAGGTATTCCTCACCAAACTCCCCACTTGTGAGTCGGCGGTGTATCCCACTGTCAATAGAAAAACACACACTCAGCAGCTGACAAAGGTCGAGCACTTAAATTCCAACAGTTCCAAGAATATCTTGCGAGTGCAGCTACTTCCGACATCCGCTGCTGAAGGATGTCAAACAGGCAACAAAAGTTCATAGAAAAGGAAGGCGCACTCTGATTGCAATCACTTCAAAAACACGTGTAGTGCCAAAAATCGTCTCTTTATTGATATTGCTTTAACTGTAAAATAGGCACACAGCCAACACGTTTCGTTCCCTTGTGCCAGGGGAACTTCGTCAGGGCTAAATCAAGGTTGAATGAAAACACCCCTTGACAATCATGTGGGTGTTAAAACGCCCGATTAAGGCTCTCAGGTACAGTCAAGATAGAAGATATTTCAATCTAAACAATTGTAAAAAGACATCTAGTAGTGTCAAAAGAAAACCAATCAAGTATCCACATCAATATCAAATGGACAGCAGTCGTTTCAGACAAAGGTAACATGGTCTTCTCACTCCGTACACGACAACCGCACAGCGTGATAACTCGCGGGAAGTAAGCAGACATTCTCACGCCACCGGGCTAAAAGCCCTGACCTGCAAAGCCGTAATTGGACGTGATGACGTCGTGTACGGAGTGAGAAGACCGTGTCAAGGGGTGTTTTCATTCAACCTTGATTTAGCCCTGACGAAGTTCCCCTGGCACAAGGGAACGAAACGCGTTGGCTGTGTGCCTATTTTACAGTTAAAGCAATATCAATTAAGAGACGATTTTTGACACTACACGTGTTTTTGAAGTGATTGCAATCAGAGTGCGCCTTCCTTTTCTATGAACTTTTGGTGTATCCCACTGTGGCGGAAGATGAATGAGTCATGGGTGCTGCCTGGGTATTTGGCGACGATGTCGGTGATGATGTGCCTGGCATCACACACCACCTGTATGTTCAGGGAATGGTAGGACTTGCGATTCCTGTACACATACTCGTTCTGGGAGGGGGGGATATGGCGACATGGGTCCCATCTATGCATCCAATGACGTGGGGGAATTGTGCAATTTGGTAGAACTCCTGCTTGGTCTGGGCTAGTGCCTGTGGTGTGCTGGGGAAGTATATGTGGTTATGCAGCCTCTGTACCATGGCATCAAGGAACGCGTGGAAGAAGCGCGACAATGCACTCTGTGAGACCCCTCCTGCTGTGGCTATCACCCCCTGAAAGCTCCCTGATGCCAAGAGGTGTAGTGAGCACAGGACCTGTATGTGGGTGGGGATTGTGTGTGTCCTGCGTGTGGGGTGTTCAAGTATGGGTTGGAGCTCTGCTATTAATTCCAGGATGCTCTCTTCATCCAGCCTGTAGTTGGTATGGATCTCCTCCTCAGTCCGCTGGAACAGGGTTATGCGCGCTCTGAAGATTCTTTCCTGGCGTCTCCTCCTCTGTGCAGCAGCTCTGAGTCGCAGCCTCCTGGCTATCACGTACAGCCCAGACATTGTGGCAAACGTCAGTTGCATTGTGGGTCTCTTTAAATAGGTTGCACCTGGTTACCACCTGCTCAGACTTGGTGCTAATTGCGATTATCTAAATTGCGAACTTCGTGTATTCGCAATTAGCAAATTTTTCATGCATCCCGTTTAGCGAATTCGCAAATTGCGAGTTCGCCAATTGCGATTTTCGCTGAATTTCTGTCTCTATTTGCGAATTCGCAAATAATTCGCTATTTGGGGATATTCGCTAATTTGCTACTCGCTAACTTAGCGATTCGCAATTTTGCGATGGGTGTGTGCCTCATACATAGCGGGGCTCTGTTTTGCGATCGCAAACACCGTTTTTTTGCGATTCGCAGTGTTTGCGATTGCAAAACAGCTTCATACATATGGCCCTCTGCTACATCTGAGAAGTAGGACAACCATCACACTTTCAATATTTTTCGGGGAAAGTACAGTTACTCGTCGTGCATTTTTACAAATTGCCCCCTCCCACATTCTTTCAGAGTCTGAGGAAGAATTTCCAAATGGTTCTGAGGAGGTGATCTGATACCAGAGCCTAGTTCAATGTGTGATGACGTGTTACAGTATTGAGCCCAGTCATGTAGGTGGCTGCATATTATTCATTGATCTGTTGAATGGTGATACTGTTGTCTGACAGAGAGAGCCAGAGATGCTTACACACCTCCTCAGTGGGTAGAAGTGGCCTGTGACTGGTGGATGCAGCTGTGTGTGTACAGATATTCTTGGTACTGGTACATGCTGCTGTGTACACCTAACTATATGGCTGCGTTCAGATGTATGTTAAGAATGCAACTCAAGCTGTCGTGATATCTGGATGTTCTGGGCGTAAGAAAGGTCTTTTCCGAATATGCATGGCTGAGCATTTGTGGGTTGTGTTTTTAGGTCTCGCCTAGCGACGCAGCGCATGCGCTGCACGCTTGCGAGATCTATTGTCGTCGGTTTTCTTTTGGAAGTGGGGTTGGTGACCGCCCTGTCTCCCTTAGGCCCCGCCCACCCGGACTGGACTTGTCGTCTGTTGCTGGTCATGCGCGCTGCGTCTTTTCACTTCTCCCGCGGTGGGCGTGTCGGCACTTGTTCTTCTCTGCGTCCTTCAGCATCGCAGCAAGCTTCCTGGCCTCAGCCTCGGCCTGAGCTCTCTGGCAGCGGTATTGGGTGATCAGCTTGTTCTTCCATTCCGCAGCTGCAGCGCGCGCTAATGTTCGGACGACTGCACATGGCCTCTCCAGCAGGAAGCGCCATTCCGGAGTTATAGAAAATGAAAGAACTCTCAAGTTACCTCAAACCGTAATACTGTGCTGCACGGCCCGAAGAGTAAGACAAGAAGATGGAGTAAACTGCGCCTATCATCAGCCACGAGTCATTTGTCAAAGCATGCAACCCCCACTACCCGCTACGTGTACAACAGCGTGCATCACCTTTACATTCACTTCGCACGTCCTGTCACTCTACTCACCCGAAGGCGGTAGAAAGTTCACCACCCGTGATTCTGTTCCCACGCAGCACTGCCCCTTTCCAACCTCTGGAATGGGAATTTTCACCCACGGCCCCCTACAGACCCACCCCACCCCCAGCCCTCCTCACACTTCATGAATAATCTTCACCTCGTTAGGGAGCTTTACGTTTACCCTCCCGCCGCCCTAATGCATTTAAACCCTCGTTTTGCTGCTGCAGATGTAGGACACGGTATAAGTGTTTATATCGGCGTGTCCTGTCAGTTTTACAGTACAGTAATTGATGTGCCTTTGATGTGCTTCACTGCTGAAAGAAGTTACAAGGGCATTGCCTCTTGGAACACGGCCCACAGCATAAAAGCAGGGTTTTTGCCATAGGGTATGGGGAGTATGGGAACACATTAGCCTACGAAAGATTGCCTCCTCTACACATTTTATGATCATTGTTTTTTGCTTTATCAAGACAACTCAGGAGCCTGTCAAATTGCAGTTACAATTTAAAATACTTTACAGCATCACTGACTCTTTAAATGAATCCCTTCTTAATTCACAAGGCAGCCTTGGGCATTAATCCTCATTGTCTCGTGTCAATCACTGCTTGCAGTAGGCTATAAATTGCTAAATTGAGATAACAACAACCTTCCTGTGTGTTCCTCCGTGTGTTTGAATTTGTCTCTGTATGAGTTCTTTTCCTTAAAGTGCCTATCTGTGTGTCTTTGTAAGTTTGTGGCTTTGTGCGTCAGTGTGTGTGTGTCTCTTTGGGTGCTTGCTTTTGTGTGAAAGTGCTTCTGTGGGTAGATTTGTAAGTGTCTTTGTAGATTAGTCTGTGTGCTTGTGTCTGCCTGTGTATGCCTATGTGTGTTTGTAGGCGCACCAAATTGTAAACTTGCTATGACTTGTTTCCTGTTTGTAATCTGTAGACAGTATCTCAAATGGCACATGTGGTTACGCTGTTAATTTAGACACATTAGTTTAGGAAATTATGTGAGCAGAGTGATAGAGTTAAATACATGTTCCCATATTTAAGTAAAGCCCCCCTCCCCATTGCTAACACTGAGACTCCATGTAATGTTACACATGTTCTGCTGTGTCTAGCTGTGGCTGTTTTATTACCAGAATGGTATGGTTTTCTAATGTCGAAAAAATAAAAGAGGATAAGCAGGGAATATATACAAGGGGTGTAACAAAAAGCATAGGAGACACAATCTGATCATTACTTTTGTTCTATCCATTTTATTAGTTTATCAAACCTCGGCAGAACTTGAAAGATGACCAATAGTTCAAGAAGTTGTCAAGTATATTTGTAGGACACCGTTACATCTTACTTGAAGGAAACTGGTTACTCGTAATAAAGTTACATCTCCTTGTAGATATATAGATGTAGCCTCTGCTCTCGTAGCCTGTGATGGAAGGATAGACCTGAACATGTTCACATTTTCAGCTCATGAATAAAGTTCTTACAGGCTTGGACGCAACCTACTAACTCGACTAAAAGACACTAACCCTTTTCTACCCCGTTCCCTCGTGCCCCTCCATTTCTGAAGGCAGGGTAAACATCAGATTTAACCACCTTCACCTCAGGGAGAGCTAGAGCACAATCGCTGACATGCTCAGCAGAAGTAGAGGTTTGCCACAGCTGCAGTGCAGGTTCTGTCAACATGTGCCCCAAAGAGCATGCAAACAAGGTCTACTCTTTCCCAAAATCTGTCTCCGAAGGGATGATTTAATAATTCTGTACTTTTGAAATACGTAAGTAGTGGAGGTACTGATCCTAACAAAAAGCAGAGAAAACAAGCATTTGCAATGCAATAGGTCTCGAATTTGCGAGAGTTTAAGCTATTAACATTGTAAATGATAATGCCTTTTATTTATGTTTTAAAAACCAACACATAAATAAAAGGCATTGTCATTTACAATGCCAAGAGCTCAAACTGTTCCAAATGCGAGACCTATTGCATTGCAAATGCTTGTTTTAATTACTAGTGAGTCGACTACAAGGAATATATGAGCTTTATTGGATGTATGTGAGGTGTGCTATCTAATGTGCTCCATTCGATGCTAATCAGTGCAACTAATGCAAGACGTATGTTAAGCAGATGAGTTAGCTATCAATTAGTTATGCCAAATAATTAGATAAAGCAAGTCACATGTTACCTTTTCATAGGAAGAAAGGGCAGGCGGAGCTAAGATTTGGTACTAGAGTTCAATGAACATGGTGAGAGGGTCAGACCTCTTTAGAGCTCCAGTGCTGCTGGGGGTGACACTTGGAACAGCGAGTGCAAGAAGCAGATGTTGACTCCTGCTGGTTCCCATTAGGATGGATGGGTGGTTATATAGGTGGCCCTTTGGGCTGCGAGAAAACTGCAGGTAACTCATGCGGATAGGGCTTGGAGCTTTTGGTGAACTGCTCCTTAATGAGTGAAATCAATTCTACTCAGAAAAGTTATTGAGTAAGGGTAACTTTTATGAAAGTATAGAACGGATGCATTGTCACTTTGGACAATGTGAAAAAGAACAAATAGGGCCTGATTCACCAAGGTAAACTTACACTTTTGTGTAACTTTATGATTTTTTGCAATTTACAAAGGAATTTTCGGAGCAGTATCTTTAGAACTGCAGAGGCTCAGCACTTTGTTAATTGCAAAGAATCGTAAACTTACCACAAAAGTGTAAACTTACCTTTGTGAATCCGGCCCATATGGTATAATTTTCATGCAGCGCTCACCATGTCCTGTAGGCAATCGGGAATTAGCACCAGTGAGCAGGGCCGGACTGGCTACCCGTCGTTTTGTTCGGCTGCCAAGCTAATAGCCCGATTTACTGCCTTGGGGGCTGATTTATGTTGATGGGGACCTGCATTTGCTTCTAAGTAAAGAAAGCAAAACAAATTGTTTTAAAGCATACTTTAAAATTATTTGGTTTTCCATTCTTTACTTAGAAAGGCCCGGTAGCCAGTCCGGCCCTGCCAGTGAGAAGTTTGAAAATTGAAAATGAGAGGTGGAGACCCGATAGTGATGGAGGCAGACCAAGCATTCCTGTGCATCATGTACCCTGGCCAGCACAAACTACAAATGATTAAATATTGCTTTTTATTGATGTACATCAAGATTAAACAAGGGATTGGGGACAGCACTTTTTTGGGTGAAATGTCAAATTTCGTTTAAATTGGTGAAATGTCGAATGGTTTGGGAAGGTTCAAAAGATAATTATTTTTACAGTGCCACATACTGACTGATTGAGCAGCAATTCAGCCCCAGACAATGTGGACTCACAGCAACAAAGAGGTCCATGTAGGACAACGAGGAAGGCTAGTTGTGTAGTGTGTCTGGAAGAGTATTTTCCTTCAGTAAGACATTTATGGAAACCTAAAATTACATTTGCCTTTGCTCTCTTCGTACACAATCTAAATAAGTTAGTTAGAGATACTAATTTTACTGATGCTAATGCTATATAATAAACCTCAATTGATAAACACATGGTACAAAAAATAGCATCCATAGTCCTTGAAATTTAGGATGACCTGAAACAATACTTGAGTTACAGCACTACTACTATTGGACCTATCAGCAGCTTTTGAGACTGTACACCACCAGATCCCAACACTGAGACTAAAAAAGTTCAGTATCTGAGGAAGTACCTGAACTGGATGTCTTTTTATCTTAGAGCGAGAAAAAGTATTGCATCAATGCCATCTTCACTTCATTTTCTCTCTCCTCACAATGTGGTGTCCCACAAAGTTCAAGCATCTCTCTGCTTCTGTTCAATCTCTATCTCACTTTCTTACCAGACCTGATCAGGTAATTCTACCTGACATATCAGAGTTATGCTGACTACATATCCTAAAACTGGAAGTCCCCAAGTACCTAAACTCACCCGACCTTGATAAGGGTCTCCTTGCCATTGATGATTGCATGCTGATAAATCATTTTAAACTACATGCTTATGAAACTTAAATCATGGCCAGTGGACAATGGGGTAATAACCAAATTACATTCATCCACCCAAAGAACTAGAGACACCTCCAGTGGCATCAAGGAAGGTGAGAAACCTTGACGTGATTGTGGACGCCAATCTATCCCTGATCCCACGTGTGAAGTCACAAGAATTGCTTTATGCACAATGAAAACACTGTGACACATCTTCCCACAGCTAGGATTCCCACAGAAACTACAGGCAACTCATCTACTGATTCCTTTTTTTACAAAGAAGAGTAGAGGTGGCAACATTTTGGAAATATTTACCCCCCAAGATAAGAAAAATACAAGATCAACTACAATTCAAGACAAATGTAAACATGTGGCTTTTCCCAAAGCAGGATTTTGTTTTAAAAAAGGGCAAAAACTAATGAGCATCACACCTTTGGGTATGTCTTCTATGGTTTGGGGGTCATTATTTCTTTCTTTACTGTTCCTCCCCACCAGGCTTTACCTGGCAGTGAAGAACAGCAAAAATAAATGTAACACCATCCACTCTAAATAGGGCAAGTAGCAGCCGCGGTCGGTGGTAGGAGTGCTGCTGGGCGGTGACGTGGGGAGGGGGAGGGGCAGGGTGGGGGGTAGTAAACTATGGATTATGGAGGTTTACAGGTAAGTAAACATATGAATAAATAAAACGAATTTCGTTGCGCGCACTGCATCCCCAAATGCGATGCAGTGCGCGCAACGAAATTCGTTTAATTTATTTATATGTTTACTTACCTGTAAACCTCCATAATCCATAGTTTACTACCCCCACCCTGCCCCTCCCCTCCCCACGTCACCACCCAGCAGCACTCCTACCACCGACCGCGGCTGGCAAGTAGTGTTATATGTAAACCTCTGGCTGCCAATACTCTGTTGAGATGTCAGAGGAATATATCAGCAACGAAGCTGGAGTATTCTCAGTTGCTGACTTACTTAAGGTCTGTCCACCTTTAAATAAGGCAGTAGGACAGAGGAGGTGGCAGAGAGAGTACTCCTTTGCAGTTGCAATGGAGTACCCACGCCATCAAATCCTAAATCAGGCCCCAAGTGTTTCTTTTCTGTTGGCCCAGGTTGGTCCTATAAAAATCCAAATCATGGCAATCCATACTCAAAATACGCTGTAGGATGTGCCTATATATTCATGTGGTCAGTCTCACTGTTCCTTAGCCAATCCTATTCATCGCTATAAAATCATAAATCCAATGTATAGAGAGATCTGCTATCTGTAATTATTATTAAACACTCTAACGTATTATAAACTCCCTATTTTATTTTAATTTTAATTTTATTTCTAAAGCACATCATTTATCCCCAGGGAGATATCACAGTGCTAAATAGTTGCCTCAACTAACCACTGACAGAATACACCGAAGAGGGGGCCTCATGTCGTCCATTAGCCCGGAAAAGGCCAGATTTTTGTCTCCTTTCTAAATCTCATATGATTCTCAATGAGGCGTATTTCCAGAGGTAAGGAATTCCACTGAACAGCGGCTAAGTACGAGAAAGATCGGCCACCTGATCTAACTTTCCTTATGCGCTTGGTTTTCGCTAGGGCCATATTACGAGATCTCAAGTCACAAGAGGGTTTATAAAATTCCACCCTGGCCTGTAGAATCTCAGGGCCTTCATTGTGAAGGGCTTTATGACAGGGGATCCAGCAGACTCGGGCGAGTAAACGCCAGGATGACGAGGCCTCACTCCCGGGCCGCTAGCAGGCGATCTGGAGGGCTGGGTCTTCTACAACGGTGCTGGCGGCATGGAGGACCTGCTTTGAAACCAGTCGGATCTCCCCTGTGACACTCGGAAGCCTGTAAAGGGCTGCCACTGACCTCGCCCATCCTGAGGATCCCCCGGCATAAACAGGTATTGACTGACCACATGGGCTCAGGATCTAATGCTCGTTCCCCCTACTTCTGACACCCTGCAAATCTGCGTACATCCTTGTTTGTACCCCGGAGCAGTGATCTTCACTGCTGGAGCTACTCCCGCAGCCTCCCAAAGCTCGCCCTCCTGGCCCTATCGATCCCCCTCTCTCTCCAGTATGGCAGGCCCTTGCCTGAACACAACAGGGGGCAATTCTTACACCGTCGTTTACCCTCCTAACCTCTCCAGGACTGCTGCTAAAACCTTCAAACACTCAATTTTGAAAAGACACCCTGAGACCCTGATCTCTGACCTGCGCTACAGTGCTGACAAGGGCACAATTATTAATGACCTCATCTTCTACTCAAGAAAAACAACCTTATGGCGCACAACTATTTCGAACCTCCTTAACGTACACAAATCCAGGAACATTGCGTACGGCACCCAGCTCATGATCGTGCCCTTCTTAAATCTGCGAGCTGACCTTACCATCACCTTATACAAAAACGGCATCGTCCTGATCCAAGCACCTAACAAAGACCTCAACAAATTTGCTGACCTTTCCCCACCCTCAAAAAGCATGTGCCCAACCCTTATCCCTCCACGTTCCCCCACTACCAGCTCTCTTCACCCGACCCCCTCCTTTGCTCCGATCAACGCAGACCAAAGGGCAAGGGTAAAAGCCCCCCGTTAAGCCCTACCAAAGATTCAACCACTCCCCCTTACCTCCCCACCCTCTCCTATGGTGCAGACTAGCCCAACTCCACCCATGCCGTTCCCCACTCTAAACAGCTCTCTAGGCAGTGTCACCCCTGTATCTGCTAGGGACCTTCCCTCCACTCCCACACAACCTCTGCTACCTCTCAAGGAGACCATGCCGCCGCCCCCCTCCTCCAACCCGTGCTCCTCCCCCACATCCATAGTGACTAATACGCTAGACACCTGCAGGGCAGCGAACACCCGCCCCAATGATCCTACGACCACTCTGCCAAGCGCGCCTAGCCACTCGCAAACCCCTCCCCTCAGGATCCTTGACACAGGATGGTCTAGCTCCACTACCAGGCTACCCGACCATGCCAACAGAACCGATCCCGACTCAATGACCTCCTTCCCGCAAGCACTTCCCTCACGTAAGGATCTTGAAACTCTGCACCTCAGAGCAGCCAACATAACTCAGAGCATCCAGAACTCCATTCTTGAATTGAAAAACATCCTTCACCTCACTGAATTCTCTTTCTCGAACTTCAGGCTCCCACAGAACTCAACTCCCCCCTCTCACCAAGCCCTTCCTTTACCCCTTGCCGCTATCCTTGAGACACCTTCGCCCTCGCAAGCTGCCCAGCTACCTCTCAGAAGAGGAAATTCTAGCCCTCCTCCTAACATACAAGACTGCTCCTGAATCCCCAGTCCACCAGACAAGAAAGACGAACACGTAATCCACATGATTGCAATCAATTCCAATAGATCATCATCTCTCCGCAACAGAGAAGTTATCAGCAACAATCTAGTGCAAGTGCCCATTTCCGCCCTTACTCACGACACACACCCTGACCCCCTCTCTCCAGCCTCTTAATTAACTGCTGCTCAGCAGTAAAGCATGCCTCTGACGTCGCCGATCTCATCCTGAGCCAAAAATCAGATGTAGCAATCTTGACCGAATCATGGCTCAACGAATCCTCATCTCCTTGCCTAGACCTATTAGTCCCTCCTAATTATAATATCACAAGGCTGGACAGGCAATCAAAAAAAGGGGGAGGCATTGCTTGCATCTACCGCTCTGACCTCCTCTTAACTGAACTTCACGCGGACCCCACAGACTCCTGCGAATACCTTGCACTCTCCATATGCAACAACGCCACACATTTGTGCAGACTGCACATCTTCTACCACCCCCCAGGTAAGACTGACACCTTCACCGACCGCCTCGTGGAAATCATTACAGCCAAGGTTTCCCTCAATTCTAATGACATTTTACTCAGTGACTTCAATCTGCACTGGAACGACCTCAAGGACCCTCAGGTCAACGCCATCAAAGACTTCCTGGCTGACCAAGCACTTACCCAAGCCTGCACACTCCCAATACACGCAAAAGGCACCACGCTAGATTGGATCATTGCTAAGGAAACAGCGGTCAGGCTTATCTCTATAGACCCATGCGACTGGTCTGATCACCACGCTATTACCTTCCTATTACCTAGCACCCACAAGACAAGACCAGCACAAACTGTGAAACCAAAATGCTGGCTTAGAGCCACAAAGAGCCTAGATCTCGTGAAACTGGCTGAACGCTGCGACAATGACCTCCCCCCCCAAATATTTCAATGGTTAACGACCTCACAGAACACTATACCTCGACTATGTCTGACATACTTGATGATCTCGCCCCGCTAAAGCTAAAAAGAACCCAAATCAAAGACAGAAACCCCTAGTTCAAATGATCCCTCAACAATGAAAGGAGAACCCTCCGGCTGACAGAAAGAAACTGGAGACAGCACCCCTCAGCCTCCCATTTAAAACTTCTCCGTCAGACCAGAAATGCCTATAATAGGAACATTCTCAAATCAAAAAAATAATTCTTCAGATCAGAACTGGAGAACGCCAAGAACAGACCCCACAAGCTCTTTGAAATGGTCAAACACCAATCTAATTAACTGGCTAAAACCTCCAAAAAAAAAAAAAATCTCTAATAACATGTGAGGAATTCTCCTCCTTCTTCTCTGACAAAATTACTTCCCTAGGAAACGAACTTAGTCCTGCTCCCTACTTCTGACCCCCTCCGGACGGGCCCCATCTCTCCTCGCTGCCCCCCCAGACGTCACACAAAAACCAAGCGCACAGGTCCAACTTCAAATTATATGACGACCGTTCCATCTCAGAAATTCTATCCTCTTTAAATCCAAACAACCACCTTAATGACCCATTCCCCTCCAACTGTTTGGCCGCTGCCTCCCAATCTATCATTCCTATTTGGACTGCAATAATCAATGCCTCCCTTCTACAGGGGTCAATACCTGACTCTCTAAAAGCCGGTCAAGTCATCCCCATCTTAAAAAAACCTACGCTGAATCCTGCCTCTCCAGACAACTTTAGACCTCTATCCAATATCTCACTCCTAGCAAAAGTTCTGGAGAAATGTGTACAACTTCAACTGAGCCAACACATCACCAACTTCAATCTACTAGGCAATTTCCATTCGGGGTTCAGGGCACAGCACCGAAACCACCATGCTCCATATCGTGGATGATGCTCTCCAAGCCCTTGACCAAGGCAAAACCTGTCTCCTAATCCTTTTAGATCTATCCTCGGCTTTCGATACAGTCAACCACGAGAAACTTCTCGAACACCTCAAACTCAGGATGGGACTGGGGGGTTCCGTGCTCAAATGGTTTGGATCCTTCCTACAGAACCGCTCCCAGAGATTCTTAGTCAACGGTAACCTATCCGCTCCTTCTCCGATTACGGTCGGAGTCCCCCAAGGATCAACCCTTTCCCCTACCCTCTTCAATCACTACCTCGAACCGCTAGCAGAAGTACTACGTACCGCCAATATCTCCTACCACATGTATGCTGATGATACCCAGATCTACATCAAAATCTCTTCTCCGTAGGAGGTCTATTCCCTGAATGAGGCACTGAAGTTGACTGTTCAATGGCTCACCTCCAACCAGCTCAAACTAAATGCACAAAAAACGGAATTCCTTCTAATCTCCCCACCGATAACCAACCCTGAAATTCGGGAATGGACTAAGTCGATCACAGCTCTAAACTGCCCACCGACCACAGTGGACTCTGTCAAATCCCTCGGAATAACCCTGGACAGCAGCTTGAATATGCGTGACCACATCAACTCCATGGCTAAACCGCCAGGTTTCACCTGAACTATTTAAGAAAACTAAAACCATTCCTTGACACTCCCCACCTAAAAAGGGCAGTCCAGGCACTAGTTATCTCCAGACTCGAATATGGATGCTCTACCCTATCTGGCCTACCCAAGATCTCCACGGCCCCCCTAAAAGCTTGCCTCAATGCTGCCGCCAGACTCCTAACAGGTTCAAAAAAATTCGACCACATCTCACCTCATCTGAAAGCTCAGAACTGGCTTCCTCTTGAAGCCAGAATCCAACTGAAACTGGCATGTATCACTCACAAGGCTCTACACACTAAGGGGCAGATTTACAAGGCCCTTGTTCCACCTTTGCATCATTTTTAACATGGGAAAAGTGACGCAAAAGTGGCGCAAGGGCCTTGTAAATCTGCCCCTAAATCCCCTGCATTTCTCACCCAGAAACTCTTGGTGTCCGAAGGATCTAAAAACGCCCGGTCCTCCAGAGACCTCTTGCTCCAGCCTCCCCGCTTTCGAAAGAAAAAAACCTATAATTGTGCTTTTTCTGGGGCCGCACCAAGAATATGGAACTCACTCCCGCCCGTCATCAGAAGAATTCCATCTCTGGCACGTTTTAAAAAGGAAGCTAAAACCTTCCTAATGGGCAAGTTTCTCTCATAATTCTTGCATTGCACACTCCGTTCAGAGACCTTGTATTTATTCTGTTACTACTACACCTTGGACTGACCGGCTGCTATCCACCTTGCACCTCCCGGTACTCCACACTTGTAATCTTGGACCTTCTCTACATTTCGACTTGAAAATTGTTTGCAGTTGTTTTGATCCCAAATGTTCCATCCCCCTACCTACTTCTTATTTGTATACAACTTGTTATCCCTGTAAAGCGCTCTGATACCCTAACGGGTCATGTTCGCACTCTATAAAACACAAATAAATAAATAAATATGAGCGTAACATAGGCAGCCAATGCAAGGAGGCTAAGCCCGCTGAAGGAGAGCCAAACCTGTCCGTCTTACAAATTAGCTTGGCTTCTGCATTTTGGATAACCTGCAATCTAGTCAAATATTCCTACAAATAATTCATTGGCATAGTCCATAGTTGATGGTGCGGAACTCTGGGGCATTGGTAATACAAATTGTTTGACCACCATAGAAAACAGTTTTCTCAGATCTCTTCTAAATTTACCTCTGACTCCTCTTTATTTGGACTTTGCCCACAGATAGTAGGCCCGTAAGTTAGACTACAAATTATTTATGTTTTGGTATCGTCTGTGGTCAGTTGAAGAGCTCACCTCTTCAACTGTAAGTAAGATACGTTTAATCACTCACTTGTAGAGTCAGTCACGCACGTACTAAATCATCCATTCAGACACTTATACACCCACTCATTCTTCAATACGCCTTTCCCTATATATATTAAACATATTTAAACTTTACAGAAACACACAGTCACTGGATGATGTCATCAGTGATGTCATTTGAGATGTCATCAGTGATGTCATCAGTGATGTCACTGACCATGTCATGAGTGATGTAATATGTGACGTCATCAGCAGTGCATTGCGGGCGCGAGTTATAGTTAGCTGAACTAACTATAACGGGGGAATTTCACGGGTTTTGTACGAGTGCAATGTCCAACTAACTATAACTGTCCCTAAAACCTATGGTTTTTTCAGTGAATTTCAAAGGTTTTTTAAATGCTAATTTCTAACTATAACGTGTCTGAAACCTATGGTTTTTTCAGTGAATTTCAAAGGTTTTTAAAATGCTAATTTGTAACTATAACGTGCCTGAAACCTACGGTTTTTTCAGTGAATTTCAAAGGTTTTTTAAATGACAATTTTTAAATGTATAAATTTTTATATTAATTTTTTTCATACTGATTTACTACATTTTTAGAAACAATTTCTTTTACATATTTTATTTTTTAAATTACATTGTAATTACATTATACATTACATTACAAAAAATACTTTCTCAGAATGAATTACTTTAGTTTAAATACTTTGCACATAGGCAATAGACTTTTAAGTACAGTAGTTACAGTTGTTGCAATGGGCAACACATTTTCAAACACAATGCAACATTCAGCTCAATGTGAATTTCTAGTTAAATGCAATTAGTTACTTTATGGATTACTTTTTAACCACAGGACTGGATCCTAGATTCAGTCCTGGTACATCTCCTGTAAACAGTTGAGTAAAAGCGTTTTGGTTACAGTCGTGATTTTTAAGGAATATTATTGTATTTTAAAAGTTGACACTTAGAAACTTTTTCTCATAGAATCACCAATGTTATCCTATGGAAGGAAATTCACTTAGCAGGTAAAAACTGTTATCGTTACTTTTTCTTACTCAGTGTTGGATCCTGGATCCAGCACTGGTGCATCTCCTGTAAACAGTTGAAAGAATGCGTTTAAGTCATACAGGCGATTTTTAAGGAATATTTGTAGTTTGTGAAAATCGACACTTTGAAACTTTTCAGCTGAAAACCAGACAATGGATTCCTATGGAAGAAAATATAAGTTACTGGTAAGTACGGTTAAAATTACTTTTCAGGACCAGTACTGGGCTGAAAGATACAGCACTGAGGTCTCTCCTTATAACAGGTGAGTAAATCGGAATTCGTATTTCGGCTGATTTTAGAGGAATATTTGTATGTTTCAAAAATCAACACTTAGAAACTTTTTCAGCAAAAAGCAGGCAATGATATCCTATGGAAGGAAATTCAAGTTACTGGTAAGTACGGTTAAAATTACTTTTGAGGATCAGTACTGGGCTGAAAGATGCAGCACTGAGGTCTCTCCTGATAACAGATGAGTAAATCGGAATTCGTATTTCGGCTGATTTTAGATGAATATTTTAAAGTTCCAAAACTCCACACTTAGAAGAATTTCCAAGTGAAACCAGTTAATGTTAGCCTATGGAAGGAAATTCAAGTTACCGGTAAGTACGGTTAAAATTACTTTTCAGGACCAGTACTGGGCTGAAAGATACAGCACTGAGGTCTCTCCTGATAACAGGTGAGTAAATCGGAATTCGTATTTCGGCTGATTTTAGAGGAATATTTTAAAGTTCCAAAACTCCACACTTAGAAGAATTTCCAAGTGAAACCAGTCAATGTTAGCCTATGAAGGAAATTCAAGTTACCGGTAAGTACGGTTAAAATTACTTTTGAGGATCAGTACTGGGCTGAAAGATGCAGCACTGAGGTCTCTCCTGATAACAGGTGAGTAAATCGGAATTCGTATTTCGGCTGATTTTAGAGGAATATTTTAAAGTTCCAAAACTCCACACTTAGAAGAATTTCCAAGTGAAACCAGTCAATGTTAGCCTATGGAAGGAAATTCAAGTTACTGGTAAGTACGGTTAAAATTACTTTTCAGGACCAGTACTGGGCTGAAAGATGCAGCACTGAGGTCTCTCCTGATAACAGGTGAGTAAATCAGAATTCGTATTTCGGCTGATTTTAGAGGAATATTTGTATGTTTCAAAAATCAACACTTAGAAACTTTTTCAGCAAAAAGCAGGCAATGATATCCTATGGAAGGAAATTCAAGTTACTGGTAAGTACGGTTAAAATTACTTTTGAGGATCAGTACTGGGCTGAAAGATGCAGCACTGAGGTCTCTCCTGATAACAGGTGAGTAAATCGGAATTCGTATTTCGGCTGATTTTAGAGGAATATTTTAAAGTTCCAAAACTCCACACTTAGAAGAATTTCCAAGTGAAACCAGTCAATGTTAGGCTATGAAGAAAATTCAAGTTACCGGTAAGTACGGTTAAAATTACTTTTCAGGACCAGTACTGGGCTGAAAGATGCAGCACTGAGGTCTCTCCTGATAACAGGTGAGTAAATCAGAATTCGTATTTCGGCTGATTTTAGAGGAATATTTGCACAATGGTGAAGGGAGGGGCGGGGCCTGAGGTGACATCTGTGCAAACGCGCCCCGTGGCGCGTTTTAAGTTGGGGGATTAAGTCCCCTTGAATCATGAGGGTCCCTACGGGCCAACTAGCCCACCAGGAACCTCCAGTATGCGCCAGGGGCTGCGTTGCAGAGACATGTACAGAGGCCACACCCCTTTTACACCTCTCTGCAACGCAGCTCTGTGGCGCTTTCTGGACGTACCTGTTGGGCTAGTTGGCCCCCAGGGACCCTCAGGATTGAAGAGGATTTAATTCCCCATCTTAAAACGCGCCACGGGGCCTGTTTGCACACATGTCCCCTGAAGCCCCGCCCCTCCCTTCACCACTGTGCAAACGCGCCCCGTGGCGCGTTTTAAGTCGGGGGATTAACTCCCTTGAATCCTGAGGGTCCCTGGGGTGCAACTAGCCCACCATATACCTCCAAAGCGCCATAGAGCTGCGTTGCAGAGAGGTGTAAAAGGGGCGTGGCCTCTGTACACCTCTCTGCAAGGCAGCTCCCTGGCGCATACTGGAGGTTCCTGGTGGGCTAGTTGGCCCCCAGGGACCCCCAGTATTCAAGGGGAATTCGCTTCCTCTGCAAACGCGCCAGGGGCGCGTTTGCAGAGTGGTGAAGGAAGGGGCGGGGCCTACGGGCCCGATCGTTTTTTTGTTTGTTTTTTCCCTGAAGGGGGCTGTGTGGCCCCCTTCCTTTTTCCTATTTTTAGGCCCTGGGGACCCCATCCCCCAGGGCCTTACCCCTTTTTTTTAAATTAAAATTTAAAAAAAAACGGGAAGGGGGCCGCGTGGCCCCCTTCCCTGGGCCTGTATTGGCCCCGGGACCCCATCCCCGGGGCATGGCCTCTTTTTTTTATTTGGAGGGGGCTGCCTGGCCCCCTCCTCAGGCCATTTAAGGCCCCGGGGACCCCATCCCCCGGGCCGGCCTTGCACTTTTTTTAATTTTTTTTTCCATTTTTTTACTTTGGGGAGGGGGGCTGCGTGGCCCCCCTCCGTGGCCACTTATGGCCCCGGGGACCCCATCCCCCGGGCCTGGCCTCTCGTTGGGGGCTGTGGGGGTCCCCAAGCCCCCCACAGTCCCGCCGGCTCCCCGTGTCCTACGGGAGCCGGCATTGCTTTACACATGGGGAGCTGCTAAGATGCAGCTCCCCATGTGGAAAGCAATCGGCTTTGGATATTGGAAGAGAGAGCAGGTTTCCCTGCTCTCTCTTCCAATATCCAAAGCAAGTTTGCAATGACAGGACGGGAGCCGCGAGGCTCCCGTCCTGTCATTGCAAACAGCAGTGTCCCGGGGGTAGGCACCCGGGACACTGCAGGAGCCGGCTCCTGGGGGTGGCGGTCCCCAGGGCCACCACAGGCTCCAGGAGGGGGCCGCGCGGCCCCCTCCCTACATTTTGAAAGCCCCGGGAGGTGGTGGTCCCCGGGGCTTGGGGTCCAAAACGGACCCCCATTTTAATTTTTCTTAGTGCCCCGGGGAGGTGGTGGTCTCGGGCGTGTGGGGGCTGGAGCCCCCCACACAGGTTTTTAATTTAAAAAAAGAAGCCCCGGGAGGTGGTGGTCCCGGGGCTGCGGGAGGGCTCAGAGCCCTCCCGCACCATTATACATAAAGCCCCGGGGGTGGTGGTCCCCGGGGCTTGGGGGCCCTTAGAGGCCCCCACACATAAAATTAACCCCCCCAGCATGCCCCCGGGACTTGGCCCACCCGGGGGCCACTGCTATCGAAGCGCGGGAGACCGCGCTTCGATTTTTTCCGGCAGGATTCGCGCTCCCTGAGCGCATCCTGCCGATTAAAAATTATTATTATTTTTTTCCCAGGGGGTCCTTGTGGGACCCCTGAGCAGACCTAGGGGGTCAGGGTGTTTCTACCCTGCCCCCTTTGTGTGCTTTGCGCACTTGTTTCTGTCCCTCGGTTCTACCGAGGGACAAATGGCTGCCAACACTTCCTGATTTGGAGTGTTGACAGCCAATTAGCATGCAGCTCGTGATCGGGAGGGTGCACGAATCCGACGCGGCCATAGATATATATGTACTTTTACTTTTGATTTTCTCAGCAACTACTGAACGGATTTACACCATTTAACAAAAGGGTTCTTTCTGAACCAAGAACTACCTCTTTGCCAAATTTGGTGTAATTCCGTTCAGCAGTTCGGGCTGTAGCCGTGTCTAAAGTTTCCTATGGAAAATTGCATGGGGAAAACGCGTTTTGGGACCCCCCTTTTTCTCGGCCCCCGCTTGACGAATCCCCCCGAGACTTTCAGGGTAGGAGCGGACCGGAGCGCCCCACAAAGTTTGAAGATTTTGCGAAGATACGTCAACCGGCAAGAGAGTTATTTCAAATAGAATGTCGCGGATTTCCTATGGATAATAGGTTGTAACTATAACTATCTACTGGCGACCGCCAGTAGATAATATATATATATATATATTCACTGAAAAAACCATAGGTTTTAGGGACAGTTATAGTTAGTTGGACATTGCACTCGTACAAAACCCGTGAAATTCCCCCGTTATAGTTAGTTCAGCTAACTATAACTCGCGCCCCCGCAATGCACTGCTGATGACGTCACATATTACATCACTCATGACATGGTCAGTGACATCACTGATGACATCACTGATGACATCTCAAATGACATCACTGATGACATCATCCAGTGACTGTGTGTTTCTGTAAAGTTTAAATATTTTTAAAATATATAGGAAAAGACGTATTGAAGAATGAGTGGGTGTGTAAGTGTCTGTATGGATGATTTAGTAGGTGCGTGACTGACTCTATAAGTGAGTGATTTAACGTATCTTACTGAATGCATGGGTTAGTGACTAAACTGGGTGTATGTCTGTATCCGTCTGTCTGTTGCTGTGTAAGTGGCTGCATGTGTTTGTGAATAGCTAAATGAGTGTCTATATGAGTTATTGAATGCTTGTCTGAGTATCTGTATGGGTGCCTGAGTGTTTGTGTGGGAGGGGTGTGTGCAACTCTGTGCATAGATGTGTGAGTGGGTGATTCACTGGGTGGATGGTTTCAAGAGTGCATCTGTGATAGACTGTATGGGTGGGTAAGTGTGTGTAAGAGTGTGTTAGTGAGTGAATGTATGTCCCAGTGGTACATGTGTGAGTAACTACATATGTGAAAGGCAGTATATATGTGTGTTGGAGTATATAAATAGCTATAAGCAAGAGTGAGTGATTGTGATAGTGGCTGTATGGATGATTGTGTGCTTGTATCAGTGATTGTATAAGAGCGTAACAATGTGCTACTATTTGTATGAGTAAGTGAGCTGGTGTGTGTATAACTGTATAGGTGAGTAAATGGCAGTGTGTTTAATTCTTTGCATGACTGACTAGGTGTGTGAGTATCTCTATGGATGAGTGGCGTTGTTTGAGTGTCTATATAGGAGTAAGAGTGCATATGATAGTCCTGTACTGAGTGACCGTAAGTATGAGTGACTGTACGGGTGAGTGAGTGGATGTGTGTGTGTAGACCTAAGAATCAGTGAGTGGGTATGTAGTTATTGGTGTTGGAGTGTCTATGGTTTTGCGAATGGCAGTCTGTAATTTAGAGTGGGTGTATCAAAGGTTATATTAGGGTGTGAGGAGGTGCATCAGATTATCACGTGGATGATGTCATCAGTGATGTCATTTGAGATGTCATCAGTGATGTCATCAGTGATGTCACTGACCATGTCATGAGTGATGTAATATGTGACGTCATCAGCAGTGCATTGTGGGCGCGAGTTATAGTTAGCTGAACTAACTATAACGGGGGAATTTCACGGGTTTTGTACGAGTGCAATGTCCAACTAACTATAACTGTCCCTAAAACCTATGGTTTTTTCAGTGAATTTCAAAGGTTTTTTAAATGCTAATTTGTAACTATAACGTGTCTGAAACCTATGGTTTTTTCAGTGAATTTCAAAGGTTTTTTAAATGCTAATTTGTAACTATAACGTGTCTGAAACCTATGGTTTTTTCAGTGAATTTCAAAGGTTTTTTAAATGCTAATTTCTAACTATAACGTGCCTGAAACCTACGGTTTTTTCAGTGAATTTCAAAGGTTTTGTAAATGACAATTTTTAAATGTATTAATTGTTATATTAATTTTTTTCATACTGATTTACTACATTTTTAGAAACATTTTTTTTTACATATTTTATTTTTAAATTACATTGTAATTACATTATACATTACATTACAAAAAATACTTTCTCAGAATGAATTACTTTAGTTTAAATACTTTGCAGATAGGCAATAGACTTTTAAGTACAGTAGTTACAGTTGTTGCAATGGGCAACACATTTTCAAACACAATGCAACATTCAGCTCAATGTGAATTTCTAGTTAAATGCAATTAGTTACTTTATGGATTACTTTTGTAACCACAGGACTGGATCCTAGATTCAGTCCTGGTACATCTCCTGTAAACAGTTGAGTGAAAGCGTTTTGGTTACAGTCGTGATTTTTAAGGAATATTATTGTATTTTAAAAGTTGACACTTTGAAACTTTTTCTCATAGAATCACCAATGTTATCCTATGGAAGGAAATTCACTTAGCAGGTAAAAACTGTTACCGTTACTTTTTCTTACTCAGTGTTGGATCCTGGATCCAGCACTGGTGCATCTCCTGTAAACAGTTGAAAGAATGCGTTTAAGTCATACTGTCGATTTTTAAGGAATATTTGTAGTTTGTGAAAATCAACACTTTGAAACTTTTTTGCTGAAAACCAGTCAATGTTAGCCTATGAAGGAAATTCAAGTTACCGGTAAGTACGGTTAAAATTACTTTTGAGGATCAGTACTGGGCTGAAACATGCAGCACTGAGGTCTCTCCTGATAACAGGTGAGTAAATCGGAATTCGTATTTCGGCTGATTTTAGAGGAATATTTTAAAGTTCCAAAACTCCACACTTAGAAGAATTTCCAAGTGAAACCAGTCAATGTTAGTCTATGAAGGAAATTCAAGTTACCGGTAAGTACGGTTAAAATTACTTTTCAGGATCAGTACTGGGCTGAAAGATGCAGCACTGAGGTCTCTCCTGATAACAGGTGAGTAAATCGGAATTCGTATTTCGGCTGATTTTAGAGGAATATTTTAAAGTGCCAAAACTCCACACTTAGAAGAATTTCCAAGTGAAACCAGTCAATGTTAGCCTATGAAGGAAATTCAAGTTACCGGTAAGTACGGTTAAAATTACTTTTCAGGACCAGTACTGGGCTGAAAGATGCAGCACTGAGGTCTCTCCTGATAACAGGTGAGTAAATCGGAATTCCTATTTCGGCTGATTTTAGAGGAATATTTGCACAATGGTGAAGGGAGGTGGCGGGGCCTGAGGTGACATCTTTGCAAACGCGCCCCGTGGCGCGTTTTAAGTTGGGGGATTAAGTCTCCTTGAATCCTGAGGGTCCCTAGGGGCCAACTAGACCACCAGGAACCTCCAATATGCGCCAGGGCTGCGTTGCAGAGACGTGTAGAGAGGCCACACCCCTTTTACACCTCTCAGCAACGCAGCTCTGTGGCGCATTCTGGATGTACCTGTTGGGCTAGTTGGCCCTCAGGGACCCTCAGGATTGAAGGGGATTTAATTCCCCATCTTAAAACGCGCCACGGGGCCTGTTTGCACACATGTCACCTGAAGCCCCGCCCATTCCCTTCACCACTGTGCAAACGCGCCCCGTGGCACGTTTTAAGTTGAGGGATTAAGTCCCCTTGAATCCTGAGGGTCCCCGGAGTCCAACTAGCCCACCATATACCTCCAAAAAGCGCCACAGAGCTGCGTTGCAGAGAGGTGTAAAAGGGGCGTGGCCTCTGTACACCTCTCTGCAAGGCAGCTCCCTGGCGCATACTGGAGGTACCTGGTGGGCTAGTTGGCCCCCAGGGACCCCCAGTATTCAAGGGGAATTCGCCTTCTCTGCAAACGCGCCAGGGGGCACGTTTGCAGAGTGGTGAAGGAAGGGGCGGGGCCTGCGGGCCCGATCGTTTTTTTTTTTTTTGTTTTTTTCTCTCTGAAGGGGGGCTGTGTGGCCCCCTTCCTTTTTTCTTTTTTGGGCCCTGGGGACCCCATCCCCCAGGGCCTTATACCTTTTTTAATTTACCTTTAAAAAAAAAACGGGAAGGGGGCCGCGTGGCCCCCTTCCCTGGGCCTGTATTGGCCCCGGGGACCCCATCCCCCGGGGCATGGCCTCTATATTTATTTTTTTGAGGGGGGCAGCGTGGCCCCCCTCCTCTGGCCATTTTAAGGCCCCGGGGACCCCATCTCCCGGGGCCGGCCTTTCCATTTTTTTTTATTTTTTATTTTTCCTCTTTTTTGGGGAGGGGGGCCGCGTGGCCCCCCTCCCCCCCATCCCCCGGGGCTGGCCCTCTCCGTTGGGGACTGTGGGGGGGTCCCCAATCCCCCCATAGTCCCGCCGGCTCCCCACGTCCCTTGGGAGCCGGCATTGCTGTTCCACATGGGGAGCAGCTGACATGCTGCTCCCCATGTGGAAAAGCAATCGCTTTAGATATTGGAAGAGAGAGCAGGTTTCCCTGCTCTCTCTTCCAATATCCAAGCAGTTTGCTATGGCAGGACGGGAGCCGCGAGGCTCCCGTCCTGCCATAGCAAACTACAGTGTCCCGGGGTAGGCACCCCGGGACACTGCAGGAGCCGGCCCTGGGGGTGGTGGTCCCCAGGGCCATCAAGGGCTTCCAGGAGGGGGCCGCGCGGCCCCCTCCCATTCAGTACACAGCCCGGGGAGGTGGTGGTCCCCGGGCTCCTGGGGTCCGTAACGGACCCCCATATTAAAATGTTTAGTGCCCCGGGGAGGTGGTGGTCCTCGGGCGTGTGGGGGCTGGAGCCCCCCACACAGGTTTAATAATTTATTTAAAAAGCCCCGGGGAGGTGGTGGTCCTCGGGGCTGCGGGAGGGCTCAGAGCCCTCCCGCACCATTTTTTAAAAAGCCCCGGGGGGTGGCGGTCCCCGGGGCTTGGGGGCCCTTGAGGCCCCCACACATTAAATTATCCCCCCACCATGCCCCCGGGACTTGGGCCACCCGGGGGCCAATTAACATCGAAGCGCGGGAGACCGCGCTTCGATTTTTCTCCGGCAGGATACGCGCACCCTGAGCGCATCCTGCCGATTTTTAAAAAAAATTTTTTTTTTTTGCCCAGGGGTCCTTGTGGGACCCCTGAGCAAACCTAGGGGGTCAGGGTGTTTCTACCCTGCCCCCTTTGTGCGCTTTGCGCACTTGTTTCTGTCCCTCGGTTCTACCGAGGGACATAATGGCTGCCAACATTTCCTGAATCGGAATGTTGACAGCCAGCTGACAGCCAATTAACATGCAGCTCGTGATCGGGACGGTGCGCGCAGGGTGCGCTCAGGGTGCGCGAATCCTCCGTGCCCATAGATATATATGTACTTTTACTTTTTGATTTTCTCAGCAACTACTGAACGGATTTACACCATTTAACAAAAGGGTTCTTTCTGAACCAAGAACTACCTCTTTGCCAAATTTGGTGTAATTCCGTTCAGCAGTTCGGGCTGTAGCCGTGTCTAAAGTTTCCTATGGGAAAATGCATGGGGAAAACGCGTTTTGGGACCCCCTTTTTCTCGGCCCCCGCTTGACGTATCACCCCGAGACTTTCAGGGTAGGAGTGGACCGGAGCGCCCACGAAGTTTGAAAATTTCGCGAAGATACGTCAACCGGCAAGAGAGTTATTTCAAATAGAATGTCGCGGATTTCCTATGGATAATAGGTTGTAACTATAACTATCTACTGGCGACCGCCAGTAGATAATATATATATATATATATATATTAATATATATATATATATATATATATATATATTCACTGAATAAACCATAGGTTTGAGGGGCGTTATAGTTAGTTGGACATTTCACTCGTACAAAACCATAGAAATTCCCCCGTTATAGTTAGTTCAGCTAACTATAACTCGCGCGCCCGCAATGCACTGCTGATCACGTCACATATTACATCACTCATGACATGGTCAGTGACATCACTCATGACATCACTGATGACATCTCAAATGACATCACTGATGACATCACTGATGACATCATCCTTGTGATAGAGTGGCAGACCTCCTCTCACTCTAATATAACCTTTGATACACACACTCAAAAATACAAACTAACATTTTCAAAACAATGGACATACCAATACCAGTTACAACACACCTATTCAGTAATTCCAAGATCTACACACACATCCACTCATTCACCAACAGTCCCTATACAGTCACTCATACATGTACTCACTCATCATATGTACTCATACACCTATACATCCTGTTACACACCGCCACTCATCCATAGAGTTACTCACACACATAGTCACACATGCAAACAAAGTATCAAACATCCATTTACTTGCATATACAGTTATACACACACTACCACACTTACTTCTACAGAAACTTACACATACTTACTCTCTTAAACAATCACTTATAGAAACACCTACTTATTTGTACAGGAACTCTTCCAATCTCTCACTCTCACATATACTCACTTATATACACCAATACTCACATATACTAGTTTAAAACATATGTAGTTACTCATAAAGACACTATTGAGACAGTCATTCACTCACTAACACACCCATACACATACTCATCCACCTATACAGTCCTGCACACATGCTGTCTTCAACACATACAAACAGTGAGTCACTCATTCATGCATCTATGCACTAAGTAATACCCCCACCGAACCATACAGACACTCAGACACTCATACTGATACTCAAAAACCAACTAATAACCCATATAGACACTCATGTAGCTACTCACCAACCCATGCAGCCACTTATACACAAAGTGAGAGACTGATACAGATATTTTCATATTTAAACATTACTCACTAACCCATGTATTCACTAAGATACACTTAGTCAGTTATACAATCAATTTTACAAAAAAATCATCCATTTAGACACTTATATACCCATTTATTCTTCCATCGACCTTGAGATATACATATATAAAACATATTTAATTTTCAGAAAAACACACATTCACTGGATGATGTCATCAGTGATGTCATCAGTGATGTCATTTGAGATGTCATCAGTGATGTCATGAGTGATATCACTGACCATGTCATGAGTGATGTAATATGTGACGTCATCAGCAGTGCATTGTGGAGCGCACGAGTTATAGTTAGCTGAACTAACTATAACGGGGGAATTTCTATGGTTTTGTACGAGTGAAAAGTCCAACTAACTATAACGCCCCTCAAACCTATGGTTTTTTCAGTGAATTTCTAAGGTTTTTTAAATGCTAATTTCTAACTATAACGTGCCTGAAACCTATGGTTTTTTCAGTGAATTTCTAAGGTTTTTAAATGCTAATTTCTAACTATAACGTGCCTGAAACCTATGGTTTTTTCAGTGAATATATATATATTTATTATACTATGTATACATGTATAAATGTCTCGGTCCCCTGTTTGCCTCGGTGGCACGGAAAAAATGGGTGGAACTGACGTCAGCACGCCGACGAGGTCCTCTTATGGCTCCGATGACGTCATACGGTGTCGCGAGCCGTGCTATTATGACGTCCTCGTTGACGTGGGAGAGCTAGGAAAGAATTTCCGTGGAATGCTGGTGCAGGGGATATTCACCTAAGTGTTCAGGCTAGTACTTTGGGAACAACTGTTTATGTTGTCACTCCAGAAACCGAAACCAGTGATCCGAGGGCAGAGGCCCTGCAGATGGCACATGAGGTGGGGTGCCCAGTCGTGTGCACCGGCGGGGCAGCGAAGTGACAAGCACCACAACCCACAAAAAAGGTAACGAGGGCACTGAATAACACAGAATCTTCTCTTTGTATCTGGCAGGAACAACGAAGTTAAAATGCCCTAGTACCAAAATGTAGAATTAGTGCTACAACGGTCTTCAAGAGGACCTGCAATGCCGCTTCTGCCTCCTGTACCCTGGAGGCGGCACATGGGTCACGCGGTACGGTCATACTGCGGTGGGACGCACACTCGTTGACCTCTCATGGCACTGCTCCACACTTCAGGGAGGACGCTTTCCATTAGCTATGTTTTCTGATGACATGTCGCGCCGGCCCCGTCCAACAACAGAACTCCTTTAGATCCAAACAGACTCTGCCACTCTCTCACTGGAAGTGAAACCAGGCCACGCGGACACTTTCACAATACAACAGCCGGGAATGCACTTTTTGGTAAAAAAAACACATTCCTTCCTCCTAATTAATCAAATAAACGTCTCACTGAAGAACAGGGGCCAAATTCGATCGGTAAACAGCCGTTACAACGACTTTTTTACTTTGCGATACCATTACAACGCATGCATTACCACGCATGCGTTGTACATCACGAAGTCATTACTACGCATTTTTAGAACGCATGGTCATTTACCACGCATGCCTTTACAACGAATTTTGTTGTAAAGGTATGTATGGTAAATGACCATGCGTTCTAAAAACATGTAGACGATCCATGTCGTTGTAATGAAACAGAGGCTGTTCCGTTTCCTCACAACGAAGTGCACCGCCCCTCAGAGACGACGTGAAGCAGGAACCACGAGGAGAGAGGAACCACGAGGAGTGAGAGGAAAGGGGGATTGGGCATGGGGTGGGGTTTCTTTTCTAGGGTTTAGGGTAGTGCAGTGGTGTTTGGGTGGTGTAGGGGTCGTGCTGGGGTAGTGTTTTAGATTTTAGGGTAGTGCAGTGGTGTTTGGGTAGTGTAGGGGGTCGTGCTGGGGGTAGTGTTTTAGGGTTTAGGGTAGTGCAGTAGTGTAGGGGGTCGTGCTGGGGGTAGTGTTTTAGGGTTTAGGGTAGTGCAGTGGTGTATGGGTAGTGTAGGGGGTCATGCTGGGGTAGTGTTTTAGGGTTTAGGGTAGTGCAGTGGTGTTTGAGTAGTGTAGGGGGTCATGCTGGTGGTAGTGTTTTAGGGTTTAGGGTAGTGCAGTGGTGTTTGTGTAGTGTAGGGGGTCATGCTGGGGGTAGTGTTTTATGGTTTAGGGTAGTGCAGTGGTGTTTGGGTAGTGTAGGGAGTCGTGCTGGGGGTAAATTTAGGGTTTAGGGTAGTGCAGTGGTGTTTGGGTAGTGTAGGGAGTCGTGCTGGGGTAGTGTTTTAGGGTTTAGGGTAGTGCAGTGGTGTTTGTGTAGTATAGGGGGTTGTGCTGGGGGTAGTGTTTTAGAGTTTATGTTAGTGCAGTGGTGTTTGGGTAGTGTAGGGGGTAGTGCTGGGGTAGTGTTTTAGGGTTTAGGGTAGTGCAGTGGTGTTTGTGTAGTGTAGGGGGTAGTGCTGGGGGTAGTGTTTTAGGGTTTAGGGTAGTGCAGTGGTGTTTGGGTAGTGTAGGGGTTCATGCTGGGGGTAGTGTTTTAGGGTTTAGGGTATGGCAGTGGTGTTTGGGTAGTGTAGGGGTCGTGCTGGGGCTCGATTTAGGGTTTAGGGTAGTGCAGTGGTGTTTGTGTTGTGAGGGGGTCGTGCTGGGGGTAGTGTTTTAGGTTTAGAGTAATGCAGTGGTGTTTGTATAGTGTAGGGGGTTTAGGGTAGTGCAGTGGTGTTTGTGTAGTGTAGGGGGTCATGCTGGGGGTAGTGTTTTAGGGTTTAGGGTAGTGCAGTGGTGTTTGTGTAGTGTAGGGGGTAGTGTTTTAGGGTTTAGGGTAGTGCAATGGTGTTTGTGTAGTTTAGGGGGTCATGCTGTGGGTAGTGTTTTAGGGTTTAGGGTAGTGCAGTTGTGTTTGTGTAGTGTAGGTGGTCGTGTTTTAGGGTATAGGGTAGTGCAGTGGTGTTTGGGTAGTGTAGGGGGTCATGCTGGGGTTAGTGTTTTAGGGTTTAGGGTAGTGCAGTGGTGTTTGGGTAGTGTAGGGGGTCGTGCTGGGGGTAGTGTTTTAGGGTTTAGGGTAGTCCAGTGGTGTTTGTGTAGTGTAGGGAGTCGTGCTGGGGGTAGTGTTTTAGGGTTTAGGGTAGTGCAGTGGTGTTTGGGTAGTGTAGGGGGTCGTGCTGGGGGTAGTGTTTTAGGGTTTAAGGCAGTGCAGTGGTGTTTGTGTAGTGAAGGGGTCGTGCTGGGGGTAGTGTTTTAGGGTTTAGGGTAGTGCAGTGGTGTTTGTGTAGTGTAGGGGGTTGTGCTGTGGGTAGATTTAGGTTTAGGGTAGTGCAGTGGTGTTTGGGTAGTGTAGGGAGTCGTGCTGGTGGTAGTGTTTTAGGGTTTAGGGTAGTGCAGTTATGTTTGGGTAGTGTAGGGTGTCGTGCTGGGGGTAGTGTTTTAGGGTTTAGGGTAGTGAAGTGGTGTTTGGGTAGTGGAGTGGGTAGTGTTTTAGGGTTTAGGGTAGTGCGCCCAACCAGCCACAATATCCGTGGACAAAGGGGATCCTGACTCTTGGAACGCTCCGTCAATTGAATAATTTGGGTCAAGGACCCTACCACGTCCAAGACCCATCAATTCCTTTCTTGGGATCCCTCATATACTTGGAGAAAAAGGTACATAGTTTCTCATCAATTTCAGGCGTGTGTGCCACCTTCCCCTTCAGTGAGGGCCTGGGGCATTCTCCCTCATCCTATTCCTGACCTCCCTTTCAAGGGGTTGATGGATTTTCCCCACCACATACTCTGCCACTTTGGTGTCAGGTGTCCACTCCGCTGACCTAGGATGGTACATTTGGGTAGGCTCGAACATGTCCGAGTGGACCCCGTCCCCAACCGGGGACTGAGAGGAGTGGGACTCTGGACGCCAGGGACGCCCCGAGTCCTTATCCTCATCGGAGGAGAAATCGTCCTCCGATACGCCCTCTCCCTCTAAGGGAAACCCGCCATCGGGGTCTACAATAGTGGTGACATTGTTGCAATTTTCTCCGGGCCCCTCCAACTTCCCGGCAGGGTGCATGTTTTAGCGTTCGCGCACTCTTGAGGAAGGTCTCCATAAGTTTATCAAATCCTTCCAAGTGCCCCGCGTTATGCTTAACGGCCCTTTTATTCCCCATCTGGGAGCTACTGGGACCCGCCACCACCAGATCTGGGTCACTGAACACCCCAGGGATGCTTTTCGCCAGCTTATCAACCTGATCCCTAAGAGGAGCCAGTGCCCTAGAAATAGCCAGAGAGAGGGCTTGGTCCACTGCTGGAGGGAGAAGTTGGGGGCCATTCCTCCTCCACTTCCTGGTAGGAGGAGTAAAAATGGTCTTCTGGAGAAGACATGATAGCAGAGGGTGTGAGCACAGAACAAATGCCCTTAAAATCCTTAAGGCAGCCCCCTCGCCAGTGCTCCAACACCTGGGCTTTCCCCGAAGCTGTTATAAGAATAGACTGAGGCGCAATATCAATTACCACCACCAGGTGGCACTGGTCACTAACATGGCCGTGTGGGGAAATCACCACGTAGCGGTGTCATAATTAGGCGAGGGTTGGTCGGGAATCAAGCGGACACTAAAAGAGTGACCGGATTCCCAAATGCGTGTAAAGACCAGCGGGAGCGCTCGGCGGAGCTGCCTCGCTCGGACCAGACGCGCCTGACAGGATCTCACCGTGCGCAGAGCACACAGCGGGAGAAACTGCGAGAGGGAGAACGCACTCGGGCAAGAGCCTGCTGCGCAGGGAATATGAAACAATACCAAGGCAATAATGCTAATAACGTGCACAAGAAACCGCTATACAAACAGCAACAACGTCAGATTAAGCCAAGAATGTAAGGAATGCACTTAACTGACGAGCAGTGAAGAAAGAGGAAGCGGAAGGGACGTCACGATATTATATACGATGGACTGTGATTTGATTGGACTATAGTTGCCTTGGAGACTACCCCCCTAATGGTTCATGGGTTGTGTAGTCTTTTGTTTAATGATTGTTGTGTTACGTTTTCTTTGAACTGCTATGCAAATAAAGTGAGGAAAGATATGCATAATCCTCGCCTCCGTCCTGCCATAGAATTCATTAAACTTTATTTGATCTGATTTAGAAACTTAGATCATAAAAGTGTGCATAAAAACAGTAAATCCTCTTTCCTAATACAATACAGTGAGAATTAATTAAAACCAGTAGGTAAAAACGGGTGCTACAAAGCCCGGTTCAGAGCAACTTCAGGTTAACAGAATCGTAAAGGTCAATGTTTCGCAAGATCAATCTCATGTACTTCGTGCAAAATACGCAATAAGGGGTCCAAGTAAGATATAACGCTCCAATACCTGACCAGTTTGCACTATATAAAACTGCAGAAAAACTAAAAATAAAAAGTGTTTTGCACACTTCTGTCATTGGGCTAAATGTGGGCTACATCTGGGTGATATTTGTGCTACATTTGGGCTCTTTTTTCTCTGGTGGCCATCTTGGGAGACTTATTTGTTATGAAGTTTCCTAATTTCGTCATTTACTGCAGTCTCCTCAGTAGGAAATGCTTTCAGTTTTTTACTTTGATTCCATCAAGAAGGCATTCAGATGTGTCACACATTTGCCATAAATTCAGAATGTTAGCACTCTAGTTGTTCCTTAGATCACTGTAGTAAAGATACTGCTCACCAGGGAGTTAACTGGAAGTCTACTGCTGGTATTGAAAGTGATTGTTTCAGTCTGCATGTCAGAATTTTATAATGAAATAGAAGAGGATTTGAGATCTCACCTAAAACATGCCCTAAATTTTCTTTCTGCAGCACTAACCATAATTTCTATGGCAAAATGAACCCCCTCATTTTGTTCCTTTTTAAATTAAATGTTTTAAGTGTTACCAGTTTATTCCAATCAAGATGGCTTCAGGTGTGCCATACTTTTGTCATAAGTAAGGCTGTTAGCACTCTAGTTGTTCTTTAAAACACTCTGGGAAGCTGCAGTAGAACACAAAGGCATCAACTGACAGGCTTCTCCTGTTGAAATATAACAGGAAGATATTTGAGATCTCACTTAAAACATGTCCTAATTTTTCTTTCTACAACACTAACCATAATTTCTATGGCAAAATGAACCCCCTCATTTTGTTCCTTTTTAAATTAAATGTTTTAAGTGTTACCAGTTTATTCCAATCAAGATGGCTTCAGGTGTGCCATACTTTTGTCATAAGTAAGACTGTTAGCGCTCTAGTTGTTCTTTAGAACAGTCTGGGAAGCTGCAGTAGAACACAAAGGCATCAACTGACAGGCTGCTCCTGTTGAAATATAACAGGAAGATATTTGAGATCTCACTTAAAACATGTCCTAATTTTTCTTTCTACAGCACTAACCATAATTTCTATGACAAAATGAACCCCCTCATTTTGTTCCTTTTTAAATTAAATGTTTTAAGAGTTACCAGTTTATTCCAATCAAGATGGCTTCAGGTGTGCCATAATTTTGTCATAAGTAAGACTGTTAGCGCTCTAGTTGTTCTTTAGAACACTCTGGGAAGCTGCAGTAGAACACAAAGGCATCAACTGACAGGCTGCTCCTGTTGAAATATAACAGGAAGATATTTGAGATCACACTTGAAACATATCCTAATTTTTCTTTCTACAGCACTAACCATAATTTCTATGACAAAATGAACCCCATCATGTTGTTCCTTTTTAAATTAAATGTTTTAAGTGTTACTAGTTTATTCCAATCAAGATGGCTTCAGGTGTGCCATACTTTTGTCATAAGTAAGGCTGTTAGCACTCTAGTTGTTCTTTAGAACACTCTGGGAAGCTGCAGTAGAACACAAAGGAATCAACTGACAGTCTCTGCCCTTGTTGGATGTACATGTTTTACTGAGAATGTCAGACTTCATTCTCACATGTTTGAGAAAGATAATGTGAATTTACAGAAAATATGCTCTCATTTTAGCTTCTGGAGCACCTTCCAAAACTGTATGGGACAAGCATGTGAAAATAGTTTTCTCTCAAACATGATTCATGATATCCCAGCAGAAGGTTTTTCACAGGGTAAAATCACCTTAGAACACACCACAATTCCTGAAATTAGTATGGTACCATCAACAAATGAATTCTAATGTAACTAAAGTCTGTTATCACCCTTTATAGTTCTCCTTTGGTAACCCTCAAAATCTTCGATTCACTACAATGCATTTCAATGGGGTACTATCATTTATATTGGTCCCAAGATGGCTGCCAGCATGAAGTGCTGACAGCCAATCAGATCTCACGATGACATGTGTGGTTAGGCTCCGCCCAGATATATATGTGTTTTTACTTTTTATTTTCTCAGGAACTACTGAACGGATTTACACCATTTAACAAAAGGGTTCTTTCTGAACCAAGAACTACCTCTTTGCCAAATTTGGTGTAATTCCGTTCAGCAGTTCGAGCTGTAGCCTTGCATAAAGTTTCCTATGGGAAATTGATTTTCTGACTCTTATTTTTTGAATTTCTCCGCAACTACTGAACGGATTTACACCATTTAAAAAAAGGTCGCTTTCTGAACCAAGCGCTACCTTTTTGCCAAATTTGGTGTAATTCCGTTCAGCAGTTCGGGCTGTAGCCGTGTCTAAAATTTCCTATGGGAATTAACATGGAGAAAACACGTTTTGGGTCCCCCCTTTTTTCTCGGCCCCTGCTTGCTGAATCATCCCGAAACTTTCAAGATAGGAGCGGACCGGAGCGCCCCACGAGTTTTGAAAATTTTGCGAAGATTCGTCAACCGGCGCCAAAGTTATTTCAAATAGAATGTTGTGAATTTCCTATGGAAAATAGGTCCTAACTATAACTATCTACTGGTCTCAGTGGAGAGGCTAGTTCCTCCCTACATACTGCTACGCATGCTTATCACCCTGTGGTGGTGTGTTAGTGGAGAGGTTAGTCCCTCCTCACATCCTACTGCATACACCCAATGCCCTGGGGAAACCTGTCAGAAGAGAGACCAGTCCCTCTACGCACCCTTCTATGTACACCCATCATCCCAAAGAGAGGTCTCAGTGGAGAGGCTAGTCTTTCTCCACACCCTACTACACATGCCTGTCATCCTAGTGAGAGGTTTCACTGTAGAGGCCAGTTCCTCACCACACCTTACAACACACACCGCTCATCCAAGAGAGGGGTCTCAGTGGAGAGGCCAGCTCCTCCCCACACCCTACTATGCACAGCCATCTTCCAAGAGAGAGGTCTGACATAAAAGGCCACTCCCTCTCTACACCCTACTATGCACACCTATAGCCTTGGGGAGAGGTCTCAGTGGAGAGGATAGTGTCTCCCCACATCATACTATGGTCACCTGCCATCCAAGAGAGGGGATCTCAGTGGAGAGGTCAGTCCCTCCCCACACCCTACTATGCACAACCGTCGCCCAAGAGAGAGGTCTCACGTAAAAGGCACTCCTCTCTACAGCCTACTAAATTTAATTGTAAATATGTGAAATGGCGCTACGACCCCGGAGTGTCAAAAAGGGATGCTCCGGTCGCGAAAGGGGCTTGTAAATATTCCCCTGTGTTCACCAGGTACTAACTTATGTACATGTGCTTCTTTTGCTTCAGAAGATAGGCTATCTGTAACGTTTTCACCAGAGTACAAAGGCTGCAGGTAGTATCATCTTTAGCTCCTTCAGACGTTGGTTATTTTAAGCGAATAGTGTCTTTTTTGACAAGTGTTGCAAAGAGAGCACACTGTTCGTAGGAGATACTTTGTAGTTCTGTATGGTGTATTTCTCATGAGAGTTTCACTGTCTGCAAACAGTGTGGTACAGAGTACACTCTCTCAATAGAGTAAACACTGTTTACAGTACCCACTTTCTACTCATATCAACTTCATTTCTCAGTGTAGGTTTGGCGACTGTGAGGCATTTGATACAAATAAAAGCTCTCTGTAGTACTGCATTCATTTTGGAACAGAAGTTGAGTATCTAGAGTAACCTGCCTTCCTCTGAACAGTTATATACATTTTGAACACTGTGCAATGAGGGTTTCCCATATATCTGTGGTTGATTGCTAATGTCAACTATGTTACCCGTGAAGTGTATGGTATAGGGCCATTGTTGCTCAAAACACATGCTTGCTAGACCTAATGGAGTTGTGTCTGTAGTGGCATTAATGATGCTTCATATTATTCTGAGCTATTTTGCACTTAGTTTCAGGCCTCTAATGCCATGCTAGTTTATAGAGCAATGTGTACAAAAGAAAATTGAATTATGTCATCAGTGATGCCATCATTGATGTCATCAATGATGCCATTTGAGATGTCATCAGTGATGTAATATATGATGCCATTGAACATTTCATGAGTGATATAAAATGTGAGGTCATAAGCAGTGCATAGTGGGAGCGTAAGTATATATATGTGATTTTACTGGTCAGGCGATGTTCCCGTTTCATGGAACAAAATGCATTGGCAGAGATCCTGAATTGCGAATTTTCTTGTAAAGATATGCAAAAAAGCATCATTGTGCCTTAAAAGCTATGTTGGACTACAATGAGTGCATTTTGCTGTAACAAACCAAACAGTCTTTTAGAAATTGGGTCTCTAGTTGGCCGAGGTATGCACCTTCTTCAAGTAGAGACCACAATCCTAGTCAGGGTAAGCTAGATACACACTTTAAATTAACCTGTGCTCACCCGCTGGTAGCTTGGCACAGAGCAGGCAGCCTTAACTTAATCGGCAATGTGTAAAGTATTTGTGTAAAACACACAATAACACAATGAATACACCACAAAAAGACTCCACACAGGTTCAGAAAAATAGAGAATATTTACCTGAGTAAATCAAAACCAAAATGACAAAAATCAAATCAGTTGAACTTGAGATATGAATTTTTAAAGAATAAATGCAAAAACAACGCTTTGAAGTCAATAGTGTTTAAAGGTTACTTGAGGTCGCACGGAACGGGGGTAGATCCGAAAGTTCAGGCCAACCACAATGGAGGGCAGGCCGGCTACGAGACTCACACAGGTCCTGCTGAAGATGAGAAGAGGATGTGGCTTAACTGCTAGAGTGGCCAAATTTGAAGCTGAGAAACTGAGTTTGAGGCTCAAGCATCCTGTGATTCTGGGCAAATCACTTAATCGCCCTGTGCCTAAAAATGAATGTGTTCATCTGTAATGCAACTGGTGCTCATGTAAAGCACTACCTACATTTTGAAAGCCCCGGGGAGGTGGTGGTCCCCGGGGCTTGGGGGTCCAAAACGGACCCCCATTTTAATTTTTCTTAGTGCCCCGGGGAGGTGGTGGTCTCGGGGCGTGTGGGGCTGGAGCCCCCACACAGGTTTTTAATTTAAAAAAAGAAGCCCCTGGGAGGTGGTGGTCTCGGGGCTGCGGGAGGGCTCAGAGCCCTCCCGCACCATTATACATAAAGCCCCGGGGGTGGTGGTCCCCGGGCTTGGGGCCCTTAGAGGCCCCCACACATAAAATTAACCCCCCAGCATGCCCCCGGGACTTGGCCCACCCGGGGGCCAATTAACATCGAAGCGCGGGAGACCGCGCTTTGATTTTTTTTTTTTCCTGCAGGATTCGCGCTCCCTGAGCGCATCCTGCCGATTTAAAATTTTTTTTTTTTTCCCAGGGGGTCCTTGTGGGACCCCCTGAGCAGACCTAGGGGGTCAGGGTGTTTCTACCCTGCCCCCTTTGTGCGCTTTGCGCACTTGTTTCTGTCCCTCGGTTCTACCGAGGGATAAAATGGCTGCCAACACTTCCTGATTTGGAGTGTTGACAGCCAATTAGCATGCAGCTCGTGATCGGGAGGGTGCACGAATCCGACGCGGCCATAGATATATATGTACTTTTACTTTTGATTTTCTCAGCAACTACTGAACGGATTTACACCATTTAACAAAAGGGTTCTTTCTGAACCAAGAACTACCTCTTTGCCAAATTTGGTGTAATTCCGTTCAGCAGTTCGGGCTGTAGCCGTGTCTAAAGTTTCCTATGGAAAATTGCATGGGGAAAACGAGTTTAGGGACCCCCCTTTTTCTCGGCCCCCGCTTGACGAATCCCCCGAGACTTTCAGGGTAGGAGCGGACCGGAGCGCCCCACAAAGTTTGAAAATTTTGCGAAGATACGTCAACCGGCAAGAGAGTTATTTCAAATAGAATGTCGCGGATTTCCTATGGATAATAGGTTGTAACTATAACTATCTACTGGCGACCGCCAGTAGATATATATATATATATATATATATATATATATATATATATATATATATATATATATATATATTAATATATATATATATATATATATATATATTCACTGAATAAACCATAGGTTTGAGGGGCGTTATAGTTAGTTGGACATTTCACTCGTACAAAACCATAGAAATTCCCCCGTTATAGTTAGTTCAGCTAACTATAACTCGCGCGCCCGCAATGCACTGCTGATGACGTCACATATTACATCACTCATGACATGGTCAGTGACATCACTCATGACATCACTGATGACATCTCAAATGACATCACTGATGACACCACTGATGACATCACTGATGACATCATCCTCGTGATAGAGTGGCAGACCTCCTCTCACTCTAATATAACCTTTGATACACACACTCAAAAATACAAACTAACATTTTCAAAACAATGGACATACCAATACCAGTTACAACACACCTATTCAGTAATTCCAAGATCTACACACACATCCACTCATTCACCAACAGTCCCTATACAGTCACTCATACATGTACTCACTCATCATATGTACTCATACACCTATACATCCTGTTACACACCGCCACTCATCCATAGAGTTACTCACACACATAGTCACACATGCAAACAAAGTATCAAACATCCATTTACTTGCATATACAGTTATACACACACTACCACACTTACTTCTACAGAAACTTACACATACTTACTCTCTTAAACAATCACTTATAGAAACACCTACTTATTTGTACAGGAACTCTTCCAATCTCTCACTCTCACATATACTCACTTATATACACCAATACTCACATATACTAGTTTAAAACATATGTAGTTACTCATAAAGACACTATTGAGACAGTCATTCACTCACTAACACACCCATACACATACTCATCCACCTATACAGTCCTGCACACATGCTGTCTTCAACACATACAAACAGTGAGTCACTCATTCATGCATCTATGCACTAAGTAATACCCCCACCGAACCATACAGACACTCAGACACTCATACTGATACTCAAAAACCAACTAATAACCCATATAGACACTCATGTAGCTACTCACCAACCCATGCAGCCACTTATACACAAAGTGAGAGACTGATACAGATATTTTCATATTTAAACATTACTCACTAACCCATGTATTCACTAAGATACACTTAGTCAGTTATACAATCAATTTTACAAAAAAAATCATCCATTTAGACACTTATATACCCATTTATTCTTCCATCGACCTTGAGATATACATATATAAAACATATTTAATTTTCAGAAAAACACACATTCACTGGATGATGTCATCAGTGATGTCATCAGTGATGTCATTTGAGATGTCATCAGTGATGTCATGAGTGATATCACTGACCATGTCATGAGTGATGTAATATGTGACGTCATCAGCAGTGCATTGCGGGCGCACGAGTTATAGTTAGCTGAACTAACTATAACGGGGAATTTCTATGGTTTTGTACGAGTGAAAAGTCCAACTAACTATAACGCCCCTCAAACCTATGGTTTTTTCAGTGAATTTCTAAGGTTTTTTAAATGCTAATTTCTAACTATAACGTGCCTGAAACCTATGGTTTTTTCAGTGAATTTCTAAGGTTTTTTAAATGCTAATTTCTAACTATAACGTGCCTGAAACCTATGGTTTTTTCAGTGAATATATATATATTTATTATACTATGTATACATGTATAAATGTCTCGGTCCCCTGTTTGCCTCGGTGGCACGGAAAAAATGGGTGGAACTGACGTCAGCACGCCGACGAGGTCCTCTTATGGCTCCGATGACGTCATACGGTGTCGCGAGCCGAGCCGTGCTATTATGACGTCCTCGTTGACGTGGGAGAGCTAGGAAAGAATTTCCGTGGAATGCTGGTGCAGGGGATATTCACCTAAGTGTTCAGGCTAGTACTTTGGGAACAACTGTTTATGTTGTCACTCCAGAAACCGAAACCAGTGATCCGAGGGCAGAGGCCCTGCAGATGGCACATGAGGTGGGGTGCCCAGTCGTGTGCACCGGCGGGGCAGCGAAGTGACAAGCACCACAACCCACAAAAAAGGTAACGAGGGCACTGAATAACACAGAATCTTCTCTTTGTATCTGGCAGGAACAACGAAGTTAAAATGCCCTAGTACCAAAATGTAGAATTAGTGCTACAACGGTCTTCAAGAGGACCTGCAATGCCGCTTCTGCCTCCTGTACCCTGGAGGCGGCACATGGGTCACGCGGTACGGTCATACTGCGGTGGGACGCACACTCGTTGACCTCTCATGGCACTGCTCCACACTTCAGGGAGGACGCTTTCCATTAGCTATGTTTTCTGATGACATGTCGCGCCGGCCCCGTCCAACAACAGAACTCCTTTAGATCCAAACAGACTCTGCCACTCTCTCACCGGAAGTGAAACCAGGCCACGCGGACACTTTCACAATATAACAGCCGGGAATGCACTTTTGGTAAAAACACATTCCTTCCTCCTAATTAATCAAATAAACGTCTCACTGAAGAACAGGGGCCAGCTTCGATCGGTAAACAGCCGTTACAACGACTTTTTACTTTGCGATACCATTACAACGCATGCATTACCACGCATGCGTTGTACATCACGAAGTCATTACTACGCATTTTTTTAGAACGCATGGTCATTTACCACGCATGCCTTTACAACGAATTTTGTTGTAAAGGTATGTATGGTAAATGACCATGCGTTCTAAAAAACATGTAGACGATCCATGTCGTTGTAATGAAACAGAGGCTGTTCCGTTTCCTCACAACGAAGTGCACCGCCCCTCAGAGACGACGTGAAGCAGGAACCACGAGGAGAGAGGAACCACGAGGAGTGAGAGGAAAGGGGGATTGGGCATGGGGTGGGGGTTTCTTTTCTAGGGTTTAGGGTAGTGCAGTGGTGTTTGGGTGGTGTAGGGGTCGTGCTGGGGTAGTGTTTTAGATTTTAGGGTAGTGCAGTGGTGTTTGGGTAGTGTAGGGGGTCGTGCTGGGGGTAGTGTTTTAGGGTTTAGGGTAGTGCAGTAGTGTAGGGGGTCGTGCTGGGGGTAGTGTTTTAGGGTTTAGGGTAGTGCAGTGGTGTATGGGTAGTGTAGGGGGTCATGCTGGGGTAGTGTTTTAGGGTTTAGGGTAGTGCAGTGGTGTTTGAGTAGTGTAGGGGGTCATGCTGGTGGTAGTGTTTTAGGGTTTAGGGTAGTGCAGTGGTGTTTGTGTAGTGTAGGGGGTCATGCTGAGGGTAGTGTTTTATGGTTTAGGGTAGTGCAGTGGTGTTTGGGTAGTGTAGGGAGTCGTGCTGGGGGTAAATTTAGGGTTTAGGGTAGTGCAGTGGTGTTTGGGTAGTGTAGGGAGTCGTGCTGGGGTAGTGTTTTAGGGTTTAGGGTAGTGCAGTGGTGTTTGTGTAGTGTAGGGGGTTGTGCTGGGGGTAGTGTTTTAGAGTTTATGTTAGTGCAGTGGTGTTTGGGTAGTGTAGGGGGTAGTGCTGGGGTAGTGTTTTAGGGTTTAGGGTAGTGCAGTGGTGTTTGTGTAGTGTAGGGGGTAGTGCTGGGGGTAGTGTTTTAGGGTTTAGGGTAGTGCAGTGGTGTTTGGGTAGTGTAGGGGTTCATGCTGGGGGTAGTGTTTTAGGGTTTAGGGTATGGCAGTGGTGTTTGGGTAGTGTAGGGGGTCGTGCTGGGGCTCGATTTAGGGTTTAGGGTAGTGCAGTGGTGTTGGTGTTGTGAGGGGGTCGTGCTGGGGGTAGTGTTTTAGGGTTTAGAGTAATGCAGTGGTGTTTGTATAGTGTAGGGGGTTTAGGGTAGTGCAGTGGTGTTTGTGTAGTGTAGGGGGTCATGCTGGGGGTAGTGTTTTAGGGTTTAGGGTAGTGCAGTGGTGTTTGTGTAGTGTAGGGGGTAGTGTTTTAGGGTTTAGGGTAGTGCAATGGTGTTTGTGTAGTGTAGGGGGTCATGCTGTGGGTAGTGTTTTAGGGTTTAGGGTAGTGCAGTTGTGTTTGTGTAGTGTAGGTGGTCGTGTTTTAGGGTATAGGGTAGTGCAGTGGTGTTTGGGTAGTGTAGGGGGTCATGCTGGGGTTAGTGTTTTAGGGTTTAGGGTAGTGCAGTGGTGTTTGGGTAGTGTAGGGGGTCGTGCTGGGGGTAGTGTTTTAGGGTTTAGGGTAGTCCAGTGGTGTTTGTGTAGTGTAGGGAGTCGTGCTGGGGGTAGTGTTTTAGGGTTTAGGGTAGTGCAGTGGTGTTTGGGTAGTGTAGGGGTCGTGCTGGGGGTAGTGTTTTAGGGTTTAAGGCAGTGCAGTGGTGTTTGTGTAGTGAAGGGGTCGTGCTGGGGGTAGTGTTTTAGGGTTTAGGGTAGTGCAGTGGTGTTTGTGTAGTGTAGGGGGTTGTGCTGTGGGTAGATTTAGGGTTTAGGGTAGTGCAGTGGTGTTTGGGTAGTGTAGGGAGTCGTGCTGGTGGTAGTGTTTTAGGGTTTAGGGTAGTGCAGTTATGTTTGGGTAGTGTAGGGTGTCGTGCTGGGGGTAGTGTTTTAGGGTTTAGGGTAGTGAAGTGGTGTTTGGGTAGTGGAGTGGGTAGTGTTTTAGGGTTTAGGGTAGTGCGCCCAACCAGCCACAATATCCGTGGACAAAGGGATCCTGACTCTTTGGAACGCTCCGTCAATTGAATAATTTGGGTCAAGGACCCTACCACGTCCAAGACCCATCAATTCCTTTCTTGGGATCCCTCATATACTTGGAGAAAAAGGTACATAGTTTCTCATCAATTTCAGGCGTGTGTGCCACCTTCCCCTTCAGTGAGGGCCTGGGGCATTCTCCCCTCATCCTATTCCTGACCTCCCTTTCAAGGGGTTGATGGATTTTCCCCACCACATACTCTGCCACTTTGGTGTCAGGTGTCCACTCCGCTGACCTAGGATGGTACATTTGGGTAGGCTCGAACATGTCCGAGTGGATCCCGTCCCCAACCGGGGACTGAGAGGAGTGGGACTCTGGACGCCAGGGACGCCCTGAGTCCTTATCCTCATCGGAGGAGAAATCGTCCTCCGATACACCCTCTCCCTCTAAGGGAAACCCGCCATCGGGGTCTACAATAGTGGTGACAGTGTTGCAATTTTCTCCGGGCCCCTCCTCCTCCCGGCAGGGTGCATGTTTTAGCGTTCGCGCACTCTTGAGGAAGGTCTCCATAAGTTTATCAAATCCTTCCAAGTGCCCCGCGTTATGCTTAACGGCCCTTTTATTCCCCATCTGGGAGCTACTGGGACCCGCCACCACCAGATCTGGGTCACTGAACACCCCAGGGATGCTTTTCGCCAGCTTATCAACCTGATCCCTAAGAGGAGCCAGCGCCCTAGAAATATCCAGAGAGAGGGCTTGGTCCACTGCTGGAGGGAGAAGTTGGGGGGCCATTCCTCCTCCACTTCCTGGTAGGAGGAGTAAAAATGGTCTTCTGGAGAAGACATGATAGCAGAGGGTGTGAGCACAGAACAAATGCCCTTAAAATCCTTAAGGCAGCCCCCTCGCCAGTGCTCCAACACCTGGGCTTTCCCCGAAGCTGTTATAAGAATAGACTGAGGCGCAATACCAATTACCACCACCAGGTGGCACTGGTCACTAACATGGCCGTGTGGGGAAATCACCATGTAGCGGTGTCATAATTAGGCGAGGGTTGGTCGGGAATCAAGCGGACACTAAAGGAGTGACCGGATTCCCAAATGCGTGTAAAGACCAGCGGGAGCGCTCGGCGGAGCTGCCTCGCTCGGACCAGACGCGCCTGACAGGATCTCACCGCGCGCAGAGCACACAGCGGGAGAAACTGCGAGAGGGAGAACGCACTCGGGCAAGAGCCTGCTGCGCAGGGAATATGAAACAATACCAAGGCAATAATGCTAATAACGTGCACAAGAAACCGCTATACAAACAGCAACAACGTCAGATTAAGCCAAGAATGTAAAGAATGCACTTAACTGACGAGCAGTGAAGAAAGAGGAAGCGGAAGGGACGTCACGATATTATATACGATGGACTGTGATTTGATTGGACTATAGTTGCCTTGGAGACTACCCCCTAATGGTTCATGGGTTGTGTAGTCTTTTGTTTAATGATTGTTGTGTTACGTTTTCTTTGAACTGCTATGCAAATAAAGTGAGGAAAGATATGCATAATCCTCGCCTCCGTCCTGCCATAGAATTCATTAAACTTTATTTGATCTGATTTAGAAACATAGATCATAAAAGTGTGCATAAAAACAGTAAATCCTCTTTCCTAATACAATACAGTGAGAATTAATTAAAACCAGTAGGTAAAAACGGGTGCTACAAAGCCCGGTTCAGAGCAACTTCAGGTTAACAGAATCGTAAAGGTCAATGTTTCGCAAGATCAATCTCATGTACTTCGTGCAAAATACGCAATAAGGGGTCCAAGTAAGATATAACGCTCCAATACCTGACCAGTTTGCACTATATAAAACTGCAGAAAAACTAAAAATAAAAAGTGTTTTGCACACTTCTGTCATTGGGCTAAATGTGGGCTACATCTGGGTGATATTTGTGCTACATTTGGGCTCTTTTTTCTCTGGTGGCCATCTTGGGAGACTTATTTGTTATGAAGTTTCCTAATTTCGTCATTTACTGCAGTCTCCTCAGTAGGAAATGCTTTCAGTTTTTTACTTTGATTCCATCAAGAAGGCATTCAGATGTGTCACACATTTGCCATAAATTCAGAATGTTAGCACTCTAGTTGTTCCTTAGATCACTGTAGTAAAGCTACTGCTCACCAGGAGTTAACTGGAAGTCTACTGCTGGTATTGAAAGTGATTGTTTCAGTCTGCATGTCAGAATTTTATAATGAAATAGAAGAGGATTTGAGATCTCACCTAAAACATGCCCTAAATTTTCTTTCTGCAGCACTAACCATAATTTCTATGGCAAAATGAACCCCCTCATTTTGTTCCTTTTTAAATTAAATGTTTTAAGTGTTACCAGTTTATTCCAATCAAGATGGCTTCAGGTGTGCCATACTTTTGTCATAAGTAAGGCTGTTAGCACTCTAGTTGTTCTTTGAAACACTCTGGGAAGCTGCAGTAGAACACAAAGGCATCAACTGACAGGCTGCTCCTGTTGAAATATAACAGGAAGATATTTGAGATCTCACTTAAAACATGTCCTAATTTTTCTTTCTACAACACTAACCATAATTTCTATGGCAAAATGAACCCCCTCATTTTGTTCCTTTTTAAATTAAATGTTTTAAGTGTTACCAGTTTATTCCAATCAAGATGGCTTCAGGTGTGCCATACTTTTGTCATAAGTAAGACTGTTAGCGCTCTAGTTGTTCTTTAGAACACTCTGGGAAGCTGCAGTAGAACACAAAGGCATCAACTGACAGGCTGCTCCTGTTGAAATATAACAGGAAGATATTTGAGATCTCACTTAAAACATGTCCTAATTTTTCTTTCTACAGCACTAACCATAATTTCTATGACAAAATGAACCCCCTCATTTTGTTCTTTTTTAAATTAAATGTTTTAAGAGTTACCAGTTTATTCCAATCAAGATGGCTTCAGGTGTGCCATAATTTTGTCATAAGTAAGACTGTTAGCGCTCTAGTTGTTCTTTAGAACACTCTGGGAAGCTGCAGTAGAACACAAAGGCATCAACTGACAGGCTGCTCCTGTTGAAATATAACAGGAAGATATTTGAGATCACACTTGAAACATATCCTAATTTTTCTTTCTACAGCACTAACCATAATTTCTATGACAAAATGAACCCCATCATGTTGTTCCTTTTTAAATTAAATGTTTTAAGTGTTACCAGTTTATTCCAATCAAGATGGCTTCAGGTGTGCCATACTTTTGTCATAAGTAAGGCTGTTAGCACTCTAGTTGTTCTTTAGAACACTCTGGGAAGCTGCAGTAGAACACAAAGGAATCAACTGACAGTCTCTGCCCTTGTTGGATGTACATGTTTTACTGAGAATGTCAGACTTCATTCTCACATGTCTGAGAAAGATAATGTGAATTTACAGAAAATATGCTCTCATTTTAGCTTCTGGAGCACCTTCCAAAACTGTATGGGACAAGCATGTGAAAATAGTTTTCTCTCAAACATGATTCATGATATCCCAGCAGAAGGTTTTTCACAGGGTAAAATCACCTTAGAACACACCACAATTCCTGAAATTAGTATGGTACCATCAACAAATGAATTCTAATGTAACTAAAGTCTGTTATCACCCTTTATAGTTCTCCTTTTGGTAACCCTCAAAATCTTCGATTCACTACAATGCATTTCAATGGGGTACTATCATTTATATTGGTCCCAAGATGGCTGCCAGCATGAAGTGCTGACAGCCAATCAGATCTCACGATGACATGTGTGGTTAGGCTCCGCCCAGATATATATGTGTTTTTACTTTTATTTTCTCAGGAACTACTGAACGGATTTACACCATTTAACAAAAAGGGTTCTTTCTGAACCAAGAACTACCTCTTTGCCAAATTTGGTGTAATTCCGTTCAGCAGTTCGAGCTGTAGCCTTGCATAAAGTTTCCTATGGGAAATTGATTTTTTGACTCTTATTTTTTGAATTTCTCCGCAACTGCTGAACGGATTTACACCATTTAAAAAAAAGGTCGCTTTCTGAACCAAGCGCTACCTTTTTGCCAAATTTGGTGTAATTCCGTTCAGCAGTTCGGGCTGTAGCCGTGTCTAAAATTTCCTATGGGAATTAACATGGAGAAAACACGTTTTGGGTCCCCCCTTTTTTCTCAGCCCCTGCTTGCTGAATCATCCCGAAACTTTCAAGATAGGAGCGGACCGGAGCGCCCCACGAGTTTTGAAAATTTTGCGAAGATTCGTCAACCGGCGCCAAAGTTATTTCAAATAGAATGTTGTGAATTTCCTATGGAAAATAGGTCCTAACTATAACTATCTACTGGTCTCAGTGGAGAGGCTAGTTCCTCCCTACATACTGCTACGCATGCTTATCACCCTGTGGTGGTGTGTTAGTGGAGAGGTTAGTCCCTCCTCACATCCTACTGCATACACCCAATGCCCTGGGGAAACCTGTCAGAAGAGAGACCAGTCCCTCTACGCACCCTTCTATGTACACCCATCATCCCAAAGAGAGGTCTCAGTGGAGAGGCTAGTCTTTCTCCACACCCTACTACACATGCCTGTCATCCTAGTGAGAGGTTTCACTGTAGAGGCCAGTTCCTCACCACACCTTACAACACACACCGCTCATCCAAGAGAGGGGTCTCAGTGGAGAGGCCAGCTCCTCCCCACACCCTACTATGCACAGCCATCTTCCAAGAGAGAGGTCTGACATAAAAGGCCACTCCCTCTCTACACCCTACTATGCACACCTATAGCCTTGGGGAGAGGTCTCAGTGGAGAGGATAGTGTCTCCCCACATCATACTATGGTCACCTGCCATCCAAGAGAGGGGATCTCAGTGGAGAGGTCAGTCCCTCCCCACACCCTACTATGCACAACCGTCGCCCAAGAGAGAGGTCTCACGTAAAAGGCACTCCCTCTCTACAGCCTACTAAATTTAATTGTAAATATGTGAAATGGCGCTACGACCCCGGAGTGTCAAAAAAAGGGATGCTCCGGTCGCGAAAGGGGCTTGTAAATATTCCCCTGTGTTCACCAGGTACTAACTTATGTACATGTGCTTCTTTTGCTTCAGAAGATAGGCTATCTGTAACGTTTTCACCAGAGTACAAAGGCTGCAGGTAGTATCATCTTTAGCTCCTTCAGACGTTGGTTATTTTAAGCGAATAGTGTCTTTTTTGACAAGTGTTGCAAAGAGAGCACACTGTTCGTAGGAGATACTTTTTAGTTCTGTATGGTGTATTTCTCATGAGAGTTTCACTGTCTGCAAACAGTGTGGTACAGAGTACACTCTCTCAATAGAGTAAACACTGTTTACAGTACCCACTTTCTACTCATATCAACTTCATTTCTCAGTGTAGGTTTGGCGACTGTGAGGCATTTGATACAAATAAAAGCTCTCTGTAGTACTGCATTCATTTTGGAACAGAAGTTGAGTATCTAGAGTAACCTGCCTTCCTCTGAACAGTTATATACATTTTGAACACTGTGCAATGAGGGTTTCCCATATATCTGTGGTTGATTGCTAATGTCAACTATGTTACCCGTGAAGTGTATGGTATAGGGCCATTGTTGCTCAAAACACATGCTTGCTAGACCTAATGGAGTTGTGTCTGTAGTGGCATTAATGATGCTTCATATTATTCTGAGCTATTTTGCACTTAGTTTCAGGCCTCTAATGCCATGCTAGTTTATAGAGCAATGTGTACAAAAGAAAATTGAATTATGTCATCAGTGATGCCATCATTGATGTCATCAATGATGCCATTTGAGATGTCATCAGTGATGTAATATATGATGCCATAGAACATTTCATGAGTGATATAAAATGTGAGGTCATAAGCAGTGCATAGTGGGAGCGTAAGTATATATATGTGATTTTACTGGTCAGGCGATGTTCCCGTTTCATGGAACAAAATGCATTGGCAGAGATCCTGAATTGCGAATTTTCTTGTAAAGATATGCAAAAAAGCATCATTGTGCCTTAAAAAGCTATGTTGGACTACAATGAGTGCATTTTGCTGTAACAAACCAAACAGTCTTTTAGAAATTGGGTCTCTAGTTGGCCGAGGTATGCACCTTCTTCAAGTAGAGACCACAATCCTAGTCAGGGTAAGCTAGATACACACTTTAAATTAACCTGTGCTCACCCGCTGGTAGCTTGGCACAGAGCAGGCAGCCTTAACTTAATCGGCAATGTGTAAAGTATTTGTGTAAAACACACAATAACACAATGAATACACCACAAAAAGACTCCACACAGGTTCAGAAAAATAGAGAATATTTACCTGAGTAAATCAAAACCAAAATGACAAAAATCAAATCAGTTGAACTTGAGATATGAATTTTTAAAGAATAAATGCAAAAACAACGCTTTGAAGTCAATAGTGTTTAAAGGTTACTTGAGGTCGCACGGAACGGGGGTAGATCCGAAAGTTCAGGCCAACCACAATGGAGGGCAGGCCGGCTACGAGACTCACACAGGTCCTGCTGAAGATGAGAAGAGGATGTGGCTTAACTGCTAGAGTGGCCAAATTTGAAGCTGAGAAACTGAGTTTGAGGCTCAAGCATCCTGTGATTCTGGGCAAATCACTTAATCGCCCTGTGCCTAAAAATGAATGTGTTCATCTGTAATGCAACTGGTGCTCATGTAAAGCACTCTTATACCTTCGAGTCGAGTTTGCGCTATAAAAAACTGCAACAACAAAAAAAGTACCTTGGCTGGAGCAAAGCATCAATGCTGAGGGTACGATGCATCAATCTTTTCCATGTAGTCGGGTCGCTGTGTCGTCGTCGAGCTGCATTGAGATGCAGGCAATGCATTGTTGTTGAGCTGCATAAAGCATCATTATCGGGACATGCTGGCTATAGGACCGCTGCCATCAAACAGCCACTGTGTCGGTGTCGAAGGGCGATGCGTCGTTTCCGATTGGCAGAAAGGTAACGATGCATCATTTTGCCGAAAAACAGCTGCAGACCGCACTTCTGAGACCCAGACCTGTAGGGGGCACCTCAGGCAAGGGTAGGACTCACAGATGGCAGAGTCCAGCAGCAACAAGATTATAGGAAGTCTTTTGTGTCCCTGAGACTTCAGAAAACAGTAGGCAAGTCAGCAATGAGATGGGTCCAGTCCTTGTTACCAGCAGGGCAGAGATCAACAGGCAGCAGGGCAGCTCAGCAAAGCAGAGAAACAGTTCCTCAGAACAGTCAGTCAAGGCAAAGTGGCAATCCTTACAGCACAGCAGTCTTTGCTCTAGCAGAGGTCTTACAAGGTCAATTAGTGTACTCATTTACCTAAATGTGCCTTTGAAGTGGGGCTGACTTCAAAGCAGCTCCTTGAAGTGCACAGGTCCCTTTTCATCCCAGCCCTGTCTGCCAGGCTATCTGTGGGGGGTAATCAGTACTTTGTGTGAGGACAGGACACAGCCTATTCAGATGTAAGTGTGGGTTCCCACTCCCCCTTCCTGCCCAGGATGGCTATCAGAATGTAGAGAAATGCAGATGAGTCCTCTGTTACACGCACCCTTCTTGTGTTTTTGGCTGTCTATGCCCAAACGTGTATTGGAGCCAGGCTGCAGGCACACAGAGCAAAGTAAGGAGCAGAGGATTGTCCGCTTTCTAAAAGTGTATTTCTAAAATAGTAATGTTAAATCCGATTTTACCACTAAAGAGGATTTATCATTACCATTCCAAATTTTTGAAACATGATTCAGCTACTCCTTTCTAATCAGGAAAGTTTAAAAGTGTTTTAAGGAATTCCCAATGCTAGCCTATGAGAGAAGTAGGCCACACAGTAATGAAAAACAAATTTAGCTCTTTGTCACTACCAGGACATGTAAAACGTACAAGTACAAGTCCTACCTTTTACTTACACAGCACCTGCCCTTAGAACTACCTAGGGCCTACGTTAGGGATCACCTATGTGTAATAAAAGGGGAGTTTAAGTATTAGAAAGTGGTTTAAATGCTAGGTTGAAGTGGCAGTAAACTGCACAAACAGCCCCTGCAATGGCAGGCCTGAGACAGGTTGGAAAGGCTACCTGTGTGGGTGGCACAATCGGTGCTGCAGGCCCACTGGGAGCTTTTAGATTACAGGCCCTGGGTATATGTTATACCACTTTACAAGGGACTTATAAGTAACTTAAATATGCCAATCAGGTATATACCAATGTCACCATGTTTAGGGGAGAAGCACATGTACTTTAGCATTGGTTAGCAGTGGTAAAGTGGTCGTAGTCCTAAGGCCAACAAAAAGATACAGCAAAAAGTGGAGGTAAGCAGGCAAAAATTTGGGGAAATACCACCCTAAGTATGACAGATCTAACATAGGCTATTTAATATATTGCTACAATGTGATTATTACCTTGAAATTTTGGCACACACATGCTAGCATGCATACATTGATGTGGGTGCATCCCCAGTGTTTTTTAATATATTATCTATTTAGGACTAACAATTTGGAGCTCATTTGCAGCAGATCTCTGGTGGCATTGCACCACCCAAATTTAATAAGAACATGATGTGTATATCCAGGACTGCTACTTCTGTAAAGTGAACACTGTAGCACCTGGCCCTGTTGCCACGTGTATTAAGTAACATGAAGCCACAGGTCATCCAATTTGGAGTTTTGAAACATTTCAGTATTTGTAGGAAGATAGATTCTTCAGACTGGAAATAACTTTGGGAGACAAATAAGTGACTGATGAGGTTTGTGAGGAATTCCCATCAGCAGTAGAAATAACCTAATTGTGCAGTGTGGATGGCTGGAAATGTAATTTTAAGAGCAATGAAGTCATTAGTTAAACCAGCTTGTGAGATCTGATCCAAGATCTAGTGGTTGTATCGACTAGAGGAAAAGCGACATCTGAGAGACGTTAACAACAATACAACTATGAACAATGCTATTAACCGCTTCGCCGCGATCGGAATTCCGCCCAGTTGCTGGACATTCCGATCGTGGGCGTGGTCGTGACGAGTTTAGCTCGTCATGCGCACACGCCCACCGCGCAGCATGACGAGCTGAGCTCGTCATGAGCATCGAAGGGGTTAATCCTTTCATGAACTATATATTTATAGAGATTTATGCTAATTATATATTTGAATAGTTATGTAAGATGATCACAGGCCAGATGTACTAATTACTGCTCACAAAGCACTGCTCGCAATTTGCCACCAGTATTTTTGCGACCAGTAGATACTTTTCCAAGCCAACCTATTTACAAATAGGTCAGTTTGGAAAATTCAGATTACGAGCAGGTCAAAATTGGCCTACCTCATTAAATATTCATGAGGTACGTCGCAAACTGTGCTTCACTCTGATTGTTTGAGAGTTGACAGTGGTGGACCACTGGCATTCTCCCCAACAAATGTTTTTTAAATTTACAAAGGGGAAGGGGTCCTAAAGGGAACCCTTCCCTATTGTTACTGGATTACCACTCCAACCTGGGGATCAGTAAAATTGTAATGTTTTGCAACCGGATTTTGGTTGCAAAACATTAATACATGTAAAACCAATTGAATATTTTGAAGGGACATCGACAACACGCCCCATCCAGGCACCGAATCGATATCTGTTCAGAATCCCTGATTAGGACATAGCAAAAACATTCTAATGGTTGCAAACGTGGAATGAGAGCATTTGCGATGATTGAAATGCTTCATAAATCTGGGCCTAGTAACTAGTCTGCAAAGAAAATAAGCAAACAAAATGTAAAAATTCCCAAACGAAATGGATATCAGCTACACTGATGTGGGAACAATCACGGAAGAGTTTGCATGGGAAACAACAGAGGCTTTTAGAGCTTTTCTGAATTTTAGTAGGTCAGATTCTAGACAGATTTCTATCGGAAGGGAGTGCCATTTTGAAGCTATAGCCGCTGAAAATTCTCTTCCATCTATTTGTTGTGCATTTGACTTTGGGGAACTGTAGGAGGAATTACGCGGATCTGTGAAGGTGGGAAGGAACAAGTCTACGGAAATGACCAGACAGAGGAGTGTGTCTCATCTTGTGAAGAGGTTTTTGTAAAAGGCATAATGATATCAAGACAATTTGTTCTTGAATGACCGGCCAGTATAGCACGGACAGAATTTCGGTCACACAGAAGGATCTCAGAGTTCTGTAAAGGTGGAAATATTGCTGCCGCCATATTGTTAACAGTGAAAATTGTCTGGGTGTAAAAAGCACATCCTTTTCTTGCTGCCATTGTGGACTCAAGTTACGAAGATTTCTTCTCATAACATTCAGTTTATGAATTGTGTTTGGGCAGTTGTGTAACACAAGCCCCTGCAGCGCAGCGAGGTCCACGCCCCTCCAGGCCCCCCCCCCCCCTCAACCTTCACAGGGCCCCCCATTCGGGCCAGGGTCAATGAATATCTATGAGATATGGGAGACTCAGGGGCCCTTTCTTACATTCTGCAGGGGAGCCCCCATCATTTTGCGTTAGGCCGCTGAGTTTACGTCTGGGATTGAATGGTACAGATGATTGTCTTATTTCCTTACGTTCTACGTTTCCTGAAACTTTTTTTTAAATAATCACCGTTGACAAATGAATGAACTATGATTGTTTGGTATCTTTGCAGCTATGATGAGTACATATGGATATAAAATGTAAAATGTTCGTATTTCGATTTGTTACCTTTGTATGTGACACATTTGGCACGTGGGACACCCCACAGCTCATCTTTTTAGATTCAGAAGAAACAGGCGCTTTAGCACCATCAAGACCCCGTCTATACAAGAGGTCTGGGTCTGTGGCAGGGACAGTCATGGAATCCCTTGGCAACTAAGGGGCATATTATCAATGAGATGCGATAATTATCGCAAATCACGCTTAGCGCGATTTACTCTATCGCTGGATTACATCGCCGTGTTAGCGACGTATTATCAACGTTTTGCTAACAGGCGATGTAATTCCAGCGATAGAGGCCAAATCACAGGAATAGCACGTGAAATCCAGCGATGATTTCACAGCGCTAAGGAGAGGCTTGCTGATAGGGGAGTGTGGACCTAGCCTGGCAATCCACCTCCCATTATCAGTATGCCTAAGCCACTTTTAAAGCAGGCGTTACATTCCTGCGATAACCGCGGTTAGCGCGGTTATTTTTATCTCTTCGCGGGTCTGCTGCATGGCTTGCTAATATCGCGAAGCCGTGTTAGCGAGGATTCCCATGTTGTTTATCTCAGGAACGCCTACTTTGCATGTCATTAGCGATATTGATCGCTGACATGCAAAGTCGCAAGGAAACACGCGCTAACGCTTGTTAGCGTGTCCTTGATGATATTGAGATAATAAAATCGCCGCTTTTTCGGCGCTATGTGCCGAAAAAGCGGCAATATTTCTATTGATAATATGCCCCTAACTTTTTAGCACATTAAATCAATATTTTGACTTCTTTTTAACGCCAAATCTGTCTTTTCCAGTATCTTGCAAAACGACCCCCCTTCACGGGGCTTAACACAAAATATAACCTTTCTGCCATGTGTGGTCTGCCTACCACCACAGATTTGCAGGATTTTAGCAATTTTAACTTTTGCACCATAACCTCGTCCACTTCTTACAAACCTATAGCAGAACTTGGAAAACATTTGCATTACAGACACCGAATATACCAAAGACTCGGCTGGTTCAAAGTTCAGCCAAAGAGCTTCTCTCAGGCCTACTATGAGTATATGACATCCATGTGAAATTTCAATTCAATCCATAATTGATTTAAAAGCTGCATCTTTGTACCTTCTGCAAGTGGATTGCACCAATGCGTCACTGCAAGGGGTAAAATATCGACCATTTGTTGAGCTAATATAAATGAATCACTGCATACTTCTTCCTTTTTTACAGCCCCACAACAGTCAGTGATGATTTTTGATTGTTCATATTGGAAAACAATTGTAGATGATTGCTGTGCGTTTATTCTACATGATGGAGGCAAAGTGGCTAAAAACAACTCTGCTGAAGCCCGTAATAAAATCTGTTTAAAGTTTATAAGGGACTGATTCAATCAATCAACAAGCTTTTATCGGGGTTAAAAAACACAAAAAATCACACAATTTAAAAACCTAAATACAATGCCACATCTGGTGTTTCTCAAAGAAAAACATATAAATCCATTCTTGAAAAGTCGACTGATCACAAGACAAAGCTTGAACAAAACTCATTAATAACACTATGTTGAACATTTTCAAAAATTCCTGTCTAACCTACGAGTGGGATGTGCATGCATGCCAGTAGTCAAAGAGACGTGACATAGAGCTTTCACTCAGGATGGCTACTTGAAGGCACCATGAAAGCACTAGCACACCTATGCACATCACCCTTGTACAAGACTCAGAGCACACGCATCACATCAAATTCATCACACATAAACTCTTCCAACCATGCATGCAGGTTGTATGACGGAACAACGACTCCCTAAACAATGCATGACTTAACCAAGCGGTCTTAACAACGACCATGTCTTTACCACACATGCAGTGGCAGCACCTCCACTAAGGCGGAGGAGCGTTGCCCCACTGCCATAAAGCAGCAAAAGAAAGGAAAAAATAAAATGATAATAACGTTATGTTATCATTTTATTTTGTCCTCCTGCTGCAGCAGCTTGCGTGCGGGGGCAGGGCGGGGCTGCAAGGGAGGAGTGGTAGAACACTCCTAAATGCGCAATGTTAATGTTAATGTTAATGAAGCTTGTAGAGCGCAGCTGTTGCCCAAAGGCGTCCTGGCGCTAAGCGCTACCTAGTGGGTGTCCTAAGAGGAAGATTATTCAGAGAAAAGCCAGGTTTTCAACCCCTTCCTAAATGAAAGGAGATCCGTGGCCTTTCTCAAATGCACAGGAAGATCATTCCAAGCCCTGGCGGCACAATAAAAGAAACTCCTGCCACCCCAGCTGGCTTTCTTAACTCGGGGGATAGTCACTAGCTTTGCTTCCGAGGAACGTAGCATTCTTCCAGGAACATACCAGAGTAATCGATTTCTCAGGTAAACTGGGCCACTGCCCACCAGGGCCTTAAAGACCATGCACAATGCACAATGCACAATGACTGTTTGGTCGGCCCTCTCGGGCCGCACAAACCAGTCATGCGCACTTTCCCTCTTCTCCATGCAGGCTGCATTACAGCCTGCATGGAGAACATGCCCGCCCCTACAGCCCCTGGCTGAGCGCTGTGTCACGGCGCTCAGGCCGATCACAATGCTGCATTGCAGCATTGTGATTGGCTGCAGGGAGCTTGGGAGCCCTGGTGCTTCCTGTTTTTCACAATAAGCCAGGAAGAGGACGCAGGAGAGGCAGTGCGGGCCGGGAGGTAAGTGTTTTTTTTTACCGAATACCCTCTTTCCCCCTTTCCCCCCCACCCACCCCACTGCTGCTTCCAGGCAGCAGCCTCGACTGCACACATGCCTTTACAATGAATTTCGTTGTAAAGGCATGATTGGTGAAGGTATATGCATGGTAAAGATCACACCCCAGCCACCCCTGCCCTGAGCCCTAAAACCTGGCCCCAGCCCTGCAGTCAACCCGTCCCTCAGCCCAAAAAACGACCCCTCTGCCCTGAGCCCTAAAACTGTCCCCCAGCCCTGAAAACTGCCCCTTCCCCCCCACCCTGAGTCCTAAACCTCGGCCCTCAGCCCTAACAACCAGCCCAGCCCCCCGCCCTGAGTGCTAAAACCAGCCTTAAAAATGACCCCGACCTCACCCCACACCCTGGCCTAAGTGCTAGCCCTACTTACCAAGCCGCATCCTGGTCCTTCTTGTCCCGATCCTTCCTTTCCTGTCCCCGCCCATCCGCTCTGCATCTAGAGCGCTGACTGCCTAAACCATGGTTAAGGCATATGCGTGGTTAAGGCAAGCGTTGTTCCACTTTCGTTGAAAGGGCACGCATAGTTAAGCCCGTGTTGTAAATGCCGTTTCCCATAAATGCATGCACCCGCCTGCAACCAATCGAACACTGCAAGAGCACTGCAAGACCACAGAAATGGTATATTAGTATCAGGGCCATGACCAGTAACAGTATCAATTGCAAACTCACTAATTGTTGATTGTCGATGATTTATTGCTGAGCATTAATTAAAAAATAAGTGAATAGAATAGCTAAGCATTAAACTCTAAGGTCTGACACCACAATAAACCACACGTTTCATTTTCCTCTCTTCCTTGGCGCATTCAATAAAACATTTCCAGTTAGAAATGATAAGAAAAACAGCCAGCAATGAAGTACCCCAATTAATTAACTCGTGATGTGTGAGTTAGATGAAAATGAACAGCTCATCCACTGTAAACGTAACCGAGTGCAGTGTAACATACTGAGGCATATTACGATTTGTTTCAAATGCACCCAGAGCTGCACTGTGTGCCGCGCAGTAAATTACAGGTACTTTCCTCGCAGAGCCTCAGACAACAGACTTGGTTAAATGCATTTCTCCAATGCTATACATAATTTAGCTGCAAATTGCATAATGATGCTTCTTTATTTATAAGAACTTGCTCATAAATCTAGCTCATTGTGTGATAATAGCTTGAAAGTGCCGTGTTTAAAAAGGAAAATAGCCATAAACAACACGTTTTATTTTCCTGTTTCAGTTACCACTCAATATGGATATTCTTCGTGCTGCAGCATCCTTACGGAATACAGATGCTTTTGAAGCCTGGGTGTAGAGATATGATACAGGAAAACAGTGAATTCGATGTTATTGTGATGACCCCCAAAAGGTACGTTGGGGCAGGCAGCGCGCCGTACAGGGATTGTGGCGCTGCGCGACAAATCAAAGACGACCACCACTGGTGCTGGGTGTCGGCCGGAAGTCTCGAGCGACCCCGGCCCCTTTATTTAAGCTCTCTGGCCACGCCTGGCCAGAGAGTGTTACATTGTGTGTGTATGCTTCCGGGGGCACACAGTGGGAAGGTGTGCGGGGATAAGCTAGACCGCTACATCCCATCCTAAATCAGTTCTTTAACAAACATAAAAACTCAAATCAACACACAAAATCAGCTAGTCTCTGGTTCGGTCTGGGGCTAGGCCTTAGGTCGTATCGATGTTGGCGACCACCTTGGCTTCCTCTGTGGCTGACCACCTCCGGTCCGACAGCTGGGGCTCTGGAGCTGGTGTTTGTAGCTGGTGATGAGGCTGAAGGCGTGTCAGCTAGATCCTCACCGGGGCTGGGTCCTGTTTCCTCACTGGTGACCCCTTCTCTCATTCCTCACTGGTGACCCCTTCTCTCATAGATTGTCCTGAGGTCTGCCCTTCGGCCTCTTCTCCTGGGACCCTCTTGAACCATGAAATGTTCCGGGTTATTGTTTCCCCATTTCGCTCGGCAGTGATGGCTGTTCCTCGGATTGTCCTGACAGTCCATAGCCCAGATTCATAGGGGGTGCGGAATTTCCCTCCGCCCCGGCGGTTCCTTACCAGGACGGCGCATCCAGTCATCAGCGCTCGGGTTCGCGCTCTCCTATGTCGACTGGCTTTCTCATTGGTTGACACCCTCCTGGCTTGGGTGTCTGCAGGGTCATATGGTTCTTGCTCCCAATTGTCAGCTACGGGGAGGGTGTCACGTCGGGGTCCTGCCAGCATTAGTGACCACGGAGACCTTTGAGTTGTGCAGTGAGGAGTACTCCGGTATTCTCGCAGGAACGTTTGGAGAGTAGCCTCCGGATCTGTTTGTTCAGCCACTGCTATGTGTAGCACTTTGTTCACAGTCCGCATGAAGCGTTCTGCCTCCCCATTGGCTTGTGGCCACTGTGGAGTGATGCGGTGATGCTTTATTCCCAGCTGAGTTAGGAAGTTTTTGAATTCACTACCCTGGAATGGGGGACCATTGTCTGTCTTGACTACATGGGGTAGTCCGAAGAGCGCAAAGGTTTTCTCCAGTATTGGCTGCAGGTGGTTGAATGCAGTGGATGGCAGAACCTCCACGAGGGGATACTTTGTGTAGCTATCAACCAAGACTGCCGTGACTCTCCCATCCGGGAAACTCCCGAAGTCGAGGCTTACCCACGACCAGGGCGATGGAGCAGGATCTTCGGTTATCACAGGAGCCGGTGCCTCTGGATTCCCTGTGAGTTGACAGGCTCTGCAATTCCGTACCACGGCGTCCACGGCTTCTTCTAGGCCAGGGAACCATACCTTTTCCCTCATTCGGGACTTCATTCTACCTGTTCCTTGATGGCCTTCGTGCGCTAAAACGGTCGCCCTTTCTTGAAGGCTTTGCGGAATGACGATGCGAGATCCTCTCAGTATTACGCCACTTTCGGCTGCGCTCAAGTCATCTCGTACTCTCCAAACTTTGCCTAGCCGAGCTCGGTCCTGCTCATTCCATCCATGAACATCATGAAGAAATCCTTCCCAAGATCCCTTCTGTAGAGCGTCTGCCACTCTTTTGAGGACCATGTCATCTCTCGTGTGGGTCTTGATTTCTTCAACGGATAGGGCTCGTGGGCACGACCACTGGGAAATCATGTTGACGAAATCTTCCGTCATCTTTTCCTGGTCAGAGGTTTCCTCTGCGGGGTGTGCAGGGTGGCGTGATAGGAAATCGGCTGGATTCTTTGCGCCAGGCCTGTACACCAGTTCCAGTTGATAGTGCTGAAGTTGTATTGCCCACCTCTCAATTCGGGGTGGTGGATGAGGCGCAGTCCCTTTGAAGAGTGGGAGCAGTGGTTGATGGTCTGTTACTACTCTGAATGGATTCCCACTGACGTATAGATGGAAATGGTTGCATGCCCACTTGATGGCAAGTGCCTCCCGTTCAATCTGAGAGTAGCGGGTTTCGGTCGCAGTCAGCGCTTTGCTCGCGAAGGCCAAAGGGACCCAGGTCCCTGGTTCGGTTTCTTGCGTCAGCAGGGCTCCTAGTCCCACCGGGCTGGCATCTACTATCAGTTCTGTTGGCCTAGCCGTGTTGAAATAGGCCATGGTCGTGCTTTCCAGTAGCGCCGCTTTCACTTTACAGAAGGCTTCTTCTTCCACTGGAGTCCACCGCCAGATAGTCTCTTTCTTGGTTAGGTTCCGTAGTGGCTCTGCAATGGTGGCGAGATTCGGAATAAACCTTCCGCAATATGTTGCCATGCCTAAAAAGCTTCTGACGCCGTTGTGGGAGCCGGAGCGAGCTGTATTGCTTGTGATTTCCTGGGGTCCACCTTCACTCCTTCCTGACTAAATACATATCCCCAAAAATCTATGGACTTTTTAAAGAATTGGCATTTTTCCTTGTGGAGAGTTACTCCATACTGTGCAAGGCGTTGGAGGGTCGCTCTAAGCTCACGATGATGGTCTTCCATTGTTGCCGAATGTATTAGAATGTCATCACTGACGTTAAGGACACCCTGAAGCCCCGACAGGATTTCTCTTACAGCGTTCTGGAATATCTCTGCTGCTGATGATATTCCGAAATTTAACCTTTTGTAGCGTCGAAGCCCTAGATGTGTCGAAAACGTGGTGATGTATCTGCTACTCTCCGCTAGCTTCAGCTGGTGGTAACCAGCATTTAGATCGAGTTTAGAGAACCACTGGGAGCCGTTGAGGTCGGCCAGGATGTCGTCGACCGTCGGTGTCAGGTGTCTCTCTCTCTTTATTGCTTGGTTGGGCATTCTCATGTCGATACAAATCCGAATTTTCCCAGGTTGCTTTGGCTTTTCGGCGATGACCATGGGAGATACCCAGGGGGTTGGTCCTGTCACCTTTTCTATTACTCCCTGTTGCTCAAGCTTCAGTAGCTCTTGTTCTACCAGCGGTCGTAAGTGAAACGGTACACGTCGGTGCCGTAGGGCGACCAGCTTTACTGCTGTGTCTATATGTAGTTTAACTGGTGGCCTCTTCATGCTTCCCAGACCGACGAATAGCTGCGGGAACAGCTCTAGGATGTCTTCTGTTTGGAATGATTTCACAGCGTTTGCAAATGTTATTAGATTCAGATCCTCCGCAGTGTGACTTCCAACGAGTATGTCTGCTTCCTTGTCAACCACATGGAACGTGGTCGTGACTTCTTGGTTTTCTGACTTTACTTGAACGGACATTTTCCCTTTTAGGGGAAGCGGTGTTTGACTTCCGTACGTGAGGATTCTGTCTTTGGATGGCACGAGCGCTGGTCTTGGGCTTAACTTCTTGTAGTGCTGACACCCCATGACGTTCACGGATGCCCCGGTGTCAAGGAGAGCTGTGACGGGTGACCCAGCGATTTCAATCGTGCATGTTGGCTGTGGCCGCCGTCTTCGTTTTAGGTCGTTAGCAAAAGATATGAGGTAGCATTCTTCTCCTTCGTCTGTGGACGAGTCTTCAAGATACTGTCTGCGGTGTGCCGCTGTCGTTGGTGTCCTCGATGTGGTGGGTTCTTCTAGTGAGAGGTGTCTCACTGCTCGTGACGGTGGTCTTCGTCCGGGATTTCCTTTGTTCCGCAGTCCTCCTCTACATACACTTTCAAAGTGGTTGGGGATTCCACATTTTGCACAGGTCTTGCCCTTGGCTGGGCATTCGTCTTGGGAGTGTTCTTCCTTCCCACAGTACCCGCACTGTGGTCGTCTCGAGCTTCTGCTAGGCCATCTCCCTCGCCCGCCGCGAGTCAGCGTGCGGACGGCATCTACTCGCTCCGCCTTGACTGTCACCGCTGGTTCTGCCTGTTGGTTGAGCGCGGCTTCCATGGCAGTTGCTCTGATCTCTGATAGCTCATGGGAGCGTGCCAGAATAAGTATGTCTCCGAGGGAAATGCGCGGTTGTCGAAGAATCAGGGTCCACAGGGTCTTGTTGCGGCACCCCTGGATGGCCTGTGCTCTTACCTCCTTGGTTTGATCATCGTCGGTGCACGTGCTGGCCAGCTCTCTTAGGCGCGCATGGAACGTGTCCATGGACTCTCCTTCTCTCTGGCGGGCTTGTCGGAGTTTAAAGCGCTCGTAATCGGGATTAAGCTGCGGGTCAAAATGGGCATTCAAGGCTCTGACTGCGGCGTCGTAATCAGCGGGTGCTCCAGTGTCCGGTAGATGTGCGAACAATTTGTATATTTCGTCCCCTGCGAAATGTAGCAGCAATGATCTCTTGACCGCATCATTTGTTTCTCTCGTAGCTACAAAATAATTGTCGAGGTGGCTAATCCATATTCTCCACCTGGGCGACGCTGTGGCCGGATCAATTAGCTCGCTGAAAGGGGGAAGTGCGCTGACTTGGGAGTGCAGGTGAGTTGGTGGTGCCGCTGGTTGTTGGGCTGCTGCTGCTGCTGGATCAGTCATGGTAAGTGTCTACCTCGTGGCCCTCTGCACTTGTGGTTGCCAATGCTTGTTTGGTTTTTCTTTGTTTGTTCTTTTTACAGTGCTATAGGCCAGTGTCTGTTGATTGGATGCTTCGGGGTGGCAGTTGAGCGTGGCAATGCTTTCTGTCCACGCTGCTGAGCAGGCAGAGGTTTTCAGGGTGTATCTCCCCTTGCAGCCACCGGGTGTCAGTAGCGCGCTTCTGACTATGGGGATCGGAAGCGTCAGGGAGCTACTGCGCATGCGCGCACTGCTGATGTGAGCGCGGGCTCGACCGGAGCTTCACCGGGAGCACCAGCGCTACGCACAGGCGACGCGGTTCACTGTCGCTGACAGGACCCGGGGATCTATGTCTTCCTGTCACTCACCCGGCGGTCAGACGGCTGCTCGGCTCACTGCTCTGCGCATCAGCACGCCAGTCGCGGTCTGCGGCTCCGGCGATGTCCCGCTAGGCTGACGGGCTCGAAACAGCTGAGGCGCTTTTGCGGGCGTCGTGTGCCCACCCTCGTCGCCAGTGTGATGACCCCCAAAAGGTACGTTGGGGCAGGCAGCGTGCCGTACAGGGATTGTGGCGCTGCGCGACAAATCAAAGACGACCACCACTGGTGCTGGGTGTCGGCCGGAAGTCTCGAGCGACCCCGGCCCCTTTATTTAAGCTCTCTTGCCACGCCTGGCCAGAGAGTGTTACATTGTGTGTGTATGCTTCCGGGGGCACACCGTGGGAAGGTGTGCGGGGATAAGCTAGACCGCTACAGTTATCACACTTTTTCATGGTAAAAGTGAAAAATACATCAATAGTTGCGCTAAACTAAAAATCAACATGCTTTTTGAGGCTCAAATCCAAAAATTCACAAGCAGCGTCATAATCGCAGTCAAGTGACATTGGGGTGCATGTGTGATACTGAGTTCAAACTTGGTGGAGGGAGGATGTAGCCTCCTTAAACTAAGGTACCAACTTCCAGCTGTGGCTTTCTGGATGGGGTGGAGACGGAGAATGCTGCCTATCAGATGGTAGGATCCCCATGGCCGCCCCTATTAGCGACCTACCAGTACCTGACATTGTAAGCCGGCCTGAGGGGATGAATGATGGCACTGGAGGGGTCAAAGGGAGATGATATGGCCATCTAGGTATCTAGATGGAAAATGCTAATCCTTAGAAATACCCCGTCTGCCACAGTCCCTAGCAAAGGGGAGTGGCGCAGATTTAATCATGTTAATACCAAGGAAAGAATGACAGTCAATAGTTTAACAGTAAGTGGATCTAAGGTCCTCTCCGATGTTGGGTCAAGTGGGTCCAAAATATGGAATAAATCTCCAAGGTAGCCCTACTGTCAAATTCAATCCCACTAAAGGCTAACTAAACAGTGGTCCTTTTAGGAGATCAATGGCAGTTCATCTCATTTTAATATCATTTATCTGATTTATTAGCCAGATCTTCTGTAATTAAGCCAGGTATTAGTAGGCACATATGTGACGGCCGAATGCGAATTAACAGTAAGTAAATAAAAAACAATTCGGCTTTTAGGTAGATTCATAAAAATGCAAAAACGAACTGTAGTTTTATCATTTTAAAAAAAGATATACTAATTAATAAATGTTTCTCTTCTTCTATTGAAATATCCAGAACAACTTTATCAAGTTTTAATGTGTGACCTTTAAGTATATCTTCAAGCCCAGCCTTACATTTCATGATCTTCATCTGTTGTGTCAAGGGTACAAAATGTTATTCACCAACATGTAGCAGAACACACAGAAAAGTAGTTAGGGATTCATTACACCATGATGGGATTGTGTACATATGTCTGTATGTTTATGTGTGTGTTTGTACCACAGCCGGACTGGGAACTGAAACCGACCCTGGCAAACTGCTCGGCCGGCCTCCGGGACGGGGGGGGGGTGCTAGTTGGAAGCACCACTCCTGTGTCACCGCTGCAGCTTTTGTTACAGCAGGCCGATATTGCAGCTATGCTGCGAAGCTGGCCCCTGGTAAAAAAAATGGCGTCCCAGAGGTCCAAAACCGGCCCACGCCCTGGCAGCCCAGCGGGGATACGCCCAGTGCCAGCTATGGCCAGTTCGGCCCTGGTTTGTACTGTGTACATATGCATTTGTTAATAACTGTTACCCTGTTTGCCCTGTTTGCCGAATCTGCATAACATCTGAAAAACTTTAGAGCATCTGCTCAGATTGTGGCCTGTCAAGTGTCATGCAACTGCACCTAGACAGTGAAAAGGGAAAGGTGGGTCAAAAAAGAAGTGTTTTCCATGTTAATCATCCCTTATAATTTGTGATCTCTACTTCAGCTAAAACTGTTAAGCAGATTACACCAAACTTGACATGAAATTAGAATCTTGCTCAGAATAGAAAACTGTTGTGGTCTCACATAAATCTGTTCAGCAGTTTTGTGACATTTGCATTATACAAAGGTATTGGGCAAATTTCAAAAGGTTTAATTACAGGAATATTGTGAGAAATTGGGTGGTTGGTTGAGGGGTGCATGAGCCCTTCTCAACCAACAGCCACAGTCAGGGTGAACCACAAAAAGTCACTAAATTAATTTGATAGTGGAGGAGGCCACGAGGAGCACGGAGAGCTTCATGGATGGTCGTTGCGGTAGCATGAGGAGCAGGACGGGCGACGCAGATGGTCATCGTGAAGATCCTGTCGGGCAGTGGTGTACTGACCCCCCCTGCTTAAGCAGCTTAAGCAGGGGCTGCCATGGAACTGGTGGGCTGGTGAACATGATTCCAATAAAACCTTAATTAGTCATTTATGGCCTCTTCTGTCTGCAGAATAATTGATAGGGAATACCATGACAGAGGCAAAGGTAAAAAAGAAACGAAAATCACGGAATGGTGATCAAAGGGGACACAACTGAGAGAGGGACAGACAGAAAAAGTGTTCATGAGAAAAAGATAAGAAAGTAAAAAGCATGAGGCAAACTATGGGTAGAAAGTAAAGAATGAACAGGAGGAAAAGGAAGGGTAAAAGTAAGAACAGCGAAAGGAAATAAAAAAGGTGAACATTAGGATAGACCGGTGACTGAATGGATGGAAGAGTGAAAAAATGGAGTGAAAGGGTGAAAGGATGAAGTGAAAATGTGAAACAATGGATAGGTGTAAGGAAAAACTGATATATGTTATGTTATTGGTGTTTTTATAGCTCACCAATCACCCGTGAGAGTATTAGCGTGCCTAAGGATGAAAGAGTGAAAAGATTGAGAGATAATAGGATGAATGAATGGAAGGATGGGGAATAGACAGATAGCACATGTGAAATAATGTATGAAAGGGTGAATGGATGGATGTTGGATGGATTCTGGATGGAGGGAAAGGGAAGGGATTAATAGATGAATGTATGAATAGATAGAAGGTTGAAAGGATTGATAAATAGATGGATGGAAGGAGGATTACAGGGTAAAGGAAACCCTTCTATGTAAGATCAGGTTTGCTCACTTTGCATGCTCAATGTAGAGGTATGGTTCAAGTGGGGGGTATTTAAATTTTCAAGCTATTCCCTTGCTGTCGGCCATTATGGACAGTCTTGCTGGAGCTTTACATTGGTGGATCCCACGGACTACCAATGCTGTAACGCAAAGTGCAGATCTCGCATTGCCTATTGTCACTGGGGATCACTGTAGCACGAAGAGTCAGGTTCACTGGAGATTTGCATAGGCAATTGGCACGTTCTGCAAGATCTGGGCGAGAACAAGCCCGTTCGCGATCTCAAAGACCCCAAAACTTCAGGATTTCTCCTTTTCTTTAAGGAGGAGCTCAACTGATGCCACACCAAGTGTTCAGGACCAGGGAGACACCTCTTGGGGATAATGAAGTCACTACAGCAAAGGCCAGCAGGGCTCAAGCATGTCCAGTTGCAGGTCAAGGCAGATCCAGTGCTGCAGGTCACCAGCGCAGTTGCAGGTAGACCTCTGGAGCTTGTTGTGTCCCTGAAACTCAGAGCAAGAAGCAAGTAACCTGATTCTTGGAGTCACTTCAGCCTGGGATGAAAGGGGAGGGTCAGTCTTCCTTCTCAAACAGCAGGGCAGTCCTCAAGCAGTAGGGTAGTCCTCTGCCAGTAGGGCAGTACTTCTTCTGTAGTATCCATAGTTCCAGGAGTGAACTGAAGAGTGGGTCTTGGGGTCCCCTTTGTATACCTGGTGTCCACTTTGAAATGGAAAAAGCATCTGGATTTTTCCTGTTAAGAGGTGTTTGGATTTTTCTGCCTCCCTCCCCTAGTCCCAGTCTGTCTGCAGGCACCATAGGCTAGCGTGACATCCTTTGTGGGTGAGCTGTGGCCGAGTCTTTGAAGTGCAAGTGTGACAGGTGACAGCTCATCCCCTCCTCAACAAGTCAAAATGGCCCATCCTGGCAACACCCAGACACATACCCTCTATTGTGTGGCTATCTGGGAGGAATACACAAAGGCCGACTACACCTAGTCATGTGACCTAGGATACATGCTGCAGGCATCAAATGGTTAGGGCAAGAAAATTCCAACTTTCTAAAAGTGGTATTTTCAGAATTTTGACTTTAAATACGTCTTACCTTTAAAGAGGGTTTTAAATTACAATTCCTCAGACACTAAACATGACATGCCTACCTGCTCCCAAACAAAGTTATCACTTTTTAAAAGTAATACGTAACCCACTGATATCCTATGTGAGTGGAAGGCCCTAAATATAGTAAAAAATGGGTTTGAGAGTTTCTCCACTACCAGGACATGTAAAACATAAAAGTATATGTCCACATTTTTAAATTCAGCGCACCCAGGCCTGTGTGCTGTTTAGGGACTACCCTGGGGTGATTCATACCTATTAAAAAGAAAGGTTTAGTCCTGGCAAAGGGTTCATTTTGCCAGGTTGAAATGGCAGTCTAAAACTGCACACACAGGCTGCAATGGCAGGCTTGAAACATGTTTTAAAGGATACTTAAGTGGGTGGCATAATAAGTGCTGCAGACCTGCTAGTAGCATTTAATTTACAGGACCTGTGCAAATGTAGCCGGTGGCGGCAGGTGATATTTGAAAGTGGTGAAGCGTAAACGTTGGGCATGACTTTTATATAGCGAGCGACACAAACAAGTCTAATGGACAAACCTGGGGTCCAGGGTCGGTCCCCCTCCCGAGAAAAAAATGAAAAAATAATTTGCAAATGGTGCATTTTAAAGCAAATGAATGTAGTGATAAAGGAAGGCTTATGAAGCAGTGGGAACATATAGTCTTGAAATATTAAACACATTGAAAACTGCCCCATATCTTACTGCATTAACAAGTTTAACAGTTACTGTAATGTGTGACTTGTACAGCATGACAACTTTAGCCCTTTAAAATGTATGCTTGCCCAGTGTCTTGCACTGCATGCAGCATTAACTTAGGAAACATATGCTCTACCCAGGCTTCGGTAAGCACCTACAGCTGCTGGCTGCAACCAGTTATATAGAAAATGTGCAGGCAGGTCTTTAAGTTGGATGTAAAAGTGGGGGTTCTCTATAACGGGACATGTCAAATACATGTTTGTGATTCCCATAGTGTGCCACCTGACCGGTATTTTGGTTTCTCTCTGAGATGTAATTGCATCCAGATAAATGACACAACAACTGAGATACACCTAAAATCAGTACGATTGGCTTTGTCAATGATTGTTAGCTGTTTAAGATAAATGAGTAGCAACAAGGATATGTTATAATTAATTAACATTGGAAATGTTTCAATTTTGAAATTGTGAGTCTGTGAATCAAATAGCATTGAGGCCTGTGGAAGGAGTTTTGGCCTTCAGTTATGTGAGCTTTATGTTAGATATGTATCCTCTTTTTCTCTGCATATTTCACCCATCTGCACATCTTTAACCACCTCAATCTCCTCTTCTGCACCCTCTTTTCACTGTTCCCTGAATGCACTTCCTTGCAGCTACCTCACTTCACTGCCCCAAACATACACTGCACTCCTTCAAATTTAAGCACATTATTTTCTCATACTTTTGCCTTGCAAATATTTTGACATCTGAGTACCCTCTTCACAATCATTTCCACAGAATTTCAGTTGCAAATGGAATACATAAACACTGTTCTGTATGCTCTGCAGAGAGGTCAACCCACTGACAGGCACTTTGTTTGGCTTCAGCCTTAGTGCCATCATGCTCAATCAAAACCCCTCATAAACACCTGGCATGACTCAAAGTATGCACAGAAAAAAATACAGATCAACAATAATATTATAAAAAAGCTATCTCTTGGGGATGCAAGATTAAGAAAAGCATGTGCAATAATTTTTAAACTTCATTTATCGTAAATCAATCCATGCTTTTGGCATCAGGGTTAACTTAGGGGCATGAAGACGTCAGTTTTAATGTCATACATTGGTAGACTGACTGCCTAAGTGACAGACACACAAGCACATTGGGACCCTGGCACATAATTTGGGGCTCTTCCACTGACATGGGGATAATGCACAGGTATAGTGATAGAGGGGCACAGATGATGGGACCAGGGCTGTGACCTCAGCACACTGTCATGTGGGCACTGGCGAAAGGGGCACAGGAGCAATAGGGAGAAAAGGATTGGCATGGGATAATTACACGAGTATGCTGGGCAGGAGGACACAGTAATGTGGAAAAGCCCTATAGCTGCGTAAATGGTCCTCCACAGTACACAAGTATACATGAGCTCAGAGCATGTGCATTTACACTTTGTGCAGGGTGCAGCTTTCTGGTCTGTTATGCTGCATTTTGTTCCCAAGCCTTACAGCCATTCCTGCAAGGAAGGGATTGGATGTGTTTATCAGCTCTTGCCTGGGATTCCCTAGTCTGCTCAACTGTGGGGACACTGGAGTCTGTTCTGTAAACGAGAGGCTATGGTTTCTTTCAGCCTGGAATTCTGAGATGTGCTGAAACGTAGGGTTGAGGTTGAGGCCAGCACTACCATTGGCGTAGTACAACACTGATGGTGAAAGGCATGACACTAAGCTTATGCCTTGAGTCTTCCAAGTTTTCAGTTTGAGCATGGTACAAATGTTGGTGACTTGTTAGCAAATCTGGACTAAAAATGTCCCAAAATACACAACCAGTGTAATAAACAATCCTTATTGTTTATTAGATTTATTATGCTCTCCAATACTAAAGTAATTTTAAGATTGCACTAAGCCATTTCACCACACTAGTCTCCTCCCTTCAAAAGTGGGTGAGGAGTTAGAGAGCCAGAAGCATCAAAATGTTTGCTCTATGGTGGTCCATATTCCCACTCTTATTTCATGTACCTCTTCATCCACGATTGAGATATAATGGTTTAGGATCACTCAAGAAGCTCTCTGGCTGTGACTCCAAAATCATCCCCTTTGGATCTTTGTAGGGCCAACATAGTACAAACATATTTGAAATGTTGGTCATGAACAAATAATGAAAGCCATGAGGACATCGTATCTAACTTGTTGGAAACCATCATACATCAGGGAACTGTCCACTGTAAGCACATATTTTTCACTTTGCCGTTAACTCGGATATTTGGATGACTTCACAAGGGAACAAGAACCCTGGCTGGCCTGCTCATCTTTTGGATCCATTTACGGGGGAACAAATGCTGCAGCTCCAGTTCTAAATGGGACAATGACGTGCAGCCAGGGCCTGGGGTGTCACAGTGGGGGAGGTTAGCATGGCGAAGGGTCTAAGCACACTATACATAACACCAGAGATTAGCATTAAAACACTTACCATTACAGAGAACAAGGCATCAAATCAGACATGCTTAAGTTACATCCACTCTCATTTATGACGAAAGGGTGGGATCTTTTACCTATGAGTGATGGACATTTGAAATCACACAGGGATGATGTCTCTTACGCCCGAAACCATGACACTGATCGCGTCACAGGCCTACAGAGTGCATACCACCACAGACCACAATGGTAATGAAGGGCTTTACAACAGAAAGCCCTGCGTCATGCGTCACATTGTAAATAGTTGATTTACTGCCTGGCTTCTGTCTCCTGCTTCAGAACGAGGTGGAGCAGGCAGCCTGAAACAGACAGCCCAGATTTAAATACATTGATTTGTTTAGAGATTTGATTGTATCTCTAAATAAATTGATCTATTTAATATATTTGTATGTAAATGTGTAGGAATTTAAGAGGGGCGCAGCCAAGGAGCCCTAATGGAGAAACCGCCCCTGCATGTAGCCGCACTTTATTAGGGACTTACAAATTAAATAAATGTGTCAATTGGGTGTAAGCCAATTTTAAATTGTTTAAAGGAGAGAGAACAAGCACTTAACACTGGTTATGAGTGGAAAAGTGCACAGAGTCCTAAAAGTAAAAAAAAATGTTCAGAAAACAAGAGGGCTGAAGGCAAACAAATTGGGGTGACCCTGCAAAGAGGGCCAGGTCCAACAAATATCTTTAGCATTCATGCACAAATGTTTCATAAATCCATGAAGGATTTGTGGGTCTAAATACAGAAAAAAATGAATCCATTTGGATTGAGTGATTTTTTTTTTCTTTTGTCCTATAGAGGATCCTCAGATCCTTTGAAAGATCTGCAGATCCTCATAATCTGATTGGATTTCCATGTCAAAAAATGGTTTTGTTGCGGTCGCCGTGACAAAAAATTGTTTTGTTGCGGTTGCAATTATGCAATGTAAGGTATTGGAGCCTGCATCATGAAAAAACATTTGGGTAGACTGTGTACAAAACAGACTGCTCGCTGTTGGCTACCCTGTGGATTTTTGAAGCAGGTTCTTCCAGAAAGCCATGCACCTAATATAAAAGGTTCCACGTAGCCTTATGGAAAAAACCATGAAATTACTTTCTGAGTCTGGAATAAAGTCCTAGTTAGAAAGATTCAAGAAAAGTGACAGAGCAACATCCTTATGTTCCTCTGGCAGGCAATTGAAGATTCTCTTACAAAAAGCTGGGAGCAGAGCACTTCTATTTCCAGTGTTCCAATTGTTAGTTGGCCAAGCAAGAATTTTGAAAAGGGGAATCAACAACAACATGCCATTAGTTGGAGGCCTTAAATATGTTTGTGGACAGTTCCCACAGACCCCTAACTCCCAATATGTCTCGAAAGAGGTTGTGCTTAAAGGTTAAACTCCATCAGGCTCAGGTTGCCTCTGAAGCTCAGGAGCTGTTCTTGCCTTTCCAAATTTACCAGCTGCCAGCCCGGACAACTGCAAAGGGTTTCTAGTCTCTCCCCCTAACGGTCGCTCAGGAATTCATGCAGTTATTGGAAACTTTGGCACCTGGATATCCTCACGGGTGATAAGCTGCGCATTACAAATACTGATTGATTGATCTGCACTAGACTGCCACTTGAAAAGAACTAGGACTGAGAAGTCCTATTTAATACAAAATATCTTGGCAATAACCCTATGTATATGTCTTCTCATGTCCTATCCGCTATATCTTGTTATTGTAAATGTTCTCCGTAGATGGTTAATAGATCTTCCTTGATGAGGAATGGCCAAAGTGGCCCTGTGGTAAAAGTGCAAAGTAGGTGTCTCATTCAACCAGGCGAGTTAGGATAGGCCCGCACTCTTACAGTTTTCGAAAGTCCCACAACTACAATTCGTTGCTCAAATCTGCTTACAGATGTGAATTTAGCATTACATGTTATATTAAATGTATGGTTTTGCAATTGATTACATTTTGTCAGTCTGAGATCAAAATTAATAGAGGCATAACATTTTAATTTATTAGATGCATGAGCCCACTTTTTGCTTACAGTATTATGCTATACTGAACAATTGAACAGGCTTTCTGCTGCATAAGAGATAGGCTGTTACTGCACCTATACATAAATGGTGGATTTGAGGGAAGTTTCTTTGATAGTCGTATTTAGTGTGTATACAAAGCTGTAGATACCAACTAATACTCCAAGCATATACTGTCTGACAAGGTGAATTAGGATTTATATCCTAAAAGTCAATATTTGTAAAAAAAAGTTATAAAGATGTGTGTTGGTGAAATGTTGTAAATCAAGCGGTAGTCACAGATTAGAATGTGAAACTGAATATTTTATTTAGACAAGGCTACCTTATATATCAAAACATAAAGATAATTTAATTTTTAATTACATATGTTATCTGTTTTAGATGATAGGGAACCCGCACAGCCTTTCAATGGATTGATGAAAGTACATTTTTCAGTATATATTTAGTGACCCTATGAAAGTGAATTTAATAGTTGTAAAACACGTGTTGATGTATTTAATTTTGTTCTGAAATCGTATGAAATAATATAAAGATGAATGAACACATAGACATCATTTAGGGGTTGCCAGGGGTCAGAGGGTCCTCCCCTTTCTGTAGGGTTGTCCCCAAAATGTTTACCTCACCCTCCTGTTTTCTGAACCCATTTTTGTTGGCTTTTAGGACTCTACGCACTTTACCACTGCTACCCGGTGCTAAAGTGCCTCAGATCTCCTCTTAAAACATGGTAGAATTGGCTTATACTCAATTAGCATTATTTAATTTACTTGTAAGTCCCTATTAATGTGGCACTACCTGTGCCAAGGGCATGTAAATTATATGCTACTAGTAGATCTGGAGCACTGATTGTGTTACCCACTTAAGTAGCCCTTTAAACATGTCTCAGGCCTGCCATTTCAGCCTGTGTGTGCAGTTTTAAAATGTCATTTAAACCTGGAAAAATAAATCTTTTGCCAGGCCCAGACCCACCCTTTTATTTCATATAAGTCGCCCCTAGTTTAGGCCCTGGACAGCACAGAGGGCAAGGTACAGTGTATTTGTAAAGTAGGACATAGACTTTTAAGTTTTGCATGTCCCGGTAGTGAAAAGCTCTTAAATTCGTTTTTCTGTACTTCACATCCTACCTCTCCCATAGGATAACTTTGAAGTTACTTCATTACATTAAGTAAGCTGTAACCTCTAAAGGGAATACGTTAGACCTGGCATCTTTGGCCTGTTTCCCCTGTCTTTTTGCTTTCTGACCTCCTGTTTTTGATGGTATGCTGGACTTTGTTCTTGCTAGTTTAGTGTCTCTGTGCAGTTTTTTACTGCTTTTCAGTGCTAAAGTGCAAGCGCTCCTACTGCAAATTGTGTTATGATTGGTTTTCCATGGTTGGCATATTTGATTTACTAGTAATGTCCTAGTACAGTGGACTGTGTGTGCCCAGGACCTGTAAATCAAATGTTTCTAGTGGGCCTGCAGCACTGGTTGTACCACCCACATTAGTAGCCTTTCAAAGGTGTCAGACCTGCCACTGCAGTGTCTGCGCGCAGTTTTAACTGCCATGTTGGCCTGGCAAGTGCACCCAATTGTCAGGCCCTAACCTTCCTTTTCTTACATGTAAGCCACCCCTAAGGTAGGCCCATGGTAGCCCCATGGGCAGGGTGCAGTTTATGTGAAAGGTAGGACATGTGCTGGTGTGTTTTACATGTCCTGATAGTGAACTACTCTGCATTTCGTTTTTCACTATTGGTAGGCTGTCTTTCCCGTAGGTGATCATTGGAGCTGCTTTGTAACATTTTAAAAGTGTAACTTCTAATTGGGAAAAGATATTGAAATGGAGTTTAGGGTCCCTGAGCTCAGAATTTAATAACACATCTTTTAGTAAATGTGGTTTTTAAATTGTGTGTTCGAAAATGCCACTTTTAGAAAGAATTAGGAGGAATTTATTTAGTACAAGCAGTGGAATAAAATTAACATTTCCTCTAAGTCATATAAAAGTCAGAACTGTTTCCTATATGGTATATGTTTGTATTGATTTGTTTTTGTAATTGTATTGTGTTTTATGTGGGGTGGGTGACAATTTGATGCATTGCATAACATTAAAATGTTCATATTGTATGTTTGTATATGGCAATGTATAATCTATACAATTATGGTGTTTAAATTATTGTAAAGAAAACAAGAAAAAGAAATTAAAAGGGATCACCGTTAGTAAATACAGTGTCCATGAACAAACAAGGTAGTTGGTAGTAGTATAGGCAGTATTGGCGTTTTCTTAGTTGGTTGAACTTTAAAAAGTGGGCATTTTCTTGCTTGTGTTTGCTTTGCTCGCCCTAAGTTGGCAGGGTATGCCCAGATGTGGCTCCATTGCTCAGTTTGCCACTGGATTCAAGCTAGCCTGGCTGATGAGGGCTGTTAGCCCGAAACCGGTCCCAGAATGCTTGTTTCTGGTCCAGGGAAGACACGGCTTGGCAGTTCGGGCTGGACTGTTCCCATGAGGCACAGGGTCAAGACTGATTTGCATATAGCTGTGTCTGAACTGGGGTGGCAAAGTGAGCCAAAGAACGATGATGGATTCAACCCAGATCTGTGACTGGGGGTGAGTGTCTGAAAAGTTTCAGCGCTCCGTCCATCATCTCCTTGTGTTTGTTTTGTTCGCGCTAAGTTGGCAGGGTATGCCCAGGCTGCTCGCTGTTGGCTACCCTGTGGATTTTTGAAGCAGGTTCTTCCAGAAAGCCATGCACCTAATATAAAAGGTTCCACGTAGCCTTATGGAAAAAACCATGAAATTACTTTCTGAGTCTGGAATAAAGTCCTAGTTAGAAAGATTCAAGAAAAGTGACAGAGCAACATCCTTATGTTCCTCTGGCAGGCAATTGAAGATTCTCTTACAAAATGCTGGGAGCAGAGCACTTCTATTTCCAGTGTTCCAATTGTTAGTTGGCCAAGCAAGAATTTTGAAAAGGGGAATCAACAACAACATGCCATTAGTTGGAGACCTTAAATATGTTTGTGGACAGTTCCCACAGACCCCTAACTCCCAATATGTCTCGAAAGAGGTTGTGCTTAAAGGTTAAACTCCATCAGGCTCAGGTTGCCTCTGAAGCTCAGGAGCTGTTCTTGCCTTTCCAAATTTACCAGCTGCCAGCCCGGACAACTGCAAAGGGTTTCTAGTCTCTCCCCCTAACGGTCGCTCAGGAATTCATGCAGTTATTGGAAACTTTGGCGCCTGGATATCCTCACGGGTGATAAGCTGCGCATTACAAATACTGATTGATTGATCTGCACTAGACTGCCACTTGAAAAGAACTAGGAATGAGAAGTCCTATTTAATACAAAATATCTTGGCAGTAACCCTATGTATATGTCTTCTCATGTCCTATCCGCTATATCTTGTTATTGTAAATGTTCTCCGTAGATGGTTAATAGATCTTCCTTGATGAGGAATGGCCAAAGTGACCCTGTGGTAAAAGTGCAAAGTAGGTATCTCATTCAACCAGGCGAGTTAGGATAGGCCCGCACTCTTACAGGTCTCGAAAGTCCCACAACTACAATTCGTTGCTCAAATCTGCTTACAGATGTGAATTTAGCATTACATGTTATATTAAATGTATGGTTTTGGAATTGATTACATCTTGTCAGTCTGAGATCAAAATTAATAGAGGCATAACATTTTAATTTATTAGATGCATGAGCCCACTTTTTGCTTACAGTATTATGCTATACTGAACAATTGAACAGGCTTTCTGCTGCATAAGAGATAGGCTGTTACTGCACCTATACATAAATGGTGGATTTGAGGGAAGTTTCTTTGATAGTCGTATTTAGTGTGTATACAAAGCTGTAGATACCAACTAATACTCCAAGCATATACTGTCTGACAGTGTGAATTAGGATTTATATCCTAAAAGTCAATATTTGTAAAAAAAGTTATAAAGATGTGTGTTGATGAAATGTTGTAAATCAAGCGGTAGTCACAGATTAGAATGTGAAACTGAATATTTTATTTAGACAAGGCTACCTTATATATCAAAACATAAAGATAATTTAATTTTTAATTACATATGTTATCTGTTTTAGATGATAGGGAACCCGCACAGCCTTTCAATGGATTGATGAAAGTACATTTTTCAGTACATATTTAGTGACCCTATGAAAGTGAATTTAATAGTTGTAATACACGTGTTGATGTATTTAATTTTGTTCTGAAATCGTATGAAATAATATAAAGATGAATGAACACATAGACATCATTTAGGGGTTGCCAGGGGTCACAGGGTCCTCCCCTTTCTGTAGGGTCGTCCCCAAAATGTTTACCTCACCCTCCTGTTTTCTGAACCCATTTTTGTTGGCTTTTAGGACTCTACGCACTTTACCACTGCTACCCGCTGCTAAAGTGCCTGAGATCTCCTCTTAAAACATGGTAGAATTGGCTTATACTTAATTAGCATTATTTAATTTACTTGTAAGTCCCTATTAATGTGGCACTACCTGTGCCAAGGGCATGTAAATTATATGCTACTAGTAGATCTGGAGCACTGATTGTGTTACCCACTTAAGTAGCCCTTTAAACATGTCTCAGGCCTGCCATTTCAGCCTGTGTGTGCAGTTTTAAAATGCCATTTAAACCTGGAAAAATAAATCTTTTGCCAGGCCCAGACCCACCCTTTTATTTCATATAAGTCGCCCCTAGTTTAGGCCCTGGACAGCACAGAGGGCTAGGTACAGTGTATTTGTAAAGTAGGACATAGACTTTTAAGTTTTGCATGTCCCGGTAGGGAAAAGCTCTTAAATTCGTTTTTCTGTACTTCACATCCTACCTCTCCCATAGGATAACTTTGAAGTTACTTCATTACATTAAGTAAGCTGTAACCTCTAAAGGGAATACGTTAGACCTGGCATCTTTGGCCTGTTTCCCCTGTCTTTTTGCTTTCTGACCTCCTGTTTTTGATGGTATGCTGGACTTTGTTCTTGCTAGTTTAGTGTCTCTGTGCAGTTTTTACTGCTTTTCAGTGCTAAAGTGCAAGCGCTCCTACTGCAAATTGTGTTATGATTGGTTTTCCATGGTTGGCATATTTGATTTACTAGTAATGTCCTAGTAGAGTGGACTGTGTGTGCCCAGGACCTGTAAATCAAATGTTACTAGTGGGCCTGCAGCACTGGTTGTACCACCCACATTAGTAGCCTTTCAAAGGTGTCAGACCTGCCACTGCAGTGTCTGCGCGCAGTTTTAACTGCCATGTTGGCCTGGCAAGTGCACCCAATTGTCAGGCCCTAACCTTCCTTTTCTTACATGTAAGCCACCCCTAAGGTAGGCCCATGGTAGCCCCATGGGCAGCGTGCAGTTTATGTGAAAGGTAGGACATGTGCTGGTGTGTTTTACATGTCCTGATAGTGAACTAGTCTGCATTTCGTTTTTCACTATTGGTAGGCTGTCTTTCCCGTAGGTGATCATTGGAGCTGCTTTGTAACATTTTAAAAGTGTAACTTCTAATTGGGAAAAGATGTAGAAATAGAGTTTAGGGTCCCTGAGCTCAGAATTTAATAACACATCTTTTAGTAAATGTGGTTTTTAAATTGTGTGTTTGAAAATGCCACTTTTAGAAAGAATTAGGCGGAATTTATTTAGTACAAGCAGTGGAATAAAATGAACATTTCCTCTAAGTCATATAAAAGTCAGAACTGTTTCCTATATGGTATATGTTTGTATTGATTTGTTTTTGTAATTGTATTGTGTTTTATGCGGGGTGGGTGACAATTTGATGCATTGCATAACATTAAAATGTTCATATTGTATGTTTGTATTTGGCAATGTATAATCTATACAATTATGGTGTTTAAATTATTGTAAAGAAAACAAGAAAAAGAAATTAAAAGGGATCACCGTTAGTAAATACAGTGTCCATGAACAAACAAGGTAGTTGGTAGTAGTATAGGCAGTATTGGCGTTTTCTTAGTTGGTTGAACTTTAAAAAGTGGGCATTTTCTTGCTTGTGTTTGCTTTGCTCGCCCTAAGTTGGCAGGGTATGCCCAGATGTGGCTCCCTTGCTCACTTTGCCACTGGATTCAAGCTAGCCTGGCTGATGAGGGCTGTTAGCCCGAAACCGGTCCCAGAATGCTTGTTTCTGGTCCAGGGAAGACACGGCTTGGCAGTTCGGGCTGGACTGTTCCCATGAGGCACAGGGTCAAGACTGATTTCCATATAGCTGTGTCTGAACTGGGGTGGCAAAGTGAGCCAAAGAACGATGATGGATTCAACCCAGATCTGTGACTGGGGGTGAGTGTCTGAAAAGTTTCAGCGCTCCGTCCATCATCTCCTTGTGTTTGTTTTGTTCGCGCTAAGTTGGCAGGGTATGCCCAGACTGCTCGCTGTTGGCTACCCTGTGGATTTCTGAAGCAGGTTCTTCAATGCACCTAATATAAAAGGTTCCACGTAGCCTTATGGAAAAAACCATGAAATTACTTTCTGAGTCTGGAATAAAGTCCTAGTTAGAAAGATTCAAGAAAAGTGACAGAGCAACATCCTTATGTTCCTCTGGCAGGCAATTGAAGATTCTCTTACAAAATGCTGGGAGCAGAGCACTTCTATTTCCAGTGTTCTAATTGGTAGTTGGCCAAGCAAGAATTTTGAAAAGGGGAATCAACAACAACATGCCATTAGTTGGAGACCTTAAATATGTTTGTGGACAGTTCCCACAGACCTCTAACTCCCAATATGTCTCGAAAGAGGTTGTGCTTAAAGGTTAAACTCCATCAGGCTCAGGTTGCCTCTGAAGCCCAGGAGCTGTTCTTGCCTTTCCAAATTTACCAGCTGCCAGCCCGGACAACTGCAAAGGGTTTCTAGTCTCTCCCCCTAACGGTCGCTCAGGAATTCATGCAGGTATTGGAAACTTTGGGGCCTGGATATCCTCACGGGTGATAAGCTGCGCATTACAAATACTGATTGATTGATCTGCACTAGACTGCCACTTGAAAAGAACTAGGAATGAGAAGTCCTATTTAATACAAAATATCTTGGCAGTAACCCTATGTATATGTCTTCTCATGTCCTATCCGCTATATCTTGTTATTGTAAATGTTCTCCGTAGATGGTTAATAGATCTTCCTTGATGAGGAATGGCCAAAGTGACCCTGTGGTAAAAGTGCAAAGTAGGTGTCTCATTCAACCAGGCGAGTTAGGATAGGCCCACACTCTTACAGGTCTCGAAAGTCCCACAACTACAATTCGTTGCTCAAATCTGCTTACAGATGTGAATTTAGCATTACATGTTATATTAAATGTATGGTTTTGCAATTGATTACATTTTGTCAGTCTGAGATCAAAATTAATAGAGGCATAACATTTTAATTTATTAGATGCATGAGCCCACTTTTTGCTTACAGTATTATGCTATACTGAACAATTGAACAGGCTTTCTGCTGCATAAGAGATAGGCTGTTACTGCACCTATACATAAATGGTGGATTTGAGGGAAGTTTCTTTGATAGTCGTATTTAGAGTGTATACAAAGCTGTAGATACCAACTAATACTCCAAGCATATACTGTCTGACAGTGTGAATTAGGATTTATATCCTAAAAGTCAATATTTGTAAAAAAAGTTATAAAGATGTGTGTTGATGAAATGTTGTAAATCAAGCGGTAGTCACAGATTAGAATGTGAAACTGAATATTTTATTTAGACAAGGCTACCTTATATATCAAAACATAAAGATAATTTAATTTTTAATTACATATGTTATCTGTTTTAGATGATAGGGTACCCGCACAGCCTTTCAATGGATTGATGAAAGTACATTTTTCAGTATATATTTAGTGACCCTATGAAAGTGAATTTAATAGTTGTAAAACACGTGTTGATGTATTTCATTTTGTTCTGAAATCGTATGAAATAATATAAAGATGAATGAACACATAGACATCATTTAGGGGTTGCCAGGGGTCACAGGGTCCTCCCCTTTCTGTAGGGTCGTCCCCAAAATGTTTACCTCACCCTCCTGTTTTCTGAACCCATTTTTGTTGGCTTTTAGGACTCTACGCACTTTACCACTGCTACCCGGTGCTAAAGTGCCTCAGATCTCCTCTTAAAACATGGTAGAATTGGCTTATACTCAATTAGCATTATTTAATTTACTTGTAAGTCCCTATTAATGTGGCACTACCTGTGCCAAGGGCATGTAAATTATATGCTACTCGTAGATCTGGAGCACTGATTGTGTTACCCACTTAAGTAGCCCTTTAAACATGTCTCAGGCCTGCCATTTCAGCCTGTGTGTGCAGTTTTAAAATGCCATTTAAACCTGGAAAAATAAATCTTTTGCCAGGCCCAGACCCACCCTTTTATTTCATATAAGTCGCCCCCAGTTTAGGCCCTGGACAGCACAGAGGGCAAGGTACAGTGTATTTGTAAAGTAGGACATAGACTTTTAAGTTTTGCATGTCCCGGTAGTGAAAAGCTCTTAAATTTGTTTTTCTGTACTTCACATCCTACCTCTCCCATAGGATAACTTTGAAGTTACTTCATTACATTAAGTAAGCTGTAACCTCTAAAGGGAATACGTTAGACCTGGCATCTTTGACCTGTTTCCCCTGTCTTTTTGCTTTCTGACCTCCTGTTTTTGATGGTATGCTGGACTTTGTTATTGCTAGTTTAGTGTCTCTGTGCAGTTTTTTACTGCTTTTCAGTGCTAAAGTGCAAGCGCTCCTACTGCAAATTGTGTTATGATTGGTTTTCCATGGTTGGCATATTTGATTTACTAGTAAGTTCCTAGTACAGTGGACTGTGTGTGCCCAGGACCTGTAAATCAAATGTTACTAGTGGGCCTGCAGCACTGGTTGTACCACCCACATTAGTAGCCTTTCAGAAGGTGTCAGACCTGCCACTGCAGTGTCTGCGCGCAGTTTTAACTGCCATGTTGGCCTGGCAAGTGCACCCAATTGTCAGGCCCTAACCTTCCTTTTCTTACATGTAAGCCACCCCTAAGGTAGGCCCATGGTAGCCCCATGGGCAGGGTGCAGTTTATGTGAAAGGTAGGACATGTGCTGGTGTGTTTTACATGTCCTGATAGTGAGCTATTCTGCATTTCGTTTTTCACTATTGGTAGGCTGTCTTTCCCGTAGGTGATCATTGGAGCTGCTTTGTAACATTTTAAAAGTGTAACTTCTAATTGGGAAAAGATGTAGAAATGGAGTTTAGGGTCCCTGAGCTCAGAATTTAATAACACATCTTTTAGTAAATGTGGTTTTTAAATTGTGTGTTTGAAAATGCCACTTTTAGAAAGAATTAGGAGGAATTTATTTAGTACAAGCAGTGGAATAAAATTAACATTTCCTCTAAGTCATATAAAAGTCAGAACTGTTTCCTATATGGTATATGTTTGTATTGATTTGTTTTTGTAATTGTATTGTGTTTTATGTGGGGTGGGTGACAATTTGATGCATTGCATAACATTAAAATGTTCATATTGTATGTTTGTATATGGCAATGTATAATCTATACAATTATGGTGTTTAAATTATTGTAAAGAAAACAAGAAAAAGAAATTAAAAGGGATCACCGTTAGTAAATACAGTGTCCATGAACAAACAAGGTAGTTGGTAGTAGTATAGGCAGTATTGGCGTTTTCTTAGTTGGTTGAACTTTAAAAAGTGGTCATTTTCTTGCTTGTGTTTGCTTTGCTCGCCCTAAGTTGGCAGGGTATGCCCAGATGTGGCTCCCTTGCTCACTTTGCCACTGGATTCAAGCTAGCCTGGCTGATGAGGGCTGTTAGCCCGAAACCGGTCCCAGAATGCTTGTTTCTGGTCCAGGGAAGACATGGCTTGGCAGTTCGGGCTGGACTGTTCCCATGAGGCACAGGGTCAAGACTGATTTGCATATAGCTGTGTCTGAACTGGGGTGGCAAAGTGAGCCAAAGAACGATGATGGATTCAACCCAGATCTGTGACTGGGGGTGAGTGTCTGAAAAGTTTCAGCGCTCCGTCCATCATCTCCTTGTGTTTGTTTTGTTCGCCCTAAGTTGGCAGGGTATGCCCAGACGTGGGTCCCTTGCTCACTTTGCCACTGGATTCAAGCTAGCCTGGCTGATGAGGGCTGTTAGCCCGAAACCGGTCCCAGGAAGCTTGTTTCCGGTCCAGGGAAGACATGGCTTGGCAGTTCGGGCTGGACTGTTCCCATGAGGCACACGGTCAAGACTGATTTGCATATAGCTGTGTCTGAACTGGGGTGGCAAAGTGAGCTAAAGAACGATGATGGATTCAACCCAGATCTGTGACTGGGGGTGAGTGTCTGAAAAGTTTCAGCGCTCCGTCCATCATTTCCTTGTGTTTGCCATTTTCTTGCTTAGCCATCCTGTGTGCCTATGCCTGCTTGTGGATTTCCCGTCTGGTTTTAGACTGACAGGAGCTTTTGTGCATTCACTCCAGACACTCAAAGGAAGGGAGCTGAGGTGTGCCCTGCATATGCTGATGGGCCATCCTGGGATAGAGTGGTGGGAGGAGTTGTTACTGACATCTGAATAGGCTGTGGCTGCTCTGCACAATGCTGTCTCCACCTCCTGTAATGAAGTTGGACCAGCGAGGACAGAATTGGTTTTTACTGAGCAAGAGGAACTTTCTGCCTAAGATTTCAAAGAGAAAATTAGAATAAATATTGGGGTCCTGACCCCAGAATTTCATAACACTTGTGGACTAAAAGGCCATGCCAAGAAGAAGAGCTGCATGGAGGAGTAATACCTATTTGCTGTTTGCTGCTGTGTTGGGTCAGCCTGCAGTTGATGCTTCTGTCTTGGGCAGTAAAAGAACTGGGCTGAACTTTCTTAAATCCGGTTGTTAAAGTTTCTCCAAGGCTTGAAATAGAGCTTGCCTCCTGTTAGAAGTCTCAGGCACAACAAAGACTTCACCCCCCTCTGGGTACCTGCACCTGGAACTGTGTGTTTCAGCTGCCACAGAGGGAAAAAGCAACCCGACGCTGTCAACAACACAGCTGACGGTTCTGTGACCTGAAGGCACTGCAACAAGCACAATCGCACTTCGCACCGTAACCATGGTCTCACCGACGCAGTCCGATACCGTCACTGAGCCGCTGCTTGCACCGTGACTTGAGGGCACAGCCTTGCTTCACATCGCCGCCCTGGTCTCACCGCTGCCGCCGCTCCAAGCTGACCTCGATGTCATTGCCTGCACCGTGGCCTGGGGGCATTGCTCATAAATTACGTGATGCACCGCCCCATCCCACACCGCAGCCTTGGCCCACCAATACCAGCACCATTGACTCTAGATCGTCTACTGGCAACAGTGCTTCAGCAACGCGAAGAGCTGCTTGCACCATGACCTGTCAGCATCGCAACGAGTACTACCCCACTTCACACTGCAGCCCTGGTCTCACCGACGCTGCTAGACGACGTCACCGAGCCTCTGCCTGCACTGTGACCTGAGGGTACCGCACACCGCACCGCTCCATTTGGCACTGCAGCCCTTATGCCTACCAACGCCAGTGTTCCTGACTTTAGCCTCATGGAGTTCGATCTGCAACGCATGTGACTTCAAGGGCCCGATGACTCCTGCACTGACCTCCAGAACCGATGCCTGTCAACGCGGACGCCGCTGCCTCTTCGGAGCTCATCGCAAGGTACACAATGCCCTGCATTTCCAAGATTCTGTTTGAGGGTCAACCCGACACCCTAGATGGCCCGCGACCTTGTGCTCGGTCTGAACTGTTGGATTTGTTTGTTCACGATGCCGTAATGGCCCCGGATGGAGCTATCGACTTCAAGGAACTGTATTTTAAGCTGATTCTTTCGATTTTCATATCTTTATACTGTATGTTGTATTTTTTTTATCATTTTGTCTTGTTTTACACAGATAAATATTGGCTTTTTGTCTACACCTGGTTTGCTGTCCTTTTGTAGTGTTTTCACTATAATAATGTGTGTTATGTGCAAATGCTTTACATATTGCCTTTGAGATATGCCTGGCTGCTCGTGCCAAGGTACCAAGGGAGTGATCAGGGGTTATTTCAGAAGTGTAATACCCCTTATCCTGACAAGAAGGAAGGGTTGTTACTTTGACAGGGTACAAACCTGCCAACCAGAGACCCCCATTTCAAAAAGAATTGGTAACCAGTTCATGTTTGGTGTCTTTGGAATTGTGATGAAAAATCCTCTCTTACGGTAAAGTATGATATTAAATTACAATTTTGAAAATGCCACTTTTAGAAAGTTTGCATTTGTCTGCCTTAGCCATTTAGTGCCTGCAGCCTTTCTCTAGGTCACATGACCGGGTGTAGCTGACAGTTGATCTTTGTGTATTCCTCCTACACAACCACACAAAATAGAGGGATAGATGTGCCTGGATGGGCCATCACTGGCATGGTGGAAGGGCGGAGCTGGCACAGCCCTACTTAGACTTGAATAGGCTGTGTCCTGCCTCCACACAAAGGGCTGCATACCCCTTGTAGTTAGTATGGAGCCAGGGCAGAGTAGGCAGGAAACCTGTGCACTTCAAAGGGAAACCTGCAGCAGCTTCTCCTACTCCAAATGAGGTACCTGGTATAAATAATGGACCACATACACCAGTATACTTCTGGACCTGTGGATACTCTGCCAGACTGTTGTGCTGCTGAAATGACTGCCACTCTGCTGGACTGCTGCCCTGCTAGACTACTGCCTTGCAGGACTGCTGCCTCGCTGGATTGATGCTCCCCTGCATGAGTCAGAGGGATTGGACCTGCACCTGAACCCAAGACTCGCAGAGTGACTTCAAGGGCAAAACTGCTGGTCTCCTGTTCAGAGCCACAGAGACATAACAGGCTCCCAACCACCTGAACCAGCACCCAGACTCAGCTGAAGTAAGCCTGTGACCCCCGAGTGGTGCCACTTTGGTCCCAGAACCTTGGTGTGGCTTCAGCCTCAGTCGAGCTCAATTGAAGTTTTTGGGCTCTTTGTGAAGCTCTGTCCCGACCGGCCATGATGACAACAGGATCCTCATTCTACATTGACAACCATCGGTGATGCCCCGCCTGCTCTTCACGCTGCAATGATGACCAGCTGCAATGCTTCTCTGCTCCGCATGGCCCTCTCCATCACAAACAGGACGCTTTGCTCTCAACTGAGAAGATAACTTTCAGCGTGACTAACCAGGTCCCTGTATCCCCCCGTGCTCCATTGTGGTCGGCCTGAACTTGTGACTTTCTCCCGGTCTTGCACGACCAGATAGCCGCGAGTGGCCCTTTGGACTTTTTGCACCATTTTCACTTAAATCTTTAACATTGCATATCTCCAGTTCGATTGATTTAATTTTTGTCATTTTGGTCTTGATTTATTTATTAAAATTGACTCTATGTTTTTAAATTGGTGTGGGATCGTTCCTGAGTTGTGTTTTACTTTATTACTGTTTGAAGTGCTGCATCAATACTTTACACATTGCGTTTAAGTTAAGCATGACTGCTCTGTGCCAAGCTGCTAGAGGGTAGAGCACAAGTTAATTTGGGGTTTGCTTGTGCCTCACTCTGACAAGGATTGTGGTTGCTGCTTGAGTAAGGTTTCACCTGCCTCAACCAGTAACCCAATTTCTCACAGTCCAACAATGTTTTTGTAATATTTTGGGAAAAGGCATAGTTTTGTACCACAGGAAAGCACTTTGCATTAGTTTAAATCAACCAAAATCCTGTATTTTTGTTTAATTTAATAAGACACTCTGTCACTACCAATGAGCATCTTCATGTACAATTCTATCTGCTGTAACACGGCTCTCGATTTTGAATAGTTATGTCACTATGATTGATGTTTACATTCTCTTTGATGCAGAAGTCTCAATTCTGTACAGATCATCTAACCATGGGCGTAGTCGAAGGGGATCATATTTTCAGGATGGAACAGCTCTTTCATTGTAGGGCCCTGAAACTGATTTTCCTCTTCACATGCCTGCTCAGATGATCCAACTAATCACAACTTCAATGCAAATAATTTAATATTTTTCACTGCTCATCCGTTAACCCTAGTAACTCCTTCCTCCTCCTGTACAGTAACAATGCCTGAACTGAAAGAAACACCTTACTACTCCTATAAACTAATCACCCATGAAACCTAAAATCTCCTTACTACCACTGAAGACAATCTATCCTTGATACCTATTGACCCTTTAATATCTCTATACATGACCCACCGCCAAACCGTAAAAACTCCTTACTCCCCCTATACACAATCCATCCCTAAATCCTAAAAACTCTTTACAACCCTATACACTACCCATCCATGAAACCTAAAAATGCCTTACAACCCTATACCCTACCACCTCTGAACCCTAAAATCTTCTTACTATTCCTATACACTACCCATCAATGAAACAACCTAAAACGTCTTTCTACCCATATACACTGCACATTCATGAACCCTAAAATCTCCTTACTAATCCTATATGTTGCACATCTCTGAACCCTAAAAATCCCTAATGTCTCCCATACACTACCCATTCCCCACCCTAAACAACTCTCACTAATCACATATGAACTTTAAGAACTTAAAACCATATACCCATACATTAAATTATACAGTTTGAAATTTTAAAATCAATTCTTAATTGTATATCTTACATAAGACTATATTTATTACTCATAAATCTACATAATTATTGCTTTAATTTTAAAGAGTTAAATGAAGTTATTTTGACTTTAATAATTACTTAATTTTAATTTAAATGTAATTTAATTTACTATTATAATTGTGACATAAGCTACATGTCCATATAAATCTAATACATATTCACATTTTTATGCATATATATGCATATCTACATAGCTATAGATCTATTTCCATATAGTCACTGAAATAACCAAAGGTTGTAGTGACATTACAGTTATGTTTAGTAATAAGATCTTAACAAACATTTTTTAAAAACCACAGAAATTCACTGAAAAAAGATCAAAAATACATTATTTTTAGGTTTAGTACATACGCTAAAAACAAACTCCAGAAATTCATTGAATACCCCTAGTTAAAAAGCAGTTATGGTTACAAAACAAGATGAGGAAACCACTGAAATTCACCAGTTATAGTTCAGTAAGCTAACATTAACTTGTGCCCACATCATGTACTGCTTATATAACCTCACATATTACATCACTCATGAGATGTTAAATGACATAATTGATATCACTGATGACATCTCAAATGAGTTAATTGATGACAAAATTGATCCAATTATTGTGCACAGTTTTTTTTTTTAAAACATATTTTATTGAGAACCATGGCTGCATAATATAGTGACATTACTGATGCATCTGGCATTTTTCCTTTGTTGATTTTCCAGCTTATGCGTAATACATTTTCTGTCATGTATGATTGTGCACAGTTAACGTGGAAGGAGCCAGAAAAGTGTTAATTTACTAATAATTGTGACATCCTTTGATGAATTAACATGAAATGTAACTTGTTTAGTCTTTTATGAGAAGGGGACATTTTGTGCAGATTAATCAAGGGGGTCATAGTTGAAAGAGTGAGGAAACATATTCGTGTGCTAATAAATTTGATGCTTTTTAATGAATCTGCAATAAGTTTGGCAGGTTGTGAGCAAGTTACACCTAGTGCAGGATTCTAATAACTTTGGGGCATTCTCACCAATCTACATACTTCTCATGTTTAGCTTACTGCTTGGCTGATGCTTGCCATGTGTAGATCACTCTTGATATTTTGTGTTTCATGCATTTACACCAAGAAAGTGGGCAAGATTAAAGGGGAGATTAAACAAGTGTTAATTTGCTGATAACTGTTAGCACTATTTATTACATCTGTATGAAATGTTGCAGGCCATTAGAAAGTCAAGCCTATTGCAGGGATTTCAGGTTTCAATGAGATTCAATAAGGGGGAGGCAAAGTTGGAGGGACTGGTGAAAAATATTTGACTTGCTAATAACTTTGGTTCCATCTCATAGATCTGCCTAGAATTTAGTAGACACTTGGCATGCTTAACTTACTTCTGATATATTGTTTTCACACAGGTCCATCAAAGGGACCTGGGTAAAGTATGTGCAAAAAGTTTTCATTTTCTCATAACTTGGAAACCCTTTGACAAATCCACACAAAATGTGTTCAGAATTTGTAGGTTTAATTTCCTATTGGCTTGTGAAATTAAGTCCAATGTAGGGGTCCCAAGTTTCGTGCAGATCGGACAAAGGTATGTTAAAGGTTTGTCAAACAAAATCTTTGATTTGACTGTAACATTGTCATTATTTGATAGATTTGCAAGAACGTTGAGTTACCAGAATTGGGTTTAATGTGCACACTGCAAGTGCAGCTGGCAGTTGGCCACATGGGAGGTTGGTTGCCTGTATTAAACCACCACTGCACATGACCAAAGTCTATGTGCTTCAGTATATTTCTGAAAAAAACCAAGTTTGCCCTTACTGACATCTGAGCCACCACCCTTGTTTGGATGACACCAATTATGGATGAAACCTTCTCTGGCTCCACTTGAGCAGCACCAACCCAGTGCCCATTGCTGTTCATCTCATTGACTGAAGCCATCCTCTGCTTCACATACACCCAACACCTTCACCATAATCTGCTCCACTCCCTCAGAAACTTAGGGGTATATTTCCAAGGGGATAGCGCCACCAGAATGTCACTTTTAGCGACGTTCTGGTGGTGCTTTGCTGTTCTTCATATTTAAAAAGCGGTGCAAAGCCACTTTCAGTGGCTTAACGCTGCCTTATAAATAAAGTTCCTTGACACGCATCACTCTGCGTGAAAGGGGCGTGCAATGGGTGTTGCTGTGGACGTTCCACCGCAACACCCATTGCATTTTGACGCTGCCCCAGATTTACAAGGATGTGTAAATCTGAGGCAGTGTCATTAGTTTTTGCATGCAATAGCAGGCATCAGAGTGGCACAACGAGGAGAAATACTTTTATTTTTCCTCGTTTTTGCTTTTTCTATGTGTGTTGTATCCTGCAGCACACATAGAAAGAGCAAAACACCATTATTGATTGTTTATGTGCAGGAAGGGACACCTTCTTGCACATAAACAATCATTCCCTACAACGCAGGCACCCTTGCACTATAGTGCAAGGATGCATGCGTTGGAGCTAGGCAGCTAATTTTAGTGCCAGAGCTAAGGGAAACACAGGAGTGTGCCGTATTGTTGTAAATACAGTGCATCCCTGTGTTTTGGAAATGTAGGAGTGCGGCACTGCCAAATTTGGTGCCGCTCTGCGCTCTGACATTTCCTTGTAAATATGCCCCCTACACCCACTGGTATGAATACTCTATGCACCTCCACCTATGATTGAAGTCATTGTAATCCCATAGGTTCTGTTTATGATTTCTTCAATGAGAACATTATGTTAACTTTTTCCATTTGGAATCAATGTCCTTTTTATGCTGCATAACATTTCAACATTTGCTAGAAATTGACCACTTAGATTAAGTCACCTACTATGTTTTGGTGGACTTAATATCTAGGGTTCTCTACAATTATTGTTTTTTAGGTATAGTGCCTATTTAAGCAGAATTCTGTTTTGATTTCCAATAATAACCCCTGCCAGGTGTCCGTGCTTTCCTCTTAAAACTTCATAGACTTAAGGACCTAAAATAACATGCACAAAGGGCAGAGATAAGATGAAAGCTGAAGATCATCCTCAGATTCTGTGCTTTGCCTCCTTCTTCTTCATGATCTTCTTTGAGAGGTTTGACTTCTTGAGCCTTTCTTTCCTGAAAACATACAGGACCTTCAGCGACTTTGTTTGGGAAATTACTCTACATAGAATACACTGCTTTAATCTACTACAAAGGCCTGCGAATAATTATTGATATAATGTGAATCATCAAACTGGAAATTGCATGCAAGAGCTGTAATAATTACTTTAGTACTAGCATACAAACAAGATGGCCAGCGAAGGGCAGTTCTGGTCTGTATTGTGAGATTTTGCCATAACTTGAGACAATATACGATCACTGCTTGCTACAGTGCTGACTTTCTCTTTGGTGTGCCATCTTGCATTGCCACCTCATCCTACCCCACATTCACAATGAAAACAGGCTTGAGATGAGTTTACATCTTTCATCAGCAGTTGTACCTGTACAACCATCGTACATTGAGTGTAACACATTGAGATTGGTGTTGGCAACGTTGTTGGCATTCCCCAGGTTTGTGCCTCTCTCATCCAGCCTCACATTCATGGTATAGGACTAACACAGATTTGCATCACTAATTTCCATCTCACAAAGCATACATTGATTAAGGTACCCCAATTATATTATTTGCTGCAGATTTGATATTTACTGAGATACTGATTTCCTCTCTCACCCTTTCACAATGAGGCAAAACCAATGACAGGGCATGAGGTAGCGTTCCATCATAACTGTGTAATGGGTTTACTTTCACTGTGCATCCGGTGATTTACACTCTCAAGGAAACCTCTCTGGGGCCCATTCACAAAGGTAAAGCTAGACTAATATTCAAACTTAGACCAAAAGTCTAACTTTACTACTTTTCAGTATTCACAAAGGGACATACGAGTTATATCTCTATGCATGTGGAGATTCCGCACTCAGGCAGGAAGCTCTTTACTTTGGGTGGGGAAACTGTAATCACATACACCTGCAGACAATTAGTGCCATCTGCAACCCATGCACTGCAAAACACATAAAAGTAGCACGCATCCAAGGCTCTGTTTTTTCAAAACACATACTTTGCCTGGCTACTCTGCGCCCTGCCTTACCATGTGCCAAGTATCACCATGTTGAATATCCGGAGGAACAAAAACTTCACAGAGGAGGAGATCCAAATGATAGTCAAATTTGTACTGGAGAACCACAAAAAACTACATGGTTTTCATCCACACCTCATCAGTTCAACACAGAAGGCAGCCCTATGGCAACAGTTGGCTGATACAGTCAGTGCATAGGGGAGGATGTCTGGCCCATCACCCGACATTAAAAAAAAGTGGCAGGATGAGAGGAGACTGGTGAAAGAGAAGTTCACCAGGATAGAGGTGGTCAGAGCTCTCCCTGGTGGACAAACTGGAACCCATCTTCATCTCACACCACTTGAGAAATATGTGCTCTCCACAATGCACAATGCTGCATAGGCTGCCTGTGACTGATGACCTTATTGTGGTGTCAGGTAATATATGTTGATTAAACAATGAGTTTATTAGAAACATGTTTAATATGAAGTGCATGTGACTATGGAAATGTACCCACCATTGTCCAGCTCCTGATGTCTATGCCTTTGTGTCCTCCCTGTCTCCGTGGAGAAGTACTACTCTCTGCTGCTGATCCTTGGTCTCTGATGCCTAGGCATCCTGAAGAGAAACACAGCACACTGGCAAGGGCCACAAGCCCACAAATCACTGCTGCTGCTGGTGGAGGCAGAAAGAGGTGCAACACGAACCAGCGCTAATAGTGTTCTGACCTCTCCCTTGGCATGGGACACGAAAGGACCACAGGACCCATGATTCAGTGCTACTGGTGGTAGGGCAGGAAGAGGAGCAACACGGCCTTAATGCTTATAGTGCTCTTACTTCTCCTGTGGTGTGGAATGTGCACAGGTAAGGACCGCAAGGCCCACAATTCACTGCTGCTGGAGGTGGTGGCAGGAGGAGGAGCAACACAGCCCCAATGCTTATAGAGCTCTGACTACTTCCATGGTGCAGGATGCGCCTGGTCACGGCCCGGGTGAAGACCAGGGCAAGAGCGGTCCCACCTGCACCCGTCCAGGGTCTCAAAATGAACCATAGTTTTAATGGCGAAAAGGAAGCTTCCAAGGATGAGGTAAGACCTACAACGAATGAGAGATTTTTAAATCGTACTGTTGGCGTGATTTCAAAAGAAATAGAAATTGCTGAAAGGTGTCTGTCTTTGTCAACTGATACCCCTCCAATCAATTTGACTGTGATTCCCAACTCAGCTGCTCCTCATGTCTTAACCACTGAAGCACAGATCCATGATATTTATTCCGCCTAAGCTCCCATTCGGCCCCATTCTCTACTTGGGTCCTCTACCTCAAACTCTGGGTCTGTTCCAAAGTGGCAGAAAAAGTTAGGGAAGGTATGGCCTAGAAACCCCAAGAACCTTTACCCCAACCACCAGAAGATGAGTCACTGCTGTCCTTAATAAATATAAATACTTTAACAGACTTGCTATGCGGGAAAATTAAATATCATTTGGAGGAGGCTCTATTGCCATTATATGAATGCTTAGGGGCCATTGATGTGGCTCTTGGGAGCCTGGGTGATAAAATGGTGGAATTACACACCATTCTTACCGATGCAAGCCCACAAGGAGTATCTCTGTTGGCATATAACATTATACCCACTGCTCAATCCACCCAGGACATCCCTCATGTTGAAAGTGATCAAGATAATGCCTTGCCAGGTAGTGCGAGACCTCATTCCCAAAACAGAGAGGCTCATTGTCTTATGTAGCATCTTGCTACTCTAGGAAGCGCTAATATTGAGGGAGGCATATTATCTGTGGATGTTCCAGCTGTTAATCTTACCCCTCCGAATGCCTCTTTGTGATCATTTTAATGGATGTTCCCACCTTAGCCCAGTGACTTTGGAATTGACTGAGTAATTAAAGAACAAAGTCTTCCATTGGCTGAGATGCTCAATTGAGTTTAAATTGTGATATAATAATGGTCAGGATATCTGTCTTGGTTGGCCCACGCTGTAAGGAATATCCTGAAGACTGTGTGATAGTCAACTTTAGGCACCCTCAGGTGTCAGATTGTTTATTAGATTGGCCAGTCCTGGCCTCTGGTCTCCATCTTCTGTCCAGCTTCTTCCAATGGGGTTCTTCTATCGGCATTCGAATCAAAAGCCTAAGAGCTTTGGTCCTTTGGCATGCTTTTCTACATTAGGAGAACCATCAGTGACAGCAGACCGAGTGAAGCTTGGATTCCTGTGTTCAACTGTTTTGCCCTAATTGCTAAGGCTATGAATCGGGACTGACATATAAAGAATAATTCTTGCAATCTGGATGGCATTAATAATTTAGATACTTGGAATGTGGCAGGGATATTTAACAAACTAACTAATACTGACTGTCTGGCTGTTATTTCAAGATTTAATGTTATTTACCTTCAGGAGACGTGGGCCGTGGACACCTTTTATGTGAATGGGTATACTACGTATTTTGTAACTGCTGAGCCTTCTAGAGCCGGACGAACCAAAGGAGAAGTAGCTAACATAGGGGCTGATTAGGATGGCTGTCAGACTTTCGTCCAACCACCACCCTTTCGCAACTGGGACTGCCCGACACACTGTCGGCGGTCCCGCCAGAGGTATTAGGATGCGACCCCCACCACGGCGGTCGCAATGCCTATGTTTGCATTGCAGTGGGTGCTGCTGGCTGCAGCACACACCGCAGTGCAAAAAGGGGACACTTAACATATCCCTGCACTACGTGGCAGGCACCATGCGGTGCCTGCCACATGGTACAGGGATATGTAGGGGGCCCCATAGGTGCCCCTCAAAACCCACAGCTGAGGGCAAAGGGGGAGGGGGACCTGCTACGGGCCCACAAAGTCCCTTTCCGCCTGCCTTTTCATGGTGGGTTAACTGCAATGAAAAGGCGGGCGGAAAGGGACATTGTAATCCCTATGGCGGTGCCTGGAAGGTTCCGCCACCGTTGTAGGGAATACAAACCCCTCTGCTGCACTGCTGCATGGCAGGCAGAGAACATGGTTACAATGGCAGTGGGACCACTACCGACGGGCTATCAGTGGCAGTCCCACCGTCATCGTAATCAGCCCCTTACTCTCTAGTCTCCTAGAAGTAAAACTAGTGTGGTTTATCAATGACACTCTTCCTTTTCATTTGCTTTGCTTAGGAATCACCCCAGGAACTCATTTAGTATTAATTAATTATTACAATAACTGTTTTGAGAAAAATAATATAAATGTGTTTGATGCATTAGATTCAGCTTTTGTGAAACATATTGCTCAAATTAAGCATAACACGCTTCTTGTTTGGGCTGGGGATTTTACTGCTCACCTGTGTAATTATGCTTCAAAGGAAGTGTGTGGCTCTGTAGATGAAATGGGAGATGGCCAAACTCTTTTCTCTCATTCACTTTATGAAGATGCTTTAAATGCCCTTTTATGTAGAATTAATCTGAGGTTCACAAGTGATTTTTGCCCTAACTCCGAGATGATCCGAGGTGGTTCCTGCATGGCATGTGTGCATGCACCCCAGTACCTGCACGGCATGTCGTGCAGGTTCTGGGGTGCATGCACACAGGGGACCCCAACATGTGCCCCCCCTGCTTGCACCCCATGGCCCGAGGCAAAAAAAGGGCCTGTAGGGCCCCCTTTGTTTCCTCTCTGCCATGGTTTTCATGGAGTAGTAACCGCCATGAAAACCGTGGCAGAGAGAAAACACGTAATATACTTGGCGGTACCGTATCTCTGATCCCTGGCGGTTGCAGCGGTGCAATGGCGATCAGACCACCCTAGTTGTAATAGAGTGGATGGTCTGCGGGTGCAGCGGTGGCCAGACCGCCACTGCCGTGCCTACCGTTAGTACGGCAGTCCGTGGACTTATAATCAGGCCCTTAGTGTTGGTTTGATGCCACATGTAGGAAGGCACATTCAAAACTAAAGAAGGTGTTGAAAGGCCACATCAGAGATAGAACTGTTCTGGTCTTTATGCAATTCCCCATATTTTAGGGAGTACAATTACCCTTCTCTAGATCAAGATTTTTCAGAAGATCAGTGGATAGCCCATTATAATAAAAAGTTCACCATTAATATAGATAGGGGAGAAGCTATCGAGGGTAAAATCACGCTACAAGCTAATGAATTGAATATTAATTTTAGTATAGATGAAATTCAATTAGCACAGAGCATGATTCATTTGTGCAAAGCAGTAGGACCGGATTGCTTTCCAGTTGATTTGGTTAAAGATAATTGTGCACTCTGGGTTCCGCTATTAACTAATGTACTAAATGCCATCAAATGGGGGGGATTCCTTCCACCTGGTCTAAAACAACAATTGTACCTGTTTTCAAAAAGGGGGATAGAAGTGACCCTCAATGCTACTGCCCAATATCCCTGCTCAACTTTTTTTATTTTTTATTTATTTATTGCATGACTTCAATGTTGCAAATAGCACTTTTCAAATTTCAAACTATTTACACGTATAACGGGAAAGACAACATGCAAATATTAAATCACCAAGTTCTAAATTACACGTGTCAATTAAACAAATAATCTAATGTGAAAGCAAAGCATATAATGGATCAGCAACATTTCCTCATGCACAATTTTATTAATTTCTTTATACCCTCTCCCACCCATCCCACCCCGCAGGGGTTAGGTGCACACTTATCATCCGTATATAAAAGAAGAAAGAGGGAAAAAACTAATAAGCTGTAAATATCTAAAGCGAAGGATCGGAGGTCAATTTAGGCCCTACTCTACCTCTCTAGCCATCTAGTCAGTGGTTCCCATATTTTTAGACCTTTCGAGCGGGACCATAACCTTCTTTTTTCATAAATGGCTTTTTCAAAGTTATAATTCGCCACAAATCGTGTTAGCCATTGGTGATATCCAGGGGGGGGGGGGAGGGCTGGATCTAACCAAGCTGAGGCTAGGCAGAGTCGATAAACCGCCATGCCGATGAAGACCAATTGTTCTCCCGGCTTCCCTTGGAGTTCCTGGTCCACTCCGAGACAAATCAGGGAAGGAGAAACAGAAACATCCCTCCCTAGTACCTCCTTTAAGAAATTTGCGATCTCATGTTTTAGGTTATTTAAAGTATCGCAGGAGGCAAACATATGATTGAGGTCCACCTGCTACAGAGAACACCGGGGCATAGAGTCCCTCTCCCTGTCCCCCATTTAGCAATCTTTTCGGGGTGTAGTAAAGTGAAAAACAAGATTTAACATACTGAGCTTGGAGCCGCGCCGGAATTAACAAACTTTGTGCTAGCTCAGTTGAATGGAAAAATAAGTCTTCAGAAATACCGATTTCCTCTTTCCATTTACTGGCCCGCGTTTCCATATCATCCGGCATTAGTGAATTTAAGGAGTTATACACGGCTCCAATAGATGGTTGGTTCTTTCTCAAGTTATCTATAATAGGGTTATTGATAAATCCCCATTTTTTTACATAGAAAATCACGTACTTGCAGATGCTTATAGAAGTCCCTCCAATCCAATTCATATCGTTCTTTAAGATTTTCAAAAGAAACAATATCAGATAAAGAATAAAAATCACCAAGTTTAGACAGGCCTTTGTCTTGCCATTTTTTAATTATTAAATCTTTAAAGATTTCGGGCAGATTAAGGTTGTTATAAATCGGTGTATAATAGTTCAGTCGACCCAGTCGTAGCATTTTACGAGCCTGTTTCATAATTCTGAAACCCGAGACCAATGTCTTAAATTGTACTTTCTTATAGTGGGAATCATTCAGGAACCTCCAAGTCCATCCCCATGCATCTTTACCCATTATAAGTTCAATCGGTGTAGGTATACTTTCCAGTGGGTTATCTATTGGCTTATCGGAAAAAGAGTAAGATTATACAAAAGGGTGGTTGCCCAATAATAACATCTTATATTAGGTAGAGCCAACCCACCCCTTTCCTTTGGTAGAGAGAGATATTTATATGCTCTTCTGGGTTTTTCATAAGCCCAGATAAATCGAGAAAACAAATCTTCAATCCTTTTCAAGCAAGTAGTACTAAATTCTAGCAGGATAGCTCTTATAAAGTACAAAAATTTCAGAAAAAAAAGCATTTTAATTATATTACACCTACCTATTATCGATAAATGTAAATTATGTAGTCGAACTAATTCGGGTTTAATTTTATCTATCAAGGGATCAATATTACAATCCACGATTTTGTCTACGCTAGCCATAATGACTATTCCCAGATACGTAGCCTTTTCTACCTGTCTAGTATCGTTACCCATACTAACATTCTTACAGATGATTTGAGTTTTAGAGGTATTAAGGGAGTATCCTGATAGATATCCAAATCTTGCCGCCTCTGCTTCAACCTCAGTCATAGATGTTCCAGGATTAGAAGTTACCAGAGCAATATCGTCGGCATAGGCCAATACCTTCGTTTCCCAACCGTGGGAGATAATGGGGCTAATATTTCGATTGGTTTCCAGGTATCGTAAGAAGGGATCTATATATAGTGCAAACAAAAGAGGTGAGCTCGGGCATCCCTGCCGGGTACCTCTAGTCATTTTAAAAGTATCAGTAAGTACACCATTTGAGAATAATTTTGCAGTAGGCTGAAAATATAGCATCTTGCATGCCAATCTCCCTGCTCAACAGTTCAGTAAAAATTCTGGGTACGGTGCTATTGGAGAGGCTTCAAAATTGGGCAGAGGAACATTCTATCATCTCTGACTTACCGCTTTAGGAAGGGCTTTGGTACTTCAGAACAATGCCTAAACTTCTCCTCAGTTTTTTACACTAAGGCTAATAAAGGCTTATTATTTATGGACCTTAGTAGTGCATTCAATTGTGTTAACCATACTAAATTATTGCAGATGATATACTCCACGGGTGCGGCTCCTCAAATCATTCACTTGCTTAGTCACCTTTATCAGAATGTCTCTGCCAAGGCCCGGTTCGTTCTGGGAGGGGAATGCACTAGACTTTTTTGTGTGGAAAAGGGGTGGAAAACTGAGTTTTGTTACATTTTATATACAACATGGGGAATTGGGCCCTTCAAATGTGTTTTAAGACCCAACAACTAATGAAGACAGCTACCTTTGTATTCCAGTTTGCCTCCAAACTTGGCTCTAGGACAATTAGGGAGATGCTAACAATTTATAACAATAAAAGTATCTTGGCCACTAGTAGCATTTGGGGTTATGTGGACTGTGCATTATTACAGCAGGCCGAGAAACAAATTCTTAGAAGGCTTTTAGCTGTTCCTCAGGCCACTCCTGCATTAATTTGATATAAGGAACTGGGACTCCCACATGTTGAAGGCATTATTAGACTCCCCTGATGCAGCTCTGGCTTTCACTTTGGCTGAAACCCAAATCCACTTTGAATAGGACCTTCTTTGCTGACTGTTTGTTCCTTGATATCTCACATAAAATTGTTTGGTTGGAAATTATAAGATCAACACATGTATTATGAGGCTTTACTTTGGACACTACTGAAGAAAGTATTCTTCCTATTGTTATAAAATTAAAATTTATGAGAACTTGAACTTAAGCAGAATCTGAAAGCTTCAATGAGCGGGGATAGAGAACAATGTGAAAATGTTAAGAGCTCTGTGGCAGCATATACTCTAATCCTTTCTAGTCATGGCTTGCAGTTTTATCTTTTGCATACTTTAAATAGCCACCAATGTTGTATCTTAACCGGTTTCCACTTGGCACAATCCATTTTATGGTAGCACATCCCACATCAGGTCAGTGGTTTAAAGGCAATAGATTGTGCCCGTGTGATGGAGTATCTGCACAAAGCACTTTACATTTATTTTTTTCTGCAAGTTTTCTAAACTACCTAGAGCCTGTTTTTTTAAAACAATTTGTAATGCATTTTAAACAATGTAGACCTGCTCTTCTATATTTAAAGTCCCTGCAAGTTATACCTTTCTATTTTGATGTGCTAACTTTTGTACATTTTACTGTAAGGATTCCGAAGATACTACCTGATATGCACACAAATTATATCTGATTTTATATTCTTGACAAGTCTTTTTTATTTATTATTTTATGTAATCGTTTTCGGTTGTGAAATATTAACCGAATAAAAATTATTTAACTTGACTTGATTTGACTTTACTATGGAAGCCCCTTCAAGTTTGTCTAAATATCTTGATGAATTCTACTCTCATGTGTTTCATTTTGTCTATCACACTGCAAGTCCCAGAATCCTAAGTACTGTAAATTTTAACTTCCAAATTCTTCTTCAGAAACAGTTGGCCATCTCTGCTGATGATTTCAATTAGGTTTTGTAGCTGGCACATGAAATTGTGCATGAAATAGTAAATATCATAGTTGCATTGTAAATGCAATTACGTAACTATGTTAAAAGTTGTACACAATCATCATTTGTTGTATTTGTCTGTTGACTTCTACATTTAATTTCCACATACAGCCAGAGGAGGTCCACCCACTGGAGCAGAGGTTCCTGTCCTTGCAGGACAGCAATATCATGGGCAGATCAGCCACTGCCACCAGCACAAACTAGTATGTAAATATGCCCAGACATGGGTCCAAGCACCAATTATCAGACAACCTTTATTTTTTTAAACTCCATCATTTGTTTCACATGTGATCTTAACTAGTATATGTTTGTTTTAACATGTTTCAACTAGAAAGATAATGAAATTATACTTATATGCTTTTAGGTCCTATTACATTGGCCAGGACAACACGTACTGCAGTGATCTCTGATCCATATACAGGTGTGACAAATGGTCAGGCCCAACACACTGGGCAGATAGTAGACCCTGGTAAGATCACTTACATATAACTTTATATAAAGCTCATAGTCAAAAACATTGGATGACATGTTAGCAGTATGTGGTGTGTGTCAAATATTTCTGTTATCACCCATCTCCATATGCTCACATATGGTTCACAAGTGTTTACTACCTCATCACATGTTGGCTAAAGAAAGTATGACTCTACATTTAAATTTAAATAATAAAATATGTACCTATTTGCTTATCTTGTCTCATCTAAAGAGGAGTAGTACTAACTGTGTTCAAAGTGTATTCTAACAACACATACACGTAAAATAATACACTCCATCCTTTGTTTTGAAATATGGAAATGTTTGTTTCATTACAACTGCTGTCAGGAGTACCTCAGTCATCCAAAGTACCTCATCCAGGGATTTGGGACTCACTATCATCTGTCCGTCAGGTAAGTGTGCCATATAGTGTAAACTATTATTTCCCAAAGAGTTCCAATAACCAATTCATTGTGAACTTAATTTTGCAGATATAGCCACTTTTTCTAGCATCTAATGTTAGTGTATGATATGTTCCCAACATAATCAGTGATGTCTGTTTATTTTGCATGTTCACTTATTATTCATGCTGAATATTAATTAAGGTGTCACTTCCTTCTGAAGCTGCTAATTCGAGGAACAAGTCTTCTGCCATACAATCAATGAGCCAGGTTCAGCAGCTGACATTACAGGGGATCTCAGTACCACCCAGATCTGGAGCTGGTAAGTGTCATTTTGCATTGCACATCTTAATTGAACACCTCAATGATACTGTGTGGGCTGCCACATGTAGGTTTACACCAACCAGATCACATCTCTGTCTTTCAGGTGCTGGGGAAAATGAGTCGCTTGATGAGTCGCTGAAGCTGAACCATCCACCAGCAGAGGGTGGCGGGCAATCCAAGGAGAGAACCCGATCCTCCTACAAGCTGAAATGTCAGCGGCCAACACTGCTCAACAAGATGAGGATGAGGAGGAAGAAGTTGAGCAAGATCTAGTCGCAGAGGAGGACATGGATGAGGGGGAGTGCATTGTTAGCCCACTGGCCAAAAACTGAAGGCAACATCAAGTTCAGCCAGCACTATACCTCCCACTTCCCTTCTGAGGATTGACCATTCCCAGCAGTCAGCGAAACAGCCTCAGAGGTCACCCCCCAACACAACCATCAACTCCTCGCAGCCCTTATGTCTGAGGACGATGCGTTGCTTCTCCTACACACTCCTCTCATAAAAGTGCATCCCAGGCCTTTTCTCAAGCATCTGAAGGGCATAACACCCCTGGTGTGGAGCCAGTATCCCCTTGGCAAAAATCTCCTCCTCACAGCCTGCCACTTGCCACCCCATCTCATGCTGGTGGGCCTGACGGTCAAATCAGAGGGAATCCCATGCAGAGGGGCATGGCGGATGCTCATGTTGTCCAGTGGGAGGAAAATTGCTTCCAACAACAGTCTGATGTGAGGCAGAACATTTGTGCAATAGGGGCTACTCAGTATGAAGTTTCCGACTCACTACAGGAAATCCCTCAGTAGATTGACAGGCAGACCCGTGTCTTGGACAGTATTGTAAAATCTTGCCAAAACATGTCAAAGATGCACCAGGACCAAATATCAATCTATACGGAGAAGAGAGCAAGACACCATGCCTTGGCCATGAAAATGATGGAGGGCATGTTGAAAATGTTTCAAAGCCTTTCCTCATGGTCAACACATAGAGGGGACCCAACACACCAACCTGCACCCCACCCCACCCAGTGACCTGTTCCACCACCGGCACAGGTACCCCCTACCTACACAGGCATGCCCCCCTCTGTACATGACCACCCACCTGTACAGGCACCCCCTGTACAGGTACCCCCCACCTGTACAAACACCTCTGCTGTACCTACCCTGTACAGGCACCCCATCTGTACAGGTACCCCATATAAGTACCCCCATTTAAGCACCCCCCACCGGTACAGGCACTCCCCGCCTGTACAGTCACCCCCCCACCTATACAGACCCCAACCTCCTCAGCTTAGCAAACTAACCCACCTGCATAGGCAGATGCCAACCACCCACACACCCATCGGCACCAACCCAGAATGCATACTGACTCTCAGAGATCCTCACCACCACATTTGTGAAGGCACAAGAGAGATCCCTGTTACTACTGTAAATATGTACATAATCAGAAGATGTGTAAATAAACTTAATATTTTGCAAAACCCAATACTTCGATCCTGAGTTGATTGATATTTGATTAGCTTCAAATAGTTACTCTGGTTGTAGGACACATATGTGACTATAAATGTGTGTGAGTACTACATGTTGATTTGTAGGACCATCTATGTTATGAGGTATCATGTTGAAAGCATAGCAAAACACTTACAGATGTATAGATGCGTCAGTTTCCTTGCGTTAGCGCCGAATGTCCTTGCGCCACTATGGATGCGCTGTATTTACAATACAGTGCTCCATGGCGCAAGGATTAAGAGATGCGTCAGAAATTCTGACGCATCTGTTGGCGCAAAAGTAACGCATTGCTGGAGTTGCTCATGAAAGTGACTCAATTCATGCACTGCACCACAATAGATGGGTGAGTCCCATTCAAAAAGCCCTGCGTGTTTCCTTATGCCTGGTCTGAGCAGGCGTAGGGATTTTGACGCAGTGAAGGCGTAGAGTGACGCAGTGAAATCTTGTAGATTTCACTGCGTCAGTTCTACATGGCTTTTTGCGTGGGAACGCCCACCATGCATACATTATACCTGACGCAGGTATAATGTGATGCAGGGCTTTACAACGTGATGCATCTCCCTATATGCGTCACGTTGTAAATGGGCCGCAACATTTACGCCGCAGCTGCTTCACAAAAGTGACGCAACGGTGGCGCAATAGTCACGCAAGGGGCTTGTAAATCTGCCCTGTAGACTTCACTACTTTGAAACCAACATATATTATGGCAAACACAAGACAGAGAGATGGGTTTGAACAATATTTTATATTAGCTTCAAAATCTTAGTTGTAAAACAAATCTATAAAAATACAATTATAATAAATACTGGCCAATGGAGAGGGAGAAGGAGAAAAAAATCCTTCAAGCAGAATGGGCAAGGAAATTTGGAGGGGATTTAGCAACACATTAAAAACACGTCAGAAAGCATCAGGGGAGCCAGTCTATGTACATGGGTTAAATAAAATGAAGTCCACAGTCAATGCATTGTCCTAACAGACGAATCCATGGTCAACATAAAAAATAACCTTGGCAAAGATGTGATTCAAATTTTGTGTATATTCCTTGGAAAGCTCAGACATTGCAACTGCAAGAGCCATAGTTTGTATTACAAGACTGCTTCGTTTGTGCTGTACACTGCAATTCATATTTGCTTACTCAGTCCAGCTACATATAAATTAGAAATTACATACATGACACTCTTGAGAATATGTTTGCATTTACTACACATTGGAGATGTATGTATCATTTTGAGTGAGACAAGTGACACAATGTCAGCCTTTACTATATTTTACAACAAATATTAGTAGTTATGTCAAACAAGTCCACAGTCAATGCGTTGTCCTAAAAGAAGAATATATGGTCAACAGAAAAAATAACCTTGGCAAAGATGTGATTCAAATTTTGTGTATATTCCTTGGACAGCTCAGACATTGCACATTGCAAGAGCCATATTATGCATTACAAGACTGCTTCGTTTGTGCTGTGCACTGCAAATCATATTTGCTTACTCAGTCCTGCTACATATAAACTAGAAATTACATACATGACACTGTTGAGAATTAGTTTGCATTTAGTACACATCGGAGATGTATGTATCATTTTGACTGAAAAAAGTTACACAATGTCAGCCTTTACTATAATTTACAACAGATATTAGTATTTATAACAAACAACACAGAAAAAATTCATGAATGATACAACATACAAGACCGATGTAAGCTGGGAGGGTGGAAATGGGAGGGGGGTGTGTGTCCTGTAGAGGGTAATTGAGACTTGTTTATGTTCCGGTAGTTGTTTGTAAAGTTCATGTATTTCCTTACTGGAGCAGTATGTAGTAATTTATTGCTGTCACTTGGACAGCTGCTGATATGCTTCATGTATGCATGATCACAATTATTTTACTAATGTGTATTACACTGCCTTAATCCCTGTCCTGATTGTTGTACAGACAAGTGCGAAGGTCTACTTTCCTATGCATACAATGCTAATGCATGCATGTTGATGTATACTGTATTGCTCTCGAAAATGTCAATAAAAAATATTTTTTTAAATGATACAACATACAACACAAATACGAACATACCAACAATGGACATTGTCAGATCCATTCATTCACCATAGCATACAACAGTTATAAGGCCCTTAGTTCACTAGTAATGACAATCTATTGATTTGTGTTCTGAAAACTACAAGTTCCAGCATTCCTTCAAAAAGCAGCATTTCAATAGCTCCATTGATGCATTGACCTTATCATTTTGCAGCCATTACTCAGATGAAGTTAAAAATAAAGTGAGAGATATGTACATAATGGTACATCTCTCTCACCACTCACATCATACTTCAAGGTACATCATGCAGTTTATGCGCTTACCAGTTCTCTGCTGCTCAAAGTCCTCCAGCTGAGAATGGTGGGTTTGACCAGGCTGTCCTCAGGACCCTCTTGCAAAATGGGCTCATGGGGGGACGTTGTGAATGAGGTGTGGAGGACACACTCATGATGTCCTGGGCCAGCATTGCAGGTCCTCCCATCGCTTGCTATACACCTTGCCCTGCTGCTGGTACACTGCCACTGCACTGCATCACACCGCAATATCATGCCAAATTTGCGTATGTGCTGCATTGCTCAACTGGCTATCTGAGCCCCCATAAAGCTGAGGGTATTTATCAAACACCTCCTCAGTATGTATATTCAATTCAGACTCACTGAAGGGGGTGCCTTGTCATCAAGTCCCTTAGCCATATTGGGTGCAGGATATATGTACAGAGCAGCAGGATGACGGAGGATGTTGCTCTGAGGTGAGGGTGACACAGAATAAATACAAAATGCCTGCCATCAACTTCCTGTATGTAATATACTGTTTGTCACTTCCTGTGTATTTTCATTGGTTTCCGGCCTGATAACGGAGTCTCCGTCCCGAGTGTGGAACCCCCACCCCATGTGTGGGAATCCTCCGCCTCACTTGCAGAGCGGAATCTCCGAACACGGGGCGGAGACTCCATGATTGACACAGAAAACAATGACAATAACATGGAAAGTGACATACGGGATGTGTTATTTCACCATTTACATCTCAAACAGTGCCATTCACGCCTCGTCATTTATCCATCATGCTGCCTGGAAGCATCCATGAGACAGTTACATGTAATAATAGGTACACATTAGACTTTATTAGTATGTGTGATGCTTTTGGCATCACACACTCAAACCTAAACTACCTTCTACTTTTAACTTGGGTGCATGAAGGAGTCCCTTTCTGAGGAAAGACAATCCAGGTCAATACACAGGTACACTTGCACCATGGTATATGCATGGCAGAGATATAGCTACACTGCCACACGAGTAGCAGCACAAAAATACAATATATATTCTCTACCTGTACATAAATGTGTTTAATGTTTCAATTCCTAAATACAATTCCACACAGATACTTACCATTATGTATTCAGTACTGTCTGACTACATCACATATGCAACATGGAGTTTGAATGAGTATGTAGTATGTTATTATAGCATCATGCTACCCATATTGCTACAACGTGGTACACAGTAGATCATGCCCACTACATTTTTAAACATTCCTAGCCTCACTAGGTCAGTACCACAACTATTGTGTCTCCAACACTGGCATAAAGTTCAAAATGTAATTAACAGTATGTAGTTTGTTACATTTTGATTATTTGTTGTCCCTAAAATGTACAATGAATGGCCCAATAAGTTTTCTTCACTGCCTCTCACCCCTATGTAACATATGTTAGCAATGGCCATTGTCCAAAGTACAGTGTGCCACAGAGCAAGTCACATATAAACCTTGGGTAAGGCATGATTGTTTGTAGTATATATAACCCAACATTCAAAAGATTACACCTATTTTTAATCTTGTCTGTTTCACATATGCCTGTAGGTTTCCATCTTGTACACAATGCCAGTCTTCACTCTATGCATAGACATGACTCATTGTGACACTTGGTGCAGACACATTTTCTGATGTCAACTGTCTGGGGAGATCTCACACATGCAGTGGCATTTACTCCCCTAAGGCAATGGAGTCCTTTGAGACTTTACCCACACTCATTTCTGTCATATGCAAGAAATATGTTTCATGGCCTATCTTTTGACTCTTGACCACAGCTGTTGTTTACATACATTATGTATGTTTTATGGAGTAGTCTCAATATGGAATTTATGGACAGAGTGTTAAATGTCCACCAATCATCATTGACAACAGACTGTGAAACCCAATAAAAGCCTTAACACAACTGGTTACTCAAGAGAAAAAGGTGCCAATCAACTAGTGACGCACCAGCATACCCTGCACTCTGTTTGGGACAATGCCCGGGTTCCCGGAATTCAGACTTTGGTGAGGGTTCAGAGGTATGTTTAAACCTTGACGTACTGCACTGTTGTGCAAGAACCAACAGGTTACTATTATCTTGCACACAACTTCAGTGGACTGCAGCAGCATCCCCCTTGTACGGTCAAGACATCTGAATCGTGCTTTTAGACGACCAAAAGTGAGCTGTATGATGGCTCATTTATGAATGTATGCCCTATTGTACCTACACTGAGGTACAGTGATTGGATGTCTGTATGGTGTGAGGAGATGAGGAGAGAGTGCACACCCAACATCACCTGAGGAAGAAAAAGAGGAGATATTTGCACATTTCACTCTTGCATCTGTAGAGTTCATAATGTATGAAATGGAACATACAGTGTCTGTTGGGGTCATGTATGCATCATGAGAATTAGTCATTTCTAATGGTTGTGTATATTCATAAAACATCAATACATACCAGACTTGAATGGTTTCTGAGTACTTACCTAGAAGCCACATGTTGCCAAATTCTCCTGCTGCCAGCTGCCAGGCAAGAGGTGACCTGTGGAATATGTAGCTGCCATGTGTACTGCCTGAGAACACTGCTTGCACATCAGTAAAGCAGCCACTGGCATTACACACACCCTGCACATTGATGGAGTGCCAGTGGTGTCTGTTGTGGAAGATGCGTGCATTGTGGCGAGGTGGCAGAAGTGCCACATGAGTGCAATCAATTGCATATACCACACGTGGGAAGTGGGAAAAGAGGTAGAAATCCTTAGCAACCCTTTGCCTTCCAGCCAGTGTATTTGGCATACTATGTGGAGATGAACTTCCTTATTTATACAGCTCAGAACGTGACACAAGCATCAGGACTGGATTGCCTGAGAAATGCTCACAATGGCACTGCACACCCTATAGAATGACCCAGTAGCAAACAAATGTAGAGCTGCTAGGATCTTGGCATAGGCTGGGATGGTGTGGGAGCGGCATTTCTCAGAGCCAAGATCCTGCTCCCACTCACAAACAATGTCCTAGATGATATCAGGGGGAAAACAGAATCTGGGTGTAAAATCTTGGCTGGACATCCCAAAGAGGTAGTTCATTCGTCTGAAAATCCTCTCTGCTCTTCTCCCCCTCCTCACTCCTCATATCATTCTGTCTCATTACAAGGGGCGAAGCGACAAACACATTCAGCGACATGTTGTAAGGTCTGAAAGGGTTTGTTTGTGGCTGCTCATATTGTATGTCTGCAACCAGTCTGTGATTGGCTGATGGGCTAACAACATTCTACTGGAGCTCGGTGGGGGGGATAGTAAACACAGACACAGGTGTATGTGTAGTGTTTGGGTGAAACTTGAAAATCTGAGGCTTGATTAGAGGTAGTGATGTGTGTATAACATTCACCTTTGAACTGATTGTGGAAGACATTACATGGCAGATAAGTAATTATTAAATGTTCAACTGTAGAAGAGATGTTGTAACAAATATACTTGTGATGGTCTTGTTGCAACTTGAAGGGTCATATGAATAGGTATATGGTATTGTATTCCATTTGATATATCTATAATGTTGTAGAGGTGTGTGTCTTTGCCGTCAATATTACCCCTCCAATACACTCCCACTATAGCTAACTGGTCCTCCTCCCATCACGAGTGTTCCTCACTCATTGTGTAATCCAATGTTTGGTAACATGCTGTCATACTCTACTGTTATCTACATGTACTGGTCCTGCAGATTTTGCACTATGTTGATTGTACATCTAGATTTCGGATATCTCATGATGTGTGAATCTAAGCATATGTGTTGCATCATACATCAATGTTTGCCATGTTACTTCACTGTGTTGTGGTCCATTCCAAGTATGAAGATTCTGGCCCGAGTGCGGAGATTCTGCCCTGAGTATGGAGATTTCGCATTCGGGATGAGATACCGCCCCTAGTGCGGAACCTCTGCCCCAACTGCAGAACCTCCACAGACATAAATATACTACTCACAAGTCCCTTTGTGAATATCGAAAAGTAGTAAAGTTAGACTTGTGGTTTAAATTAGACTGTTGGTCTAACTTTACCTTTGTGAATCAGGCCCACAGTGTTTAACAGTTAATTCTAAGATCACTCATTGTATCCCAAAGAGAAAGTTGTGAACAGTGATTTGCAGTATAGTGAGGTTTATACCATTGTCAGTACTTAGCATGACATGGGGACTCCTTTATTGGAGCTGACAGAAAACTGAAAGAACAAATATAGGTAACTAAAGGTATGAACACCATTTAAGGTATAATAGAAACCTAAAAATTTCATAAAATTGAACCCATTTTCATTAAAATAAAAAATGACTGCTACCTTTTGAAATCTTCCACAATAATTGCATTTGCACAGGGCATTTTCATTGTGCCAGGGAGGATTTCATGAATTGCTCTTGTTTATGGATAATGCCTTTAATATGCACAGTGTAACTGATTCTGGCTTAACTACATTTCTAAAAATGCATTCAAGTTTTATGGCCTATGATAAATGCTTCCATTACAGATGTGCCATACAATTAGGGTTTTCTGAATTTTCCAGGCTATTTTTCTCCCAATAGAAACAAGGGCAGAGTTTAAATTGACCCATATAAACATGTTGGGGACCATATATCATTTTGTAAAACAGCCCTGAAGGCATGGTTAGTCAGATAACTGCAGGCCCTCTTTTCACGCCAGTCACTGGATTAGCAGGGGGAAGTAGGCTCAAGATTAACCCTGGGCAAAGCACTACGCTACGCTCGCGCAGTTTGCGAAGTTTGCGCTACTTCGCACAACGCGAATTGCACGTAGCACAGTGCAAACACGCCGTAGCGTAGTGCAGCGGTCATTTTTGCTTGCTCGCGGTCCTCAACGCTCAAGTTGGCGACCGCGAGCAAGCAAAATGACATCCCGGCGAGACTTTTTCTCGCTTCGCGATCAGCAACATCAAGTTGCCGATCGCGAGCGTGGAAAATAAACCTCCCGGCGAGATTCTCAACGCGGGGAGGTCAGGTTTCTCATTGCGAGTGGTCGTGGTATGCTCGCGACCGATCGCGATGAGAAACTACCAGTCCGCGTTGAGAAAGCTGCCGCTCGAGTAAAAATCTACTCGAGCGGCAGTAAAGACAGCTCGCACTGTGCAAGATGCCGTTGTCAATGATTGCACAGTGCGGACAAGCATCCGGCACTGTGCAATGATTGCGAACAGTGCACTACGCAGTTCGCGTAGTGCTACGCGTAGCTCGCGTGGTGCGAACTGCACTTTGCGTAGCTTCGCGTAGCGCTACTTCGCGAACTACGCCCAGGCTTACTCAAGATACCGACAATATGGATTATACTACCATGATCCCGGCCGGCATCATCTATATTCTGCTAATCCAATATAAAGGGGCTCTGTTGGTGCACTTTCAAAATGCCTTTTGATACTGTTGAACACTCATTCAGCCTTCCTGACTGGCACTATTAAGGTGCCTCTCTACATTAACCTCTGGACCTGCCCCTGGGTGGCCACTCATTTTGGAGCTAAAAGAGACAAAGATCTGTACAATTTTAGATCTGACTAATCTGCCTACTGTTCCCTTCATCATGGAAGGTAGATTTTATGGTGAGTCCTTTCTACCAGGTACTTGACAACGAGAAAAGGGCAGTAGTCTACTCAGAATTTCCAAATACTTAAATAGTTTAGAGAACAGTCAATATTCTAAAAGCAAGACAAAATTAGATGTCCTCATACTCTTGATGCCCATTTCATTATTTAATTTAATTAATATGAGGCAGAATGAATACATAATTGAATAACGCCAGTTGCAAGCGAGTTCCAAACAAAAATGCCAAAACAACCAAAAGGGGTTAGGGCAGGCTCTTCGGGCCGCTCTCGGCCCCGGAGACAGCCTCACCTGGGGCATAGCCATATGAATTTAGGAGGAGGGGGGCGGTGCTTGCTTTTTTTTGCCCCTCGGATCTGGCCACATCCTGAGGGAAATGCAGTTTATATAAGGGGGGAGGGGGACATCAACAGCCCCCCTACCTGGCTGAATTCAAAAACAGAGATGGGGGCACCGTGATCATTTCAGCCCAGGGGACCGAATCCCCGGGGCCTGGCCAAATTAGAATTGTCAGAGGGGGCTGTGTGGCCCCCTCCCATGCCAATTTCGGCCCTGGGGACTGCATCCCCGGGGCCCCGCCAATTTCTACAGCTTGGAGGGGAGCAAAGATTGCAAGGACATTAATGTTAGGTTCAGATTTTACACACATAAAATCATAGAAATTCAGCAGTTATCTTATCTCAAGAAACTATAACTCGTGTCCTAAAGTAACTATAAATCGGGCGCCCATCATGCACAGTTTTCTCATCAATAATTTTATTGCAAATGTTGTAGTGATATTATCAGTGATGTGAGAAGATGTCATGAATGATGTAATATGTGGGGTAATTAGCAGTGCATGGCGATGACGCAAGATCCAACTTTCTGCCAAATTTGGTATATCTCCGTCCAGTGGATCAGGCCGTAATTGTGTCTAAAATTGGAATGGGAAAATGCATGGGAATTTTTTTTTTGCCCCCCTTCTTCTAGGCCCGCTTGACAAATCACCTACAAACTTTCCAAACGGCAGCTGAAGTGAGTGGCAAACTAGTTTAGAAAATCTCATGAAGATTCATCAAAAGGAGCAAAAGTTTTTAGCAAAAAAACACTATTCCTACGGATACTAGGTCTTAACTATATCTACCTACTGGCATCTGCCAGTAGGATATATCTATATATATATATATATATACATACACTGAAAAAACCATAGGTTTTACAGACGTTATAGTTAGAAATTAGCATTTAAAAAACCTTTGCAATTCACTGAAAAAAACCTAGGTTTCAGGGGCGTTATAGTTAGCAGGACATTTCACTCGTACAAAACCATAGAAGTTCCACTGTTATAGTTAGTTCAGCTAACTAAACTCGCGCCTCCGCAATGCACTGCTCATGACGTCACATATTACATCATTCATGGCATGGTCAGTGACATCACTGATGACATCACTGATGACATCTGAAATCTGAAACATATATATATATTTATATATATATATATATATATATATATATATATATATATATATATATGTATATTATCTACTGGCGGTCGCCAGTAGATAGTTATAGTTAGGACCTATTATCCATAGGAAATTCATAACATTCTATTCCCAATAACTTTGGCGTCGTTTGACGAATCATCGCGAAATTTTCAAAACTAGTGGGGCGCTCCGGTCCGCTCCTGTCTTGAAAGTTTCGGGGTGATTCATCAAGCAGGGGCTGAGAAAAAGGGGGTCCCAAAATGTGTTTTCTCCATGTTTATTCCCATAGGAAATTTTAGCCACGGCTACAGCCCGAACTGCTGAACGGAATTACACCAAATTTTGCAAAAAAGTAGCGCTTGGTTCAGAAAGCGACCTTTTTTTTAAATGGTGTAAATCTGCTCAGTAGTTGCGGAGAAATTCAAAAAATAAGAGTGAAAAATCAATTTCCCATAGGAAACTTTATGCAAGGCTACAGAAAAACTGCTGAACGGAATTACACCAAATTTGGCAAAAAGGTAGTGCTTGGATCAGAATGCACCCTTTTAAAAATGGTGTAAATCCGCTCAGTAGTTGCTGGGAAAATACAAAATAAAAGTTTCGATATCTATGGCCGCGGTGGATCCGCGCACCCTCCCGATCACGAGCTGCATGCTAATTGGCTGTCAACACTCCAAACCAGGAAGTGTTGGCAGCCATCTTGTTCCTCGGTAGAACCGAGGAACAAGAAAGCAGTAAAACAACTGCGTAAAACGCAAAAAGGGGCAGGGTAGAAACACCCTGACCCCTAGGCCTGCTCAGGGGTCCTATAAGGACCCCCAGGGCCCAAAAATTATTATTTTTTAAAAATCGGCAAAAACGCGCTGGGTGCGCGGATCCTGCCGATAAAAACAAAAATGAAGCGCGGGCTCCCGCGCTTCTTTGTTATTTGGCCCCGGGTGGGCCAAGTCCCGGGGGCATGCGGGGGTTAATAAAAATGGTTTGGGGGCCTCTAAGGCCCCCAAGCCCCGGTGACCGCCACCCCCTGGGGCTTTGAATTTTAAATTGTGCGGGAGGGCACTGGGCCCTCCCGCAGCCCCGGGGCACTAATTAAACAAATGTGGGGGTCCGTTTTGGACCCCCGAAGCCCTCCCTCCTGGAGCCCTTGATGGCCCTGGGGACCGCCACCCCCCAGGGCCGGCTCCTGCAGTGTCCCGGGGTGCATTTGCACAGTGGTGAAGGGAGGGGGCGGGGCTTCAGGTGAGATGTGTGCAAACAGGCCCCATGGCGCATTTTAAGATGGGGAATTAAATCCCCTTCAATCCTGAGGGTCCCTGGGGGCCAACTAGCCCACCAGGTACCTCCAGTAAGCGCCACAGAGCTGCGTTGCAGAGTGTTGTAAAAAGGAGCGTGGCCTCTGAACCCCTCTCTACAACACAGCTCTCTGGCGCGTTTGCAGGCATGTCACCTCAGGCCCCACCCCCTTCCTTCACCATTGTGCAAATATTCCTCTAAAATCAGCCAAACTACGAATTCCAATTTACTCACCTGTCATTTGAGATGTCATCAGTGATGTCATCAGTGATGTCACTGACCATGTCATGAGTGATGTAATATGTGACGTCATCAGCAGTGCATTGCGGGGGCGCGAGTTATAGTTAGCTGAACTAACTATAACGGGGGAATTTCACGGGTTTTGTACGAGTGCAATGTCCAACTAACTATAACTGTCCCTAAAACCTATGGTTTTTTCAGTGAATTTGTAAGGTTTTTTAATTGCTAATTTCTAACTATAACGTGCCTGAAACCTATGGTTTTTTCAGTGAATATATATATATATGTATATATATATATATATATATATATATATATATGCATATATATATATATATATATATATATATATATATATATATATATATATATATATATATATATATATATATATATATATATATATATATTATCTACTGGCGGTCGCCAGTAGATAGTTATAGTTACAACCTATTATCCATAGGAAATCCGCGACATTCTATTTGAAATAACTCTCTTGCCGGTTGACGTATCTTCGCAAAATTTTCAAACTTTGTGGGGCGCTCCGGTCCGCTCCTACCCTGAAAGTCTCGGGGGATTCGTCAAGTGGGGGCCGAGAAAAAGGGGGGTCCCAAAACGCGTTTTCCCCATGCAATCTTCCATAGGAAACTTTAGACACGGCTACAGCTCGAACTGCTGAACGGAATTACACCAAATTTGGCAAAGAGGTAGTTCTTGGTTCAGAAAGAACCCTTTTGTTAAATGGTGTAAATCCGTTCAGTAGTTGCTGAGAAAATCAAAAGTAAAAGTATAGATATATCTATGGCCGAGTAGGGTCCGCGTACCTTCAGCGCACCCTGCGCGCACCGTCCCGATCACGAGCTGCATGTTAATTGGTTGTCAGCTGGCTGTCAACATTCCGATTCAGGAAATGTTGGCAGCCATTTTGTCCCTCGGTAGAACCGAGGGACAGAAACAAGTGCGCAAAGCGCACAAAGGGGGCAGGGTAGAAACACCCTGACTCCCTAGGTTTGCTCAGGGGTCCCACAAGGACCCCCTGGGCAAAAAAACAAAACATTTTTTTAAAATCGGCAGGATGCGCTCAGGGTGCGCGAATACTGCCGAAAAAAAAAATTGCATTTTGCCCCCGGGTGGCCCAAGTCCCGGGGGCATGGTGGGGGTGTTCAATTTATGTATGGGGGCCTCAAAGGGCCTCTCAAGCCCCGGGACCGCCACCCCCGGGGCTTTCTTTTAAAATGGTGCGGGAGGGCTCTGAGCCTCCCGCAGCCCCGGGGACCACCACCTCCCCGGGGCTTCTTTTTTTTTACAATTTCCTGTGTGGGGGGGCTCGAGCCCCCCCACACGCCCCGGGGACCGCCACCTCCCCGGGCACTAACAAATTAAAATGGGGGTCCGTTTGGACTCTCGAAGCCCCGGGGACCACCACCTCCCCGGGCTTTGCTGATGTGGGGAGGGGGCCGCGCGCCCCCTCCTGGAGCCTGTGGTGGCCCTGGGGACCGCCACCCCCCAGGGCCGGCTCCTGCAGTGTCCCGGGGTGCCTACCCCCGGGACACTGCTGTTTGCAATGACAGGACGGGAGCCATGTCATGAGTGATGTAATATGTGACGTCATCAGCAGTGCATTGCGGGGGCGCGAGTTATAGTTAGCTGAACTAACTATAACGGGGGAATTTTACGGGTTTTGTACGAGTGAAATGTCCAACTAACTATAACTGTCCCTAAAACCTATGGTTTTTTCAGTGAATTTCAAAGGTTTTTTAAATGCTAATTTCTAACTATAACGTCTCTGAAACCTATGGTTTTTTCAGTGAATTTCAAAGGTTTTTTAAATGCTAATTTCTAACTATAACATGCCTGAAACCTATGGTTTTTTCAGTGAATATATATATATATATATATATATATATATATATATATATCCAAAGCAGTATTCCACCTGGGGCCAGCCGAACTCGCGGCTGGTGCAACCGGGAAGCGGTGGTGGAAACCGCTTATAAAACAGCAAAAAACAAGGAGTTCATGAAACTGTGTTTGTTTTATTGACGGCTTTTCCACACTGATGACGGCAAGAGCCAGAAACGTGACGGCGGATGTTTTGTAACACCGGAGGCATCTGAAGAGGCTACCGCCGAAACGCGTCATGCCAGAGAATTCGAATAAATGATTCCTTGAAGCCATGCCGTGTCCCCTTGTCTTTTTCGAAGGAGAAGGATATTTTTTGCATATTAGCGTGAAGCCAGTACCACGCAAAGGGGACCCTTCCAAAAGTGTTCAGGGTGTAGTGGCTCAACCCGGACCGCCCCACGTCCGATGGAGGCAGAGGTCTTTGCTGCCAGCTGACAGTCCATGACTCACACGGAGAGACGGAGTTACTTTACCATCGTCTCCAAGCTTTGCCAACACCGGGACTGTGAGGTTGGAAGTGCAGGGCTCAGGAATCGTTTGTTGCCCAGCACAGTGCTATAATCTCAAGCCAACCATTCTTCAGCCACTCACTTTGAGGAGGGAAAAATCCGGCTGTAAGAGACATTCGTCCAGATTGCGAACCAACTGCATGATGGGATTTGCAGTCCATAACTATGAACTGGCCGAGTGTTCTATGATGAGATATGGTGTAGGTGTGCCCCACGCTACTTTAGAAGGAGGGGCTTAATAAATAAAAGGAAACTTTGAAATTTGTAACACCGGAGGCATCTGAAGAGGCTACCGCCGAAACGCGTCATGCCAGAGAATTCGAATAAATGATTCCTTGAAGCCCTGCCGTGTCCCCTTGTCTTTTTCGAAGGAGAAGGATATTTTTTGCATATTAGCGTGAAGCCAGTACCACGCAAAGGGGACCCTTCTAAAAGTGTTCAGGGTGTAGTGGCTCAACCCGGACCGCCCCACGTCCGATGGAGGCAGAGGTCTTTGCTGCCAACTGACAGTCCATGACTCACACGGAGAGACGGAGTTACTTTACCATCGTCTCCAAGCTTTGCCAACACCGGGACTGTGAGGTTGGAAGTGCAGGGCTCAGGAATCGTTTGTTTCCCAGCACAGTGCTACAATCTCAAGCCAACCATTCTTCAGCCACTCACTTTGAGGAGGGAAAATCCGGCTGTAAGAGACATTCGTCCAGATTGCGAACCAACTGCATGATGGGATTTGCAGTCCATAACTATGAACTGGCCGAGTGTTCTATGATGAGATATGGTGTAGGTGTGCCCCACGCTACTTTAGAAGGAGGGGCTTAATAAATAAAAGGAAACTTTGAAATTTGTAACACCGGAGGCATCTGAAGAGGCTACCGCCGAAACGCGTCATGCCAGAGAATTCGAATAAATGATTCCTTGAAGCACTGCCGTGTCCCCTTGTCTTTTTCGAAGGAGAAGGATATTTTTTGCATATTAGCGTGAAGCCAGTACCACGCAAAGGGGACCCTTCCAAAAGTGTTCAGGGTGTAGTGGCTCAACCCGGACCGCCCCACGTCCGATGGAGGCAGAGGTCTTTTCTGCCAGCTGACAGTCCGTGACTCACACGGAGAGACGGAGTTACTTTACCATCGTCTCCAAGCTTTGCCAACACCGGGACTGTGAGGTTGGAAGTGCAGGGCTCAGGAATCGTTTGTTGCCCAGCACAGTGCTACAATCTCAAGCCAACCATTCTTCAGCCACTCACTTTGAGGAGGGAAAAATCCGGCTGTAAGAGACATTCGTCCAGATTGCGAACCAACTGCATGATGGGATTTGCAGTCCATAACTATGAACTGGCCGAGTGTTCTATGATGAGATATGGTGTAGGTGTGCCCCACGCTACTTTAGAAGGAGGGGCTTAATAAATAAATGGAAACTTTGAAATTTGTAACACCGGAGGCATCTGAAGAGGCTACCGCCGAAACGCATCATGCCAGAGAATTCGAATAAATGATTCCTTGAAGCCCTGCCGTGTCCCCTTGTCTTTTTCGAAGGAGACGGATATTTTTTGCATAGCATTTTCCAAAGCAGTATTCCACCTGGGGCCAGCCGAACTCGCGGCTGGTGTAACCGGGAAGCGGTGGTGGAAACCGCTTATAAAACAGCAAAAAACAAGGAGTTCATGAAACTGTGTTTGTTTTATTGACGGCTTTTCCGCACTGATGACGGCAAGAGCCAGAAACGCGTCTGCGGATGTTTTATAGCCGACACACACCCCGTGAGTGCACCGGACCTTGGGAGTATCACGAACTCCTTGTTTTTTGCTGTTTTATAAGCGGTTTCCACCACCGCTTCCCGGTTGCACCCGCCGCGAATTCGGCTGGCCGAAGGTGGAATACTGCTTTGGATTCAATTTGGGCTGCCTGAACCGCCGCTTACGGACTCTGTTGACCTATTTAGGTCGTGGCTTATACAAAGCTAGAGTGTTTCACCATATGTGGGACACTCACAGTGTTTTCGTTTTTAATCCAGCGGCAGGTGAGGGGATGGGAGCGCCATAGAAATTGCATTAGGCAATAAATAATGAAGACGGTGACGCCCCATTGCTGGCCCGTCATTGGCCAAGGATCCACCAACCATATGGCAGGACCGTTTTAAATGACTGTGTTTGTTTTATTGACGGCTTTTCCGCACTGATGACGGCAAGAGACAGAAACGCGTCTGCGGATGTTTTATAGCCGACACACACCCCGTGAGTGCACCGGACCTTGGGAGTATCATGAACTCCTTGTTTTTTGCTGTTTTATAAGCGGTTTCTACCACCGCTTCCCGGTTGCACCGGCCGCGAGTTCGGCTGGCCCCAGGTGGAATACTGCTTTGGATTCAATTTGGGCTGCCTGAACCGCCGCTTACGGACTCTGTTGACCTATTTAGGTCGTGGCTTATACAAAGCTAGAGTGTTTCACCATATGTGGGACACTCACAGTATTTTCGTTTTTAATCCAGCAGCAGGAGAGGGGATGTACAGGCACAGTTATCACAGCTGCCAATTGATTTATTTAGCGATGGGAGCGCCATAGAAATTGCATTAGGCAATAAATAATGAAGACAGTGACGCCCCTTTGCTGGCCCTTCATTGGCCAAGGATCCACCAACCATATGGCAGGACAGTTTTAAATGACTGTGTTTGTTTTATTGACGGCTTTCCCGCACTGATGACGGCAAGAGCCAGAAACGCGTCTGCGGATGTTTTATAGCCGACACACACCCCGTGAGTGCACCGGACCTTGGGAGTATCATGAACTCCTTGTTTTTTGCTGTTATATAAGCGGTTTCCACCACCGCTTCCCGGTTGCACCCGCCGCGAGTTCGGCTGGCCCCAGGTGGAATACTGCTTTGGATTCAATTTGAGCTGCCTGAACCGCCGCTTACGGACTCTGTTGACCTATTTAGGTCGTGGCTTATACAAAGCTAGAGTGTTTCACCATATGTGGGACACTCACAGTGTTTTCGTTTTTAATCCAGCGGCAGGCGAGGGGATGTACAGGCACAGTTATCATGGCTGCCAATTGATTTTTTTAGCGATGGGAGCGCCATAGAAATTGCATTAGGCAATAAATAATGAAGACGGTGACGCCCCATTACTGGCCCTTCATTGGCCAAGGATCCACCAACCATATGGCAGGACCGTTTTAAATGACTGTGTTTTTTTTATTGACGGCTTTTCCGCGCTGATGACGGCAAGAGCCAGAAACGCGCCTGCGGATGTTTTATAGCCGACACACACCCCGTGAGTGCACTGGACCTTGGGAGTATCATGAACTCCTTGTTATATATATATATATATATATATATATATATATATATATATATATATATATATATATATAAATAAATATATATATATATATATATATATATATATATATATATATTAGTGCTGCAGAGTACACAAGGCACAGCACTCGCGGGAAACTGCTAACCCAGATTTTATTCGGGTTTACCAAGCACAAAAAGACACGTTTCGGCGACTGCCTTTGTCAATATCACACGGCAGCCCGAGACAGCGTTATTTAAATCAACATATGACCAGTTCATTGGTGGTTCGTATTCAATCAAAATAAATGAGGGACTATTAAAATGGACACAGAGAACATTTCGGCCATCTTTGAACATGCAAATTGAGATCATTAATGCATGTCTATACAGCTAAATACATATGATTAACTATACACATATACACATGTATATATAAATTCATTAATTTACATCTTGCCCTGGATGGGCTATGGCTGTAATCAAGTCCATACCACATATTTTGGTCATTGTTTGCAATTGTACAGATTGAACATAATTCCGCCCAGAATGGGCTTTTAGATCCACTGCCCAATTTATACAATGCTAAATCATTCTATTATGATTGAATATATAATATCAACTCATTAACAAACCACCTGAACTTGGAAAACAAGAGAAAAGTTCAAAACCCTAAATGCAAAGGGAGACCCCTCAAAACGAAATCAGAGAAAATAACAGAAAAAATATCAGAAAAAATAACCAAGGAGCTACCAAAGAAAACCAAACGGCAAGAAAAGTCCATTTACTTCACTAAAGGACTATTTGCACCATATATATACATATGATCCAGAATCCGCTGATGTCATTATTTACAATTATTTACAAATGCACAGCCAGTTCCTCTCCACTATTGAGTCCCTGAGGTATTTTAGTCTGAATGTCAATAATATATCTGGACTCAAGTCTTCGGAGTTTGAGTTGTCTGTCTCCTCCTCTTATATTTCCTGGCATATGGTCTAAACAGAAATAGCGCAACAGGTCCCTGTTGCTACTATGGTGGCTTTCAAAATGGCGAGCCACCGGATAAGTTACATCCTTGGTGGCGATAGCTCTCATGTGCTCTAGGATCCTGATTTTGGTAGGATGTATAGTGCTACCGATGTACCGGAGTCCACACGGACATACTAAACAGTACACCGTGTGGCTGGTGTTGCAATTCATACATTTTTCAATCTTTTTAGGAATCCTTATACCTGGTACATCATATGTCAGGACCTTGTTACTACTTTTGCACGCCTTGCACTTTTTGCAAGGATGAAAGCCTTTGATCTGGCCAAAGCGTGAATCACTTCTTCCTTGGGAATAGTGACTCTGTACCAATTGATCTTTTAAAGATCTGGCCTTTCTAAATGACAGTTGGGGGGCTCTAGCCAGATCCTCCCCAATGACTGGATCAGATTTTAGGATATGCCAGTTCTTTCTCAGTATTTGTCTTAGATCATTGGCATTGCTAGAAAAGTTGGTAATCATCCTACAATCTGTGGTTTGAGATAGTCTAGCTTGCTCTTTCCTCTGTTTAGTTCTCGATATCCCACATATCAGTTCTGTTCTATCCTTCGTGTCTACCTTGTTTTTGGCCCTAGTAGAACTTCACTAGAGTATCCTCGTGTGTGGACTCTGGCTGTAGTTTCATTCGCTGCTACTTGAAAATCGCACTCTCTGGTGCAATTCCTCTTTATCCTCAGCAGCTCCCCATACGGAATACTATGAATTAGTTTATCCATATGACAGCTGCTGGAATGCAAGACCGAATTAGCTGCCGTGGGTTTCCTATGTAGAACTGTACACAGTTTTCCTTCCGAAACAAAAACCCGTAAATCCAGAAAATTTACGGAGGTCTTACTTATTTCTCCACTGAACTTTAGATTGAGATTGTTGATGTTCAGGACATATATATATATATTACCTACTGGCAGTCGCCAGTAGGTATTTATAGTTAGAACCTTGTTTCTATTCAAAAAGCGTTTATTCTTTTGCCAATATCTTTAGCTCCGTTTGACGAATCTGCACACATTTTTCAAAACTAATGTTTCACTTGGGTCAGCTCCTGTCTTGAAAGTTTCGGGGTGATTCGTCAAGCGGGGGCCGAGAAAAAAGGGGGGTCCCAAAATGCATTTTCCCCATGTTAATTTCCATGGGAACTTTAGACAAAGCTACAGCCCGAACTGCTGAACGGAATTACACCAAATTTGGCAAAAAGGTAGGTCTTGGTCCAGAAAGTGACCTTTTTTTTAAATGGTGTAAATCCGTTCAGTAGTTGCTGAGAAATTCAAAAAATAAAACTGTATATATCTGAGCACCGAGGAGGATTCGCGAACCCTCCAGAGCACGAGCCTAATTCTGTTTGGCTGCCAACACTCCAAACCAGAATGTGTTGGCAGCTATCTTGTAACTCGGTAACCAAGTCACAAGAAAACAGTAGAAAAAACATAAAAAAACAAGAAAAGGGGGCAGGGTAGAAAGACCCTGACCCCCTAGTCCCACAAGGACCCCCAGGGCCAAAAAAAGCATTTTTTTTTTTTAAATTGTCCGAATTCGCACTGGGTGCGTGAATCCAGCCGAAACTTTTTGGAAAAAATGAAGCGCAGACTCCCGCGCTTAGTTTTTTATAAGCCCCTGGGAGGGCCAGGTCCCGGGGGCAATGTTTATAATGTATGCGGGGACCGCGCGGGCCCCCGCAGCCTCAGGGACCGCCACCTCCCCAGGGCATCCTTAATTATGTGCGGGGGCCTCGCAGACCCCCCCAAGCCACGGGGACCGCCACCTCCCCAGGGCTTAAATATAATTAAAGAAGTGTGGGGGGGCTCCTGCCCCTCCCCACACTGCCCGGGGACCACCACCTCCCCGGGGCACACTTCATTAAAATGCGGGGGTCTGTTGCAGACCCTCGGGCCCCGGGGACCACCACCTCCCTGGGTTATTTTGACAAAGGTAGGGGGCCACGCAGCCCCCCCTCGAGACGTCCATGGCCCTGGGGACCGCCACACCCAGGGCCGACTCCTGCAATGTCCCGGGGTGCCCAACCCCAGGACATTGCCGTTTGCTATGGCAGGGCGGGAGTACGGCTCCTGCCCTGTCATAGCAAACACTGCTTTGCTTCTTGGAAGCGAGAGCAGGAAACCTGCTCTCGCTTCCAAGAAGCAAAGCAGAATTGCTTTTGGAAAAGGGGAGCTGCATGTTAGCAGTTCCCCTTGCCCAAAAGCAATGCCGGCTCCCGCAGGAGGAGGGGAGCTGGCTGGGACTGTGGGGGAATTGGGGCTCCCCCATGGTCCCCAATGCTGAGGCCAGGCCCCGGGGGATAGGGTCCCCGGGGCCATAATTGGCCGGAGGAGGGGGGCCACTCGGCCCCCTCCCCTTTTTAATTTAAAAAATAAAGAAAGAAATAAGGCTGGCCCGGTGGATGGGGTCGGCGGGGCCATAATTGGCCAGAGGAGGGGGCCATGCAGCCTCCTCTAAAATTGAAAATAAATGCTGACCAGGCCCCGGGGGATGGGGTCCCCGGGGCCAAAAGTGGACCAGGAAAGGGGAGCCACACGGCCCTCCTCCTGTAATTAAATCAAAAATGAGGCCAGGCCCCGGGGTTGGGGTCCCCGGGGCCAATAGTGGCCCAGGGAAGGGGGGCCACGCGGCCCCTCTACCGTATTAATAATTAAAAAAAATTAAAAATGAGGCCATACCCCGAGGGATGGGGTCCCCGGGGCCGAAATCGGCCTCGGGAGGGGGCTGCGCGGCCCCCTTCCCATTTTTAAAAATAAAAAAATGTAAATGGGTCAGGCCCTTGGGGATGGGTTCCCCAGGGCCCTGAAAATATTAAGAGAAGGGGGGGCCACACAGCCCCCCTTCTAGCAAAAAAATGAAAAGCTGGCATCTCCCCGGAGGCCCCGCCCCCTCCCTGTACCACTCTGCAAACACGCCTCCTGGCATGTTCTAATTTTGGGGATTAAGTCCCCTTGAATCCTGAGGGTCCCTGGGGGCCAACTAGCCCACCAGGTACCTCCAGTAAGCCCCACACAGTGGGATTGCTCAGAGGTGGTCCGAGGCCATGCCCTTTTTTACACCACTCTGCAAACGCACCTCTTGGCACTATGCTGGTGGGGCAAAGAGGTCCTCTTGTGTCCTCAGGACCTCAGGACTACAGTGGACTTCATCCCCCGGGCAGTAGTGCACCAGGAGGCGCGTTTGCAGAGTGGTGTAAAAAGGGGGCGTGGCCTCAGACCACTCTCAGCAATCCAGCTGTGTGGGGCTTACTGGAGGTACCTGGTGGGCTAGTTGGCCCCCAGGGACCCTCAGGAGGCAAGGGGACTTAATCCCCCAACCCGGAACATGCCAGGAGGCGTGTTTGCAGAGTGGTGAAGAAAGGGGGCATGGCCTGTTTCCACCTGTCAGCTATCCCACTATCTGGGGCATACTGGAGGTATCAGGTAGGCTAGTTGGCCCCTAAGGACCCCCAGCAGTGAAGTGGACTTTAATCCCCATCCAAGAGCGTGCCAGGGAGCGCGTTTGCAGAGTGGTGGGGAAAGGGGGCGTGGCCTGCAATGAGAACTTAGCAATGCTGTTGTGTGGGACTTACTGGAGGCAATAGGAGGGGTAGTTGGCCCCCAATGTTGTCCTTGGGGGCCAATTACCCCTCCTGTTACCTCCAGTAAGTCTCACACAGTGGTATTGGTAAGATGTCTTCGGAGGCCACGCCCCCTTTCTCCACCCCTCTGCAAACGCGCCTCCTGGCACACTACGGGTTGGGGGATGAAGTCCACTTTGCTCCTGAGGGACTTTGTGGGCAAAGAAGCCCTCCTGGTACCTCCTGTAAGTCCTATGCAGCGGAATTCCTGAGCGCTAGTCGGAGGCCCAGCCCCCTTTCTCCACCTCTCTGCAAACGCGACTACTAGTTAAAGAAGCATTTGCAATGTAATAGGTTTCACATTTGCGAGAGTTAGCGCTATAGGCGTTGTAAATGTAAAAGTGTTTTACTAATGTTTCTTGGAGTGGATGTAGGTTGTGTGTAGTGGAATTATGTGGTATGATGTGCAGTGAAATTATGTGGATAGACTTTGACTTTGATGTGGATAGAAAGTATGTGGTATTTAGTGTATAGCAATTATGTAGATGAGATTATGTGTTATGGAGAGTAATTACGTGGTATGGTAGTCTGTGTTGTGGACTGGTAACCTCAGGTTTAGTCTTCCTCATTTCCTTAGAAGCTAAACTATAAACTCAATGAGACAAAAAAAAGAAGGAACCACTGAGGAGCACTTCTGGACCTAGTCAGAGGTATGAGCAGGGCCACTGGAATTATGCGACTGTTTAGGTGCAAAGACTTTTGCACAATTATACATTTTCCGCATTTGCCACATAATCCATCATCTGCTGCATAATCTGTAGATTTGAACAAAAAAAATCTTGTTTCTAACTCAAACGACCCAAATGTTACCAAAAATGCAGCGACAAGTGTTACAGCGTGGTGGAAGGCCCTTTGCAAACCTAGAATGGTCACCTGTTAGTTATTGGTAAATGTGGGTATTAAATTGGTACTAATGGTGTGCAAACCAGTCTTGCTTCTTTCTGCGCCCCTCTTGCCTCTTTCTGAATTTCTGTTGCTTCTTTCTACACCTTTCTTTCTTTTTCTGCACTTCTTTTGCCTCGTTCTGCTCATCTCTTCCACTTTCTGCACCTCTCTTGCCTCTTTCTGCAACTCTGTTGCCTTTTTCTGCACCTCACTTTCTTCTTTCTGCACCCTTCTTGCCTCTTTCTGCACCCCTCTTCCCTCTTTCTGCACCTCTCTTGCCTCTTTCTGCACCCCTGTTCCCTCTTTCTGTACCATTCCTGCCTGTTTCTGCACCTCTCTTGCCTATTTCTGTACCTCTGTTGCTACTTTCTGCACTTCTCTTGCCTCTTTATGCACCGTTTGTGCCTCTTTCAGCACCTCTGTTGCTTCTTTCTGCACACCTGTTCCCTCTTTCTGCACCACTTTTGCCTGTTTCTGCAACTCTCTTACCTCTTTCTGCATTTCTCTTCCCTCCTTCTGCACCTCACTTGCCTCTTTCTGCACTTCTCTTGCTTCTTTCTGCACCTTTCTCCCTTTTTTCTGGACATCTCTTGCCTCTTTATGCACCCTTCTTCCCTTTTCCCTCATGTCTGTTGGTTTTTTCTGCACTGCTCTTGCCTCTTTCTGCACCCCTCTTGCCTCTTTCTGTACCTCTTTTGCTTCTTTCTGCACTTCTCTTGCCTCTTTCTGCACCCCTCTTGCTTCTTTCTGTACCTCTGTTGGTTCTTTCTGCACTGCGCTTGCTTCTTTCTGCACCTCTCTTGCTTCTTTCTGCACTTCTCTTGCTTCTTTCTACACCTCTCTTGCTTCTTTCTGCACCTCTCTTGCCTCTTTCTGCACACACAGGGCTACTTTTAACCTGATCAGTGCACATATGCAAGTGCAGAAAAGGGCTGCTGGCCTCTAAACTGCCATGACCTATTATATGCTAGGGACTTAAAGGTAGTTTTAATCCCCCTGCCCTATTATGTACTAGGGCCTTACAGGGGAGGTCATGCCAATCACAGGGGTGCCCCAACCCATAGTGTACCCTAGTGTATGTAGGTGTTTTCACTGTATTATAATTGTCTTTCAGCATAGCACTGGCTCCGGGCCTGGTTAGGCAGAGCCCAGGGTCAGTCAGAGTCAGTTACCACCAGTTCCAGTCAGCAAAAAGTTGGGGGGTGCCCAGGGCACAGGATGACTTTGCAACAAGACCTCTTTCTGCACATCTGTTGGTTCTTTCTGCACATCCCTTGCTTCTTTCTGCACCTTTCTTACTCTTTCTGGACTTCTGTTTCCTCTTTCTGCATTTCTCTTGCTTCTTTCTGCGCCTTTCTTCCTCTTTCTGCACATGTCCTACCTATGTAGGCATAGTTAGAAATTAGCATTTAAAAAACCTGTGAAATTCACTGAAAAAAACGTAGGTTTCAGGGATGTTATAGTTAGAAATTAGCATTTAAAAAACCTTTGAAATTCACTGAAAAAAACATAGGTTTCAGGGACGTTATAGTTAGAAATTAGGATTTAAAAACCCTTTGAAATTCACTGAAAAAACCACAGGTTTCAGGGACGTTATAGTTAGTTAGACTTTTCACTCGTACAAAACCAGAGAAATTCGGCCGTTATGAGCTAACTATAACTCGCGCCCCCGCAATGCACTGCTGATGACGTCACATATTACATCACTCATGACATGGTCAGTGACATCACTGATGACATCACTGATGACATCTCAAATGACATCACTGATGACATCATCCAGTGACTGAGTGTCTCTGAAAAGTTTAAGAATGTTATCTATATATACACCAAGGTGTATTTGAAGAATGAGTGGTTGTATGAGTGTCTGTATGGATGATTTTGTGGGTGCGTGTCTGACTGTATAAGTGAGAGATTAAACATCTCTTAGTGAATGCATGGGTGAATGACTAATCTGTGTGAATGTCTGTATCAGTCTGTTAGTTGGTGTGTAAGTGCATGGGTTGGTGAGTAGCTACAACAGTGTCTATATGGGTTAATGATTGGTTGTCTAAGTACCTGTATGGGTGCCTGAGTGTCTGTGTGGTTGGGGGGTGTGTGACTCCCTGCATGGATGTGTGAGTGGGTGATTCACTGGGTGTATGGGTTTATGAGTGCGTGTGTTAGAGACTGTATAGGTGAGTGAATGTATGTATAGCTGTGTTGGTGAGTGAATGGATGTCTACGTGTTATATGTGTAAGTAACTACATATGTGAAAGGCAGTATATGTGAGTGCTGGAGTATATAAGTGAGTATATGTGACAGTGAGTGATTGTGACAGTGGCTGCATGGATAAGTGTGTGCTTATTTCAGTAATTGTTGAAGAGAGTATGTATATGATACTATCTGTATGAATAAGTGAGGTGGTGTGTGTGTATAACTGTATAGGTGAGTAAATGGCAGTGTAATTAATTCTTTGGGTGACTGACTAGGTGTTTAAGTAACTCTTTGGGTGAGTGGCAGTGTTTGAGTGTCTATATGGGTGTATGAGGGGATATATCAGTGGCTGTATTGATGAATGACTGCATGTATGAGTGACTGTATGGGTTAGTGAGTGGATGTGTGTGTAGACGTTTGAATCACTGAGCGGGTATGTACTGTACTATTGGTCTGTCTATGGTTTCGATATTGGTAGTCTGTATTTTAGAGTGGGTGTATCAAAGGTTTTATTAGCATGTGAGGAGGTGCATCAGATTATCACTTGGATGATGTCATCAGTGATGTCATGAGTGATGTTAATTGAGATGTCATCGGTGATGTCATCAGTGATATCACTGACCATGTCATGAGTGATGTAATATGTGACGTCATCAGCAGTGCATTGCGGGGGCGCGAGTTATAGTTAGCTTAACTAACTATAACGGCCGAATTTCTCTGGTTTTGTACGAGTGAAATGTCCAACTAACTCTAACGTCCCTGAAACCTATGGTTTTTTCAGTGAATATATATATATATATATATATATATATTCTATCTCGGCGTGGATGGTACTGTGCTAATCCTATGCTTATAAACTCTGATAGAAAAGCAGACATTTGAGGTGAGCAAATTCAGTGTCACTAGTGTTGTAGGGTTCTCTCTACAGGAGCTGCTCTCCACCTAAACTTAGGAACTACCCAGAGTTCTCTGCTTCTTTCTTGTATATATATGCATATATAGATATATATTCGCTGAAAAAATCACAGGTTTCAGGGACGTTATAGTTAGGAATTAGCATTTAAAAAACCTTAGATAGTCACTGAAAAAACCACAGGTTTTAGGGACATTATAGTTAGGATGACATTTCACTCGTACAAAAGCAGAGAAATTCAGCTGTTATAGTTAGCTGGGCTAACTATAACTCGCACCCCCACAATGCACTGCTTCAGCAGTTTGGGCTGTAGCCTTGTCTAAAGTTTCCTATGGAAATTAACATGGAGACAATGTATTTGGGACCCCTTTTTTCTCGGCCCCTGCTTAACGAATCACCCCAAAACTGTCAAGCCAGAAGCTGACCAGAGGGCCCCATTAGTTTTGAAAATGTGATGAAGATTCGTCAAGCGGCGCCAAAGATATTGGCAAAAGGAAAAATGCTTTTTGAACAGAAACAAGGTCCTAACTATAACTATCTACTGCCAGTAGGTAATATATATATATATATATATATATATCAAATATCAGAACTTCGTGTAGACGCGCTCTCAGAGAGGACAGACACTGTGTTACTGCATCACCGCTGTTTATTCACAACGCGTTTCGCCTGACAACAGGCTTGATCACGTGAAAACGGAAAACATGTCGGCACATTAAATGGACAGAGCAATGAACATAGAAGAGGCACACTGATGTTAGAACGCGGCAGACATCTTGTGTTAGTAAAGAGGCCGCAAGGTAAAGAAAATGAACAGAATAATGAACATAAAAGAGGCACACTGGTGTCAAAATGCGGCAGACATCTTGTGTTAATACAGAGGCCGCAAAGTAAAATAATTCATGAATACAAGCACGTAAGCCTGTGAACATGCCTACTCAAAAGTATAGCAATCAATCAGAGCTCATAATAGCTGAACATTACAGTTAATGTTGATGTAGTGCCCTCTTAATGTTGGTGCCAATTATGTCAAACCGCACTCATAGTGATGTTGCACATTGTTATCACACCAGCAGGTATGATCATCAATTATACAATATATTAAACATAATGAACAAATCACCTCCGCATGTAAGACAAAAAATGGTCAGTCACACTGCAAATGGCCCGAAGCCAGTACTGGCAAGTGCCTATTAATCAATACCATGTGAGTCACAGGGTAAAGAGGGCAAACTGGAGGAAAACACCATGAAAAAATACTCAATGTTCAAAATCCCAATGAAAATAGGTTCAGATACTCTCACCACAATTGCCGACAGGAATCCAAGTACTGGCTTCGGGCCATTTGCAGTGTGACTGACCATTTTTTGTCTTACATGCGGAGGTGATTTGTTCATTATGTTTAATATATTGTATAATTGATGATCATACCTGCTGGTGTGATAACAATGTGCAACATCACTATGAGTGCGGTTTGACATAATTGGCACCAACATTAAGAGGGCACTACATCAACATTAACTGTAATGTTCAGCTATTATGAGCTCTGATTGATTGCTATACTTTTGAGTAGGCATGTTCACAGGCTTACGTGCTTGTATTCATGAATTATTTTACTTTGCGGCCTCTGTATTAACACAAGATGTCTGCCGCATTTTGACACCAGTGTGCCTCTTTTATGTTCATTATTCTGTTCATTTTCTTTACCTTGCGGCCTCTTTACTAACACAAGATGTCTGCCGCGTTCTAACATCAGTGTGCCTCTTCTATGTTCATTGCTCTGTCCATTTAATGTGCCGACATGTTTTCCGTTTTCACGTGATCAAGCCTGTTGTCAGGCGAAACGCGTTGTGAATAAACAGCGGTGATGCAGTAACACAGTGTCTGTCCTCTCTGAGAGCGCGTCTACACGAAGTTCTGATATTTGATATTGACGTCGGTGTGCTCCGCCGACACACGCGCCACTCTCCACGGGTCTCCGGTGATTCAGAAGGAGCGCTGAAGAGTTTGGTATATATATATATATATATATATATATATATATATATATATATATATATATATATATATATATATATATATATATATATATATAATCTACTGGCGGTCGCCAGTAGATAGTTATAGTTACAACCTATTATCCATAGGAAATCCGCGACATTCTATTTGAAATAACTCTCTTGCTGGTTGACGTATCTTCGCAAAATTTTCAAACTTTGTGGCCCGCTCCGGTCCGCTGCTACCCTGAAAGTCTCGGGGGATTCGTCAAGCGGGGGCCGAGAAAAAGGGGGTCCCAAAACGCGTTTTCCCCATGCACTTTTCCATAGGAAACTTTAGACACGGCTACAGCCTCGAACTGCTGAACGGAATTACACCAAATTTGGCAAAGAGGTAGTTCTTGGTTCAGAAAGAACCCTTTTGTTAAATGGTGTAAATCCGTTCAGTAGTTGCTGAGAAAATGAAAAGTAAAAAGTTAGTGATATCTATGGCCGAGTAGGGTCCGCGTACCCTGCGCGCACCGTCCCGATCACGAGCTGCATGTTAATTGGCTGTCAGCTGGCTATCAACATTCCGATTCAGGAAATGTTGGCAGCCATTTTGTCCCTCGGTAGAACCGAGGGACAGAAACAAGTGCGCAAAGCGCACAAAGGGGGCAGGGTAGAAACACCCTGACCCCCTAGGTTTGCTCAGGGGGTCCCACAAGGACCCCCTGGGCAAAAAATCGAAGCGCGGTCTCCCGCGCTTCGATGTTAATTGGCCCCCGGGTGGCCCAAGTCCCGGGGGCATGGTGGGGTGGGGGGATAATTTAATGTGTGGGGGCCTCAAAGGGCCCCCCAAGCCCCGGGGACCGCCACCCCCGGGGCTTTTTTGAAAAATGGTGCGGGAGGGCTCTGAGCCCTCCCGCAGCCCCGGGGACCACCACCTCCGCGGGGCTTTTTTTAATTAAAAATAAAACCAGTGTGGGGGGCTCCAGCCCCCCACACGCCCCGGGACCGCCACCTCCCCGGGGCACTAAACATTTTAATATGGGGGTCCGTTACGGACCCCCAGAGCCCCGGGGACCACCACCTCCCCGGGGCTGTGTACTGAATGGGAGGGGGGCCGCGCGGCCCCCCTCCTGGAGCCCTTGATGGCCCTGGGGACCACCACCCCCCAGGGCCGGCTCCTGCAGTGTCCCGGGTGCCTACCCCGGGACACTGTAGTTTGCTATGGCAGGACGGGAGCCTCGCGGCTCCCGTCCTGCCATAGCAAACTGCCTTGGATATTGGAAGAGAGAGCAGGAAACCTGCTCTCTCTTCCAATATCCAAAGCGATTGCTTTTCCACATGGGGAGCAGCATGTCAGCTGCTCCCCATGTGGAACAGCAATGCCGGCTCCCAAGGGACGTGGGGAGCCGGCGGGACTGTGGGGGATTGGGGACCCCCACAGTCCCCAACGGAGAGGGCCAGCCCCGGGGATGGGGTCCCCGGGGCAAGTAGTGGCTCGGGAGGGGGCCACGCGGCCCCCTCCCCAAAAAAGAGAATGTTTTTGTTTTTTTTTTAAATGGAAAGGCCGGCCCCGGGGGATGGGGTCCCCGGGGCCTTAAAATGGCCAGAGGAGGGGGCCACGCTGCCCCCTCAAAATAATAAATATAGAGGCCATGCCCCGGGGATGGGGTCCCGGGGCCAATACAGGCCCAGGGAAGGGGGGCCACGCGGCCCCCTTCCCGTTTTTTTTTTTTTTAAATTAAAAGAGGGGTAAGGCCCTGGGGGATGGGGTCCCCAGGGCCCAAAAAGAGAAAAAAGGAAGGGGGCTACACAGCCCCCTTCAGGGGACAAAAACAAAAACAAAAAAAACGATCGGGCCCGCAGGCCCCGACCCCTTCCTTCACCACTCTGCAAACGCGCCCTGGCGCGTTTGCAGAGGGGGAACAAATTCCCCTTGAATACTGGGGGTCCCTGGGGGCCAACTAGCCCACCAGGAACCTCCAGTATGCACCAGGGGGCTGCCTTGCAGAGACGTGTAGAGAGGCCACACCCCTTTTTACACCTCTCTGCAACGAAGCTCTGTGGCGCTTTTTGGAGGTATATGGTGGGCTAGTTGGACTCCGGGGACCCTCAGGATTCAAGGGGACTTAATCCCCCAACTTAAAACGCGCCACGGGCGCGTTGCACAGTGGTGAAGGGGGGCGGGGCTTCAGGTGACATGTGTGCAAACAGGCCCCGTGGCGCATTTTAAGATGGGGAATTAAATCCCCTTCAATCCTGAGGGTCCCTGGGGCCAACTAGCCCAACAGGTACATCCAGAAAGTGCCACAGAGCTGCGTTGCAGAGAGGTGTAAAAAGGGTGTGGCCTCTCTACACGTCTCTGCAACGCAGCCCCTGGCGCATATTGGAGGTTCCTGGTGGGCTAGTTGGCCCCTAGGGACCCTCAGGATTCAAGGGAACTTAATCCCCCAACTTAAAACGCGCCACGGGGGCGCGTTTGCACAGATGTCACCTCAGGCCCCGCCCCTCCCTTCACCATTGTGCAAATATTCCTCTAAAATCAGCCGAAATACGAATTCCGATTTACTCACCTGTTATAAGGAGAGACCTCAGTGCTGTATCTTTCAGCCCAGTACTGGTCCTGAAAAGTAATTTTAACCGTACTTACCAGTAACTTGAATTTCCTTCCATAGGCTAACATTGACTGGTTTCAATTGGAAATTCTTCTAAGTGTGGAGTTTTGGAACTTTAAAATATTCCTGTAAAATCAGCCGAAATACGAATTCCGATTTACTCACCTGTTATCAGGAGAGACCTCAGTGATGCATCTTTCAGCCCAGTACTGGTCCTGAAAAGTAATTTTAACCGTACTTACCGGTAACTTGAATTTTCTTCATAGGCTAACATTGACTGGTTTCACTTGGAAATTCTTCTAAGTGTGGAGTTTTGGAACTTTAAAATATTCCTCTAAAATCAGCCGAAATACGAATTCCGATTTACTCACCTGTTATCAGGAGAGACCTCAGTGCTGCATCTTTCAGCCCAGTACTGATCCTGAAAAGTAATTTTAACCGTACTTACCGGTAACTTGAATTTCCTTCATAGGCTAACATTGACTGGTTTCACTTGGAAATTCTTCTAAGTTTTGATTTTTGAAACATACAAATATTCCTCTAAAATCAGCCGAAATCCGAATTCTGATTTACTCACCTGTTATCAGGAGAGACCTCAGTGCTGCATCTTTCAGCCCAGTACTGGTCCTGAAAAGTAATTTTAACCGTACTTACCAGTAACTTGAATTTCCTTCCATAGGCTAACATTGACTGGTTTCACTTGGAAATTCTTCTAAGTGTGGAGTTTTGGAACTTTAAAATATTCCTCTAAAATCAGCCGAAATACGAATTCCGATTTACTCACCTGTTATCAGGAGAGACCTCAGTGCTGCATGTTTCAGCCCAGTACTGACCCTCAAAAGTAATTTTAACCGTACTTACCGGTAACTTGAATTTCCTTCCATAGGATATCATTGCCTGCTTTTTGCTGAAAAAGATTCTAAGTGTTGATTTTTGGAACTTTAAAATATTCCTCTAAAATCAGCCGAAATCCGAATTCTGATTTACTCACCTGTTATCAGGAGAGACCTCAGTGCTGCATCTTTCAGCCCAGTACTGATCCTCAAAATTAATTTTAACCGTACTTACCGGTAACTTGAATTTCCTTCATAGGCTAACATTGACTGGTTTCACTTGGAAATTCTTCTAAGTGTGGAGTTTTGGAACTTTATAATATTCCTCTAAAATCAACCAAAGTACGAATTCCAATTTACTCACCTGTTATCAGGAGAGAACCCAGTGCTGCATCTTTTAGCCCAGCACTGACCCTGAAAAGTAATTTTAACCGTACTTACCAGTAACTTATATTTTCTCCATAGGAATCCTTTGTCTGGTTTTCAGCAGAAAAGTTTCAGTGTCGATTTTCACAAACTACAAATATTCCTTAAAAATCGCCTGTATGACTTAAACGCATTCTTTCAACTTTTTACAGGAGATGCACCAGTGCTGGATCCAGGATCCAACACTGAGTAACAAAAAGTAACGATAACAGTTTTTACCTCCTAAGTGAATTTCCTTCCATAGGATAACATTGGTCATTCTATGAGAAAAAGTTTCTAAGTGTCAACTTTTAAAGTACAATAATATTCCTTAAAAATCACGACTGTAACCAAAACGCTTTTACTCAACTGTTTACAGGAGATGTCCCAGGACTGAATCTAGGATCCAGTCCTGTGGTTAGAAAAGTAATCCATAAAGTAACTAATTGCATTTAACTAGAAATTCACATTGAGCTGAATGTTGCATTGTGTTTGAAAATGTGTTGCCCATTGCAACAACTGTAACTACTGTACTTAAAAGTCTATTGCCTATGTGCAAAGTATTTAAACTAAAGTAATTCATTCTGAGAAAGTATTTTTTGTAATGTATAATATAATTACAATGTAATTTAAAAAATAAAATATGTAAAAAAAATGTTTTCTAAAAAATTTCGAAATCAGTATGAAAAAAATGTATATAACAATTAATACATTTAAAAATTGTCATTTACAAAACCTTTGAAATTCACTGAAAAAACCGTAGGTTTCAGACATGTTATAGTTACAAATTAGCATTTAAAAACCTTTGAAATTCACTGAAAAAACCATAGGTTTTAGGGACGTTATAGTTACAAATTAGCATTTAAAAAACCTTTGAAATTCACTGAAAAAACCATAGGTTTTAGGGACAGTTATAGTTAGTTGGACATTGCACTCGTACAAAACCCGTGAAATTCCCCGTTATAGTTAGTTCAGCTAACTATAACTCGCGCCCCGCAATGCACTGCTGATGACGTCACATATTACATCACTCATGACATGGTCAGTGACATCACTGATGACATCACTGATGACATCTCAAATGACATCACTGATGACATCATCCACGTGATAATCTGATGCAGCTCTTCACACCCTAATATAACCTTTGATACACCCAATCTAAATTACAGACTGCCATTCGCAAAACCATAGACACTCCAACACCAATAACTACATACCCACTCACTGATTCTTAGGTCTACACACACACATCCACTCACTCACCCGTACAGTCACTCATACTTATGGTCACTCAATACAGGACTATCATATGCACTCTTACTCCTATATAGACACTCAAACACCGCCACTCATCCATAGAGGTACTCACACACCTAGTCAGTCATGCAAATAATTAAACACACTGCCATTTACTCACCTATACAGTTATACACACACCAGCTCACTTAATCATACAAATACTAGCACATTGTTACGCTCTTATACAATCACTGATACAAGCACACACTCATCCATACAGCCACTATCACAATCACTCACTCTCGCTTATAGCTATTTATATACTCCAACACACATATATACTGCCTTTCACATATGTAGTTACTCACACATGTACCACTGGGACATACATTCACTCACTAACACACTCTTACACACACTTACCCACCCATACAGTCTATCACAGATGCACTCTTGAAACCATCCACCCAGTGAATCACCCACTCACACATCTATGCACAGTCGCACACACCCCATCCACACAAACACTCAGGCACCCATACAGATACTCAGACAACAAATCAATAACTCTTATAGACACTCATGTAGCTATTCACAAACCCATGCAGCCACTTACACAGCAACAGACAGATACAGACATTCACCCAGTTTAGTCACTAACCCATGCATTCAGTAAGATACGTTTAATCACTCACTTATAGAATTAGTCACGCACCTACTAAATCATCCATACAGACACTTATACACCCACTCATTCTTCAATACGCCTTTCCCTATATATATAAAAATATTTAAACTTTACAGAAACACACAGTCACTGGATGATGTCATCAGTGATGTCATTTGAGATGTCATCAGTGATGTCATCAGTGATGTCACTGACCATGTCATGAGTGATGTAATATGTGACGTCATCAGCAGTGCATTGTGGGCGCGAGTTATAGTTAGCTGAACTAACTATAACGGGGGAATTTCACGGGTTTTGTACGAGTGCAATGTCCAACTAACTATAACTGTCCCTAAAACCTATGGTTTTTTCAGTGAATTTCAAAGGTTTTTTAAATGCTAATTTGTAACTATAACGTCCCTAAAACCTATGGTTTTTTCAGTGAATATATATATATATATATATATATATATATATATATTCACTGAAAAAACCATAGGTTTCACGGACGTTATAGTTAGCTGTACATTTCACTTCTACAAAACCATAGAAATTCCACCGTTATTATTAGTTCAGCTAACTCTAACTCGCGCCCCCCGCAATGCACTGCTCATGACGTCACATATTACATCATTCATGGCATGGTCAGTGACATCACTGATGACATCACTGATGACATCTCAAATGACATCACTGATGACATCACTGATGACATTATCCAGTGACTGTGTGTTTCTGTAAAGTTTAAGTATGTTTTATATATATGCCAAGATGTATTGAAGAATGAGTGGGTGTATAAGTGTCTGGATGGAGGATTTAGGAGGTGTGTGACTGATTGTATAAGTGACTGATTAAACGTGTCTTACTGAATGCATGGGTTAGTGACTAAACTGTGTGAATGTCTGTATCAGTCTGTCTGTTGTTGTGTAAGCTAATACATGGGTTGGTCAGTAGCTACATGAGTGTCTATATGGGTTATTGATTGTTTGCCTGAGTATTTGTATGGGTGCCTGAGTGTGTGTGTGGGTGGGTTGGAGGTGTGTGACTCTGTGCATAGATGTGTGAGTAGTTGATTCACTGGGTGTATGGGTTCAAGAGTGCATGTGGAAACAGCTCTATGAGTGGGTGAGTGTGTGTATGGCTGTGTTGGTGAGTGAATGGATGTCTCAGTGGTATATGTGAGTAACTACATATGTAAAATGTGAGTGATGGTGTATATAAATAACTATATGTGAGAGTGAGTGATTGTGAGAGTGGCTGTATGGATGAGTGTGTACTTGTATCAGTGATTATATAAGAGAGTAAGTATGCGTTACTATCTGTATGAATTAGTGAGGTGGTGTGTGTATAACTGTATAGGTGAGTAAATGGGAGTGTGATTGATTCTTTACATGACTGACTAGGTGTGTGAGTAACTCCATGGATTAGTGGCGGTGTGTGAGTGTCTGAATAGGTGTATGAGTGCATATGATAGTGCTGTATTGATGAGTGACTGCATGTATAAGTGATTGTATGGGTGAATGAGTGGATGTGTGTGTAGAGCTAGGAATCAGTGAGTGCATATGTAGTAACTGTATTGGTGTCTTGATGGTTTCAAAAATGGTAGGCTGTATTTTACAGTGGGTGTATCAAAGGTTATATTAGACTGTGAGTAGGTGCATCAGATTTTCACGTGGATGATGTCATCAGTGATGTCATTTGAGATGTCATCAGTGATGTCATCAGTGATGTCACTGACCATACCATGAATGATGTAATATGTGACTTCATGAGCAGTGCATTGAGGGGGCGCGAGTTATAGTTAGCTGAACTAACTATAACGGTGGAATTTCTATGGTTTTGTACGAGTGAAATGTACAGCTAACTATAACGTCCCTGAAACCTATGGTTTTTTCAGTGAATTTCTAAGGTTTGTTAAATGCTAATTTCTAACTATAACTTCTGTAAAACCTATGTTTTTTTCAGTGAATTTTAAAGGTTTTATAAATGCTAATTTCTAACTACAATGTCCCTGAAACCTATATTGTTTTTAAGTAAATTTTAAAAAGACTTACATACTTTTTGTAGTGAAAAACTAACTGTAACAGTAGTCTGTTATAAGTTATAATTTAACAATGTTTAAAACTTAATTAGCATTAATTAACATATAAGTGTGGAAAAAGTGTGACGCAGCAGCTATGATACCTGACTTCGAACAACAGCGTTCACAGTTCGATTCCCGGCTCCAGCGGCACGTTAGCCCACCACTATGTCACTGTGGGCAACACCTTGCTTAATCTTCCCGATGCCCCCGAGCGCCGGCACACCTTTCCGGGGGTACCTGTATGCTTTACAAATGCTGGTATTTTTTTAATTTAAAACCATAGTGATGAGAAATATTAGCACATACTTTTTTTTATTCTATTCTGAACGATATTTTTTTTATATCTTCTATTTAGAATTACGGCAATTAATAGATGTTTTTAGTCACGAGAAAGGAAATGACACGGTTTGCCGGGTAACAGTTTTTAAGCTCTCCAACGTATGTACATATTAAGCAACTTATACTTATGAGGATCGAAAGCGAAACCTTTACCTCTTCGCATTTTGTAACTTTTCCCAACACGTGCACAAGTGAAACAGTGAAAACGGGAGCACGTGTCAACTGTAAAATGTGACATCTAAATGGGCGGAGCCGCATCTTCCTTCCATAGACTACTCAATAACCAAAAAGTATATAAACCACACCCGTTGTTCGATTAGTTTCGTTTTTGCGAGTTATTTACGCTTGTCCATTCTGTGATGCAGGTTCCCTTTTCTAGCGTCGGATTCTTCTTTTGCGACAACAAAACATATTACGGAGTTGTAAGTTGTTTGATTATGGCATAGTAGATATTTATAATACATAGCTATTTGTGAATATTTAAAGATTTGTATTACGAAAAAAGTGTTATTGGTTGTTTTTGTCATTTATATGTAACGTCAGCAGCTTGTATTGAGAAACACCCAGAATAGAGGAAACACTGTTCCTTTTCTGGCTCCTTTGAGGTTATATACTCTGACTATGTACATTGTAATAATCAGAGTATAGCAAACTTCAGAGGTGTTGGTGACCCGTCGACGTGAAGACTAAAGATTCATATGTAACGTGAACAGCTTCTCCTTCTTACTCTGTTTCCCCCTTTGATCATATACTGTGAATATGTATATTATAAGATTCACAGTCATTATGATCTGAGAGGAGTTTATGAGCCGTCAGCGTGAAGACGAAAGATTTCGAAGTTCCGGATCAGATATTTTTACAGTGAGAATATTTTTCGAAATTGCAGTTTAAAAAAGATTGTTTACATAGAAACTTTTTACTGAATGCCTTTGATAAACCCTACATTTCTTAATTGATATTTTCGTATTTCTCTTTTTCTTTGTTGTGGTTCCTATTCTCGTTTCTCCCTATAGAATATATAGGAATAGTATTGTATATATTACTACTTTCCTATATATTCTTAAAGGAGTACGTGATCTGTTAGCAGAGCAGTGAGCGACCTCTAAGCACTACGACAAAACTTTCCTGACTTCTACAGAATAGAGATTGTAAACATTTTGTTTTTTTTGTTGTGCTCCTTATTCTTCTTCTCCTGTGGAATACTATAAACTCACCCTGTACATTTTAATACTGTGAAGTTATAGTACTTCAGAGGGGTTGGAGAGCTATCTCTGCGAGAAATTAACAACATTTACTACAGTTATTTCCGTTGATAACTTACTACCTCACAGTTTGTAACACTGCTAATATTTTATAAAATAGTAGTCCCTAAAAAAAAAAATTGTATACATACTGCTTTATTTAATGTTTTGATGAAGCGTACATTTCTAGGTAATATGACGTCATTTGTGTTTAACTGTTTTTTACTTGTTATTGTTGTTGTGACCTGAGATGATGTAGTGCGGGAGTGTTTCTTGTAGCACTTCTTTTCTACTTTATCTAAAAGTAACTGATGCCCTCTTATATTAACAAGTATATGGGGCAACACTTTTACAAACTATAGGCGACAAAAAAAGGAGGATGTGGCCACGCTTAAGGGATATTTTATGAATTGCGTTTTTATTTGTCACCCCTCTGATATATACAGCTACACTTTCCTAAGAAAGTATATTTGTGATTGCTTAATAAAAACTGTTTCAAACCTAGACTTAATTTTTTGCAGCGCAACCACACCTACTATTTTGCTGCAAGGAAATAGCACTACCCGCGACAGAAGTAAGCACCGCACTATAACTATACATTATAAGTAAACATTGCTCCCGAGAAGTAGCTTACTCAGAACCTTATTTAAATAAAGACCGCAACAGCGCGCTTTCTTTTCAACCCCTCCTCCATATTATAATATTTGCTCCAAAGATGTAGCACTCCCCGTCAGAAAAGTAAACACCACATTATAAGTAAATACTGCTCCTGTGAAGTATCCCACCTACTGACTTAATAAAAAGAAGACCGCAACACACTGTTATTTTCCCGACGTGATTTGTAGGCCCCACGCAAATTATATAAATGTCCCTTAAAATATATAAAAAAACAATTTTTACCTTCACAGTCCCTGTCCACCACCTTGTGACCACTGTACAGAGTTAATAGTGTTCCTACCCTCCCCTCTACTACTTTGTTTTCCCGTACTCCTTTGAAGTGCGTCACAAAATGGCTGGCAACAGTGAACCGTTCCCACCCAATAAGGAGCAAACTTGTACTCGGAACACTTTAGTCAATAAAATGTCCATGGTGTTCCGCAAAGGGGAGGGAATGGCTGCCATCACTTCTACTTTTAATGCTTCACAGCCAATGAACATTAAGCTTGGGAAGGTCCTCCTTGGAACACGTTAGCCAATTAGATGTCCCTGATACTCCGCGGAGGAGAAGGGAATGGCTGGCAACACTTCTACTTTCAATGGTTTACAGCCAATCAACATTAAGAGTGGGAAGGTCCTCCTTCGAACACGTCAGCCAAACAGATGTTCCTCCTACTCCGCGGAGGGGAAGGGAATGGCTGGCAACACTTCTACGTTCAATGGTTCGCAGCCAATGAACATTAAGCTCTGAAAGGTCCTCCTTGGAACATGTGAGCCAATCAGATGTCCTTGCTACTCCGCGGAGGGGAAGGGAATGGCTGGAAACACTTCTACTTTCAATGTTTCGCAGCCAATGAACATTAAGCTTGTTGTTGCAACACCTCAGCCAATTAAACGTTAATTTTGTTCCGCACACAGGGAGAGAACACGCCCTCCCACATAATATTACATTTCCTCTAACAAAGTGACACTATCCATGATAAAAGTGAACACCACATTATAAGTAAACATTACTCTGCATTATAATAAAGGAAGGCCGCAATAGCTCTGTAAGGTCCTCCTTGGAACATGTGAGCCAATCAGATGTCCTTGCTACTCCGCGGAGGGTAAGGGAATGGCTGGAAACACTTCTACTTTCAATGTTTCGCAGCCAATGAACATTAAGCTCGTTGTTGCAACACCTCAGCCAATTAAACGTTAATTTTGTTCCACGCACAGGGAGAGAACACGCCTCCCACATAATATTACATTTCCTCTAACAAAGTGACACTATCCGTGATAAAAGTGAACACCACATTATAAGTAAACATTACTCTGCATTATATTAAAGGAAGGCCGCAATACGGTGCATTGTTGTTTAATGCCTCTATTTGTGGTAGTTCTCAGTATGATTTATATTAATATTTTAAAATAGTATTTACTGATTTAAACATAGATGTAATCTTTCTATTTTTTTTAGAAATTTTGAATTTTTTGTATATAATTTTAAAAACTTTACATTGTTTTTTATAATTAGTATAACAAATGAAAGGATAGGTGATAATATGTTGGTAATGTTATTTGTTTGTCATTTCTTTGTACATAAAAATGGAGTCGCGTACCGGATGCGGTCCTCTGCGTTTCATGCGCAGAACAGGTTATATGTTTACAAGTGTAAAATACAGTAAAATTAGTTTTTTATATACATTTTAAGGGTACTTGTTTACAACTAGAGTAGTGAAATAAATATGAAGTTATGTCAAAGGTAATTTTAAAGCGAATTTGAGGTATTCTATGGGGGAGCTATGTTGTCGCGCACTCTGCCGGCACATATTTCCGGGTCCGTGCAGGGGTCGCGGGTTCAGCATGATTTCTTAAAGTATTAATTGTGGTGTGCATAATTTCAATTTGTGTGTTACTTTAACAGTTTTGTTTAAAATATATGCCACCTCAACTTTTTATTGCAGAATGTAATTGTGGAACCACGGAAGAGACGCAAACCTGACGTATTTTTTGTAGTGTCAAAACATATATATGTACACTTGTATGGTTAATTTTAAAGTTAGAGTTTCACTAAGATACTAAAGAAAGTTATTTAGTATTAAATGGAAAAATTTTAAAAGGTTATTTTATATTATTTTAAGGAGTTGCGATACGTCTGCGAACAGCGCCAGCACATATTTCCGGGTTTGTGCAATTGATATATGTACTTAAAGTTTCATTTAGTTTAGTATGAATGAAGAGGTATAGTTATAGGTCAGTGAAATACTATGATATGTAACCAAAGTTGGTTAAAATTTCAAACAAAAATATTTTACACGATCACGTTGGGTACGCGACCCTACTGCGCAGGAGTCGCGCACCCCATGTAACACAAAAATAAAAGGATGTGATTGGATAAACATCTTTTCCATCATAAACCAAGTCAGATACCACCCTCTTTCTTCTACATCAGGGTATGGCTGGTAACAGCCACATTTATTAGAGCAGAAGCTATTTGGAGGTGTTTAGGTGTATTTTTGTTTTTCTGCAAAAGAAGATGGCAGTGTCAAGAGAGTCTGAAGAGCAGCAGGAAGAGAATTTGCTTCAGGAGGATGAAGAGCCACCTAAACAAATAAAAAGAAAGTGTGGTATGGGCATCTTTCAGCATTCCTGAGGGGAAAAAGAAAGTAAATGCCCAGAAAGTTACCTGTCCGCTGTGCAAACAAGGGCTGTCATGAGGGTCGGACAGAAAATACTCATGTGGAACATCTTACATGTATCAACACTTGAAGACCATGCACAGTACCCAACTTGCAAGAGCCGAGTTTATCAGGATGAAGGAGCAAGAAGGTGCACAAGGTTCTGGAGATGCATAGCCTGGAACATCAACTCAAGGGGAAAGACTTCAGAACATGCCTGTAACCTTACCTGATTTTGCAAAGGCTGGATTGTTTTGTCCAAAGTGTCAGACTGTCTTAAGTGTGGGAGAACACGTTGTAGATAAAATGTTGGAGACAATTAATACTCATCGCTGTTGATTTTTTTTCTCAACATAAAGCAGGCTTTGTTTGAGCTTGTTTTTTATTTCATTTCTGAAGAAAAACAAAAAAACACCAAAAAAACTTCAAAATAGTTTTAAAAAACACATTTTTGAAAATTGTTAAAAAATGTTCTTATATAACCACCTATTCTGGTTTAAAAAAGAGAAATTATATGTTCTCTATGTGAATAAATGGATTAGTTGATGTATGGCTAACCGATTTGTGCAATAGTGCATGTATGTATGAGTGAATAGGTTTGTATGAGTATGTATCAGTGAATAATTGGAGTAATGCATTTATAGGTAGGTAATTGGGTGTATGAGTACATGCATGGATGAGTGCATGAATGGATTTCTGAATGGTTTTATGATTCTGTGTATCGGTGAGTGTTTGGGTGCGTCAGTGCATGTTTGGTTGAGTGAATGACTGGATGAATGTGTATATGGGAGAGTAATTGACTGCTTCAGTACATGTGTGTAAGACTGACTGGATGTGCAATTGCAGGTATGTATGAGAGAGTGCGTACATTTCTGTATGTATGTTTATGTAAATGGATGTATGATTGCATGTATGTATTTAAAAAGATGGATACTTGCATGTGTGTGTGAGTGAATGTGTGCATCAGTGCATGTATTGTCTGAGAGTTGGTGCATAAGTAAATGTATGGGACAGTGAATGGGTGGATTATTGCATGCATGTGTGTTTGAATGAGTGGATCAATGTATATACGTACGAGTGAATGGCTGTAAATGTGTATGTATGGCTTAGTGAATGGGTGTGTAACTGTATGTATCGGTAAGTGTATGGGTAGATGATTTTGTGTTTCTCAGTTTGAAGGTGTGGATGAGTGCATGTATGTGGGAGTGAATGGGTGCATGTGTGCATGTATTTAATTTGATTTGTGCATTTATATAGTGCACTAATGCCCAGGGGGCGTCTAGGCGCTGATACCAGCGTATCCAGTAAGGTTACCGAGGGAACTGTAGATGAACATGTTAGTTGGCGAAGAGCCAGGTTTTTAGTGATTTCCTAAAAGATAACAGAATAGGGCTGTTCCTTATGCAGGCTGGAAGTGAGTTCCAAGTTTTAACAGGCCCTAAAAAAAGCTTCTTCCGCCCCATCGGACTTTCTTGAACCTGGGAGTTTGTAGGAGTTTGCTATGTGCAGATCTTAGCTTTCTGGACGGCACATACCAGTTCAGATGATTCTTCAGAAATTGAGGACCAGCACCGTGCAAGGCCTTAAAAGCTAGGCCTTGGGAATTAAATGTGATCCTCTTATCCACTGGAAGCCAGGGCAGGGTTCTCAAACAGTGGGAGACTGGCTGGGATCTGGGGATGTCCAGCAGTAGTCTAGCTGCCACATTTTGGAGAAGCTGTAGCCTCTGTAGAGACTGTGATTGGATGCCCATGTACAAGGCATTACCGTAGTCCAATCTGGACAGGGCTAATGCTGTTATGAGTGTTTTCAGGGAGTCGGGTGGGATGAAAGGGCGGATTTTCGGCATCATTTTGAGGATGAAAAAAATAGTTGAAGTGAGTGTACTGATCTGATTTTTGAATGTCAGTTTGTCATAAAAAATGAACCCTAAGTTTTTCACCTTCTGCACTGGAACTATAAAGTCTCCCAAGCTGGGGGGCCACCACCTGGTGACCAAAAGGAGTTGTCAGTACCTAACAAAAGGATCTCCGTCGTTCTGTAGTTCAATTTTAGGCAATTGGACCTCATCCACTGGTTTACCTGCGTCATGCAGCTGTTAAATCGATCTGCTGTCTCTTCAACGTTGCTTGAGACTGACATCACTAACTGGGTGGGTGTATGGGTGAGTGCTTGACTACATGTTCTACTGAGTGCATGGGTGATTCTGTGTATGTGTGTTTGAATGGGTGGATGATTCGATGTATATATGCGTAAAAGGGTGCATTAGTTTATGTATGGGTGAGTGCCATTTGCCTAGGTGAACAGAAGAGTGTGTAGGAAGTTACTCGGTGATTGGATAAGTGCTTTAGTAGTGTTTGAGTGTTTGGATAAGTCCATTTGTAGTACCTGGATTATTACATGATTTCATAAGTTGTGCCTGGGTGAATGGATGTGTGCATCAGTAGTACTTTTGTGATTAAATGAGTGGAACAGTAGTGCATGAGAGATTGCATGACTACCTGAGTAGTGTCTGGGGGATTGTATAAGTGCACAAGCAGTGCATGGGTGCTTGAATGAGTGCATGAATAGTGTATGGATGGTTGAATTAGTTCATGTGAAGTTCGTGGCTGATTGGATCAATGCATGAGTACAGCTTTGGTGATTGTCTGAATGTATAGATACTGCCTGAGTTATTGTATGAGTGCCTGAGTAGTGCATGGGAGATTGGATAAGTGTCTGAGTAGTAGCTAGTGATTGCATGAGTAGTGTGTGCATGCTTGAATGAGTGTATAAGTACTGCCTGGGTGGGTGGGTGGGTGAGTGCATATGTTGTCTGTGTGTGGATAGATGACTGCATAGTTAGTGTCTGGGTGATTGGATGGGTTTATGAGTAGTGTCTGGGTGGTTGCATGAGTGCATGAGTAGTGCCTGACTGACTGGATGAGTGCATGAGGAGTGAGTGGGTGGTTTGATAAGTATTGTCTTAGTGATTGAATAAGTGCATGAGAGCTGCCTGATTCACTGGATGAGTGCCTGTTAGATGAGATGAGTGCATGAGTGGTTGCTGTGTGGTTGGATTAGTACTGTCTCAGTGATTGAATAAGTGTATAAGTGGTGCTATACAATTGCTTGAGTGTATGAGTAGGAAATGGTTGATTGTATAAATGCATGAGTAGTGCTTGGGTGAATAGATGAGTGAATGAGTAGTACCTGGGTGATTGGATGACTGGAAGAGAACTACATTGAAGCTTGCATGAGTGCATGGGTAGTGCCTCTGTGATTAGATCAGTGACTGAGTAGTGCCTGTCTGATGGCATGAGTGTTTTCATGTTAAGATCATCAGCTGCACCACACGTCTCAGACTACATGTACAAGTACAGACATGGCTGAGACACAAAAAAGGTGAGACACTGAAATTTGACAGAATACATTCTCAGTTTCAAGCACACACATCAGTATCTAAAACCTACTTGCAGTGTGCCTTTGCAGAGACTTATATGGACTAGGACAGTGGTTAATACACTTGGGAACATGTTTTAAATCTCACATTCGCCTACCAGTTTGATTAGACACACAGAGCTGACAGTTCCAGGCCTAACCCAAAATGAAAGGCCGACTCCTGTAATGCTACTCTTATTAGTGTCAGTATCTCTCCAGAGATCTCAAAGAGTGTGTCATTGCCTTTTAGGGGTGAGATGACACATGTAAAGTAGCCTATAGACACTAGATACCTGGGTTTCAGACCGCATGCTCTGTAAATGTGTGTAGAAGAAGCTGTGTGGAAGACGTTTTGCTTATTACACAGGGCCGCTTGGTATGAAGCTTTGTGTTTTATTGGTTTAATGAGGCCTGCTTAGAAAAGAGATGTGTGGTTCTGGGACTGAATGGTGAAGTAGCTCTGTCAATATTTGCTCAGGTGTATGATCCACTGTTTAGGTTTCAAGTTAGGATCATCAGATGCACCACATATCTCAGACTACATGTAAAAGTACAGAAATAGCTGACATATGGTAGAAGTCAGACATTCAAACTTGACAGATAACGTTTTCAGTTTAAAGTACACACATCAGTATCTACAACCTATGTTCAGTGTACGTTTGCAGAGACTTATATGGACTAGGATAGTGGTTAATACACTTAGGGGCATGTTTTTAACCTCACATTTGTATGCTAGTTTGAATAGTGAGACAGAGCTGACAGTTCCATGCCTAATCCAAAATGAAAGGCTGACTCCTGTCATGTCACTCTTATTAGTGTCAGCATCTCTTCAGAGATCTCAATGTGTGTGTCAGTGCCTTTTTGGGGTGAGATGACACATGTAAATTAACCTATAAGCACTAGACTACCTCTGTTCCAGACTGCATGTACTGTAAATGTGTGTAGAACAAGCTGTTTCTGCTTATTTTACACAGCAGCGGGGTATGATTCTTTGTGTTTTATTGCTTTCACGAGCCCTGCTTAGAAAAAAGATGTGTGGTTATGGGATTGAAAGATGAAGTAGCTCTGCCAATATTTGCCCAGGGATATGATAGACCATTCAGTTTTCAACTTAGGATCATCAGCTACACCACACATCTCAGACTACATGTAAAAGTACAGACATATCTGAAATATGGAAGAGGTCAGAAATAAAAAAACTTGACAGAATATGTTTTCAGTTTCAAGCATACACTTCAGTATCTACAACCTACTTGCAGTGTACTTTGTGGAGACTTATATGGACTAGGATAGTGGTTGATACACTTAGGAACATGTTTTAAACCTCACATTTCTCTACCAGTATGAAAAGAGAGACAGAAGTGATCGTGCCAGGCTTAAACCAAACTGAAAGGCCGACTCCTCTCATGCTACTCTTATTAGTGTCATCATCTCTCCAGAGATGTCAATGAGTGTGTCATTGCCTTTTAAGGGTAAGATGACACATGTAAAGTATCCTATATGCACTGGACTATCTCTGTTTCAAATCGCATGCTCTGTAAATGTGTGTAGAAGAAGCTGCATGGATGACTTTCTGCTTATTATACACAGTAGCGGGGTATGAAGCTTTGTGTTTTATTTCTTTTGAAAGCCCTGCTTAGAAAAGAGATGTGTGGTTCTGATACTGAAATGTGAAGTAGCTCTGTCAATATTTGCTCAGGGGTATGATAGACGGTTTAGTTTTCAATTTAGGATCAAGAGCTGCACCACACGTCTTAGACTAAATGTAAAAGTACAGACATAGCTGAAATATGAAAGAGGTCAGACATTGAAACTTGACAGAATAGGTTTTCAGTTTCAAGCACACACATCAGTATCTACAACCTACTTGCAGTGTACTTTTGCGGAGACTTTTATGGACTAGGATAGTGGTTAATACACTTGGGAACATGTTTTAAACCTCACATTTCTCTACCAGTTTGATTAGTGAGAAAGAGTTGACAGTGCCAGGCCTAATCCAAAATGAAAGGCCAACTCTTGGCACGCCACTCTTATTAGTGTCAGCATCTCTCCAGAGATCTCAATGAGTGTGTCAGTGTATTTTTGGGGTGAGATGACACATGTAAAGTAGCCTGTAACCACTAGACTACCTCTGTTTTACACTGCATGCTCTGTAAATTTGTGTTGAACAAGCTGCATGGATGACATTCTGCTTATTATACAGGGAAGCGGGGTATGAAGCTTTGTATTTTACTGGTTTCATGAGGCCTGCTTAGAAAATAGATGTGTGGTTCTGGGACAGAAATGTGAAAAATCTCTGTTAATATTTGCTCAGGGGTATGATAGACTGTTTAGTTTTCAAGTTAGGATCATCAGCTGCACCATATGTCTCAGACTATATCTACAAGTACAGACGTAGCTGAAATATGGAAGAGGTCAGACATTGAAACTTCACAGAATATGTTTTCAGTTTAAAGTGCACATATCACTATCTACAACCTACTTGCAGTGTAATTTTGCAGAGATTTACATGCACTAGGATAGTGGTTAATACATTTGGGAACATGTTTTAAACCTCACATTTCTCTATCAGTTTGATTAATGAGACAGAGCTGACAGTGCCAGGTCTAACCCAAAATGAAAAGCTGACTCTTGTCATGCCACTCTGATTGGTGTCAGCATCTCCCCAGAGATCTCAAAGAGTGTGTCAATGGAATTTAAGGGTGAAATGACACATGTAAAGTAGGCTATAGACACTATACTACCTCTCTTTCAGACTGTATGGTCTGTAAATGTGTGTAGAAGAAGCTGCATGGATGTGTGTTCAAGTGCTTCCATGAGGCCTGCCTAGCTAAGAGATCTGTACTTCTGGTATTGAATGCTGAAGTAGCTCTGACAATATTTGTCCAGGGGTATGATAGATTCTAAGGTTTTTAAGTTAGGGTCATCAGCTGCACCACACGTGTCAGACTACAAGTACAAATACAGACATATCTAAGAGATGGTAGCAGTCAGATATTCAAACTTGTCAGACTACGCTTTCAGTTTGAAGCACACACCTCACTATTTATGGCCTACGTGCAGTGTACCATTGAAGAGAGTTATATGGACTAGGAAAGAGGTTAATACATTTGGCAACATGTTTTAAAACTCACATTTCTCTACCACTTCACAGCTTATTTATAATAAATATAAAGTTCACCAGCAACATTAGATCCTATATTCTTACCTTTGAAGTAATTAAGAAAGATAATATAGTAAAGATATTTTTGGAGTAGTAGTGTCCTAAACAGTACTATAGTCATTTTCAATCTTGAAGTATAACTATTATTAAGAAGAAAAGCAAATATGTTAGTACATTATCTGAAAAAAAATTAATATTACATTAAACAAAAAATCACATTGTAGTATAATTAGATACCAGTATCAGTTTCCCTTTTTACTGTTCTCAGATTGCATATAACTTCACTGTACATGTTTGAACGTTGCATCATCATTGAACAGTGGGGAAAAAACATCCAATTACTTATCTCCTTTTTGTTAAACCACATTTTGTCCACCTTTCATTATACTGTCTTACTCAGCTCCAGACATCGTTTGATTCCTTGCTCACCTGCCTTCAAAATGCTTACAGTATGAATTGTAGGTCACAGCTATGTTTTCTGGCGAAAAACGTATGCTGGAGTCAGAGGTATTGACAAAGACTTGGGTTTGCATAATGTGGATATTAAATGGTTTGCACAGAGAGGATTAAAGTGGCACCAACTGCTGCCTATGATTAAAATCATTTTGAATTTCCGACCCCCTGATCTCATGATTGTGCACTGTGGTGGCAGTGACCTAGGCACACTGACTGGGGTGGGATTGGAAATCTTAATGAAGGATACCTTTGCACAACTGATGTCACTTTTTCCTCACACTGTCTTTGTGTACTCTAATATATGCCAAAGACAGAAATGGAAGTGGTCAAATCAATTCTATCCACCCATTGACAAAGCCAGGAAGCTTATTAATAAAGCTGTTTCTGCTTACCTCAGAGACCATAACATGGGCTCTATCTATAACAACAATCTGCGTTTTGACATGGATAAAATCTGATGATGGAGTTCACTTCACAAATGAAGGAAACCGGGTGTTTCTCAGCAACCTGAAACTGTGCATCCGCACTTACATGTAGCTGCAACACAGTCATAATAAACACAACAGCCACGCTATAACCCAACACTGGAAAGTGTATCTTTTAAAACTATATTACTGTAAAATATTTTGGGGATTTGTGAACCCATCACGGATCCGCAAACCAAAAGCACAAACTCAATTCTCACCAACACATTTTAAATTGTTTATTATATTTCTGACTATATACATATTAAAACGCTTTTCTAACTACTTTTACAACTGTATACATGTCAATATAAGTATGTACTTAACGCTGAATAGCGTTATTATAGCCTTCACAAGTGTCTGAGTGGGAATGTGAGTGGGCGCATCAGTGTATAAGTAGCTCTGTGACTGAGTGAACCATTATCTAAATGGGTTTCTGAGTGGCTGAATCAGTGTCTCACTGATTCTGTCACTAGGTACATCCCTGTCTGGCGAAATCTGTGAGTGCCTTTGAGTGGATGATTGAGCAGATGAGTTTGCAGGATAGTGGCTTTGCCAACGAGAGACTGAACAGAGATAGTGTCCCAAACGCTTCATAATCTGCTGAAGAAGAGCCATAGTATCTCTATGATGTGACATGTTCTGCCTGAAACAATGGCACCATAGGCCCTAAAAGTGTTCAAGTAAAGGTACAAAAGTGACACTTATAGCACAGGAGTACTACCCTTTGTGTCCTAAGGGTAGTATGACGGAACCCTGCAAGCATTTACCCAGCACGCCTTTACAATGCAGTCAGTACTCTGGGTGCAACGTTACCACACGTTACTTTAGCACACTAGTCGTTACAACAACTTGCTTTAGGGGATGCTGGATTTTGGATTAGTATAAATTACTAATCCAACTCCAGTCTACGCAACAGTAAGAAATGTGTTAGGCTTAAAAATCCAACACCATCCCAACAACGCGCCCCCTACAGCTAGTCATTGTAATGACTTGTGTGGTAAAGTAACGCGTGGTAACGTCACAAGAGGGGTACCGTCTTCGTTGTAAAGGCTGGTCATTGTAAAGACTGCAGGGTAATAATAATATTAGGCCATTTTATAAAGCGAACAGTTACGTCCATAGACATGTCCAAGCGCTAGGGTTTCCTGTCCTCTACCATGAGCATAAACACTGGACACTGGACTAATTAGATCTATAAAGCCAAGTTTTCAGCTTTTGTCGAAAACAGAACTCTGACTTCTCCTGTCTAAGTGAAAAGGATAATAAGTTCCACAGTCTAGCCATTAAAAAGCTAAATAAGCATCCTCTGATGCGTGATTTTTGGCATTGGCTGATCGGGGAGATCTTTCTGGAGAGTAGGCTGAATCATATTCTTCAAATAGCCAGAGCCTTTGTCATTAAGAATTCTATGGCAATAGCATAGAGCTTTGATGGAAACTGATTCTTTCAACGGGAGCCAATGCAATTTGGCTAAGGCAGGAGTTGAGGGGTAGTGTCTAGGCAAGTTCAGCAGAAAACGTGCTGCCATATTCTGTACCCTCTGGAGTCCCATCATTTGTGTCGGCAAAACTCTGAGATACAGAACATTACAGTAGTCCAGTCTATACATGATAAGAGACTGGACCACAGTTTTCCTGGCTGCTTCTACGTCTATCCAGGCTATTTCTAAAGGATGTTTCCAGCTCCTAAACATCTTCATATACATAAGGGTTACCGTCTTATTCCATAAAAATATATGTTGGAAAGTGGTTTATCAGTGGTGATAAGTAGGGACCTACCACTAGTAACAAGGCCACAAACAAAACAAGGTTCAGTCAAGGTCTCAAAAAATGATGCCCTTGCTCAACCCTTGGTAGTTGGCTGCAAGGAGACGTGCTTAACTTAGGATACAGATGTGTAAAGCCTTTAAAAACACTAATACATTAAATAAGTAAGACACATCACACAACAAAGATCTAACTCCAATTTATAAAAATAGATTATATTTGTATGAACAAATAGACACCAAAATGACAAATTCCCAATGTAGGGAACCAGAGATATGAATTTTTAAAGATTTAAAGTAAAACTAGCGCTTAGAAGCAAAAAGCGATCAAAGAGTTGGAAAAAGTTTTGCTGGACCGGGAGAAAGTCAAGAGTTCTTTAAACTTACTTCCAGAAGGGTTTCTTGATGCAGGAAAGTGGTCCCTAGCACCAGCCTAGGGATCAGATGCTCTGGTTTGCCTCTTGGGTTCTGGGACTGCAACTCCCACAATGTACCTGGTCAGCCTAAGGAGCTTTTTACAAACATTGCTCCAAACTTCTCCAAACCTCTGAAACTTCTTCCTGAAGTTCCTCCTTGAGTGCTCAAAGTATCCATAACACCAATCCAGGGGTACAGAATCTCTGAGATGGTCTTTGGGATGTTGTTTACAATTTCCACAATGCACCTGGCCAAATCCTTAAAAGACCACTGGACCCACTCCAGGATGGGGACTTCTTGGTGGAGATGATGCAGGAGAGCTCAGTTAACCTGTATCTTATAGGGAGTCCACTCCTGAATCCTTCTTGAAGCAAGGCAAAGTCCTTATGGCTGTAGTACCAAATTGTGCAGCAGATGCAGTCCTTCAGAGCGCAGTCCTTTGGGTGCAGATACAGATTCCAGCAGGGAAGTCCTTCTTCTCCTTGTGGTTTCAGGCAGCAGATCTGAGTTGTAATGCAGCTCTTCCATATTTATTCACTGTTAGAAATGAGGGTCTCTAGTTGGCAGAGGTAGGTACCTTTGTTCAAGTAGGGATCCTTCTTCCTAGTCAGGGTAAAGGGGGTACACTTCTAAAATAACCCCTGCTCACCCCCTTGGTAGCTTGGCACGAGCAGACAGGCTTATCTCAGAGGCAGTGTGTAAAGCATTTGTGAACACATACAGTAATACAGTGAAAACACTACAAATGGACACCACACCAGTTTAGAAAAATAAGTATTCTTTATCTAAACCAAAACAAGACCAAACAACAAAAATCCACAATACAGTAGTAAAAATATGACTTTCAAATGGTAGAAATAGTTCAGTTCAAAGCAAATTGAAGATGTGACACTTTTCACACAAAGTACCTTAGATGTGTTGCGCACACAAACAAAAAGGGCCGCAGGGAAGGTGATGCGTCAATTCCTTACACTCAGGGAAAGTGATGCGTCCGTTCCTTGCTCCGGGGGAGGTGATGCGTCGATTCGTTGCTGCTGCGCAGGGGAGGTGATGCGTCGGTTCCTTACTGGAGAGGAGATGATGCGCCGATTTCTTACTGTGTGGGGAGGTGATGCGTCGATTTCTTACTGCGTCCCCCAACGATGCGACAGACCTGGAGCCTCGCTGCGATGCGACAATTCGGGACGATGCGTAATTTCTTGCAGCCGCACAGCAGGGCTTGCATTGGAATCGGTATGGTGATCTCGGACTTCGGAGACCGATGCACTCGATGCGGCGTGCGTCGATTTCTCGAGCCGCGGGCAGGCGCTACGTCGGTTTCTTCGGCGATGCCTCGGAAACAAGCATGAACGCATCATGCTTCTCGTTGTTGCGTTGCTTTTCCTGCTCCCAACAGCCTGAACAAACTCCAGAGGCCCAGAACAGCTACAGGCACCTCTTGGCAGGTCAGAACTCCCAGCAAGGACATTCAGGGTAGCTGGGGGTGAAGTCATTGTGTCCCTGAGACTTCAGAACAGGAGGCAAGTTCTTCTTCAAGCCCTTGGAGATCTTCCTCAAGCAGGGGACACAGCAAACAGCAAAGTCCTTTTCCCCTTCCTTGGCAGAAAGTAGCCACTGCAGGCCAACCCCAGATAGCAAACAGCACAGGGGCAGAACTCCTCCTCAGTTTCTCCAGCTCTTCTCCTTGTCAAAGGTTCCTCTTGATTTCCCAGGAGTGATCTAAAGTTCTGGGGTCTGGGCCTCAATATTTATAGCACAAATTCCTTTGTTCTCTGGGGGCAGAGAAGCTCTTTGCCCAGCCAAAACCTGTTCTTTCCTCTCTGGTGCAGCTGCCCGGCAGGAGGTGGAGACAGCATTGTGTAAGGCAGACAGGGCCTATTCAGGTGCAAGGGAAATCTCCTCCCACCACTCTAAATGCAGACCGGGCCTATTCAGGTGCTAGTGAGAACTCCTCCCCCTACTCTGAATGCAGCTCAGGTCTATTCAGCCCAGCCCTGACTCATCCAGATTCTCTGGAGCCACTGCACATCCCCAGCCCATGTCACTCCAAAGCCAGACAGTCAATACACATCCTAGCAGAGGCACACTGGAAGGCTAAGTAAAAAAATACCTACTTTCTAAAAGTGGTATTTTCAAACACAGAATGTAAAAATCACCCTCACTAAAAGATGCATTTTAACATTTTGAGTTTAGGCATACTAAACTTTATTTTCCTAACTTGTTCGCCGGGGGAGTTATGTTTATAAGATGTTATAAGCAAACTCCCCATTCTATCCAGTGGGAATAGGTAGCCGTGCAATGGTTAAAAAACAAAATTGGCAGTATTTCACCATCAGGACATGCCACACACACCAGGGCATGTCTTACCTTTCACATACACTGCACCCTGCCCACAGGTGTACCTTGGGCCTACCTTAGGGGTAACTAACATGTAAGAAAAGGGAAGGTTAGGGACTGGCAAGTGTAAACACTTGCCAAGTCGACATGGCAGTAGCAGACTACACACAGGCTCTGCAATGGCAGGCCCGAGTTACATTTACAGGCTGCTTAGGTGGGTGGCACAATCAGTGCTGTAGGCCCACTAGCAGCATTTGATTTACAGGCCCTAGGTACACAGAGTGCACTGTACTAGGGACTGACTAGTAAATCAAATCAGCCAATTATGCAAACACCAATCCATACACACAATTTACAGGGAAAGCATATGCACTTTAGCACTGATCAGCAGTGGTAAAGTGCCCAGAGTCATAAAACCAACAAAAACAGGTCAGAAACAGAAGGTCACAAAGCAAAACATCTGGGGATAAACCCGCTGTAAAAGCCAGGTCTAGCATTCACAGTTTCTGGGCGTCAAGCATGGGGACACCCCTGACCAATGGGATGCAGAGTGCCACCCAGGTGTATGGCCACTTCCTCCAAAGTGTGGCATATTCTTGTCCAGAAAGAACCATTCTCTCAAAATCCAACATGTAAAAAGTCTCTCCTTTGGAGTTAGATCTGGCTAAGCCAACCCACTGGTTTGGCTAAGTTTCACTAACACACCTCTTCAAAACCCTGACTAATCTAATTACTGAGGCTCCTGTGTGCCTAGGGGTGCAGGATATGGGGGTCAGCCTGTGCTGGTCCCAAACTGTTGTTCGCCCTTAAATGACTAGTTTGGCTCACCCACCCTCTTCCTGCCTTTTGGCTACTGCAGCTAAAGTTCTGCACCCACAGGAAATCCATTGTCTACTCTGACAGGACACTTCACACCTCATCAAGCATCTCAGGGTCATCCTGGGAAAAGCTGGCCAGTCAGGAGAGGGCAGCTGGAAAGCTGGATTTTGGCTCATAGAAAAGAAAGTTTAATAACTTATTTTCTGTAATAGTTATTAGAAATCCAAAAGTGGCAAGTTGTTGAATTTATCTTAACTAGTACCTTTAATTCCAAAGTCGAATTTGCATATAATTACAATTTGAAAGCAGCCGGCAAGGCAGGGCTGGCTTTTAAAACAACAGCAGTCAAAGTAGCAGTGCACACTCATGTGCAGGAAATCTATTTGGCTTCTAAACCTCCCTGGCCTATTATATACTAGGGACTTATAGGTAGCTTGAATCCCCCTTGCCTTATTATATACTAGGGACTTACAGGGGTCAGTCATTGTCACTTATAATCATACATAACCATGTACTTTTAATCAGAGCACAGGCCCTGGCCTGGGTCTGATTAGCAGAGCCCAGGGCACAATCAGAGTCAGAAAACCAGCACCTAGTAGTCAAAATGGGGGAAAAAGTGGGGTTTGATGTCTCACAATATTGTTCTATACCTTAAAGGGCCAGCATAGCTAAATCATGCCATCATATTCCTTTATAGATTATGATACTCCCGGACAATGTCATCATATAAAAACATTATAATCTTGATAAATATGTACACGATGTGGTCATCACCAGTTATGTTGTGTGAGGCAACGCGTGGTGGTAGAAGAAGGTAAGGCTGCAAAGCGACTTTAATAGAAGTCAGGTACTTCTGTTTTGGTTCAGGCTCAATATCCAAATTATATAGGTTAAAAACCTAGGGGCATATTTACGTTCCCTGGCGCATCCCTGCATATCAGCAGGGATGCGCCAGGGAAAATGCGTCACGCAAGTTTACCCTTGCGCCACGTCCGATGCGCCGCATTTACAATGCGGCGCATCGTGGCGCAAGGATAAGCAGATGCGTGACGCATCTGCCGGCGGAAGGTTGGCGCAGTGCTGAAGTTGTGTCGCAAGCGCGACGCAACTCCAGCACTGTTCCAACCTTCCCTATCCCTAACATGGTGCGTCAATCCTTACGCCTGCTTGAAGCAGGCGTAAGGATTTGACGCACCAGCGTCGGAAAAGTGTCTGCGTGAAATCTTGTAGATTTCACTACGTCACTTTTCCGAGGCGTTCCTGCGCCGGAACGCCCCCCCCTGCGCCGGTACGCCCACATGAAACCTGACGCAGGTTTCATGTGGCGCAGGGGTTTACTACGTGACGCTTCTCCCTAGATGCGTCACGTTGTAAATATAGCGCAACGCGGCGCATGGTTTGCGTCGCCGCTGCGTCACAAGCGTGACGCAACGGCGGCGCAAAAGTGGCGCAAGGGGCTTGTAAATATGCCCCCCAATATGTTAATTCAACACACAATTACAAATACATACACTGATTAAAAGATGAAAAAATACAAAAACACAAGTTAAAATAAAATCTGTACTCGTAACAATGCTTCCATGCATTTGTAGCAAAATGTAAATATGTATTTAAAAAACAGTATCCAGCATTGTTTTATGGCCAATTCCAAGCAGGCATCAAAAACAGAAGCTGAAAAATGTTAACCTTCATGTCCTTTTGTAACAGTTTTTCCCCATCTACCTACTCGGTATTATTTTTATTCTGATGGGAAGTGAACTATTTAAAGTAAAAGGTAGAAATTGGCATCACATTGGGTAGGCCTAGGAGATACAACTGGTATAACTGTCAGTTCCGTAAAGAAGTCATTGCATTCCATTTCCTCAGGTGTTTGCCGAATTGTTTGAATGCCATTTCTCCAATAGTTCGGTGCTGCGCTTAAAAATTATGCGCCCACAAGGGGCAGTACAATCAAGCACAATCACATATTTCATTATAAAACATTGCACGCGAAAGTTTAGCATGTGTTTTAAACTAAATCCCTTGGAGGACACAATGTTTTTGTCAAAACTGGAGTGATGTGTTATTTTGATGCTCAGCAACACTTCATAGCACGTTTTATGTATTAGAAAGCGTTTTTTTTCTAATGCTCGGATAATGTGGATAAAAACAGTTTGGCGTCTAAGGTACAGTATAGATCACAGAAGGCGATACTTTAATCTCATATTTAATTGGGTTGATGGCTTCACTAGAAAACAGACATTGGATGGATCTTTTTCAGCTCACAAACAAAGTTAAAGCGTCTGCCTAGTAAGGCTCAGGTACCTTGGGGCTTATTTAAGAGCCCTTGCGTCACTTTTGCGCCGCCGATGCGTCACTTTTTGTGACGCACCAGCGGAGTAAAAAAATGTGCCATGTTGCGTCATATTTTACAAAGTGACGCATCTAGGTAGATGCATCACTTTGTAAACCCCTGCGCCACATTATACCTGCGCCAGGTATAATGTATGCAGGGTGGGCGTTCTGACGCAAGTAAGCCTCGTAGAAGTGACGCAGTGAAATCTATGAGATTTCACTGCGCCACTTCTAGGACGCAAATGCGTCAATATCTTACGCCTGCCTCACAGCAGGCGTAAGACTGACGCAGGCACATTTGAAATGGGACTTGCCCATGTGAAATGACACATTGCTGGAGTTGCGTCACTTTTGTGACACACTCCAGCAATGCGTCATTTTTGCGCCTACAGATACGTCAAAAATACTGACGTATCTGTAACTCCTTGCGTCTTGATGCATCATACTGTAAAAATGATGCATCCAGCATGTCGCAAGGAGGGCGCAATGAAAAGTGACGCATCGCTGTTTTCACGCAGCGATGCGTCACTTTTCATAAATGTGGCCCCTTGGGGCTTATTTACAAGCCTCTTGCGCCACTTTTGCGTCATTTTTAACATGGGAAAAGTGACGTACGGGTGGCGCAAGGGGCTTGTAAATAAGCCCCCTTATGTTTAACTATTGAATCACGCACCCAGGGGCGGTTCAAAGATTTTTGGGGCCTCAGGCAGAAAAGGAATGTGCGAGGCCCCTCTAATCTGCAAACAACATGAAACATTCAGGGCTGTTTGCTCCTATTTACGCCAGCCTTGTAAATATGGGGCAGCGTCAAAATCAATAGATGTTGCGGCTGAACACCCACCGCAACACCCATTGCGCACCCCTTTCACACTAAGGGGCCTATTATGATCTCAGTCAGAAAGCCTCCGACCTTAGGTCGGTGGCTTTCCGACCGACCGACTTTGTTGTAATCTGCCGGTCATTCCGGCTGGATTCCGACGGGCTCAAGCAGCCCGTCAGCCAGTCGGAAGCTGGCCCGTAATCCCTATGGACGGCATTTTACCCCATCCAGATTGCGATGCACGGTTTCCGACAGGCTTTCTATTCCAGGCTTTCAGATATGGAAAGCCTGTCAGAAAGCATGTTTGGGGGCCCCTAGCAGGGCCCCCTTCTGTTTGCAGCCTCCGGTTGGGGGCCGAGGGGGTACCTATGGTTTCCCCTTGTTGATCCCTGCACCTTGTGGTAGGCACCTTGAGGTGCCTGCCACAGGGTGCAGGGTTTAACACAAACTCCCATTTCTCTATGGGAGCTTGTGTTATGGGTGGTTTGCAGCCGTAACACAAGCTCCCATAGAGAAATGGGAGTATGCAACCGCACCACATGCGGTCGCATTGTAATAGCCGTGTTGGGTCCACCGACCAGAGGTCGGTCCGTTCCTAGACCCTGACAGTGTCAGGTGGACACATCGTAATTGAGTCCTAAGTATAGCGTGAAAGGGTGCCTTATTTACGAGGCTGCTTTAAGCTACGTTAAGTGGCTTAACGCTGCCTTGTAAATAAGGCATAGCCACTATCGCCACAGAAGCGCCCTTAAAAAATGACGTTCCTGTGCCAATAGGGGCTTGTAAATATGCCCCAGAGTTTGGTGGAGGAGAAGCACACAAGAGAGAGCTTGTAACACAAGGGAGACAGCAACAGAGAGAACGGGGCTGGATATTTGGTGGGAGAGAATCACAAGATGAAGAGAGCTGGAAAACACTTGCACTCTCATGGAGTGCTTCAGCACAAAGGAAAAAGTAGTTCCCTAAAAATGAGCTGTGAAGTGATAGAAGGCAGCCAATCAGAGAATTAGTAAATAGGCTATGCTCCATGGGAACGACAAACACCAAGATAGACAAACTGGGTTAAGAAACATCATTGAATAAGAAACAAGCTGACAAGAATTACACTAAAGCCAACCAATGGTAAGCTATGGGTAGGCGGTAAGCTCCTGTCAGTTCTTGGTAAGCCCACAATAGGTCTTTTGTAGCCAGACAGCTTGTGCTGTCTGGGAGGCTTAGAGACATTTTCCTCTTTTAGTGCGTGATGCAGAATGCATCATGCACAGAAAGAGGAAGCAACAAGGAGAAATAAACACATTTCTCATTGTTGCGCCTCACCGGCAGGTGTAGCATTTTGGCGCATTCTCAAGTTTACTAGCTTTAGTAAATCTGAGAATGTGCTAAAATCCATGGGTGGATGTATGGGAATACCCATACTTCACTCATGGAATGCCTCCCAGCTTAAAATGTACTGTAACACAGCACAAGCTGCTGCATTGTGTTACATTTTTTTAACAAAGCAATGCAGGGCAGTGCAAATTGCCCCTTGTGGTTCTTTGTAAATATTACTGAAGCCTTTGCGTTGTGAAACATTCATGAAATAGGTGCAGAGACAGAATATCAACGTCGAAATATCGAATTACATGAATATCAAGTCAAGAATATTGATGGTGGAAAATATTGAGGTAAATTTTTTCGTTGTTTAAAATATCGATTTTTGTGTAATGTAGAAATATCGAATTTGTAAATATCGATTGCAAATATATTGTTGTAAATAATATCGACTGTATTGTTTTTGTTTTTGTTTAATGTTTGTTTTTTTATTAATTTGAAAGTAGTTATTTTATATTTTTTAATTCTCTTTTGTGAAAATGTTTGTTTTTATTGTATTTTAATTTATTTTTCGGAGCGGGAGGTTGGGTTTATAGGGGATAAGGATGGGGAGTAATTTAAAAATATTTATTTAAAAATGTTTTATATTTTTTTATTTTATGTAAAAATTTAGGAGTGGGATGTTGGGTTTATAGGGGAAAGGGTGGGGAGTAATGTAAGAATGTTTGTTAAAAGTACATTTTAATAAAAAAATTATTAAAATATATAAATAATTAAAAACAATATATAAATTTAAAATTTTCAAAAATGTTGCATTTTTTTGAGCATTAATATTTTTATGTAAATTGTGTAAAATATTTTTTAAATAAAAAAACAAATAAAATAAATATATGATTGGTTCATTATTTTTAAATGTTTTATATATTATTTTAATGTTTTTGTTTTTTATTTTGTTAGTTTCAATTAAATTTGGAAAATTTAAAATGTTTAAAATTTTAATTGTGATTTAGAATTTAATATTTATATTTTTTAATTTTTGTGAGAAGGAGTGTCTCAATGTTTTAATAATATATTATTTAATAATTGTATTTTTTAATTATTTTGTTTATAAAAACATTTTTAAAAAAAATTGTATAGTTTTAAAATATTTTATATTTTTACATATTTGTAATTTTTACAATATGTAGTATTTTCCTTTATTTTTTTGTTTTGGAGTTAGGAATAGTACATTTTTGGGGGTTTATTATCCAGCATTGTGTTTTTAGTTTAGTTTGTTTTGTAGTTGGAATAGTAATTTATTATGGTTAATTATCGAGCACTTGCTTTGAGTTTAGTTTGTTTTGGAGTTGGAATAGTAATTAATTATGGTTTATTATTCAGCACTTTTCCTGAGTTTAGTTGGTTTTGGAGTTGTAATAGAAATTTATTATGGTTTATTATCCAGCACTTTCCCAGAGTTTATTTGGTTTTGGAGTTAGAATAGTAATTTATTATGGTTTATTATCCAGCACCTTCCCTGAGTTTAGTTGGTTTGGGAGTTGGAATATTAATTTATCATGGTTTATTATCCAGCATGTATTTTGTTTTGTTCACAATTACATTGTATTTGTTTTGTTTTGTTATGCAATTTTGTATAATATTAAAAACATGATTCAGAAATGTTGATATTATTCAGAATTTATTATAAAGTGTAACATATTTTTAACATATTTTTCATGTACATTAGTAAAATTAAAAATATATTTTTACATACATTTTTTTTTAACAGTTTTGAAAAATGATAATTTTTTTAAGTATAGTCATTTAATAGTAAAATAAATATATTTTATTATTTTAATTAGAAACATTTTCATTTATTTTTTTATCACTTTTTATGAGAAAAAGTAAAAAATTTAGTACATTTCCTTTTACATTTTTTAATACATTTTATATAATTTTGTTTTTGTTGTGAAATTATATATGTGTTTTACAAATGTATATTTTGTACATTTTTATCATTATTTAATATATTAAATAGTATTATTAATACAATAATGTTTAATATATTAAATAATTTACAATTTGTTTAACAAATATATATTTGTATAATATATTTTTATAAAAAACTTTCTTATTTTGGTTGCACATTCACAATAGTCTTATTGTAATATTATATTTTGAAGGTAAGCACATGAAACAAACATAGGGCCCGATTACGATGGCGGACGGAAAAGCACTCCGACCGCCATGGTTGCAGAAAAAAAACGTCCGCATGTACTGCGGCAAAACCGTCGGTCACATTACGATGCAATGATTGGAAAATCCGACCGTGGCGGTCAGATTCTACAAAATTCTGCAGACAACGTCCGGAAAACCAGAAAATCCGACGCAGCGGACGGTAATGCTGCGCAAAGTATTAAAAACGCCGAATGACCGCTAGTGAAATTACTATAAAATGGCGGAGCAAGCGGAACGATCAGTCGTTTCCGACCGCCGCGGTCACGCGAAAAGATGAATGGCAGAGCTGGCAGAATGATCATTGCGTTCAGACAGCTGCGGTTGCGCGGAAAGAGGAATGGTGGTCGAATGCAACCACACAACAAGGCTACCAAGTGTGGCTGATTGTTTTCCGCTGCTTTAGAAAATATGTGACACACCCCAATGACACATCCCCATGGCAAATAAAATACAAATCCCAGGTCAACCCAGAAAACACACCTGACATGAATACTCAATTTGGACACACCCACATAGCTGAGTATAAAACCAACCCCTTCCCTGGCCAGCATCCTTTGCACAACACCAGACGTGAAGGGCCAAACACCACAGCAGAAAGGAGAGGCAAATCATAACACATCACACCATCACAATCACAACCACCCACACCAACAACACCAACACACACCTCACACATCTCCACCACCACCTTCCCACCTGCACTTGTCACCCATTTGCACATCACACACCATGGCACAGAAAAAAATGCCAAAATTCACAGACAATGAGTTGTCAGCCATGGTAGATGAGATAATCAGAGTAGAACCACATTTGTTTGGAAGCATGGTCCAACAGACACCACTAGTCAGAAAAAATCAAATGTGGGAAAGGATAGTCAACAAAGTCAATGCAGTAGGGACCACCCTGCGCACACTGCGTGACATCAAGAGGAGGTGGCATGACCTCAAGACCAGGGTGAAAGAGCGTGCCAACAAGAACCATGAGCTGGCTCAGAGGACTGGCGGTGGCCCTCCCATTCCACCACAAACATTCACCGAATGGGAGGAGAAAGTGCTTGCCATACTGCATCCAGAGAGTCTCACAGGAAAACCCGGGGAGTGGAGGCTGGTAAGTACCAACAAATGTATCCCATTACACTGCCATGTACTGTCTTGCACAACTAGAAAGCTACACTTCCTAGACCAAAATGCACTTACGTACAACACACTCTTCCCAACACATTTCTCACATATCTACCATTTCTGTCCTCTGAATCACCTCAAAGGTAGCTAGCAATATTTCCATGGGTGTATGTGTACAAGTAGCCAGCACTACAACTCCCACAAGGCACCCTTGTCCCACAGCTGAGCAAGATGGAGCACTCCCCCCACCCAGAACCACGTGGCAGCCATTTCATTGCTCTCCTCAACCTTACAGGCAGGTAGCCTTCTCATGCTCTCTTGTCTCACCCCTGAGCAGGATGGAACACTCCCCCCACCCAGAACCATGTGGCAGCCATTTCATTGTTCTCCTTAACCTTACAGGTAGGTAGCCTTCTCATGCTCTCTTGTCTCACCCCTGAGCAGGATGGAACACTCCCCCCACCCAGAACCATGTGGCAGCCATTTCATTGCTCTCCTCAAACTTACAGGTAGGTAGCCATCTTAACAGGGAGGGGGGTGTGTGTCCAGGCAGCCAGCACTACAACTCCCACAAGGCACCCTTGTCCCACAGCTGAGCAAGATGGAGCACTCCCCCCACCCAGAACCATGTGGCAGCCATTTTATTGCTCTCCTCAACCTTACAAGTTGGTAGCCTTCTCATGCTCTCTTGTCTCACCCCTGAGCAGGATGGAACACACCCCCCACCCAGAACCATGTGGCAGCCATATCATTGCTCTCCTCAAACTTACAGGTAGGTAGCCTTCTCATGCTCCCTTGTCTCACCCCTGAGCAGGATGGAACACCCCCCCCAGAACCATGTGGCAGCCATTTCATTGCTCTCCTCAAACTTACAGGTAGGTAGCCATCTTAACAGGGAGGGGGGTTTGTGGATAGGCAGCCAGCACTACAACTCCCACCAGGCACCCTTGTCCCACAGCTGAGCAGGATGAAACACCCCCCCCCCGAACCATGTGGCAGCCATTTCCCCCCACTGTGTTACCTAACAGGTAGGTAGTCAGTGCATGCACCCTGTCATCCTTCTCAAAATGCATGGAGCCATATGACCACAACATCCCTCACATGTCAGCCAACTCTGTATAGATCCAAATGTTACATCCAGTGTGCAAACAGCTAAGCACATGTAACTGTCACAGAAATTACACTTTGAATCACCAAGTCACATGTGAAGCAAATTTAGGGCCCAATCATGCACAGCACAGAATGCAATGTGTAAGTGCCATGGTGTCAGAGCATGAAGGCCTATATGAACACAAAACATGCATGGTCAATCTGTCAAAAAAAACAACAGTACATGATATGAAAGAAAATTTAAAATAATCCAATGTCTAGTTTTTGCATAGCTGAAACAGATTCTATGAAGAGTAAACAAAAACCACGCATTAACAAAAGTTGATGTGCACCAAGTTGGTAGATGATGACATGTCCTTGTAAACACACTATCTGTACGTGTCCCATGGTTGCAATTTACATGTCACACTAATGACAAGTAATGTATGTACCGCATCATCATGTCATGATGCTGATAATCTTTTACCAATAACAAGTGATTGCAATGTAAACTGTTTGGCATATCAAATGTAACATCCAAAAGTCTGACACCAAGCCTGTGGAGTGCACTTAACTGACAATATAACCTATGTTCAACAGGAGATCCACAAGCAACTGCTGCTGAAAACACCAACAACCAGCAGAGCCAGTCTCCCCCCCCCGGAACGTGAACTCTCTGATGCTGATTCTCTACGTTTCTCAGATGAGGAGCAACAACCTGCCCCTCAGGACTGCCAGGGCGCAATCCGTCTCAGGGCCTCATTTTCCCCACCACCTCCCCCCCAGCGACAACCACAGCGCTGACCCCTGCTACAACGACCTGTGTGGCAGCCACCTCCACCATCACCACTGCTGCCTGCAACACTGTCCCTGCCTCAGTGGTTAGCAACACCACCACACAATCCGAGGATGCCAGAGAGTGTGTGTGGGTGCATCGACTCCCAACGCCACAGGTCTGTGTCAGCAGGGCAGGTGGGAGGGCAACTGGGGAACAATCACAGGAGGACACTGAGACAGAAGCCCTGGCCACCATTGCAAGAGTCCTTGGTGCATACCAACAGAACCAGGGACAGATGGGCCAGGTTGTTGAAGAAGTGCGTGAGCTCCGCCTGCTGCTGAGGTCCATGGACACACGTATGGGCCAACTTGTGGATCTCATGGGCCAGCTTGTGGGTGTTCTGAGGGACAGACATGCTGCTCAAATGACGGCTCAACCCCCCTCCAGTGGCCAGCCTGCTGATACTCCCACCACCTCAGCTGCGGCCACAGAGAGGGATGAGCTGCAGGACAATGATGCTTGTTTCCGGTCCAGGGAAGACATGGCTTGGCAGTTCGGGCTGGACTGTTCCCATGAGGCACAGGGTCAGACTGATTTGCATATGGCCATGTCTGAACTGGGGTGGCGGAGTGAGCTAAAGAATGATGATGGATTAAACCCAGATCAGTTGACTGGGGGTGAGTGCTTGCAATCTTCAACACTCCGTCCATCATCCCCTTTGATTTTGCTCTGCAAGACAATGACTCCTCAGACACCGCTGAGCCTGCAGCAGAGGCCCCCCCCTGCCAAATGCAAGAGGGGACGTCTGAGAAACACCACAGGAGGATCACATGGCAAAGCACCAACCAAAGCCAAGTCGCTGAGCCAGCCATGATGGCACTTGTGTTGCCCTGGACATTGACTTTGTTGATTATCCTATCCCACATTGCCATGTTGATGGCAGGAGTTTGTTGGACTGTGTGATTACATCAATGTGGTGACTACAATATTTGTCTCATTTACCATCACTGACAACTCATACACTCACTTTGCACAAATCTCATAACAGCCACTTTAAATTTTAACAAAACCGATTTGAAAATTAACACTCTCTACACACCTATGCCTTTGTGTCAGTTCCATGTTTATCACAGTATGTACAATGTCAACTCAGATACCAAAGTACCACAAGCTCTGATTGTGATGAGGCATTGATGGGGTGAAGGAACCTAGAAAGACACAAGAGAATTAAATTTAGCTGTCAGGTGATGCCATTACAGCAACAACACACCACTAGTCAACACTGTACAAAAGCCATCACACATAACAATGACCAACACCATCAACAAAGACATGAGGTATGTGGAAAACAATACACTGTGCCACACACATCAGCCATTAGCAGTGAGCCAACAACAGCCAGCAGCCAAAAACCTCATCTATGCCTTGCCACTACCATCAAAGCCAACAGACACTGTCACTGTTGTACAATGTTACTTACACTCAAGGGAAGTAGTTGTCGATGAGCTGTTGACGCAGGTGAACACCTTCCTCCCCTCCACTATCATCGTCACTGGGCATGTGTGGATTTGCAGCGGGGGGGATTTGCTGCTCATCATCGTCGAGGAGCAGGGGGATCTCTTTGCGCAAGGCCAGGTTGTGGAGCATGCAGCATGCAACTATGATCTGACACTCCTTTTGGGGAGAGTAGAGTAGTGCACCACCGCTCTTGTCCAGACACCGAAATCTAGACTTCAGAAGCCCAAAAGCACACTCCACTACACGACGTGTCCTCCCATGTGCATCATTGTAGCGGACTTCCCCCGGGGTCCTTGGATTCCTCAGTGGGCTCAGCAACCAAGGCCGGTTGAGATACGCAGAGTCACCTAGGTGTGAGATACACAGACCAATTTAGTGATATAAACAGTTGACCAGAACAGCATGTCACACATACAGCACACTACTTGACTCAGCATACTCACCGACAAGCCACGCACGCTCCGGATGCAGATTTTCCATCAATTGTTGGATGATGCTGTTACGCAGTATGTAGGAGTCATGTGCAGATCCTGGATATTTGGCACATACATGGGAGATAATCATATCCGCTTGGCATACCACTTGCACATTAATGGAATGGTAATGCTTCCTGTTACGGTATATGTGCTCACGTGCCTGTGGTGGAACTAGGCCAACGTGTGTGCAGTCAATGGCTCCAACAACATTAGGTATGTGTCCAAGGTCATAAAAATCACCCTTCACATCTGCCAATTCATGTCTCCTTGGAAAGTGGATGTAGCAGTCCTTGTAGGTCAACATTGCGGACAGGACATCACGCAGCACCATGCTGAACATAGCTTGAGACATTCCACCGGCGATGGCTACCGTGTACTGAAACGAACCAGTGGCAAAGAAATGCAGGGCAGCCATCACCTTAACTGTTGGCGCCAAAGCTGTCAGATAGGTTCTGTGAGGCCTCAGATGGGGCTCCAACTAAGCACATAGCTCTTGAAGGGTAAGGCGATTCAGACGGAATTTCCTTATGATGTCCTCATCCTCCATGTTCGCCAGCACTGGGAAAGGCCGATGCACATTTGGTCGTCTCCTACATATAATGAAAGAGGACACATGTAAATTCAATTCACAGATGAGATGTGGCAAACATCTTACATAATGACTAACACAGCACCAACATTGACAGTACTGTAACAACAGCTTAATGCACAAGTCACATGCACAGACACCTTGATCTCATGTATTCATTCATGTTGTCAGGATGTACATACTAACTACTTCCAAATCAGAATCAGACTATGTGAATGGTATATGGTACACTCCTACATCTTGTGTCACCAGCCCTGGGTGTACCTGACACAGCACATGTGGCAGACAGCAACACTGCTGACTTCTACATAGCTGCTGTACCTGCAACACCTTCTTACTTTAGTCTCACTAAGCTCAACATTTTTACACAATGAGCACAGTGTGTGTAAGCTGGTCAACTATCAAGATAAATACACCTCTGTTCAGAGTGATATAGGCACATTATGTGGTCAGTCCATCATTACTGTGGGTTGAGTAGCCATTTAACACATTGACATGTTCACAAGTATCAGACTCCATTACACATCAAATCTGTGTACATGCACACAAATATCATATTTGACATGTGAGGAAGTACATGCCAATGCATGTACTCATGTGTACTGACATGACATGTGTGGGCATCATTGAGTTAAATGTCACACTCTCCTTTCACTTTCCAACCAGGTGCAACAATATAGTGTGAATGTATAGTGATCAGTGATGAAAATCGCCAAGTGGCAATTCAATAGCACAATTGAAAGATGCTGGATTGCGGTAGAGACCACCTGGTCCCCGCGGTGTGACACCGCCAATGACAATGCCATGGCAGCCAATGGGAACCGCCATTGCGGTAGCGCGATACAGTTTTGAAACTTGCGGTAGGCGTGCACCGCCACTGCGGTCACGGCCATTGGACACAATTGAAAGATGCTGGATTGCGGTAGAGACCACCTGGCCCCCGCGGTGTGACACCGCCAATGACAATGCCATGGCAGCCAATGGGAACCGCCATCGCGGTAGCGCGATACAGTTTTGAAACTCGCGGTAGGCGTGCACAGCCACTGCGGGCACGGTCATTGGATACAATTGTAAGATGCAAACCAGGCAGACCAATTGCATCAGCAGAGTACCACTGACACAACCCTAGGGGCCTATAAATGTCTGTGAGAGAGCCACACATGTCAATTGCATTCAGACACTGCTGCCTGCCATTCATCACCACCAACTGCTGCTGTACCTGTACTCTGGACCCAGTGACGGCTCGAACAGAGAACATCAGGGCCCGTCCCTTCACCACAGAGGAGCTGGAGGTCCTGGTGGACGAGGTACTTGCCCAGTATGGGAGGCTATATGGTGCTCCAGAGGTACTGGTAAGTGTCTGAGTAAAAGTTTGAGAGTGCTCAGAATGATATTACTGTACAGTAGTATGTGCCTGTGAGTGAAAGCCAATGTTAATGCATCAATATTTTGCCAACAGCATGGTCCATACATGACCTAGTACTTAATGCACTTGAGTTTCTGGGGAGGATGGCAACACAGACACTTGTGCAGCTCTTTTTAAGCCAAAAAAAACCACATGTTGTTCTGAGACTGGGTAATGTAAATGTGTGAGACACTGCCTAGCATGCTGACTTCATGTCAATGGGGTGTGTTGCCTTATTTCCACAGATCCCTGACTGCATTTAAGGATGGGAATGACATACTGTGTTTTAGCAGCTATACAGTTACACTGCTGGTTTGAGACACTCGAACTCTGAACACACATTCCCTGTGCTATGTGATGTCATAGTCCATTAAGTGTTCATATGCTCATTTGTGACATTTCAAATGTAGATTGGCCCGAGGGTACTGGATAATGTGTGTACAGCTTTAAAATTGACACTCTGGAGATGTGTTCATTCTGCACAGGAGTACAAGAGTGGAAGAGGTGTGGCGCAGCGGCCAGGGTGCCTGACTCCGGACCACGGGGTTCACGGTTCGATCCCCGGTGCTGGCGGCAGGTTAGCCCAGCACCATGTGACTCTGGGCAATAGCTCACTTAATCTTCCCGAGGGCCCCCAGCGCCGGGACACCTTTCCGGAGGTAGCTGTGCGCTTTACAAATGTTGGTATTTCATTTACAATGCCTGAGTCTATCACTCTTGGTGGTAAATCACCTATGACACATCAGCTAAATGTGACATTGACATGTCATCCTACTATTGATTCCATGATGTGTTGAGTCTCGCATGTGTATGCACTGTTTCTCCATTCACATTGTACATGCATGTGATTTATGTGATGGACCACGTTTATCCTAAGTGTAAGGCCCTCTGGCCTGCACAGTAACTGCTCAATGTTAGAAGGAACCATCACTAAAATGACTGAGTAAAACATATGTGTTGTCCACCACCCAATTTTTCCATGAGCTATCATAGGCCTGAGGAGTTCACAAGACAGGACTCCACCTTGTGAGAAGAGTGTGAGAATGTAAGATCAGGGACCTAAATGTGACCACCATGACACATGTAGCTATGCAATGGTCAAGGACATTAAGGGGTGTGTAGTGTAGGACACAGTGAGTCTGACCACTACACATCATTTCCAGTGTATTGTATATCATGCTTACTCGATAGTGCATCACAGCTGAGGCCCATTATTACTTTTGTTTCTGTGCTGGCACTCTGCATGTGTATGAGATGGGCATGTAGTGTGTACATCATCATAGATGTATACATAGCTATGATATGGGTTGATCCAAGTGTACTATGTGACATGCTGTATGGGCTCTGCTCTCCATTGATGTATTAGTGTACTATGTATTTTCATGCTCCTGTACTGACACAGAGTGGTACACAACACAGTGTCACAGAAACTTCCTCTTCTTGTCTACCATGCCTGCAGCTTAAGGTCCATCAGCGTAAGGCCATATGGAGGGCCATTGCCTGCAAGGTGCGGTCTCTGGGTGTCTCAAATCAACTTCATACATACTGCCACAAGAGGTGGGTTGACATCTGCCGCCTGAGCAAAAACATCGCAGAACTGACACTGGGGGTGCTCCCTCGAAGTGGCAGGTTGGCACGCAGGACCATGACACCACTAATGGCCCGCATCTTGGCAGTGACACAGCCAGAGCTGGATGGACGCTTGAGGGCCCATCAGCAGCAAGTTGGGGGTGAGTATTGTGCAAAGTGTGACTTTGCTTATGAGTGACTGCATGAATCCCAGCCCTGAGCAAACTCTGTGATGTCTCTAGTGTGATGCAATGGCTTCTAAGTGGCCTCAGTGTTGAGTGCAGTGGTTCTGCATTCGTACCACATTTTGTTTCTCATGTGTTAAAACCCATGAACCTTGTCATATTAAATCATCTTGACATGTTTTCATGTCACATTGTATGAATGTTGTCTGAACTGAGACCTTCATACACAGGATAATTCATTGTGTGAAGTGTGTAGCCCAGTACACTTGTCAGGCTTGTGTGTGCTGTGTTGCTAGCACAATAGTGTGCTCATGTGATGATGTGTTAGTGGCTAGAGACAGGCACAGATGTGGACTCAGTGAGCAGTGAGTTGGGAAAGGTCACACCTGTCCCATGGGTCCTTTTTTCACAATGATAGAGAAGACAGCACCATTGCAAAATATATTAGTATGATAACAGCTGCATGGCATAACATGCTGTATTTCCTACCATGGTGACAGCAAGTGCACACAGGTGCTGATGGGGTAGATGGTGATGATTGCAGTGATGCATTGGCTGATTTGCATTTGCCATTTGTGCACATGGCAACTTTACTGGGATGGTTAGACTCTGTGATTTAAATGCAATGTAGCTGAAGTTGGCTATTGCGAAATTGTTTTGGCACTATGGCTTAACATGGTTGGATGTGATCTGGCAAATTGTGATGTGATTGAGGTGTTGTACAGTAATTTGTAAAATGATAATGAACAAAGGTTACTCAGAGTGTCAGTCCTCAGTATGTGTGCATTGTGGAGGGGTGTCCATGTGCATCAGTGCATGGTGAAGTTGTGGCTAAAGCTTTTAACCAGTGAGTGACTTTTTGGCACATTGATGTGTCCTCAATGTCATCAGACATCACAACGTAGGGATGTCATATGCCAGACCCTAGGTATTCTCACACATTAGCTGTCCTAATGGAGTCCACGAACTTCCTCATCAACAGAAGACACTATCCTGCCTTGGATCTATAAGGGCCTGTCAGGCACTTGTGGAGATGTTGGTCTGTAAAATGTCACAACCTATGAAGGCCTTGCATTTTTTTTCCCATTCTCATGCTATTGTGCATTGTGTTTGCGACTACATTGTTACATGGGGCTCATTATGACTTCATTAACAAAAAAGATGTGGCCTTGTGACATATGCTGCAGTGTGAGTGTCAGAGACATCAACTGGCAGTGCAAAGCAGTGAGCATCATGTTAGTGTGCATTTAGAAATGTGTGCTGTGCACATCAAATGAATTGTAACATCCACACAGCTGACACCAATGGACAACTGTAGTTGTGCTTAGGGGTGGGTGGAATTTGCGTAGTCGCGCTATGCAAAGCTCCGCGAAACGGTAAAAAATCTCCGCAAGCACGCAAAAGTTCCGCGAACACGCGGAATTGCTTGTTCCGCCCGTTCGCGATGCTTTTTTCCTGTTCGCGAACGCTGTTTGCGTGCTCGGGGAGAAATATCTTGCGAACACGCATTTTGAAAGCGCGAACAAGCAAAAAACTCTGCGAAGCCGCGGATCGCGGAATTTTTGGCAATTCCGCGTTCTCCGCAGAACGCGAAATTACCCAAATTCCGCGAGCGGAACGGAATTTACCGCCCAGGCCTAGTTGTGCTTCAAAGCCCAACATGGTGGATTTCATGAGGTGATTGCCCTTGCAAAAGGACATATTTGACTTGGTATCTGTGGTGTTCCATGAAATATACTCCTTATGTGACAGAGACAACATGTTTTGATGTATAGCTATCTTACCTACAGGCACGTAGGTGTGCCTACAGACAATTGTATGTGTGGTTACAGGGAGGCACAGGCTCAGCTATTTGGCTGTGTCTACGCAACATGGAGCATGACTATCAACTATGCATGTTTTCATGCATCAGCTGATGATTGCATAAATGTGGCATATGCTGAAAGTACATGGAGTAGTTCAACATGGGAGTATCATTTGCAGGATTTGAGTTTTGATTGCATATGATGTTTGTGAGTATGGCACTATACTGAACCTTTGTCTCTGTCTCTTGCAGCATCTACCGAGGGCAGGGAAGGACGGGGGCCCAACAGCGTTGGGGAAGCTACTGGCATGACTGGGACACAGGAATTCAGGGACACTGAGGGGACCAGTGCCTCAGAGGGGTACAGGAGTGCCCTGGATGATTCCTGCCCGGAAACACCAACCTCCACATCTTCCCAGTCCAGTGGTGACTCCTCGATGTTTGGGGGCACCGGAAGTTCCAGATCTGCATCTTCTTCCGCCACACCTCCTCCAGTGCCCAACCTCCCGGATGCTCCCCCAAGTGCTGTCCATGACCGCAGCCCTAAGAAGGGTAGAGTCTCCTTCCCCCCAGGCACCGCTGCCCCTGCCCCTGTCTCCCCTGCTGCTCTCAGTGTGGAGGCCGTAAAAATTTTGTGGCAGCTGTGTGTGGGTCAGACTGCTCTCCTGAATGCCCTCCAGGATCATGGCAACAAGTTGTCCCAGGTTGTTGCGTTCATGGAGGGCATTCATTCGGACGTGGGTGGCCTACACCGAACTGTCCAGTCTTTGTCCTCCACAATGAAGGCAGCCATTCAGCAGTCCCAAACTCCCAGTCCAGCTCCTGTCCCTTTGGCAACCACCCTGCCAGTGGCCCCACCTGACCAGAGTACACACACACCAGAGCCCTCAGGCACCCAGTCATCCACACGCAGCACACAACCTCAGCACTCCAAGCATACCAGACACCAAACACCATCACCACAACCCAAAACGAGCACACATGACAGCAAGACAAAAAGCCCATCACAGGACACTCAGTGACATATGGCAAAAAAGCATGCATCCACATTAGATTCCTCCAAAACATCACCATTCAAGGACACTCCCATCCCCACACCTGATACCAAGGACACACAGACACTTGCCCTGTCTGCAGTGAACCTGGTGCCTGCCACGACTAAGCCCAAACACATTCCAAAGGCAGTTTCACCCAAAACGTCGACTCCCACCCACACCCCTGTGAAGCATGGACAAGAGAGAAAAGTGGGGAGTGTACATCAACAACAGGGGATGCAGGGCAAAAGGCAAGGCCACCCCAGCGTACCACCAGGTCCAGCAAATCCACACGTGGAGAGCCACCTGCACCTGCTACACCTTTGGGGAAGAGTGAGGCTGTTGTGCCCACCTCACTTCTCACTCCGGCCAAGACACTTGTGGGATATCGGATCCCCAAACAGTTGAGACCCAGCCCTCCACATTCACCCTCAGCCACTGAGCCTCCACCCAGCATGTCTCCACCTCCCCGTGCCACCACTCCACCTGGTCCAAGCAGCCCTCAGGCTCCCACATCCATGGATCCCTCTACCTCAGCCAGTTCTCGCCCTCCCAGGTCCAGTCCTCCAACTGGCCCCGACAATCAGCCCCCTCCCAGTTCAACTTCAAGCGAAAGTTGAAGCCAAGTCCCACTCCCCACACCATTTCTCCAACAGCGGTGCCTGGACTGCCCATTCGAAGCCCCTGACCTGTGGTGATTCCCATGGCAGTGGACTGTGTTACCTATTTGATGTGCAAGTTTACATGCACACGTGTGTGGACTTGAAATTTGGACTGGCCAATGGCCTTGATATTTTGCACTTTTGATGCCTATGCAGAGTTTATGTAATAAAGACTATTACTCATGTTGTGAGCTTTGTCGCTGCCCTTGCTAATGATGCAGTGCAATGTATGTGTATATATTCATGTGACACATGCTCTGTATGCCACATTCACATTGGCATATACTTGATTTTCTTTTTCAGAGGTTGCCAGAGGTTACAGGCACTTTTGTGCTTCTTGACTCAGAGGCTTGAGGGGGCACTGATGGTTGTCTGTGGTGATCTAATTTTATCCTAATCATTCTATTGTCAGGTCTCCAATTTTGTACACGTCATATTTGGATTCTATCCACAGGATAACTTGCGTGGTGGACAGGGTCCGTCATATCTGTGGGATCTATCTTGATGTGTGAACAGCAGTGTAGATGTGTAGTCATCTTGTGTAGGCCTGGCTTCATAGTCACATGGGTACATTTGAATGTGTGCAGTTGACTAGTCATACAGTGTGATTGGCCTATCATTGGCAGAAGAGTTGATGAGTATGTGCCCCTGAACATGACACCTACACACATATATGATCCAGGTAATGAGTGCCTGTTTGTTTACATTAACAGACACGTGCTTTAGATAGTGGGCACATGTAGGAGTTGTTAGTTGAGCACTGTGCAGTGTGTCGGTATGACCTTGCAGTCCTGGGGTACACTTACTTGTTGTTGCTGTCAGTTGTGAGTATGCAGAGTGGTTCACTGCAATGTCTGTGTTGTGGTTTGTTGATCAGCTGTGGCTCTTGCTTACGTTTGTGCTCACTGTGCTGACCTGCTCAGGCAAACTGACATTATAAGTGACGTTTCTCATACATTGGTGTCACTTTACATCATTTGTTGGACAAGTATGTGGTATTGAGAGTCAGACCATCCCCAATGGGGGCTTTTGATGGCTACACATTGTGAGTTACTCCTCTATGTGTTTTTGCTCTGTACACTCCTCACCTGTCCAATACTGATGTACACACCACTTCAGTCTAATGTCTTCCACCCCATGCCTTGCCAGTGTGGGACCACCACCACCACTTCATAGTGTGACACTATACTGTGGGAGGATGCTCTGTGTCCAGGACCAATGTTCCACTCAGGACTGGTTCACAATTTGTTATGTGCTATTTTCTTCACTTGATTGCAGTCATGGTTGCTCATGTACAATGCCGATGTTTGTCCAGCACAATCCTCTAGTCATGTTCCATGCATCTGTGCTTTCCAGAGTTGTGCAGCAGTGGGTGATAGCTAAAGCGTATGTGTGTTTGCTGAGGTACTGCTACCCATCCTGAGTGTGATGTGATCTGTGCCCTGTGATGAATTGTGGTGTTGAAGTTCATGGTGGAGCAGTCAGATAAGTGTGATACTGGTTTTGTTGGTGTTCACACACTGCTTACTGTACATGCACTGCTGTGAGTGTATGTTGCCTTGTCCTTGCCTGGTGTGAGTCCCCCTGGTGTCCAGCTGAGTTTGCTATGTGATGATTTTGCATGTGCATATGTTGTGTATTTGTTGTTGATGGATGCAGTCTTTGGCCTGTGTTGGCTCTTTCCACTGACAGGTCCATGTGTGTGTAATGTTATATTTGCATGACATTGTGTGTGAGGAGTTTGTGTATTGGAATACATTCAGATGTGTGTAGAATTTGTTGTGTGCATTTCTTGTGTGACTGTCACATGCAGCAATGTGGGGTCTTGTTCATTGGCTTGTTTTGAGTGCACAATTGTGCTATGGCCTCTTATATTTGAGCAGTCACTTGCCAGGAGTGTGCATGTGCATGCTTGTGCTACACATTGACACCATGCTCACTTGGTAACTGGTGGAGTGTATATGTCTGTGTTTGCAGCTTTGTCCTATTGCACACAGTTAGTGTTCATGATTGGCATTTGATCATGTATTTTTTGATTGGGTTGGGTGATGGTGTCTGTACAGTTGGCCAGAGTAAAAATGTTATCTATTCCTGTGCTGTCTAGGGTCACATTGCCTATCCACTGTTTGCCTACACATGGGTGAGCTTGTTGGACTTATTTGGATGTTGTTTGTGAGACATGTGTTAGGCAAATGGTTTATGAACAGCATTGGTTCAGACATCCCTGAGTGGGATACTGACATTTGTAAATACACACCAGGGTGTGGCATAGGTTCTCAGGAAACTCACAGGACATTATCTGCACCTTTATCTGTGTTTCTCACAGGTGTGGAGTAGTGAAGGTGTGAGATGGGTAGATGAGGGGTATGTGTGAAGGTCATACTTGGGTTTGACAGTCAGGGAGTGTGACAATGAGCCATGAGTGTTGTGCTGGTGGCATGCACATGTCAAGGGAGTTGACACAGATGTGGGGCTGGTCACTGTATGGCTTATGACAGTTCCTATCATTCCTGGGCCAATGCATAGCTTGCATTGCTGTATCACAGGGATATTGCACAGATGTTACGTTAGTTAAATTTCATTCACTGTGCCACCCATGTCTGATTTGATGGCCTAGGTGTAGTGTGATATGTTGCACCTCTTGCACGTCATGTACAAATGCTATCTGAGATATCTCCATGTTTTTCATGCACTGTGCACTCCACTTTAGGCTAGTTTAGTTATTGTCATACATTGCTGCTGACTTATGGTATGTGTATGAGGCTAGGTTTCAGTGTGTGAGCTGTCTGAAGGACTTGACATGCAGTGTGAACAGTTCCATGGTTTGTTAATCTGCACAGTGACTCTTCATTTCTTAAATTACTCACTTTGATTCACATGAGTGTAAGGCAGGTGTGAGTAGGAGGAGGGTTGTCCTAAGTATCAGGTCAGAGTTTCCTGCTGTCAAGATGGAGTCTTCCTGACACTTTGGCATTCATTCACTACTTTGTAGTTGGTGCTCCCTTTGTTGAGGTGTAGTGATGGTGTGTAGGTGTTCTGTGAGTTGGCAGTGTAGTCAGTGTTGTTGATGTACTGGACATACTCACATGGTATCATTTATTGCAGCAGTACACTTGTGAGTCAAATGCACAGTGGTGCTTACTTTGAGTTTGCTGTTTGAGTCAGGAATTTCTCACTGTGTTGCATGATATGGGCTGTCATTGTGTGATATGGTCTGCCATTGTATGTGATGGGCCTATCAATGTCTGCTTGGGGGCTGTGGTGATCTGTGATTGTGTGGCAGTGGTGTCTAATATGATGTGTCATCTACCTGGGCTCACTGACTCATTCCAACACCTTGTTGCCCTCCTGTGAAATACACATACACACCCTACTTGGTCTGCCCTCCTCTGTTCCACATTGTATGTGGACTGACCCTTATTTGTGTGCAATGATGACTATGGTCATTTTGGAGGGACTCTTGCCTCACCCTACACTCATGTTACTATACATTTGAAGGTGTTCCTAATGAGATGTCACTCTAGACAGTGTCCCTGCACATGACTTCTTGCTGCAGATATGTTGTGCTGAGTGGTGCTTCTTTTATGTTACATGTGGTGTGGATGTTGTGATGTTGGTGTTGCTTATCTGGGACAATGTCCTGGACTCCTAGTACAGTGTGGGCAGGTTTTTCCATGGCTTCACTGCTGCGGTGACATGACCGGCACGACTGGGCTAGTTGCAGTAATTTCTATGGTGATGGGTGACCCCGATGCAGAGGTGTCAATTTGTGACGTGCAGGACATGTGTACTTACACTGGGGGATATGTTCCTGTCTCCAACAGGCTGTCTGATGTAGACAGGACACGTACTTCAGCACAACAGTTGTGTGTTGTGGTTGTATGCGGGGATGTGTTGTTGACTTACCTGCGGTGTTGACCACGACGGCGTCTTATCTGCTGATAGTGGATGAGGTACAGCAGCAGAAGGGCTTGTAGAGCTGGATCCATGGTGGCCAGGAACGTGTGGAGGTGTTTCGAATTCTAGTTTCTATCTCCGCAGTTGTGCTTCCGCCATCTCCGGGTGGCTGGTTTTTCCACTGCGTTCAGATGGGCTGTTTGAGGCATTATTTGTCCGGCGGTCATAACGTCATTCCGCACGGCGGTCTTTCTCTATTGGCACCCTCCGCCACCGTTGCGGAACGAAAAATCTGGCGGATCCGGAAACTCCGCAATGGATGGGAAACAGGCTATCTTTGCCTATTGTAATATGGCGGACGCGAGGACCGCCGCAGGAGTAAGTAAATGGATGTTTTCCGCCAGCACCTCCAGCCTACTACTGCCATTGTAATCGGCCCCATACATTTTAATACATATTAAATATTACATTTTTTGTTTTTTGATAATATAATAATAAATGTATATTTTACATTTTTTTTGTATTTTTTGAACATTTGCAATTTTGCTTTTACAATAAATATAAAAAGACATTTAATTTTTGGGATTTTTTTGTAATTCTCCATTCTTGTCTAAGGGGAGTTAGTCTTTTTTTCATTTTTATTAGGCAGCCATTTGTTTTCCTTTTTCTCACTTTTCTGTCTATCTGTTTTGTTTTTAGGTCATTTTGCAAGACGGAATTTCGCGGTTGGGTGCTGCGTTTCGTCGGTTAAGGTAAGTTTGATTTATTTTACTTTTAAGGTCGTTTTAGGGTAGGGGCGAGGTAGTAGTAGTGTAGTTAGATTTGTTAGGTCGTTAATTGTTCGATTTTGGTGTAGTTAGGTGTTGTTTTGGTAGTTTAGTATTTTATGTGTTTGATATAGTGTTGGATAGAAGTAGAGTGTTATGTAGTGTTAGTTATGTGTTGTTTAATTATGTTATGTTGTATTTAATGTGAATATTAATGTTTGAGGATTTTTACATGCTATTGTGCGAGGGTGTTCTTTTTTTCTCTCTACAGGTTTTCCGTTTCGTGGACGGATGTTGCCGACAACGCCTTTATTTTTTAAAAAAAGGAAAATTTTATTTTGTTTCTTTGAACCAAGTTAATTTTTAATTTTTTTATTTTTCGGGTTTGTTGGAGCGTTTTTTTAAAGCTATATTTTGGGTTTTTGAGGGTTTTGACATGGAGAGGATTACGTCTTTGGAGCCTTTTTTCTACAGTTCTATTTTTGCGGTTTTTTTAAAGCTAATTTTCGGGTTTTTGAGTGTTTCCTTATTGAGAGGATTGCGTCGTTGGAGCCTTTTTTCAACAGTTTTATTTTTGCATTTTTTTTGGGCTTTGTTTTCCAATGGATTCGTCTTTCGATTTATCTACAATGGATTTATTCGTTTTCAAGGACCATCTACTGCAACATATCTGTAAGTTATTTTGTATTATTGTGGGTGGGAAATGTTTTTGGTTATATTTGTTTTTTTTGTTTCTCTTCTATTTTAATCATTATATTATGTCATATATTTATATGTACATTTTTAATTTTTAAATGACAATTATAATTATTAATTTAAAAGAGAGTAGAATTGTGTAGTTTAAATGATTTGTCATTTAAAAATGCTCATTATGTTTAGGGTTGTTTTTTGTTTATAGTATCGATTTAGCAATCATGTCTAGGTGTTCTAGCCCTTTGGTTTGGAAATAGTCGAGTTTTATGTTGTAGGTATTCATACATTGTTTTTGTTTGTTTACTTAGTTTAGGGCCTATTTTAGTGAGGGATTGCTCTAGTCTTAGCTCTTGATAGCTTTGTTCTTTTTTTATGGATTCTATTAGTTTGTGTAAGGTTGGTTGTCCTCATCCTATTGTGGCTTGGAAGGCACTGTGCCATCCTTCCACTGCGTTGTTAGTTTTAGCTTTTTGAGCTAGAGTGCTAAAGTAGACAATCCATCTGGGAAATTGAAACTTTGGTTGTCTACAGTGCCCTGACCTATGTAGCCTTCCCACCCAAGTGTCTTCAAGGTAGTCTAGGAAGGGAGTTAGTTTTGTTTCATTTGCTTGGTAGAAAGGGCTTTCAAGTAGTATGTTATAATGGTTGGCTACTTCAGTTGTTGGTACATAGGCCAGGGCGTAATCTATACTTAAGGCCTGATTCTGATGCGGTTAGGAAGGCCTCCTAATGGCATTTGCCCCAACCAAATGGGATCGGGAATGTGTCTTTCCAACTGACTCGGAAAAGTTTCTAACCAACCAAGTATGATGCGAGTTAGGCATTAGGAATATCCCAATCAAAACTCGACGGCATTTGTAATGACCTAGCCGTACGGAGCAGAATTGTAAGTCTCTACGGGCAGCGTTTCCAAATGACCGAGTACGATGCTGCATTTGGACAGCCTTTCCGAATCGTGCCGTCCGACTCAAATCAGCAATCGGAATCAGACTTTGGGGGCCCGCAGTGGTCCCCACTGCACCTGGAGCATTCACAATCGGGCCTGTGGGGGTACCCATGTGTCTTCCCTTACCAGCCATGCACAGTGTCGCAGGCACCAGGGGGTGCCCGCCACAGGGTGCCTGGTTTTCCCCAGCCACCCCTTTCTTCAATGGGAGCCTATGCATTCGGTCGGAACAAAGGCTCCCATTGAAGTCAATGGGGGTCCAACCATATTGTATCTGGAAGCATCCGGATGCATCGTACAGTCGGTTGGACTCTCCCGATCCTATTCGGTTGGAAACCATTCCCAAACCCATTCGGTTTGGAAACTTTCCAAACCGCATCAGAATCGGGCCCTTAGAGTAGATTTTTGGAGGTGTCTCCGGATACTTTGGTTGAAGTGATAATAGCAACCTTGTATTGCAGTGTGTGGATATATTTTTTAAATTGACTGAATCATTGCTTGTTCAAAGTCAATAATTATTGTTTGTGGAAAGTAGTTGTCTGTGTGTTTTTTATTATTGTAAGGAGCTCTATGTAGGTGGTATTTTGCTTATTAGGGAGTAGTGCGTATATGAAGGGGATGTTAGTGTCTTCATATTCTCCGTGGATTGTATATAATTGGTAAAAAGGTTTGGGGCAAACTTTGAATGTGCCGTCCATCATCCACGTTTCGCAGTTTTTGTATGTTGTTGTTGGTGGCTAAGATGATAATTCATTTTTCATGACTGTTATTGTCAGGAAGAATGAACTTCTCACCTTTGTGGGTGACCGTGTATTCTGGTAAGATTTCTATTTCAGCAAAAGTTTGGTGGGTGGGTGGTATTTGAGCAGTAGCTCTTTTAGTTCTGGCTATTAATCTTTTTAGAGTGGGGATGGATCATAGTTGTCCTGTGACATGTTCAGGGACTCCAGTTAAGACATTTTTAGTATTTGGGTACTGGTCTGTTGGGAGCTGGTGCTTGCTTCTCTTATTGTTTCTGGAGCATCTCTGACCTCTATTTCTGTGACATTGGGGGATGGTTGTGTTCCCTGACATTATCTAAATTTGTTTCTACTGTTGTGGCTCTCCCATAGCAAGAATTGGAGTAGTATTTACTACATTTCCAATGGGTTTTGTTTCCAGTTATTTTTTCTTGCGTATAAGTGTAGCCCATGTAGCACAGAAGTAGTTTTCCCTTTTGTGATGTGATGAATTTTGCTCCTTTTGCTGTTTTTTTGTCTATCTGTGAATATATGTATAAGTATATATATTCACTGAAAAAACCATAGGTTTCAGGGACATTATGGTTAGAAATTAGCATTTAAAAAACCTTAGAAATTCACTGAAAAAACCACAGGTTTCAGGGACGTTATAGTTAGTTGGACATTTCACTCGTACAAAACCAGAGAAATTCGGCCATTATAGTTAGTTGAGCTAACTATAACTCATGCCCCCACAATGCACTGCTGATGACGTCACATATTACATCATTCATGACATGGTCAGTGACATCACTGATGACATCACTGATGACATCTCAAATGACATCACTGATGACATCACTGATGACATCATCCAGTGACTGTGTGTTTCTGTAAAGTTTAAATATGTTTTATATATATATATGCCAAGGTGTATTGAAGAATGAGTGGGAGTATAAGTGTCTGAATGGATGATTTAGTAGGTACGTGACTGACTGTATAAGTGAGTGATTAAATGTGTCTTACTGAATGCATGGGTTAGTGACTAAACTGTGTGAATGTCTGTATCAGTCTGTCAGTTGGTGTGTAAGTGGCTGCATGGGTTGGTGAGTAGCTACATGAGTGTCTATATTGGTTATTGATTGGTTGTCTGAGTATCTGTATGGGTGCCTGAGTGTCTGTGTGGGTGGGTGGGTATGTAGTAACTGGTATTGGTGTGTCTCTGGTTTCGAAAATGGTAGACTGTATTTTACAGTGGGTGTATCAAAGGTTATATTAGGGTGTGAGGAGGTGCATCAGATTATCACTTGGATGATGTCATCAGTGATGTCATTTGAGATGTCATCAGTGATGTCATCAGTGATGTCACTGACCATGTCATGAATGAATATGTGACGTCATCAGCAGTGCATTGGGGGGGCGCAAGTTATAGTTAGCTGAACTACCTATAACGGCCGAATTTCTCTGGTTTTTTACGAGTGAAATGTCCAACTAACTATAACGTCCCTGAAACCTGTGTTTTTTTCAGTGAATTTCTAAGGTTTTTTAAATGCTAATTTCTAACTATAACGTCCCTGAAACCTATGGTTTTTTAAATGCTAATTTCTAACTATAACGTCCCTGAAACCTATGGTTTTTTCAGTGAATTTCAAAGGTTTTTTAAATGCTAATTTCTAACTATAACGTCCCTGAAACCTATGGTTTTTTCAGTGAATTTCAAAGGTTTTTTAAATACTAATTTCTAACCATAACGTCCCTGAAACCTATGGTTTTTTCAGTGAATTTCTAAGGTTTTTTAAATGCTAATTTCTAACTATTCCTACAGAGGTAGGACATGTGCAGAAAGAGGAAGAAAAGCGCAGAAAGAAGCAAGACAAATGCAGAAAGAGGCAACAGAAGTCCAGAAAGACGAAGAAAGGTACAGAAAGAAGCAAGAGATATGCAGAAAGAACCAACAGAGGTGAAGAAAGAGGCCTTGTTGCAAAGTCATCCTGTGCCCCCAACTTTTTGCTGACTGGGTCTGGTGGTAACTGACTCTGACTAACCAGGCCTGGAGCCAGTGCTATCCTGAAAGACACTTAGAATACAGTGAAAACACCTACATACACTAGGGTACACTATGGGGTGGGGCATCCCTGTGATTGGCATGACCTCCCCTGTAAGGCCCTAGTACATAATAGGGCAGGGGGATTAAAACTACCTCTAAGTTAGAGGTGCAGAAAGAGGCAAGAGAATTGCTGAAAGAAGCAGCAGAGGTGTAGAAAGAGGCAAGAGAAGTGCAGAAAGAGGCAAGTGAGGTGCAGAAAGAAACAAGAGCAGTGCAGAATGAACCAACAGAGGTGCAAAAAGAGGCAAGAGGGGTGCAGAAAGAGGTAGGAGAGGTACAGAAAGAGGCAACAGAGGTACAGAAAGAGGCAGGAGGGGTGCAGAAAGAAGGAAGAGAAGTGCAGAAAGAGGCAAGAGAATTTCTGAAAGAAGCAACAGAGGTGTAGAACGAAGCAAGAAAAGTGCAGAAAGAGGCAAGTGAGGTACAGAAAGAAACAAGAGCAGTGCAGAAAGAACCAACAGAGGTGCAAAGAGAATCAAGAGGGGTGCAGAAAAAGGTAGGAGAGGTGCACAGAGAGGCAAGAGAGGTACAGAAAGAGGCAGGAGGGGTGCAGAAAGAAGGAAGAGAAGTGCAGAAAGAGGCAAGAGAATTTCTGAAAGAAGCAACAGAGGTGTAGAACGAAGCAAGAAAAGTGCAGAAAGAGGCAAGTGAGGTACAGAAAGAAACAAGAGCAGTGCAGAAAGAACCAACAGAGGTGCAAAGAGAATCAAGAGGGGTGCAGAAAAAGGTAGGAGAGGTGCACAAAGAGGCAAGAGAGGTACAGAAACAGGCAAGAGAGGTGCAGAAACAGTCAGGGAACGTGCAAAAAGAGGGAACAGGGGTGCAGAAAGAGGCAAGAGAGGTGCAGAAAGAGAAAAGAGGGATGCAGAAAGAGGTAAGAGGGGTACAGAAAGACGCAAGAGAGGTGCAGAAATGAGCAAGAGAAGTGCAGAAAGAGGCAAGAGAATTGCTGAAAGAAGCAACAGAGGTGTGGAAATAAGCAAGAGAAGTGCAGAAAAAGGCAATTGAGGTGCAGAAAGAGGCAAGACAGGTGCAGAAAGAGGTAAAGGGGTGCAGAAATGTGCAAGAGAGTAGCAGATAGAAGCAAGAGCAGTGCAGAAAGAACCAACAGAGGTGCTGAAAGAGGCACAAAGGGTGCAGAAAGAGGCAAGAGAAGTGCAGAAAGAGGTAGGAGAGGTCCACAAAGAGGCAAGAGAGGTACAGAAAGAGGCAGGAGGGGTGCAAAAAAAGGAAGAGAAGTGCAGAAAGAAGCAATAGAGGTGCTGAAAGAGTCTCAAAGGGTGCAGAAAGAGGCAAGAAAAGTTCAGAAAGAAGCAACAGAGGTACAGAAAGAGGCAAGAGAGGTGCAGAAACAGACAGAAAAGGTGCAGAAAGAGGGAACAAGGGTGCAAAAAGAGGCAAGAGAGGTGCAGAAAGAGGGAAGAGGGGTGCAGAAAGAGGCAAGAGGAGTGCTGAAAGAAGCAAGTGAGGTGCAGAAAGAAGCAACAGAGGTGCAGAAAGACACAAGAGAGGTGCATAAACAAGCAAGAGAAGTGCAGAAAGAAGCAAGAGAAGTGCAGAAAGAGGCAAGAGAGGTGCAGAAACAAGCAACAGAAATGCAGAAAGAGGCAAGAGAGGCCCAGAAAGCAGCAAGAGTGGCTTGCACACCATTAGTACCAATTTAACACCCACATTTAGCAATAAGTAACAGGTGACCATTCTAGGTTTACAAATGTACCTTCCACCACGCTGTAACACTTGTCGCTGCATTTTTGGTAACGTTTGATCCGTTTGAGCTAGAAACAAGACTTTTTTTGTTCAAATCTGCAGATTAGGGAGCAGATGATGAATTATGTGGCTAATGCGGAAAATGTATAACTGTGCAAAAGTTGGTGCAGCCAAACAGTCGCATAATTCTAGTGGCCCTGCTCATACCTCTAACTAGGTGCAGTAGTGCTCCTCAGTGATTCCTTCTTTTTTTGTTTCATTGAGTTCATAGTTTAGCTACTATGGAAACGAGGAAGACTAAACCTGAGGTTACCACCCCATATCACAGACTACCATACCACATAATTACTCTCCATAACACATAATCCCACTCTACATAATTCCTATAAAATAAATGCCACATACCTTCTATCCACATAATTTCACTGCCCAACTTACCACATAATTCCACTACACACAATGTACATCCACTCCACTCCGAAAAACTTTATTAAAGAACTTTTACATTTACATCGCCAATAGCTCTAACTCTCGCAAATGCGAAACCTATTACATTGCAAACACATCTTTAACTAGTAGTCGTGTTTACAGAGTGGTGGAGAAAGGGTGCTGGGCATCCGACCAGCGCTCAGGAATTCAGCTGCGTAGGACTTACAGGAGGTACCAGAAGGGCTTCTTGGCCCCCAAAGTCCCTCAGGAGTAAATTGCACTTCATCATCCATCCCGTAGGCCTCCAGGAGGCGGAAAAAGGGGGGCATGGCCTCCAAAGACCTCTTAGCAATACCACTGTGTGGGACTTACTGGAGGTAACAAGAGGGGTAGTTGGCCCCCAAGGACATACTTGGGGGCCAACTACTCCTCCTATTATCTCCAGTAAGTCCCACACAGCAGGATTGCTAAGTTCGCATAGCAGGCCATGCCCCCTTTCCCCACCACTCTGCAAACGCACTTCCTGGCGCGCTCTTGGATGGGGATTAAAGTCCCCTTCACTGCTGGGGGTCCTTAGGGGCCAACTAGCCTACCTGATACATCCAGTATGTCCCAGATAGTGGGATTGCTGAATGCTGGACACAGGCCACGCCACCTTTCTCCACCACTCTGCAAACACCCCTCCTGGTGCGTTCTAAGTTGGGGGATTAAGTCCCCTTGAATACTGAGGGTCCCTGGGGGCCAACTAGCCTACCAGGTACCTCCAATAAGTCCCACACAGCTGGATTGCTGAGAGTGGTCCGAGGCCACGCCCCCTTTTTACACCACTCTGCAAACACGCCTCCTGGCGCACTGCTATTTGGGGGATGAAGTCCACTTTAGTCCTGAGGTCCTCAGGACACAAGAGGACCTCATCGCCCCACCAGCAGTTCTGGCCCTGGGGACCCCATCCCCCGGGGAATGGCCTCTCATTGGGGACCGTGGGGGTAGCCCCAATGCCCCCACAGTCCCTGCCGGCTCCCCGCCTCCTGTGGGAGTGGCATTGTTTTGGGGCAAGGGGAGCTGCTGACATGCAGCTCCCCTGGCCCAAAAGCAATCTGCTTTGCTTCATGGAAGCGAGAGCAGGTTTCCTGCTCTCGCTTCCATGAACCAAAGCAGGAGTTTGCTATGACAGGGCGGGAGCCGTGCTTCCGCCCTGCCATAGCAAATGGCAATGTCCCGGGGGTGGGCACCCCGGGACATTGCAGGAGCCGGCCCTGGGGGGGTGGCAGTCCCCAGGGCCAACGAGGGCTCCAGGAGGGGGGCCGCGCTGCCCCCTCCCAGCATTTCAAAGCCCAGGGGAGGTGGTGGTCCCCGGGGGTCTGCAATCCCCATATTTAAATAATTAGTGCCCCGGGGAGGTGGTGGTCCCTGGGGCAGTGTGGGGGGCAGGAGCCCCCCCACACTTTTCTTTTTAATTTAAGCTCCGGGGAGGTGGCGGTCTCTAGGGATTGGGGGGCCCGCGAGGCCCCCCCACCCATATTGATCAATGGGGAGGTGGCGGTCCCCGGTGCAGCGTGGGGAGGGGCAGGAGACCCCCACACATTTTATTAGAAGCCCTGGGGAGGTGGTGGTCCCCGGGGCTGCGGGGGTTCTGCATGCCCCCCACACATAATGAATAAAGCCCTGGGGAGGTGGCGGTCCCCAGAGCTGTGGGGGCCCCCAAGGGCCCCCGCTAATTAACTTCGCATTGCCCTGGGACCTGGCCCACCTGGGGGCTTATACAAAACGAAGCGCTGGAGTCTGCGCTTCATTTTGTTTTCTCGGCCAAATTCGCGCACCCAGCGTGAATTCGACTGATTTAAAAAATTTAAAAAATGCTTTTTTTGGCCCTGGGGGCCCTTGTGGGACCCCCTGAGCAGGCCTAGAGGGTCAGGGTGTTTCTACCCTGCCCCCTTGTCTTGTTTTTCATCTTTTTTTCACCCTTTTTCTTGTGACTCGGTTACCGAGTCACAAGATGGCTGCCAACACTTTCTGGTTTGAAGTGTTGGCAGCCAATCAGAGTGTAGCTCATGACCGGGAGGGTTCGTGATTCCTCCTCAGTGCTCAGATATATATATTTTTTATTTCTTGAATTTCTCTGTAACTACTGAACGGATTTACACCATTTAAAAAAAAGGGCGCTTTCTGAACTAAGAGCTACCCTTTTGCCAAATTTGGTGTAATTCCGTTCAGCAGTTCTGGCTGTAGCCTGTTCCAAAATTTCCTAATTTAACATTTTTCTCGGCCTCGCTTGACAAATCACCCCGAAACTTTCAAGACAGGAGCTGACCGGAGCGGGCCATGAGTTTTGAAAATTTCGCGATGATTTGTCAAAAAGAGCCAAAGATATTGGCAAAAGACAAAACGCTTTTTGAATAGAAACTAGGTCCTAACTATAACTACCTACTGGCGACCCAGTAGGTAATATATATATATATATATATATATATATATATATATATATATATATATATATATATATATATCCAACTGCAGCCGCTCCTTCCGGACCGCTGGGACCCATGGAGAGTGGCGCGCACGCCGGCGGAGCACACCGGTAGTCCAATTTCCTACAATAACAAAGTCAGCGCGCTCTCAGTAACACACACGATACCGTATGGATGCCAAACCACCGTTTAATCCACAACGCGTTTCGGTTCCGTAGAACCTTGATCACGTGAATTTTACACCAAATCAGAGGGACTCAAATAGTTCATAGTATAAACAGTGAAAAAGGACAAGTGAGCAATGATAGCGGACATGTTGGAATGACACATACATCCTGATAAATATACGAAACTAAATGCAAGCAAAACACATGTTGAGTAAAAAATATATATCACATGTTAAATACATATGCAACTCACTTCGTTTGTGAGAAAGCAATGGTCATTGTATCAACATAAGCCCTGGGTATCAGTACCTGTTCTCAGCGCCAAGCAATAATCGGCGTCTAAACAAAACTTTATTGCTGCCCTCGTTGCAGACAAAAAGTAAAAATAATAATACTACATATGGAATGAAATGAAATAAAATTAAAAAGAAGAACCGGGGGTGCTTAGGCTAGAAACATACACTCTTGCCCCAAGAATACAAGTCCAAGTGGACGAAATCCTCCTTCAGAAACAACTACCCCATCACCCGAGCTCTAAAGGATAGGTATCGTACCCTGTCCAACATATCTGTGCCATGTAACAGTGCTAACTCGTGAATGCCAATATCCATAGGCACATTATCATGGACAAGTGTCCTAGGCAGAGACAAGGGTCTGACCACATAACGGGCAAGTGCCCGAAAACTACAGTTTAAATGTGCAAAACATGTCAAACACTCCAAACAAAAGTCCTACTGTACTTGGCGGTGGAGACAGAGCCCTATCTCCATACTTCCACTGCTCTTATGCCCATTATAGTCTCTCTTAAGTGCTGAAGTGCCTCGATAAAATGAGGGAAGAAAGGGTAGGCGGCCCATGCAGGTGAATACGGGTGAGTGGGCCCCTTCCTTCTTCCTATCTGAAAGCAAGAACAAAAACACTGAATTAAAAAGAGTGTGGATACAAGATTCCACCTCAACATAATCATATTCCACATCAATAACTTCAAATTGCAAAATCGAATTACAGTTACATTGTTCATGGAGGAGAACTCTGAGGTAAAACTGTAAGGAAGAACATATACAATAGGGCAAACTGTCATAAGCAGAACTCAGGCGCAATCCCCATACCCCGAGAAAAATGGTAAACAACAATACGAGGGGTTGAGGGAGGGGTGGGTAAGTAAGGGGAGTACAGGGAGAGGGGTACAAAGGAAGACAGAAAGGGGGAGGGGAAGGAAGGAAAAGAGGGGGGAAAATTAGGGAAGTAAGGGGGAGTGAAGAGGGGGGAAGGGGGAAGGAAGGGGTGGGGGAAAGGGAACAAAGGGAGGGGGTGTAGTGTGGGGGATAGAGTGTGGTGGGGTTGCTATCTGATCTCCTGGAGTGTGGAGGACCTGACATGCACACTAATGAAACATTAATCCTTCAAATGTAGTGGTGGTATAGGAGAGGCAAAAGCATGAGAGATCAATTAGTGCACAGTGACATTACCATTTATCCCGAAAGAAATCTGCATGGCCTGCAGGGTTTCTTTCCTTGCGGACACTGTAAGGCCTGCAGAAACAGCAAATTCTGTAATCATGTAGATTACAATGGGGTGAGGAAGGAAATAACACAATTCCTCACATGCAGCACTACTTTTGTCATCTATGCCATCGAATGCCCCTGCAAATTATGGTATATTGGGTCTACTACTTTGATGGCCAAGAAACGTGTATTAGAGCATTATAGAGCCATCATACACTGTGATCAGAAATATCCCGTAGCACGTCACTTTCAGGATAGACACTTTTCCAATGCCAACAGTCTCAGTTTTCTTATCCTAGAACAGGTGAGCAAAGGGCCCCGGGGAGGGAATAGGGTCCTGAAACTTAGACAGATTGAGTCCAAACAGATTATTCATTTCCAAACAAAGAACCCTGGAGGACTTAATCAGGACGAAGAATTAGATATACATTTGAAGGATTAATGTTTCATTAGTGTGCATGTCAGGTCCTCCACACTCCAGGAGATCAGATAGCAACCCCACCACACTCTATCCCCCACACTACACCCCCTCCCTTTGTTCCCTTTCCCCCCACCCCTTCCTTCCCCCTTCCTCCCCCCTCTTCACTCCCCCCCTTCCTTCCCTAATTTTCCCCCCTCTTTTCCTTCCTTCCCCTCCCCCCCTTTCTGTCTTCCTTTGTACCCCTCTCCCTGCACTCCCCCTTACTTACCCACCCCTCCCTCAACCCCTCGTATTGTTGTTTACCATTTTTCTCGGGGGTATGGGGATTGCGCCTGAGTTCTGCTTATGACAGTTTGCCCTATTGTATATGTTCTTCCTTACAGTTTTACCTCAGAGTTCTCCTCCATGAACAATGTAACTGTAATTCGATTTTGCAATTTGAAGTTATTGATGTGGAATATGATTATGTTGAGGTGGAATCTTGTATCCACACTCTTTTTAATTCAGTGTTTTTGTTCTTGTTTTCAGATAGGAAGAAGGAAGGGGCCCACTCACCCATATTCACCTGCACGGGCCGCCTACCCTTTCTTCCCTCATTTTATCGAGGCACTTCAGCACTTAAGAGAGACTATAATGGGCATAAGAGCAGTGGAAGTATGGAGACAGGGCTCTGTCTCCACCGCCAAGTACAGTAGGACTTTTGTTTGGAGTGTTTGACATGTTTTGCACATTTAAACTGTAGTTTTCGGGCACTTGCCCGTTATGTGGTCAGACCCTTGTCTCTGCCTAGGACACTTGTCCATGATAATGTGCCTATGGATATTGGCATTCACGAGTTAGCACTGTTACATGGCACAGATATGTTGGACAGGGTACAATACCTATCCTTTAGAGCCCGGGTGATGGGGTAGTTGTTTCTGAAGGAGGATTTCGTCCACTTGGACTTGTATTCTTGGGGCAAGAGTGTATGTTTCTAGCCTAAGCACCCCCGGTTCTTCTTTTTAATTTTATTTCATTTCATTCCATATGTAGTATTATTATTTTTACTTTTTGTCTGCAACGAGGGCAGCAATAAAGTTTTGTTTAGACGCCGATTATTGCTTGGCGCTGAGAACAGGTACTGATACCCAGGGCCTATGTTGATACAATGACCATTGCTTTCTCACAAACGAAGTGAGTTGCATATGTATTTAACATGTGATATATATTTTTTACTCAACATGTGTTTTGCTTGCATTTAGTTTCGTATATTTATCAGGATGTATGTGTCATTCCAACATGTCCGCTATCATTGCTCACTTGTCCTTTTTCACTGTTTATACTATGAACTATTTGAGTCCCTCTGATTTGGTGTAAAATTCACGTGATCAAGGTTCTACTGAACCGAAACGCGTTGTGGATTAAACGGTGGTTTGGCATCCATACGGTATTGTGTGTGTTACTGAGAGCGCGCTGACTTTGTTATTGTAGGAAATATATATATATATATATATATATATATATAGATATATATATATATATATATATATATATATATATTAATCATAAGGTCTTTAATAGTAAACATGTTTGAATAACTATTTTATTTGAAAATTAACTGACATTTGTCTTTGTTTAATTTTATTGATGGATATTTTATTGATGGTCGTGGTTGATTCACTGGTTTCTTTTTTCTGTCGGTTTAAAAGCAAAATGTTATTTTTATTAAATGTTACATTTAATTTTAATATTTTGTTTATTTATTTTCTATTTTTATTTAGTTGAGAGAAAAAAATACTTACTATTTTTAGTTGATGAAGTTTATTTCGTTGATGCTGTATGTTGAAGTTTGTAGAATCTATGAAGAGAAAAGTAATTGTTAGTTATATTTTGCTTTTTTTATTTAATTTATTGTTTTTTATTATTTTGCTCTATTTGTTGGTTAATTAATATACTTAATTAGTTTTATATTTTGTTTGTTTAATGTTGATTTTTGCCTTGTTTTTGAAGTAAATCCATGTTCTGAGTTATTTAGGTGGAGTTTTAGTGAGCTGCAGTCTGTGAAATATAAAAGGAACCGTTATAGTTTTAGTTAATTTTATTATTTCTTTTATTTAGACTTTACTTTGTTATAACCAAAACATACTTACTTTTTTAAGATGATGAAGTTTCTTTCGTTGATGTTGTGGTTTTGTTGAGTTTTGGAGAAACTGTTAAAAAAAGTATTTGTTAGATACGTTTTGCTTTTTTATTACATTTATTAGTTTTAAATTCTTTACTTTATTTGTTGGTTAAGTCATATACTTACTTTGTTATATATTTTTTGTAATGTTAATTTTATTGGTGTTGTGGACGTAAATCTTTTTGTTGAATTTTCTAGGTGGGTTTTTAGTGAAGTTTAATCCGTGACATAAAGGAAAACATATTATCGTTTTAGTGAAAAAAAATGTAAGCTAATTTTATTTATTTCGTTACAATGTTTTGTTCTTACCTTTAAAGAGAGATTTTCAGAATACTTGTTTGTGTTTGTTTGTGTTCTTTTTCTTTCTGTTTTCTGTCTTGTAAAAGTTTGTTGTTTCTCCATCTTCGTCCGTTATACGGTAAATATTGTGTTAATTTTTGTGTTAATTAGTAACCCCGGGCATAAAATCTGCTCCGCTCGCGCAGTTTGCAGATTTGTAGCAGT